>OY720632.1:197231115-198431115 GCA_963169105.1 Ceriagrion tenellum
CTTGTGTTTTCACGAACCGTTAAACCTATTGCGGAGAAAAAAATATTGGATTGTGTGCTACATAGATCGTACCGGGGAAGACATATTAAGAAACGAGTCCAAATCTTCGATTTTCCCCGGGTTTTCTTAATAATCAATATATTTACGTTGCTAAACGCGCGGCTTTCGAAGATGGGCGTTCTTTTAGGATCTTCCAGCCCGCGTTACCTGGCTTGGTGTCCTCCTATTGGTCCAATTAAGCCCCTCTTCACACCGGATACCCTTTCTCTTTTGGGATCAAAGCAAACACGATCATTATTAATGAGTAAGGACGAGAGAGAGTGCCCTTAAGACCTCAAAATCTCTTCTTTCCCACCCCTCTATATATTGCAGTGCCACTCGTTGCTCTTCATTCCGGCCTCGGCCCTCGGCTTCAAGTCGCTCACTTCTCCGCTTGCGAAGGATTCAATCCCGCTTCCTTTGGCTGATCAACTCAGGCCCCTGGTTGCTACATGACAGCACCACGATCTGAAGATCATTTCAATCTGCGACGCCATCCGGTTTCCAGCCGTGGTTTCCCTACTCCCTCCAAGAGCGATCCCCTTCTCAATCCCATGCCTCTGATTTTATAGCTCCTTTATGCCTGGAAAATTGTATACAACGGGAGCGAACAGTTGTTATAATAAAAAAGGTGACGCACGAGAAAAGGGGAATTTTCAGTCTCAATCTTCGTCTTCTTTTAATACTCTAATTAGTCCAAATTGGCGTCTAGTTTACACTGGGAGTTGGGAAGGGAAGCTTGTCATGAAGTAGATGGAGGCTCTCCTCTTTTCTATTAAGTTTCATTCATGTTAAACGCATGCTAGGCGTAATATTGGGTGTCTGGATTCATGAAAAGAAATCTCAAAAGTTTTGAATCCCATGACCCCGATCTTCTTGAAGCCCAACCAAAGTATTCTCTCATCGAACTCTGTGACCGATTATTGAGTCCATTTCCAGCCAAAAGATGAATTGTCAAGGAAGAGCGAAATACTTGCATATACGCAATTACGAATAATTGACCAATTTTTATTTACATCATGAAAGTAGGTCAAAGCTTTGCCGAAGGTTATCTCGTCACTCGTCATGTCATCAAACGATTCTCGTGCATTTCTGCAGTTGAGACTTCTTCGATGTTGGATTGCCACACCTCTCAAGTCAGTACTGTCTTCGGCGACAGAATGTCCTGATTGTGACTATTCGACGAACAATGGTTGGGGGAGTTGAGGATTTGTGGCATCATTGTGTAGGTAATCAACCTTGGAACCTCGAACGATCAAAAGACCCATCTCAAAGGAAAAATAATGCATTTCAGTCTGTTTTTCAAAACAAAATGAAATGTTTCAAAACACAATTTAAAAATTAAAGAGGAAAACACTTTTAAAAAGCATTATACCGGAACCCTTTTAAGACATTAGTGAATGCATTTCAAGAAACATCTTGGAATGAAATCAAATACTACGGTTTAGCCCGCGGCTCTACCACTACTCTTTGGGCTGCGGATTTTATTAGGATTGACATTAAAAAATGCCCGAGGCGCCCGCACAATCCGTCATACGTGAGTGAATCTCTGCGACCATCCTCTCCAGATCGGCGTAAAGAACAAACGTGCAGAAATTGAGCATATATTTGAAAACGCAGATATAGTAATTGGAACAGATAGCTGGCTTGCAGCGGATATTAATGATAGCGAAGCTCTTCCGAGAGGATGAAAATCTATAGACGTGATCGACCAGATAGGACTGGCGGCGGAGTATTCATAGCAGGTAAATCGTATTTGAATAGTACCGCACACATATTATACAACAATGGAATAGAGAGCGTTTGGTGGTCCATTAAGCAACAAAACAAAAGAAATATGTATATGTGCTCATTTTACAGGCCACCAGATTCCAAAGTCAACGTTTTGTGCAAATTAGACTCTCAATTAACATCATTTACTTCAAAACATAACAAACCCGTGATAATTATCGGTGGGGATTTAAACCTCCCAGCTATAAATTGGAAAACCAATAGCGTTGAACCAATTTCAAGGAAGCGTGGTATAAGCGAGGGCTTACTTAATGCACTATTAAACCACTCTCTTACTCAAGTAGTAAACGAACCTACGAGACGTAATAAAATATTAGACCATTTAGCTGTTCGTCACCCTGTAATGATTAAAAGCGTTGATATCCTCGAAGGCATAAGTGATCATAAAGTAATGTTTACGACTTTGAAAACGATTATAGATTCCACTGTAAAACCCCAGCGAAAAGTGTACATATTTGAAAAATGCGATAAGGAAAAATTCCGAGAGACGTTAGAAGCTTCATTGTCGAAATTTAATTCCACATTGAAGAACGAGAGCACCGAAGTATCATGGAGATATTTTCTGGAAATACTACGTAAAGAAATCGTTATATGTATTCTATACAAATTCAAACGGAAGAGTAAAGAACCTCGTTGGTATAGGCACGAAATAAGGCGGGAGCTAAGGTTACAAAGGCAACTGCACATTCTATATAAAAATTCTATTGAGTTAAGTAACAAAACAACGGAGCTAGCGGCGAGAGAAATATACGTTACTCAACGCTCAAAAACGAAGAAAATAATGCGCGCTACTCGACGAAACTTCAAAATAAAATATCCTCGGTGAATTACTAGATGAAAACCCCAAGTCATTCTGATCTCACGCAAGAGAGCTCCAGGACGAACAAGGTGAATCGATTAAGCAAGTCAACGCGATATTCCTTGATTTTAAGAAGGCATTCGACAAGGTTCCTCACAGAAAACTCGTATATAAATCGCTATCATGCGGAGTTAATAGAAAATAGTGAATTGGATAAGTGACTTTCCTTTCTCAGTGATCGAAAACAAAAAGTAGTTATTGATGGTTTTAGCTCTGATATGGTCCTAGTCACATCCGGTGTTCCTCAGGGAAGTGCGATCGACCCTCTTTTATTCCATTTTTATATTAATGACCTAAGTTCCCGCGTAAGCAGTAAATTAAGATTATTTGTAGACGATACATTTATCTACCATGAAATAAGCGAAGACGCGGACTTTTAATTTCTGTCACCTGACCTTAACGACGTTCATTTGTGGTGCCAGGAGTGGGGGTTAGAGTTAAATATGAGGAAATTCACCACAGTTCACTTCCTGCGAAAGTCATCAGAAAAATGCCATACCTATACTGAGGGTGGAGTAAACATAAAATCTTCAGATACAGTATCTTCGAATTACTTCAAATCTGATATATTGTGGAGATTACACATCTAAAACATATGCGGCACAGCATTAAAGAAACTAGTTTCTGTTAAACGTATAATAGGAAGATCCTCGGATGAAAAAGTCAAGGAGAGATACTGCTTCGCTCTGGTTAGGACACACCTTGAATACACCGCGAGCATTTGGGACCCTGGTCATAAAGTTGTGAAATACGAAGGAAAGTAGCGCGCTCCGTTAAAAACTGCGACAAGCGTACATATAGTGTCCCACAACTTTTAGAGGGATTAAGGTGGGAGCCCCTAGAGATTCGGAGGCTACACGCTAGGCTTACGTTGCTTGAGAAATTCAGAGCTGATGTTTTCAGAGCGACAGAGAGAATATTATCATGCCTCCTCACAACATCTCTAGGTCTGACAGATGCGACAAAATAAGAGAGATACACAGCCGAATAGATATGTACAAAAACTCTTTTTCCACGCACAAGTAATAACCATAATAAAAATTGAGCTCCACACTATACACTCCTATAATTCATGTCACCATTTCATCTCCCAAATACTTATTCTTGTACACGGCTGGTGACCTAACACCCCCTGCCACACGCCTATGCGGCGGCTCACAGGGTATTATGTAGATGTAGAACTACACGTGGGAGTATATTGCTTCATGCTACGATTGTATTTAGGATCTCATACGGTTGGTACTTCCTAAATTGCACGAGGAGCGTAATCATTTTTGTAGATAACTTTAAATAGGTGAACACAATACGTATACTCTAAAAGGATACCGTGCGAGAATTATTGGTAATCTTTCAGCCGAAATTTATATCAGCAACCTAATGGTCCTCAACTGTAGCTTTCTATGCTTTTGATGTAATTGACAATTATATGCTAGGGTTTCTGCACTTGAAATGCTTTCGAAGTGAAATTAGACGAAACGTGATGAAACTTCATTTCGATGTTTCTCACACTTAAATTTATTAGTAATGCAAATTTATTTATCAATTCGTTTCTATTATGTAATTTTATATTTAATAACTAGAAATACGAGCCGTAAGCTTTGATAAACCGTCTTTAAGTCAAAATACAATATATTACCATAAATTTTCATCGTAGTATTACGTTATGAAGCTGTTAATTGTGGTTCAATAAAGGTAAAACCAACTAAACATTATATATTAGCATGTAAGATTGAAAAAAAATAACTACCATTCTGAGCTCATCCTTTAAAAAATGAAGCGAATTAATCGAATCTTATCGTTCAATTTTACGTAACCCTGAAACTCCGACTTCGCTCGGGATCTTTGAAGGTTTGCTTTGAAAATAAAATATTTTTCAGCATACATTCAATTATTTGTATTTAGCCATGAAAGTGGCTCAGACTTTTAGATAAGAAACATTGCAAGGTGGGCCTTCGTAATATATCGTAAGGATCAAAATAAAAGGTATGCATGGTCTTCATTACGTCCGATTTTTTGGACTAGTGACAAGTCGTCTCCTTGGATAATCTGAGTTTCACATGCGCCTTGTGACGTACACTTGTGACATGTCATTTTTAGACTTGTCGCTCTGAGAAACGGCCCCTGCGGGTCGATTCTGTAAATGTCATAGGCGTCATAACTATTGTTCTTGTGACGGGGCGACATAGCTATGACGGCCGGTGAAAAGGAGCGACGAGTATTTACATCAACTACGAAGGATATCAAATCAAGTATCGGCAATTGTTCATTGAAAATTAGTGATATACCATCGTATTTACTCTTACAAATATGGAATTAAAAAAATTGTACATACTTAAAATATGATTCTTAATTTTGAGTGCGCACATTAAATTTTGCACGAATACATGTAAAGTATTATGTTAAACATCATAGAAGATATGTGCATACATGAAAACCACGAAATTATACCACATTTTGTGTGTGGGTCCATAATTTAATCACCGACTGTAGAAATCTATCTCCATACGTATTTTAACCGTAGTGACCATAGAATAATTGTGGAATTTGCATATCGGGGTAATTGCGATATTACTTTGTGCATGAGTAAATATTCAATACTGAATTCTGATCAATACGATTAATTGCAAAGTTGGGTACCTAATATGTTACTTTGGTATGTTTTCTGAATTTCACGGTGGATTTCTCATTTCGTTTTAAAATATGAAATTCACTTTACGTCTTGCTATTATTACACACGTTGCACAAGAACAATTATAAAAAAATGATAAATGATGTGTGAACTTTACTCCCGTGAACTCTACTCATTTGCACGCATAATCATACAATTACAACTTTCAAACTACACGTACTGCATACAGACGATTATGGAAACTCTAGTTAGACTCGAATCCGGTGGGCCAAAATCTAAACTTCACACCTCTTCAAAATAATACCGTATTTTACTCCAAGCACTGACCTACCCTACTTACTTGGAGACCTCTCTACTCCGGGATCCTCATATACGCATACGATGGATGTTGGACAAATTTCTCCCAATCATGCGGTTGGGTTCAAATTATGGGCACTGCATAGTAGCTGCTAATTATATTTCATAATATTATCTCTTAAACTTAATTTAAATAAGGAACTAGCCAACACAAGGCATCCATTTATTTTCAAGCATGAAATACGCTCGTTTGTTGTTTACATGAGTACTTAAAAGAATTCTTGGCTGTATGTTGTGGTTTGTTGATAGTTGGGAAACGATAGTTTCCACGGCTGCCGTTAGTCAATTTTTTTGATGGATGAAAGTGATATGTCGGTGATTTCCATTGGTTCTTCTCGTTTACGAAGGGCTACCAACGTACTAATAGGTAAGTTTGGTTCCCTGTCACTACGCAGCGTCATAAGCCTTCTGATTCTCCCTTATAGGATCGCTCGAGCGTCATAGCCATAGTCATATAAGTTGCCATCCGTCATATCTGCCATCACCAACCTTCTTAGGACACGCTTGTGACACATTCACAGAATCGACCCGTCGCTGGTCCTTAAATTTGCTGTGTAATTAGTAATCTTAATTGCTCATCAGCAATCTTCAATGATTTTTTCTTTTCGTAAATAAAACCTTCATGTGCGGACCATGTCATGTGTGTATGGAGCGATCAAAATGTTACCGAATCCGAGCGAAGCGGTAACTCTCTTTTTGTTTTAATTCGATGACCTTTCAGTCAGTCGGAGAATAAATAAGAGTTTCGTTCAATGGACCGCCGAAATTGTTATACATGTTATTCCCCTCGCGCTTGGCGCGAAACTATGCAAATTCCCAGGTACGTGACTTCATTTGACGCACAAATATTTCTTACCTCCACTTTACATATGCTTGGTGTGATTTTTAATGCAATATTTCACCAAAAAGTATTAATTATGATTACATTATGATTTCAGTTTTACCTCCCTTCTTTACTTTACGTGTTGAAGCTGCTCAATTAGATTGTAGATTTCTCACATTTGATTAAAATACCATAAATGAGAACTGGTGGCCCATATCCATGTACCCGTGACCTCACCCTCCCCCAAGAGAGAAAACATTTTGAAGTCTGACAAGCATGATTGCGCACGAATCGGTTCAGTCTCAATAGCTTATTTTTGAGAGGATTGGTTGGAAATTATTCCCCAATATAGTGTCGGGGACTGCTATTAGAGAATTAATTTTTCAAAGCAATAGTTAACGACGAGTTTTGCCTTCTCAAACACGAAGGGATGGCGGTCAATTAAGTCGGCTCGTGTAACCATCTGAAGGGGAGGGGGACACCAAACTCACGCGAGAGGAAGATTGAACTACATGCGTCATGGTTGTACGATTGTCTTCTCATTCCCATACAATGGCCGCCCCTTTTCCTGGTTGTTTGGCTATCTTTTTGGGATAAGCTCCTCTTCATGTGACGTAAGTGCGAGCCCATATGAGTGCGGAACCTCGGCGTTTTGCTCGGCTATATAATTCTAATTATACCCGTCCATCAAAAAGCTTTAACGGCTAATTAAAGCGAAATAATTGCCGAATTATTATTTACTTGTGTCCATTTGGAAATAGATTCGGTATGAAATAATGACTTGACTTAAGTTCATATATAATCTGGTTTGAATAAGGTGATTTTACATCCTTTCCCCCGAACCCAGTTTCTCTCACTGTGCGCTGAAAGTACAGTTTAAATTTTTCAACACAGAATTGCACTCAATCATATGTTACAAACGAAATCGCAAGCAAGAAAGTACAGAAAGAAGCGAACGGCGGTATTGTATTGTCCCAGCGGTTATGATGAGGCGTTTGGATTTGATTTGTTTGAATTTGGACGTTAGTTTAGGTTACGTCCTGAAAAGGTCTTTACAAGGTAGGAGGCAGCAATATGCAAGATACTAAAGTAAGGTTTTGACTCATTAATGTCTTGTCTTTGGCGGCGGTCTGATATGCATCCCGATGAGTAACCATAGCCCGCAGTGAACTCGGGAGATTACCTGGGAGACCTATCTCTCCGGGATAAATTCGCTATAAATCTATACGCCGAAGTACCAAATGGAGAAAACATTGGGCAGTACAATCCAGAGATCCACACTTTCAGTCTATTGGGGAGAAGAGAGCGCGCCAAAAGGCGTTTGTGACGGCAACCAAACTCTTCCTAACAGCCACGCCCTTTTTCCTATCCCCATTCCCAAGTTTTTTTACACCATCAATTATTCTCCTTCTCGATGCCTATGGAGTTGCATGTCAAGAGCTTTGAGCATGACTGTAATAAAAAGGCTAAGTCGTGGTAGCCCATCGACATACAAATTGAAAAAGTATGGAGGATAGATCCATTGGGCACTCCAGTTCGTGGAATGCACCACCTTTGGGTCTTGGCACCTCCTTTGCACGCAGCGTGGACTGACGGGAGTGCAGATGTTCCCAATCCTAGTTACCAAATCTGGATCGAAGTTGAGCGCTTATTAGGAATAGCAAACACCTGAGCAGGGCAGGAGAGGGAGTGGACGTTGGTCAGTGTATAGTGGACCCTGTAGGGGTATAATCAGCAGAGTTGGACCTCGAAGAGGGGAAGAGGGAGGAGGTTTGTTGTAAGGACGATATGTCTACGACAAATTGCTTAAATCTCAAAAATAAATTTAAAGCTCGTAACAGTAATCAGTAAAAAGAAAGTTCGTAACAGTAGTTACACCCAACTTACTAACAGATAACAAGGAGAGTGGAATTTGGGATGGATGCACGATGTTTTGGAGGAATACTGAAGCATATGGTCGAAAAAGGGTTTCTCTTAATATCTCCACTAGGATTAATGTGGCATGTGGCGTTTGTGGAATTATCGCAGGTTACAGGACACGATATAAGAATAATTCAATTGTAAATGTTTAGGCTTCGGGTCAAACCAGGGTCGCAGACAGCTCTAGATATTACGCCAACCTCGAAACATTCAAATTAACGATTAAATGCTAAGTTTTGAACCGATTTTTACAAAATCTCAGGAACGTAGAAACACTAGCTGCACACAGCAAAGGACACAGAAATTAGCATTGAATACTTAGAACTGGCAAAAGACACTAAAGAAGGCAGGAACGGTCATAGCATGTCTTCTCGTTGACAGAGGGAGTGATGAAGCTGTCATTGATGAGATTACATAAATAAGTTTTTGCTGGAATACAGTACCATTGCAAATTTACTAATTTAATCTTATAAAGTCCGACTTCTAAAACATCATATTCTTCATTTAGTTTGGTATAGTTTGCTACCTACGGCGCGCGGCTGCGCGGAGACGGGATAAAGTCGTTTCCTGCTAATCATAGGGTTGTGGGTTCGAGTCCCGACTGTGTGGATTTTTCACCATTCCAAGAGCCATTCTTAAGTCCTTTGCTCTTCTTTGTGTCGCAATGGAGGAGCCCCTGTTTCAGTAAAGCGAAAACTCCACGATTTTGGTTTGTTGAAATCTGGACTTGGTCTTATTACGCCTACTGATTTCCTACCTCATTCTGCCTTGTACATAGTATTTTCGTGGCGCATGCTGTTGAGCTGTATAAGGTTTAAAATCCATCGTACGCTTGCTCAGAGGGTTGTCAGAAATATCAGACTAATTTTTGGTCGTTATGTACTTGATTAAATGGTTTGAATTATTTGGCTTATTTATATGAGATCTTCAAGGTATCACGTAAAATGGTAGTAGCGATTCAGGATTATTCGTAAATCTGGAATCATGAAATTACTTATCTCGAGCTTGAATTTATACTTAAGCTTGATAAAATTTCCATCTCAATCATGAGACTTACTGTTTATTTCGCACTACAAAATGAAAATATTAATAATAATTTTTTTAAGGCTATCATCAAAGTGAAAATATACGGTCTTGTGTGTACGAGAGGAAGTGTAATGAGGTATATTTCCTAGTTTTTTGTGGAAATTTCATCTTGACTTCACTATTTATCCTAAGGCAAATTTCCATGTTCTAGTGAAAGCAGGTGTTGCCTATCCTACTCAATACCTCTATTCCTGATACAATTCCACTTCGTGCTCCTAAAGCCATAAAATTCTAACATATGGGTACCAGTAGCAGACCAGATCTGGACCAGGACCAGGTATTCCAACCTTCTTGGTCGCAATGTACGGAAGGAAAAATTTATTATCATATTGCTTCATAATGTTTCATATGTATGCAAACCGTTAATGCGTACCTTGTGATGATAGATTTTTTTTAAATACCCCAAGAGTGGCGTTTAATCAAAGCGTTACAGAAGGCCATTGCGCGTGTCTTCTGTTCAAGTGATGCAGATTCGTTTTTGTCTCGTGGAGATGGAGCTTTCGCCGTGTCGGGGCAGCTACGCTCCCCATCCAGGAGTGGATGAAGGGTCGAAGAAGTGTGGGAATCCCTTTCTTATCTACCCTCTCGCTTCGTGCGTGTTAAAAATGCAGAGCCGCGCGCGGTCGTAGACAGCGAGCGAGTCCATCTAAGTGCCTGAGCATGCGAGCGGCCGTGTGAGACTGAAAGCATGGATTGGACTCGAGACGCTATTTGAAGGGAGTGCGTTTCTCTTCCGTCGGCCACCTCCATTCTCATACGCGGAGACAATTGCTCCCTTGAGGTCTCCGATGGCCAAGATTCCTTTAAAGAATCGAGACCCTTTTCTATCGAAATATAAAGAAACCAAGGGAAGGATATTGCTTATTGTAGGACTTTTCGATCGAGTCTTTGCATAATTTTCGCTTTTATAATGCTTAATGCTATCCTACGTTGATCCTGGGGTTCCTGGAACTTTGACGTACGACTTAGAAAGTATCCATAAAATCTAATGGACCACCAGCTTCCATACAGAGTGTTAAAGGAGGTTGTCGTTCTACTGCCATCTTTATTCCTAACTGAAATAGCTATTTTAAAAAGCTGTACCCATTAAGTACAATCACCTCGCATGCTGCTAAACTTTAAGAGGTTTACGATATGCCCGTAATATTTATGTAATTGACTCTGAGACCTGTTATACCACATAGGACCCCAATACGTGTGATATGCATATTCAAAATTCCTTATCTAAAAGGGAAGGAAATCACCATTTTAAGCTCTTTAGATGTCTAATGATGTTGAGTGGTCTAGTCTTCAACTAAATTACGAATTCGCCAGATTTTTTTGACACATGTCTCTGTGTTTGCGCATGGGGTCTTGGTTGGAAAGAGATTTGGCAAAAGGCATCTCGTGAGACTTATTGTTAGTGGGCTACTATGAACTGGATGTTGGTATCACAACAACGGTCTATGTTTTCATAACGCGGAACTTGTGACATCAGACTCTTGCGATTATTAGCGAGGGAAACATTGTGTCAGCACCGTTATGTGAGACGCGTCTTGGGGTCGGAGAGACCCAAATCGGCAAACATATCATGCAGCTGTGAAATAAACTGCGTTATTTTATCGCGGAAATCTCATCAAACAATGACGAGTGTTCCTAGCATATGAGTTCTCCGAGAATAACTTTTCTGACATTTTAAGCACAAATGGATTTTTAATATGTTAAATAAGAGTGTAAAGTTTAACAACTTATTGGAATTATATTGGTCATGTAAGCCTATTGATTTGTTAGCCTATTGATAATGTTATTGTAAACATAACGGTACATCTTACGATTCTTACACTCTTCTTCTTGCCTTTGGAAAAGGATGAGAATAAGCAACCTTTCTTTCTCTCGTCTCCCATCGTTCCTCCCCTCCTTTATTTCCCTTTTTCTACTCCTGCCTTCCCTTTTTGCCTCGCAAGCGCGCGCCATGAACTTATGCGGCTGCTATACATTCACACATTTCACTTTCATGTTATGAAAGCTTCCGCGGAGTGGTCTTGTATCATGTTTGGGTTTGCTTCCTCGTAGTGTCATTTTTGTTGACTACAGTTTCACGAGCTTTCCAGCTCGCTTCTTCAGGTCGAAGTGCTGGCGACGGATATTTTGCCGCTTTATATAGCACGGGGGAGGGAATCAAGCGCGATTTTTCCCGCCTTTCTTTTTGTTGTTTAATCCCGCGTTTTGTGGAAAACACGCTTCCAACTGGGGGATAGTGTGTAACAATCTTCCCAATTGACATTATTGGGCGTTTTGGTGACTATCGAAATGTCAAAAACGCCCAATAATGTCAATAGGGAAGATGGTTACACGTTATCCACCAGTTGAAAGCGTGTATTCCACAAAACGCGGGAAAAATCGCGCTTGACCCTCCCCCGTGCTATTTAAACCGGCCAAAAATTTCAACCTGAAGAAGCGAGCTGGAACGCTCGCGAAACTGCAGTCAACAAAATTGACACAACGCGGAAGCAAACCCGAAAGCCTTCATGGTATATTTCAATTTCATCCTTTCCCTCTTGCCAAGCTCTTTTCCCCTAATATTTTTACGGGTGCAACGTTGACCCCCCTCCCCTCCCGTGGTGACTTTCGTGGAAATATGTAGATGCAGATCCCCTCTTCTCCATCCTCAGCCCCCTCGAACTATGAAATGACAAGGATTTGAAGATTTGTCATGTGGGAGGAGGAGTTAATGGGGGACGGAGGAGGGAGAGGATGCACGCGTCTCCCTGCTTTGGCACGCCTCTTTGAAACATCCATTCCCCCCGGGAGGGAGATTTCCTCTCCGAGTAAGAAGCTTATCGGTTTAAACGGCGTGACAGAAACATGGATCGCGCGGAGAAACCCTTTCGAAGGACGAAGGGATGGAAGGGGGGGTGGGAGTTAGGGGAGGGGGATGAGAGTGAGGGGAAAGGGACAGGAGGCGGGGAGACAGGAGACACTGGTGCGGTTCTCCTTCCTTTGCCGATGGCGGCCGGCATCGCAGCGAGTTATCCTCCGGTAACAGTGTCGGCTCGCGTGAATGGGCCGGTCTGGGAGAAGCTGTGGTGGAGGCGCCTCGCATTGCAGCCTCGAGATCGCGATGCAAGATTTCTGTCGTGTTGTACTGGGGTGTTGTGTGCCGGGAAGTGGAGGGTGAGGTGGGGAGACGGATCGGAAGCCACTCTGCTCTCTCCGATATTATTATAAATAAATGCAGCGGAAAAAATTAATGCCGAATGAAATCATGACGTCATGACGACCAGCAGGCATAGCGAGAGCGGCGGAGAAACTTCAAGGCGAGGCTCCGAGACAGAAGACGGGAACCGGAAGGTTGATGAAAAATGGTTCATGTGGAGTTATGATAGGAGGCTACGGAATCAAAAGTTCGCTGAGCGACTCTTTTTAGGGATAGGATTGGGCTGGTGGCTGGAGTGGACTCCTCATCAGAATCCCCAACCTTACTTGAGTGCTCAGAAGAGAGCATTTCAAGGGGAGTGATGCGTTCGTCAACTGAGACGGTTAACCTCTTGTCAAGAGCAGGCTGAGGCCGGCTAGTGGTCTCTCGCCAAAATTATAAATCCCTCCAAATAATTCTCCCGTTATCTAATCTTCATCAATGACGAGAAGAGCCTTTTCAATCGGTTATTCTGCTTATGACCGACCAGGACTCAGAAAAGAGTGTAATCATTGCGAGGCTGAAAGCAATAGTTGCAAAGAACCCCTAATTTTGAGCCTAAAAATGTGGTGCCTGGTGTATAAAAAGTTCTCACTCAAGTAATAAGCCAAAGAAGGGAATGCCTGATTACAAGAACATTTCACAACTCTTGTTCAGATTATGCAGGGGGATTGCTAGCAGGTACTTTAAAATTCGCTAGTTTGATGCGTCAATAGTAAGCATCTTCAAGTGAAAACGAAACATAGTCTGAACGTTCTTTCTACGCTAATCCTCCTGCCCCCTCCTTTCTATTTTAACTGCATATAGCTAAATATTATTAGATCATATAAGGTTGCCTGTTTCGATACCTTATAATGTGTGCCATCATTTTCTCTTCACCTATCGCTTACCTTATCCAAAGATGTACAAGATACATTTTGTCAGCCAAATTACCTGTCGCAGTCTTGCTTACCAAGCCCAATATATCTCGACAAAGGTATTCTCGAAATGAGCAATATCAGGCAATTTATTTGGATTTTTTCATATTTAGCTATGCCTAATTTTTCATTACACCAGGCATAAGTTCTCATCCCTCTGCAGAATTCAAATTATCTACCCTAATTAAACCTCTGTTATATATCAGACTTTCCTCATTGGTGAACTAAGAACCGTCATTACTGCGGGTAAAATCACCGCTGTTGGACTTAAAACTCTGCAAACTATTTAATACTTTTCTTGAATGTGAGATTCGAATTGTATTCCCAATTCTATCTTACTTTGCTCATTCACAAATACGCCAACAAGCTCAAGCCATCAGGTCTGTTTTCCACGCACTCCTTGGGAATCTCTGGGAGAAATTAATTATTCCCACTGCTTTGTTTGTTTTCATTTCGCTCAGTGCACTCTTCCTTCTCTCCACACACAACTCCCTTGTCTTGTCAAACATTCTGTTTACAATAACTTAATTCACATTTTCTGTGATGCATCTGTGATTTCCTTTCCACTTTTTCCTTTTTTTGGCGATTGATTCTCGTCAGGTATAATAATCTGCCTTTATCCTCCCCTCTGATACCGCATCCTTTGCCACGTCCTCCTTCCACTTTGTTGCCTTTTCTTTACCAGTCTCGTCTTTTAATTGACTTTTTTTAACATAAGCATTATTTTTTAGCTCTTTCGGTTATCCGAAGCCCAAGTTACCCTCAGACATACATACTTTGTATGTAAGTAGATCTCTGTGCGTTACATATCCAAAGACTCAAGGCATAACGAGCTTTAGTAAAATTTAATATTTTGATGCATTAAATTATATAGTATGTTTATTGACATCAGGTCCAAATGTAATTCCTGAAGTTATTATTTAATTGCATTTGAAATAATATTACAATTAAGGTGTAATAGTTATAGCTGCTTAGTTGGCTTCATTGCCTTCTTGATAAATATAAATTTTCCTCGACACCAGTGATAGCTTTTCCTTGTATTCTACTTGAGAAGTGTTGAGTAAAATACTCACTATTAGTCTACTAGTTTAGTAATAGCAATATGGTAATACGGGTAATGATATAAGTTTGCGGAAACAGTGCTGTAACTATTGATGATGGCGAAAAGAGTCGATAAATGTGCGTAAGTCTGACAAGGGGGGAATGGCGGATGATCAAGGCGGAGGCGTGGGTGGAATTGGCAGCAGGGCAGAATGCAGTCAGAACTCAGAATTCGAGGAGCGCGGGAAAGTCGTTCGTTGCGGGAAAGGAGATTTATTTGGGAGAGAGAGGGAGAGTAGCGAGGAACTTGAAGACATGGACTTGGAGGTTTTTGTCGAGGAGGGCAACGGAATCGCGCAGGAAAATGAGATACGGACATATTTCGCGGGGTTTTAGGGTGCACGCGTTTAGCGTAGAGAGGGTAACGAGTAAATATTCGGACCCGACGAAAAGAAATGACTCACATTCTCGCATAGCTTATCCCTGGTACAATACAAGCGTATCTTGAAAGTGAATTGGAGGCGGATCTACAGCGAACTAAACGTTATTTTCATCGCGTTTCATTTTCTTGGACTTTTAAAAGAAGGAAAGCAACTTTATAATGAAGCGGAGAATATATGAGTGGGGACATTTTGCATAACACAAAAACCGTCAATTATATATTCATGAACAAAATAAACAAATAAATATCTTGTTCGCGTGCATCGGTCATAATTTGAAATTGAGAGCAGATTCGCGTAAAACGGTTCACCTTGGATAAATTAGAATGATAAATTTGGCTAAATTTTCAGGGTTGATACATGTGCTCGAAAGAGGCGATTTTTAATAATCCAGTGCTTAAAAATAAAGACGAGAGTTGAGGTGGACGGAGAGAGAGAGAGGGTGGGTGGAAAGAGGAAACGCAAGCCTCCAACTCCCCCCCCCTCTCCTCCATATTCACCCGACACTAAGATTCTAGAAAAATGGCGACATATTGCGGATCATGTCTCCTTCATCGTTTGCATTCACGCAGTCTTTGCATTAAAATATCCTGATACATTTTTTCTTAAAAGTAGTCGAAATAAATGGCTTAGCGTATATTTGGATTTCTCTTTGCGTTCCTTGACCGTTACGCTGTTCCGCTAGATAATGTGGGTATGTTGTATGTGTGTAAAATGGTAGTACTGCCTACCTGCAGTTTTTTCAAATACCGGGAATGCGTTATAGAGACCATTCCTTACTCCAACTGAGCATGATGCTTGTAGACAAGGCAAGTGGCACTTGAGAAAATCTGAGGATCACTTTCATCGTCGAATTGGAGGCCAAGGATACTCCAATGGGTGGAATGGCGGTGTTTCCATGGTGTCGGGTCACTTGTTAAACCATGTGCGCAGCGTTTCTCGAGAGTTGGGATGGCTGGGCTATCATGCCTTAAAGAAGCGCACTTACTAATCACCGTACTTTAATAGCAGGCTTGTTATCTCCCTTTGAGCGGTGAGAACTCGTAAAGTCACCCGATTCCTAAAAAAATGTTTTTCGCACAACTTTTTGCCGAGTGTCTCAATGCAGTATGGCTTCTTTTTAGCCTCAGCGCATTGATTTTTTACTAAGTGCCTTCTCAATGTTGTTCAGGTTAGTATTATTCGTTTGTTAAAGGACTGGATTTAGTTTCTCCCAACATATTGATTAAAAGTTACCATTGGATTAGCATTTTCTTGCCATATTCTGTAGATTCATGGTCCTTCTCTGCGGGATTATTTAGACTTATACAGAATCAGGCAAAATGTGTTGTGTGGGGCCCGACCCAACACGTGCATATTAAGTCCTCACGGAGCCTATCCCAAAAAAGTCTAATTATATTTGTCGGAACGAGACTATTTGATTTTTCGGAAGACACAGTAGCTCATAGCTCTTCCCTTTTTCCTTTTCGCACTCTATTTCTGGAAAAGTAATCCTAATCTCACAAAGTAACTGAGAGAGACTTCCGTGATAATACTTTTGTCTTTCTGCCTCCTCGAATAATTCAATGACTTTTGTCCCCCTTCAATGATTTTCCTACTCTGCAATGGGTTTTCTTTTATAAGATTTCTTTCTCTCCCTTATTTTTTGTTTCAATCTCTGACTCCAGCCCAAGCCATTATTTTGGCTACTGCATTAATTTGGCGTTTGTGCATCACATTTCTGCATACGTTTGCTTATTGTTCAGAATATTAACTGTTTTTGGCCGTAAGTAAAACACTAACGAATGTACGTAGACAGGTTGTTGGGATTGTCGAGTAAGCCGAGAGATTATGTCACAGTATTTTCCATATGACCGTGGTCCGTTAATTAGCATATCTTGAATTGTTTTTTATTCCCACGTTGTTTTAAGAGTTAGAACGGTACCACTACAAAATTTTGGGTTGTTTAGCATAAAGTTTACATATGATGTCATTTCCTAAATCCGTGCCATTACTCTTTGGTCTTGATATGCATAGATTCTTCAGGCTCCATAATATGCTGCAATTTTATCATGGGAAATTGCTGATTGGCATTTTAAGTATAAAATTTCAATTGCAAAAACTGCTATGGTCTCCGACTGCTATTTCTGTAAATCGGAGGAATCGGCTTCTACCATAAAAAGTCTGCTTTGAGCTCTCGTGGTAAATAGCCTTGTTTTTTTCTTCTGACCCTGAGTCGTGGCCTTGTATGATCGAAAGTGCTTTCGGCTCTTGGAGTGTGGCGTTGACATAATGTCTATGTATACGTGTTCCCAGAGCAGGGCGGTCATAAAACGTACCCAGAAAATAACGAAGTGTAATTCGTGTGAAAATGCCTTTCATCTGGCCTGCTCCTCTCTCAGCGAGGTTGACTTACAATTACTGGATGATACGCATCAAACCTAGCCCCGCGCAACTTGCATTACATGGATCCGCACAGAGCGTGTTGATGACACTCCAATCAAACCCACGGGCTTCAGAATATTTTCCGGGCGACATTCAACCTGATAGCACTAGATCGCTGTTGCAAGAGTTATTGGATGGAATAATGTGACTTTCAGTGAAATGGGTGAATCAAAATCAGGCTATTAATTCGGAAATGACGTTAAATTGCACAATTAAAATGAATTTGGTAACGATGTATTATATTGTCCCTATATTACCCCAGAACTGATGTAGAAGTATCTTCGTAGCATAAAGGCTATTGCTGGCGGAATTGATGGAATTGGCAGAAAAACATAATTATACCAACAATATTTCCAGTGCTGCTATATATTTGTAACTGTTCATTGAATTATTCGGTCTTTCCTGTCATTTAGAAGATTGCAATAATTAAACCCATCAAAGATATTTTTTAAAGATATTTATATTATAAAAAGCTAATTTCATTATCCACACTCATAGATTGCATGACAAGATATTACGAATTTTTTATCTTAAAACAAGGTTCATCGACGTATGAAGGGATATTTCATGGATAAATCTCAGTCAATATCATTTGGAAATTGTTGAAGGATTTTATCAGCCTACTAAATTCATTCTTCAAAGGTTCTTTTTGAATAATACAAATGGATATATAACTATTGAACATTTTGATTTATTGCTGAAGGTTCAATTGCATTCCGGGTTACATGCGATGCAAACCTTCAATCCATTAGATCATACTTTGAAATTATGTTGGGTAATTGTTGTAAAAGGGACTCATAGAAATGGTTTTCTTTGGAACCGTACGACCATTTTCAATACCCTGATTTCAGTTATTTGAATTAATTATCTGTAGTTCACATTAATGCATGTCAGTTTATGAAGATTCATGTCGTTATGGGAATTCTATTTTGTTCTAAATATTCGCTGATATCCCGGGGAAATTTGCTGGTTGAGAGTGAAGTTATCTTTGGTGAAAATCTTATGGCAAAATTTCTTTGGTTTGATTTTACACGAATCAATCCTTGAACATCCAAAACTCTTAATATACCTTGATAAACCATTGCCGTAACTTATAAATTCTAGATTCCCCCTAAAATGTTGCCTTTGAATTAATTCAACAATGTGCAAGGGACTCTTTTGTCATACTCTACTCTATTAGGCGAGTTGGGAGGATATTTCCCTCCCTTCAAAGCGTTCGCAAACCTCAAAGCACAAGGCATGACCCTAAGAACGTTTATAAAGGGGGAACAAATCTACATCAACTAGAGAGGATCAATCCGTTTCCGTATCTACATCTGCATACTACCCTACGACCCACCGCATGGGCGTGTGGCAGGGGGTGTAAGGTCACCAGCCGTGTAAAGATGTAAGTTTTTGGGAGATGAAATGGTGACATATATTATAGGAGTCTGTTTAGTGGAACTCAGTTTCTATTGGGGTCACTTATTGTGCGCGGAAAGAACGAGTTCTTGTACATATCTGTTCGGCAGTTTATCTCTCTTATTTTATCGCTTCTGTCAGACCTAGAAATGCAGTGAGGCGTCAGGATAATATTCTCTATGTCGCTCTGAAAAATATCAGTTCTGAATTTATCAAGCACCTTAAGCCCAGCGTGTAGCCTCCAAGTCTCTAGGGGCTCCCACCTTAATTCCTCTAAAAGTTGTGGGATACTATATGTACGCTCGTAGTAGTTTTCAAAGAAGCGCGCTGATTTCCTTCATATTTTGTTTAATTTTTTTTCGGTTAAATCTTTATGTCCAGGGTCCCAAATGCAAGCGGCGTATTCGAGGTGTGGCCTAGCCAGAGTGAAGTAGCATCTCTCTATTACTTTCTCATCCTAGGACCTTCCTATTATACGTTTAACAAAACTTAGTTCCTTAAATGCTGTGCCACATATGGTTTATATGTGTGTTCCCCGCGATGTATGTGAAGTTAAGTAATTCCAAGGTATTTATGGTATTCGAAGATTTTGTTTACCCACAACAGAGGGAAGTCGGCTTAGTCGATGCTGTCGGTGATCACTTGGCCGTTTATGTCCAATGAAGACTCTACTGTCGAAGATTCTTCCTGGAGCTCTTACGCGTAAGACTAGAATGACTTGGGACTATTGTCAAGTAATTCACCGAGGAATTTTTTCTAGAAGTTTCGTAGAGTAGCACGTATTATAATCTTCATTTTTGATCGTTGAGCAACTTAATTTTTTTTCGCCGCAAGTTTCATTGTTTTGTTGCCTAACTTAATAGAATTTTTATATAGATAGTGTAGTTGTCTTTGTCTTATTAGCTCCCGCCTTATTTCGTGGTTTTACCAACGAGGTTCTTTACTCTCCCGTTTGTATGTGTGTGGAATGTATTTATCGATTCCTTTACGTAGCGTTTTAAAAAAATATGTCCATGATTATTTGATGCTCTCGTCTTTCATTGTGGCTACGAATTTCGCGAATGAAGCTTCTAACGTCTCTCCAAATTTTATGTAGTCGCATTTTTCATGAGTAGGCCTTTTGTTTAGGTTTTATAGTGGACTCTTCTGTTGTTTTCAAATCCGTAAAAATTACTGTATGATCACTTATACCTTCGAGGGTATAGATGTGTTTAATCATTGTAGGATGACTAATAGCAGAAAGATTTAGTAATTTACTACTTCTTGTAGATTCGTTCACTACTTGAGAAAGAGAGTAGTTTGAAAGTGTACTAAGTAAGGCCTCGCTTATACCACGCTTCCTTGAACTTGTTTCAACGCTTTTCGTTTTCCAATTTATAGCCGGGAGGTTGAAATCTCTATCGATAATCATCACTCTTTTGTTATCTCTCATTGGTTAATGATGATAATTGTGTTTGTAATGGATATGTACGTCTAATTTGGAATCTCGTGGTATGTAAAATGAACAAATGTGCATATTTCTATTGTTTTGTCGCTTAATGGTACACCAATCGCTCTCCATTTCATTGTCGTCTAATATGTGTGCGGTACTATTCAAATACGATTTAACTGCCGAGAATACACCGCCGCCAGTCCTATCTGGTCGATCACGTCTATAGATTTTCATCCTCTCGAAAGAACTTCGCTATCGTTAATATCCGCTGCAAGCCAGCTCTCTGTGGTTATGGTGCTACAAGTCAAATTTTCCCACCTTAATTCTGGCAAAGATGAAATATGCACTTCACTATCAAAATTAGAGTTCCATAAACTGAAGTCAAGCCTGTGTAATGGAAGTCCTTTCAAACATAAATTGGCCGTCAAAAGCTGTAAGGATAGCAGACCACTTGGTATACAATCCAGTAGAGTAGTTATCAACAAAAGGTAGTTATTGATGGTTTTAGCACTGATCTGGTCGAAGTCACATCCGGTGTTCCGCATGGAAGCGTGATTGGCCCTCTTTTATTCATTATTTATATTGATGACCCAAGTTTTCGAATTAGTAATAAATTAAGATTATTTGCAGTCGATACAGTAATCTACCGTGAAATGAGCGAAGTCGCGGACTTTGAAGTTCTTTCATCTGACCTTAAAAACGTTCATTCGTGGTGCCAGGTTTAGAACTAAATATTAGTAAATCCACCACAGTTCATTTCCTGCGAAAGCCATCACAGGAAAGCCATACCTACACCATCCGTGGATTAAACATAAAATCTTCAAATACGGTAAAATGTGTTGGAATTATCTTAACTTTAGATATATCGTGGGTAACGCACATGCAAAAAATATGCGGCACAGCATTAAGGAATTTAGGTTTTAGGTTTTAAGCGTATAATAGGAAGGTCTTAGGATGAAAAAGTAAAAGAGTACGCCGCGAGCATTTGGGACCCTTGTCAAAAAAATTTAACCAAAAAAACAAAGTACAATGAAAAGCAGCACACTTTGTTAAAAACTGCTACGAACTATCATACAATGATACATAGCTATTAGAGAGATAAAGGTGGGAGCTCCTAGAGAATCGGAGGCTGCACGCTAGGCTTAGGCTGCTTGATAAATTCAGAACTGATATTTTTCAGAGCGACACAGAGAAGATTATCACGAAGCCACACTTCATTTCTAGGTCTGACAGATGTAATAAAATAAGAGAGATACTCTGCCGAACAGATAGCACAAAAGCGCGTTCTTTCCGTGCACAATAAACGACCACAATAAAAACTGAGCTCCTCCAAACACACTCTCATAGGACACGTCACCATTTCACCTCCAAAAGTTTTACATCTTTACACGGCTGGTCACCTACCACCCTTTGCCACACACCCAAGTGGCGGCTCGTGGGGTATTATGTAGATGTAGATGTATAGTAATCCATCTGTTGGATGAGACGTTAAACCGTGGTCCCCTTGGCACCTTTTGTTAAGAGCAGGCTAATGCCGTCGCCGGGTTTCTTTCCACCCTTCCTACCTTTCTCTTGAGGTGCAAATGACCTTAGCCGTCGGTTGCCTCCCCAAATATCCAATCCAATGATTCCCTTTCTGCAAAAACACCTCAGAAATACAAAACATTAATCGTGGGAAGCCGACACTAGTTACTCGCTCTCATCTCGTCATTAGAGTTGTCAAAGGGGCCCGATTTGTTTTGAACTGCCGAAAGTGCAGAACGTTCAAAGACAGGTAGAATAAAATGATAACTTCCGTCTAAAGTACTGCTAATTAGACGATCTGGATCATAAAATTCAGTCAAATTAGAACAAAGGTAGTGTTTGTAAGTCTTATTTTGAGCTTGGAGAAAATTATTGTAGATCTCCTTAGTATGAGAACAGCGAGTATGAAACAGCAAATTTAGGATCGGTCGACAAAGGATCTGAGCATTCACTTAAATCCTCTGCCAATATGTAAGTAACAACAATTGTTCCTATAACCTGATCTCAAGCAACGGCTTTACGCTAATTTAAGGTCAGTTTTATTTGTTAGAAGTGAAGTTTGAGAAAACAAGAGTGTTGGCTTCGAATTAAAATAACCGGTGGGCTACGGTGAATCTTAGAATAACCTTGGAACAAAAATATATTCCGAGAATGAAATCTTTTTGAGAGGGCAGGTCAAAATTAGGACCCGTCATATCCAAATCATCAATATAGTTTCAAATGAAAGGTGGAAAGAGAATTCCCCAAAGTTTTCCAATCAATTTATGGCATACTATCGCGCTTTCTCTCAAAAGATATCATGCAGATTGCTTAGGAAAAAGGCAACCTATCGCGGAACCGACCGGCTGGGTTAAGGGTGTTCGAGGAAGCCCAGAGTGCCATAGTGCTCAGACACTGGTAATTTTAAGCGCTTGATAGCGTCAAATGAAATCGCTGAAATATTTGAGTCCGAGTCAAGCATGATTCTCTCGCATTGCATTCGTCCGTCGCTGTTCAGGGATTCCACCACCGCTGTCCGTAAGGCGACAGTCGAATAGCCTTCACATTCCACATACGACGAATGTGTTCGAGGGATTGCTCCAGTAGACGGGAGAGTCAAGGTGGGATCGGGAGTGGGAGGCGGGGTTGGGGGGGGGGGGCGAAGAATCAAACAGCGTAGGAGAGGGCATAAGGGAAATGACTGCTCTGGGCCGCCGCGACGGAATCATTTGATCACGTGGTCCGCTCACGACGCTCAACGACAATGGAAGGCGGCATGATGAACAACTGATTCATTTATTATTTTGTTTCGGGTAAATGTTGTCATCAATAAAACAAATCTTCAATATGGATACCTTTGATTTAAGGCTATTGCTTTGAAAATCAGTGGTATCATAGCGGTGGCGTCAACGACTTAGGCTCCAGTATATTGCTCAATATAGTCAACGAATTGGCGCTTATGTCAGGTCAGTTTTTTTCATTAGAAGTAAAATTTTGCGGAAACAAGAGTGTTGGCTTCGAATAAAAATAGCCGGAGGGCTGCGGTGAATCTTTGAGCTATTATCTTCAAATATCGATTCACACAATGTAGTATGTGCCGCTATGAAGCGATATTAATCCATCCCGTTTTCAGTAGTTGTTATATTTCATCCCATTCCAATTCTCGCGGTGAAATTGAGATGTGGCTGAACCGAATCATAAAGAAGAGACTCCTCCGCCCCTGCACCCCGATTCTGTAACTCGTTAAGGCAACCTAAGGACACTTTTCGGATCGCTATTTTCCTTAACGACGCCTCAGCGAAAATTGACATTCTGTAACTCAGTATTAACGATTTTTGTCGGTAAAATCGTCGGTGAGTAGCGAAAATCTTCGATAGTCCGTCGCTACGAAGCGAGGGGTCTGGACTCGCCCGGTAAGGCCGAGAAAAATCGTTAAGGACACGCTAGACGACCGAACATCTATTGATACCAAATATTGCAGATGGAAATAAAGATATGTACGTTTTTTGGGTAGTTCTTTTAGCCAATCCTTGCTATTGGTAATGTGACTGCTTTAAGAGAAATTCTTTGAATCAATCAACATCATTTTAAAATATAAATGGCCTTACAAATTCCTTATGTCTCCTTGGCTTACAGCACAACCAATTTAAAAGATATTAGAATATTGCATGAACAAAGAGCTCAATAAACTTGATACATCAAAGGATAATTTTGATTAGATAAAAGACGAAGTAATCGGCCGAATTCCTCAGGATGCCTCTGAAACTCTTTGGGAACGTGCGACGGTGCTTCATGTATTAATTCATTGCCACCGAAGTACGGTATGAATATAATAACTTAATGGTTATCTAGAGAGCAATTTTGGTTTATTTAGTATCAAAAGTCTTCCAGTTTTTCGTTTCGTGCATTGAAATAATTACGTTAAGGTATATAACTTTACCGCGTCTTGAT
The DNA here is from genome assembly GCA_963169105.1 of Ceriagrion tenellum. Lineage (NCBI taxonomy): Eukaryota > Metazoa > Arthropoda > Insecta > Odonata > Coenagrionidae > Ceriagrion > Ceriagrion tenellum. The sequence goes on from OY720632.1 coordinate 197,255,404, forward strand.
TCAAATTAAACTCATCTACAGCAAATTTCGCTCATAAATACTGGGTAGTCAGTTCCGTCAACAAATAAGGCGACGCGGAAATCTTTTGCAATCTATTACTCAATATTCAGACATTTACATACTGTGAGGCCGTCGAGAATATTATGGTTAAGTAAAATGTTGCATCTACTTCAAGTGACTCAAGTTCTATGTGTATGTTCAAGTTTTTAGAGCGTGCGTTGTAATCGTACGTATCAAATCACAATTCGGAAGGTTTACAATCCGTGAATGTAATATTTGGCTTTAGTCGTATGACTTACAGATTCCACATATTAATTCAGTTTTCTCCATCAGCGGCCGTGAAGCTGCGTAGGATGATACCATCATAATAAATGTAGGGGTATATCGATGTTTCAAAGGAATAAGGAGCCCTGAACGAGAGAGGGTTTAAATATTCATTTATTAAGATTTTCCTATCAACCACTGAAAAATGAAATACTAATACTTCCCTCTCCTGCAAGAATCCTCTCTCTCAAGACATACTTACACATACATCGCAGCCAGAACCCATGTTATCCCTCTGCCTCTCTCCATATACTTTAAAGCAAGTTCACTGGGCTTCTGCCGCCCAACTCTTTTGACTGCAGGTAACCATAATATCTGCAAATTTACCCATCTAGTATGTTGAACCATCGTCTTCTGCCACCCAAATCACCTCACAGCCAGTTCCTTCTACTGTTGAAACCCAGCCCATCTTAAAGCATATAACCTTGACCCTGACCACGATCCATATATGCCTACCTCTAATAGGTCTAAAAGTTTGATATCAAGTAGTAAGTACAGCGCAGAGTTTATCATAATGACAAACCATTATAACTTTATATTTTACTGTTATTTTCATCATATTGCTATTCCCTTATCAATAATAACGTTACTAGCAGTAAAACACCTCCATAGGTAGGTACTTCAAATGCCAATAATTACTTTCGAATAATTTAATTAAAGGTTATTATGCTGTAGCTTGAGGTTTCAAATTGGATTCGTTTATATATAGAAAAAAGATTCAATTATCAAGATAGGAGAATGATTAGGAGGTATTTAAGACAGAGTAGAAAGGCATGATTGAGTCGATGAAAGAAATATTAGTAATTTAAAAAGTAAAATACAGGGAAATAATGCAAATAGAAATCATTACACTTATAAGAAAAAATCCTTTGAACGAAATAGTGATTCTGAATATTTAGAAAACAAAAGAAAAATTATAATTTCTGAACCATTTCCATTGGTAGTGAAAATAATTACACCTTCTGGCTTATGGAAAATAGGTAGTGCATCTTCATTGGTAGAAACTACCGAAAAATCATGAAAGCAAGGTGTGTAGTTCACAGCGTTGTGGTACTATATACAGCAATCAAACACCAGACTATTGGATCTGCTAATGGTTTCAGTGATAAATTCATTTTTGGTCACCTATAATAAATGTCTATCGAGCGATTGCATAAATATATTCTTCAAGCGTTTGGCTCTCATCCAATAGTTTATATGCATATAAATGTCTATGACGAACACTCCACCACAAATGCTCTTAGATGAGTTATCACAACTTTTATCAATGATAAATAGAATAATACAATATAGAAATGATTTCTTAAAATACCTAATTAAAAATATCATAGATGCCACAACAAACTACCTTCACCCTGAAACACTTGTTACAAGAAAGGTACGATCCATTGGAATGACAGACTAGACAACTAGTTTCTTATTTCTTTATTTACTTTTTATCCTTGACAGTTCAAAGAAAAATGTCAAGAGGACAGGAATGCAGTGAGTTTTTTAAAGCATGATTTCTCAGAAATGACAGATTACTCTGTTATGACTTAAATTAATAGGTAATATGTTCAACTTTCTCACATAAAATGTTGAATTCTATGTCTAATGTGACATGATAGGTGTATCTTCAATTTAAGACTGAGCAAAATAGTTTTAAAATCAAATTAACTTTCAGTTTTGGGCATTACTTATCAAGGGTCTGAATAAGATTAGGTTATTCTGAATAATGTAATTAAAAATCTATACATACAATATTCTTGCACATTCAAAACTAGATTAAATCAATATTCAGTCTTCAAAACATCCAAATAAACATACTGAGCCCAAGAATATACAATTTTTCATTAAAAAATTGAACACATGCAAATGCCAATGTAGCACATTGAGTGCATCAAAATATAAATATTTCCTCTAATGGGTGAGCCACCATACACTTATGTTTCACGGGCTTAGCCAGGAGGAGGAAGCAGCTGCCCCCTCTGAACAAGAAATTTAATTGTAAATCGGCGATAGGGAGCCAGACATGATGATGTCCTGCCACCCAACAGAAATGTACAGCATCATAAGCGTGTCCTGCACACCCTAGCATAAATCATGGCTGTGTCAATGTTGTGAATCATTTTGTATGGAATTCAAAAATTATAAAAATATGTAAACAGATCAAGAACATAACGAGAAAACATTGTGAACACAAAAACAACCAGAAAACTTTGAAAAGATTAGTGAAGATCAATATAATAAGTAGCTTTAATTAATCAAAAGATCAAAATTTTCAGGGAAATGAGCAATCCCCCCGAAATGCAATTACCAAGTTCTTCCTCAATCATGGGCTCTCCTACACTTTCATTTTCTTCAAATGGTATTGGTTCATCTACCACAAGATTTGCATCAACACACATGCTGTGCAGCACTACACATTCATTAAAAATTTTACTTGCCTCGTTATAAAAATAATGAAGGACACCGTGCTTCAGTAAGCATCTCTATATATTTGACAGGAGACCAATGCCCCACTCAATAGTACATCATGATCTTTAGAATGATCTTCTATGAATACCTCTTGGAGTAATTGGCTCCATATTGCCAGGTAATGGTTTTGACAGCCAAGGCTCAAGTGTGTACAGCCACTCTACCCTGAGAAAATAAATTTTTGACTCGACTGTTGTAACACATGCGCCACTTATAAATTATACAACACTAACATACCTGCCTACATATAGAATGTTCTGTTGTTATGAACGTGTTAAAACATATAATCAAAAGAAAATATTGAGTATGTATGTTTAACTCACATTAAATGATACTATTGAAGAAGATGGAGAACAAAAATTGAGAACTAATGGTAATGAAGGGAACATAATAAGGAAATAATGAACGTGGACTCGATGAATGTGTTTCTAGCTACACAACACAGTCAGTTCCATAAGTTACCAAAATAATACAGGAAATCTAAAACATTGCGCCGATACATATATATTATAATACCACAAATTTCACCTTCAGTCAAAATCAAGGAATTGCTACATTAAAATGAATAACAAATAATCGTTTGTCAAGAATAAAATGTACTCCCTCGAAAACATCCCTTGGCTATGATATTCTTCATGACTACATAACTTTTAATCCGTGGGACACTTCCGTCACTTATTACAAACGCTTCCTGTTGGGGTAATTTCAAACTTTAAGAAATTTCTCCTTTTTAAATTATTCGTCAACGCAAGTTAGATATCACGGGTGATAAAATAGTAAACCCACGATCACCAAGCACAAAGAAAAATAAATAAAATAAATTTGGAAGGCAAATTCAAATTCTCGAAATGCACACACGCCTAGTGTTCATGACCCGTTCATTACTTTAAGTATACCTTCTACATAATAGAGATTTTCACACAACAAAATATACAAATGAAAGTATATACCATAACAAATGACCGTAATAATTTCGTTATAACTATCTAAAATATAAACAGTAATTACGACCCAAAGACGTGCACAAGCTATCGAACTTTTCCTTTTCTAATTAAAAAAAATATTTATGCGTATTATTAAGTAGTCTGGTGTACAAAATGCTATCACAGAAATAAAAATTTATATGCTTCCCTTAGTTTGGAGTGTTAAAGTAGATTTCGCCATGTCTCAGGGCCTTCATTAAATAAAGTAATTTTTACAATGAAAATCCATAGGACTCTAAATGCCTCGGATCTGATTGGTAGAGAACCAGTAGCCTCCATGTAAGGTGCTTCAGAAAATATATTATTTGTCGCAAAGAACCAAATTTTTGCAACCAGTAAGTGTAACTACGGTTTGTCGGTAAGCTAATTTACAGAATGGCGTCGTCGTTAAGTGAGATTCGTTACAACCCAGGATTTTCGTTACGAACGAGCTAACGACGGATTCTTAGCGAGTAACAGAACAGAGTTACTGTTCCCCATTCAGCCAATGGGCCATTCGTAGAGGTATCTGCCTGATACATTTCAGTTCCTTCGATGCAACTTGCTTGTTCCCACTCTAGGTAGGAAAAAGACGCTTCCCGTAGTTTGAGGCCTGGTTTGACGTCGCATATTACGGGTCAAAGGGCGAGCGCTGTGGAGAATTTGAGACCACTTGTACACGAGTGGAGGGCGACGAAAGGAAAAAGGTGGAGGCGATTGATTGATTGTCCATTCGATTTCAAAAAACTGTTACTCGGTCAAACCTTAGCTTGCGTCAGGGACTCAATTGCGCGATTATGTAGAAGTAGACAACGTGAAGACCACCCTTGGTCTGTCATGTCGGCACAATCAAGATTATGATTATGAATTATGATAAAACTATGAATATTTAAATACCTATCTAAAAAGAAAATCCGGAGAATTTTTCGATATTGAGTGGAATTTATGCATGATGCAGAAATGAAAAATTTATAATTATCTACAGTCATAAATATATCTGTGACCTAAGTTTCGAATTTTTCCCATCATAATCAGGTGCCTGCTTATGATGATTTGAAAACATTGAAACCTAGGTCGCAGTAAAATTTATGACTGTGCATAGTTGTAAATTTATCATTTTTTGTATCATTCAAGTATCTATAACACCTTAGAAATTTTAATAATAATGTCGACTTTAGTTCTCAGGCAAATTCAGGATTTCACTTCCAATCATTCTCACGACGGACTTTATAGTAACAAAGCACATGAACCAAAGTAAACCAGAAGAGATGGTAGTCATTTTGTTTCCATGAATGGCATATTAAAATTGCTAATATTGCATTGTATTAATTCGTGTAATGGGATATTCCCCGCCAAAATGTGGCCTTCAAAGGACACTAAACGAACCTAATGTAATTTAATGAGATTCGCAAGGACTAAGGAAGCGAGGCTGGTCATTTAAGTTGGAGGGAACAAACTAGAGCAAAAGAAGCATTTTTGTTACTTATGTGGTATGCTAGAAGAAAACAGACAGTAGTAAAGGCATGCAGAAGAGAATAGCGCTAGCTAAGGACGCGTTTTGTAAGAGAAAGAAGCTGATGACGAGGACGTTGTGTAAGGGCGTGAAGAAGAGGCTGGTTAAGGGCTTGGCATGGAGCGTAGTGTTGTGTAGGGTAAATAGGTGGACCCTCAGAAAGGAGGGCGAGAATAGGCTGCCGGCGTTTTAGGTGTGGGTATGGAGAAAAATGGGGAAGATGGGGTGGACGGAGAGGAGGACTATCGAGGAAGTGCTTGAGATGGTGGGCGAGAAATGGAAACTTATTAATGAAACTCGAGATCGGCAGAGTAGGTGGCTGGAGGATGAGAGAAGTAGCGAGGGTTTGCTCAAGAATGTGATAGAGGGAAGGATGTTGGGCAAGCGGGGAAGAGGAAGGAAGAGAATAGGTTTCATGGACAGGATGAAGAAGGGCAGATCGTATGCTGAAGCGATAAAGGATATACTAGAGCAACAGAGGTCCTTGAATGATTGATAATCCGGGAGGACACTCTCTGCCATTCAACAAAATCTTTCTTAACCGGAGGAGTACCCTTTAAAGGAGGATAGCCCTTTAAAAAAGTTTGAAATTATTTTTCACCGATTTGAAAACGCAAAAATGCAATGCTAAAACGCGGACAGAGACGGAGATAATTTGCCAGGTCTCTTAAGCCTTCAATTGTAATATTCCCGTAATGTTTACTCGCATATATTAAAAATTACAAGAGGAGCATTTTCAACACAGCTAAGGGTCTATGTGTAAAATAAAATCCACAAAAGGGTCCTCAGTATTTAATTCAGCCGAATTAAATTCTGATATATTGACACATTCCGGCACAATTCTGGCACATAAAAATAAAATTCTGCTAAAAATTGAAATTAGTCCATAAAGCCTTTAGTATTTAATTCTGCCGTATCTTTCGTTAATTACCGCTCAACTGCACATAACCTCACATGCACATGTTTTTCAATGGTGAGAAATGGTAAAGTCCCTGAACTTTTTTTGAAATCAAGCGATCTTAATAAATCTTCTCTTTTGAAAAAAATCTGGTGACTTCTTTGTATAAGACATTGAAAGAAAATTGTCCTCTAGATCGCGCTTGAATCGATTTTCGTCCAGTAAATACTTCAACACTACATCTGGCTTAAATTACATCAATGCAGAAATCACGCATATTTTAGCGTGGGTATTCCCATTCTAAGACTCGGATAGCCCGTAGCCATAATTCTCATCGTTGCAGTCCATCCGATCGCGTCGCGAATACCACGATTCATGCTTCATCATACTTCAGAAAAGTTCTCTCCGTGTCACTTAAGTTCCTAATTTCAGCCTTCCTTGAAGCTACTTCATGTTACATCATGTCTGTATCTAGTGATTATAAGTCTCCTGTTTCGTGATGAAGCGTCACCGTACACAAGGATTTCCTTTCCTTATTCTCTGCTTCTATATTATTTCTAGCCATCCAAGCGTCAATTTACATGGGTAAATTGTAAGTATATTTACCGAATGGCGAGTATTCAACTGCTCATGATAGACCGTGGAGGCATTCTATTAATTACTAGGACGCGTCTTTTGACCTTTTAATGTCCTTCTACACTCCTGCAAATCCAAGACATGACCATATAAACTCACAGACCTCATTCCGATAAATCTACCTGTTTGTGCGCACCAGCGTGAGCCCCTTTTGTTATTTTTTGTTCTTTTAAACCTCCCGCCATCTCCTTTCCCTCGTTTTTCCTTTTTCCGTCCCTGTTTTGTTTGACAAATAAGAGGGCGCTCAAGAAGGTAGCGCCCAGGAGTGTTATATGCTCCGAGAGTGAGACACTAGATCGCATCGGCAGCAGTGCATGTGGACATCAAGAAAACGCGTTCTCTCCGGCGATGGTCAGTCGGAGGTGCAGCGGCGGAATTAAGCGAGGAGTGCCTCCTCCTGGGGCCGGCGTTAACTCGACGTGTTATCCTCATTCATTATCAGGTGAGCGTCCTCTTATTCCCCATTCTTTTTCTTTCCCCCTGTTTTTTCATTCCGTATACCCCTTCCTTCCCTTCATCACGCGGTGCGTACGATCCTCCGTGGTCCCGTATGCGTGAACGTTCATGGTGCCGAAACCGGGGAATCAGGAATGATAAAGGGACAATTTCTAATGCAGTTTAATAAATTTGAAATTCGTGTGCAGCTTAGGTGCCGGTTTTAACTTAATTAACCGAAATGGCCGTCACCAGAGAGGCTTTTGACGCTCAAATCAAGCTACTTCGCTTCAAAAGAGACCAGTTTAAGGTGACTATCTTGACCGCCTATTCTATAGCGAGCGAGTTAAGTAGATTGCAACTGGCTGAAATTTCTACCCATGCGAAATATGCAGCGTTTCTCATTCGGTGTTCACATTTGAAAGAGGTACATCAATCTTATCTGGGAGCGCAGAATGAAATCCTCGAATACTGCTGCAATAATAACCGGATGGAAGTTTTTTTCTACTGATTTGGAAAACGCCAAGGAGGTAGAAGACATGTTTTATTTCATTCTTTCGGTGTTTGCCCGTATCTCTGAAAATCAAGCTGACGATGCAGGTGCTACTTCCCATTCAGTGCCGATGCAGAAAAGTAGGCTTCCAATAATCGAAGTGCCTAAGTTTTCTGGGGCAGTTTCTGAATGGCCCGCATTCCGCGATTTATTCAGAGCAGTCATACATGAACAAGAGGACATTTCTCGCATTGAGAAGTTTTCCTACTTGAAGTCAGCCTTGCAAGGCAAGGCTCTTGTATTAATTTCTTCCGTCCCATTTGGCGACGTACACTATTCATCCGCGTGGAAGGAATTGAATGATTATTTTGATAATCCCAGAGTGCTCGGGTTCAGTTATCTCGATAAACTTTTGAGGTTTTCGACAGCATCTTACGGAGAATTATCTTCGTTGCAGCTATTTGTGACCACATTCTGAGATGCATGCCGCATTGAATACTTTAAACATTCCAAATTAGGGTGAATTTATTCTTTTCCGATTGGCAGTTCGGGCTGTGGACTTTGACACATTGTCCCGTTTTGAGGAAACATTGAAGGGGGAATTATTTCCTTCGGTGAGTCAACTAATTGATTTTGTGAAGAAAAAAATTAAAATTCTCCAAACCTCGGGTGGTAGCATTTCAAAGGATATAACCCCTCGCACTAAGCGACATTTTCCACAGCTTTCGCTGCCCGTCTCCGTTCGGGAAACGTCACCTAAGAGGGGCAGTAATGCATTCACCCGTGATAAATGCTTATTTTGTTCTGGCTCGCATTCGTTGTTCCAATGTTCCCAATTTTTAAATTTGGAGTTTGCTGCCCGCTCTGATTTTGCTCGTTCGAGGAAATTGTGTTTTAACTGCCTGCGCCCAGGCCATTGGGCCCCAAAATGTCAAGAGAGAAATATGCGCTGTCAAAAATATAAGCGTTATCATCACACGACTCTTCACCCGCCTGGTGAACTGCAGGAGCGCACCAATTCAACTCGGGTGCTCCCCCATTCAGCTCTTGAGAACAGGGGTGGTCGTGAGCCACATAGTTCTGTGAATAATTCCGGTTCAGCCATGCCTTCGCCTCTTGAGTCATCTTCACGGGCGGCCTCGTCTTTCCGGGCGGCCTCGCCTTCCGCGATATTCTCCTCGATCGCTCAAACTGATCTTTCGCGGACAGTCATCTTGGGAACAGCAGTTGTATAAATTGAAGCGGGAAATGGGACTTGGAAGCCCATTAGGGCTTTGATTGACTCCGGGTCGCAAATCTCCGCCATTTCCTCCGCTGCCGTCGAACGCCTGGGGTTGACCGTAGCTGATTATCAGGGCAAACTTTTTGGCCTAGCTCAAACACCATTGAGAAAGCCTGAAGGACTTGTCTCCTGTGCGCTTGTTCCTAGGAATGCGTCATCGCCTATGCTACGCACAAATGCCGTGGTTCTTCCGAAAGTAATGAATAAACTTCCGACCGCTCCTCTTCCCTCTTCTATTTTTCAAGGTTTTGTCAATCTTCCCTTCGTAGATCCGGCGTTTGATAAACCATCGCCCGTGGATTTCTTGCTGGGGATGGATTTATTTCCCCACCTTTGCCTTGGTGGGCGGAAGAAATTATCAAATTCAGTCATAGTTGCTGTTGAGTCAATTTTCGGATGGGTGATTATGGGAAGTATCCAATCTATATCACAATCACATTCGGATAACGCTGGGTCTTTCGCTGTGTCTGAAGAGAGAGATATTCTTTATGTTTTGAAAAGGTTTTGGGAGGAGGATGTGTCGGCTGAAATTAATCGTGAATCGGAGGAATTACGATGTGAGGAATTATTCAAAAGCACTCATCACCGAGATTCTAGTGGAAGATATGCCGTTTCACTGCCTTTCAAGGAATTTCCTCCTCCCTTAGGGGAATCCTATTCTCACGCGGCCTCGCGGAGGATTAATTCGGAACGCCGACTCAATCAGAAATGGCAAGGCAAATATTCTGAGTTTATGAAAGAATACGAATCACTGGGGCATATGTCTAAATCGCAAGGTCGAGGTTTGTATTATTTGCCGCATCATGCTGTCTGCAAGTCTTCAGCAGACGGCTCAAAGATTCGAGTGGTATTTGATGCCTCGGCGCGCACATCATCAGGTAAATCACTGAATGATGTATTGTTGACCGGCCCAAAGCTTCAGGGTGATATCTTTGATATATTAACAAGTTTTCGAACGCATGCTATAGCGTTTATAGCAGACATCACTAAAATGTATCGCCAAATTACTCAATCCGAATGATTGTCGTTACCAACATATTTTGTGGCGAGACAATCCTTCAGTTTCACTCGTGGATTTTGAATTGCAAACCGTTACTTACGGGATAGTTTCTTCGCCTTTTTTGGCCATTCGTGTTTTACATCAATTGGCTGAGGACGAGGGACACAAGTTCCCACGTGCTGCGGCAGTACTCCGACGCGATACATATGTTGGCGATATAGTTACGGGAGCTGACTCACTGTCTGATGCTTTGGAATTACAGCGCCAACTAATTGGTTTGCTTTCCTCCGGCGGATTTCCTTTAGGAAAGTGGGCCAGTAATTCCTCAGAGTTACTAGCCAATCTTTCAGAGGAGGAATGCGTGACGAAGTCTTATTTTGACACTGCAGAACTTTCCTCCTTGAAGGTTTTAGGTTTGTTTTGGTCACCCAAAGATGATACACTGTCTTATCATGTGAATTTTGATACTATCGTCAACTCGAAAAGGAAACTTTTGTCGAACATCGCAAGGATTTTCGATCCTATAGGGGCCTTAGCTCCCTTAGTATTTTGGGCCAAATCATTGATGCAGTTATTGTGGCTTGCAAAGGTGTCATGGGACGATCCTCTTCCGGAGGGAATAAAGAACCAATGGGATAATTTTGTGTCACAGAGCCATCACCTAGAGCACATTCGAATTCCCCGTTACATTTGTCCGCAGTCGCCTTCCGATTACCACTTGCTCGGATTTTGCGATGCATCCGAAAAGGGGTATAGTGCGGTGGTTTATTTGAAAATAATACCGATTTCAGGAGAAAGGAAGGTTAATTTCCTGGCAGCCAAGACTAAAGTAGCTCCTTTAAAATCGTTGACCATCCCAAAATTAGAATTGCTGGGAGCCCTTTTATTGGCAAAATTATTGACCTGCCTATCATCATCACTGCGCGAGAAAGTTAACCTTACTAAAATGTATGCTTGGACTGACTCCCAAATTGTTCTAGCTTGGCTGCGGTTGCCTCCACACTTGCTGAAAACATTTGTGGCAAACAGAATTCTAAAGATTCTTGACATGATTCCGCTTTCGTCATGGAATCATGTTGATACCTCAAGGAATCCCGCAGATTGTGCATCGCGCGGACTTACGCCTCGACAGCTGCTCTCGTGCGATCTTTATTGGAAGGGACCAAGCTTTCTGAAGGATGATGATGCTCAGTGGTCATTTAAATACTCTAATCAAAAGGTTGCACCTGATCTTCCTGAATTGAAAACACCTGTTTCTGTGATTTGTCTGGTTCGGGATCAAGAATGTCTTTGGAATTGGATGAAAACTTTTTCATCCTATGTGAGACTTGTTCGGGTGACGGCGTATATTTTGAGATTCATTGGGGCGATGAAAAGGGAACGAAGAAGTACGGAATTGCCGATTGTAGGATCTGAGTGGACTAAAGCTCTATTTCGGTTGGTGAAATTGGAACAACTTTTTCAATTCGAATCTATTATTGACTCACTTCATAAAGGCAATCGCCTGCCGCTCAGTATTGCTCGTCTTCGTCTCATATTAGATGACGATGGAATAATTAGGGTGGGCGGTAGATTTACCTATTCCTTGTTACCGTCGTTAGGTAAACACCCTATGCTACTTCCTAAAGATAGTCATCTTTCACTTCTTATCATCCGCCATTACCATTTGGTATCTCTGCATGGTGGTCCACGTGTAGTGGAAGCCTTAATTTGTTGGCAGTTCTGGATTATTTCGGTTCGGACCCTCATTAGATCGGAGATACTAAAATGTACTATTTGTTCACGCTATCGTGGAGCGACTTTGCATCCAATTATGTCGGACCTTCCGACTGCTAGAGTTGTGCCGCAACCGGCGTTTTCTTATGTGGGAACGGATTATGGGGGTCCATTCTCCTACAAGCTTAGTAACCGGAGAAATGCCTCCTTGGGAAAGGCCTACTTATGTTTATTTGTTTGTTTTGTTTCAAAGGCGGTGCATTTGGAATTGGTTACGTCGCTATCCACTCCGGCATTCATTGCAGCCTTTCAACGATCCATCGCACGCCGAGGAACCCCGCGTGTAATACATTCTGATTGCGGCACCAATTTCGTGGGAGCAGATAAGTTTTTAACAGATTTGTACCACTTGATCAGATCAGCTCCTCATAAAGAAGCTTTGTCTTCAATATCTCCTGCGTCGGGTATTCAGTGGAAATACAATCCTCCTTCGGCGCCACATTTTGGCGGACTATGGGAAGCTGGTATAAAATCAGTAAAGTACCATTTGCGCCGATTTCTTCATGGTCATACTCTAAACTTCGAGGAATACGGGACGTTATTTTGTAAGATAGAAGCTGTTTTAAATTCTCGACCGTTAACTCCCATATCATCTGATCTCTCGGAGGTAGATTGCCTAACGCCTGGTCATTTTTTGATAGGCCGTCCACTAATAGGCCTGCCTGGCCACATTTCAGACGAATATACTCCGCTTCCCGTTAGGTGGCGACTGTTGGAACAAATTTATCGCCACTTCTGGCGTCGATGGTCGCGGGAATATCTACATACCTTACAGCAGCGAGCGAAATGGACGCAAATGCCTCCGAATGTTAAGATCGGTGAGTTGTTTTTAATACGCGATCCGAACCTCCCCCCTCTCAGTGGAGAATGGGGCGTGTTATTCAAACATTTCCTGATTCCACGTGCGTAGTTAGAGTCGCGCAATTACAGTGTTCATCGGGTAAATTCAAAAGACCGGTGGTGAAGTTGGTGCCTCTACCAACTTCAGAATAGTTTCGTTTAGTGATCAGAGTTAAGACTTGATTTTCTTTGTCGCAAGTAGCGCGTTAATTTTCAGTTATTACCTTCTAATTTCCTTATTCCCTATCCATTGCCTAACCCACATCCTGTAGTAAGTCTTCCAGATGGGCCTCTGGAAGTGAAGCTATAGAACCCCATACCCAACAATGGATAGGACTTAGAATAGAATTTGTTTATTCTTTAAGTGAATTTCACCGAAAATCAGGTGGGCGGGATGTTCGTGCGCACCAGCGTGAGCCCCTTTTGTTATTTTATGTTCTTTTAAACCTCCCGCCATCTCCTTTCCCTCGTTTTTCCTTTTTCCGTCCCTGTTTTGTTTGACAAATAAGAGGGCGCTCAAGAAGGTAGCGCCCAGGAGTGTTATATGCTCCGAGAGTGAGACACTAGATCGCATCGGCAGCAGTGCATGTGGACATCAAGAAAACGCGTTCTCTCCGGCGATGGTCAGTCGGAGGTGCAGCGGCGGAATTAAGCGAGGAGTGCCTCCTCCTGGGGCCGGCGTTAACTCGACGTGTTATCCTCATTCATTATCAGGTGAGCGTCCTATTATTCCCCATTCTTTTTCTTTCCCCCTGTTTTTTCATTCCGTATACCCCTTCCTTCCCTTCATCACGCGGTGCGTACGATCCTCCGTGGTCCCGTATGCGTGAACGTTCACTACCCGTCCACCCACCCGGGGGGACATTTGCCGCGCGAGGTTGACATTTTTTATCCCGCAGAGTACGATTGTTTGTAAGACGTGCTAATGAGATGCCAATAAGACGACCGTATCATTTAGGAATCAGAGAAGAGGCCAGTACCAACATCTGTAAGCTAAACCCCTATTTTGTACAAATGGATGCCCAGCTGAAACATTCCTTAGAACCTGTTCTGTAGAACGTAAGGAATTCTACAGAAATGACTTTTTTTCAGAACTAGTTCCTTTTCTAAGGATCTGTACCAAACATGAGAGCCTGACTCTACAGAACATATCCTCTGTAGAGATATTTTCTGCAGAGCACAATAATTCCTTACAAGCTGTTCTGTAGAACTTCAGCATCTCTACGGAAAGATGTGAGTTTTCCGTTCACCCAGTTCCTTTTCTGAGGACCTATATGGAGAGTCGTAGGGAATTCCACAGAACGTCCTAATCAATTCTGCAGAACGCCCTAAGGTATTCTGCAGAACATCCTATGGTAGTCTGCAGAGCGTCGCAGGGAATGTCGTAAAATGGCGTTTCAATACTTAGTAAGGAATATCTACATATTTTTTTAAGAAATTCTGTAGAAGTATTAATAAGGAAACTATACAAAATTTTTTAGCAGGGTGGGTTGCGCCCGTAACGCTGTCGCTGCCGGGAGTCTAATCGTTCATCCTCCACTCCCCCTCTCACTACTTTTGGCCTCTTTCCCTCTCTCTCTGTCGCCATGATAAACCTTTAAAGGGTTCAGTTCACTCTGAATCGCTCGGAGTATCAGTGACTCACTGAACTTCAGTCATAACTCACTCCCCTTTCACTACTCGGAGATGAATTGCACCCAACCAACGCGTCTTCCCGACCGGCTAATATGCCTTCGCGCCGAATGCTCTTCGTCGCACTTATGAATGAAAGGCCGCCGCCCCTCATTGCCCGAGTGAGGGGTGGCAATCGCCTTGTTTAACGGCTGCCGCATTCCCTCTCCCTCTCTCAGCCATCCCACGCCCCGTTCCCCCTCCTCCCACCCTAATATCACTGCGACCTCGTGTCTCTCTCGATGGCCCGCAGTGAGAGTCTCGACTCACGAGGGAGGGAGGAAGAGGTTGAGGCGAGATGTGAGGAGGGATTTCATTTCGAGAGACGAAAAATAGATTTGTAGGTGAGAAGGAGCTTTTGACCTCAGTTTCTTTACCCTTAGAGCGCTTACTGCCGATGACGTTACATCATCTCCGTGGACACTCGATAAACATTCGCGCGGAAGTGGCAGGAGGTCCTGTTTGTAAACGTAGGCGTTCATGCAAACCACCGTGTGTGAAATAGATTGGCAGGCCTATTTTATGCTGAAATTTTCTTTCAAATGATATAAATGTGCTAGAAAAGGAAGAAACTTATATTGTTACTGTTCTACCAGGAGTTAGGAGTTGAATTAAGACGGGCAGTAAATACCCACCGTAAGAATGTGACAAAGGTAATGCAAGCATCTTTACGTCTCCTGGAAGTTGCGTTCCTACTCACCAACTCGTGAGATATGTTGTAGCTATTCTAAGAAGTAAAATTTAGGCGCATTTACGAATCATAAATGCATAAAGAAATTACAAGCATGGTAAAAACAAAGCAACTTGTACACATGATTCGTGGATCGCTTTGGGCAGCAATTGAGGGAGGAAAAGAAAAATACCGATCCGAGGAGGAAGAAAGATCGTAATTTCGCGAAATTACTTCCATTTCCAATACATCTGTACAGAAATTGTTTGTCAGTGAAAGCAGGAAAATTGGCTGACCTTGGAATTTTCTCATAGTAAGAAACAGATTGTTCGAGAATCCTCTTAGTACTATGTAAATCTACATTTTAATCCACATTTGAATGCCGGAAAAGACGTAAATCGAAGCCTAGAGATATCAAATAAACCAATTGCAATGACACACAATGAGATTATAACTCAAATTGTGGGGAAATTCTGGTTGATTTCCGATATTTGAACAGTGTATAATTATTATTGGGGAAGGATAAGTAATTACACTGTGAAAATATAACATGTACTTTGGAATTAACATAAAAATACGATAATCTAATGTGAATTTACAAATATTCTCTCAACACATTCCCAACTTTTAAATAATTCTATCTACAAATTCAACAGCTGATAATTTTTGTGGCCTAGATTTCAAAGTGAAAGTATATTCTGCATTCATAGTTCTTCCTTTAATCATCTTTGACTCTGGCTTTTTTTAAAATCGACCTGTCGCAAATGGATAGTTTGACGAACGATTTATGGTTAAGCATATTCAATTTTCAATCTTATGAATGGACAGTATGCACCAATAGATTAACATGATTTTCAACCCACTCTTAAAGCTCATAATATCTTTATATATATATATATATATATATATATATATATATATATATATATATAATTATTCTGTACGTGTGTATGTCCTTCCAAACGACTGGACCGATTTTGCTGACATTTTTGGTGTGTTTGAGTGGACCCCTGGATGGTTTAGATTCACAAATGGACCCGGTAGGTGGCACTGCGATCAGGTTCTGAGAAATTTTTGGACGACATTATTTACATATTTTTATAAGATTTTTCGCATATCAGAAAATATAACCCCAAAATTTCACCTCCCACCGCCCCCCATTATTTTTAAAAATGAAAAAAATCATAAGTTTATCAATTTATTGACCGTTTAAACCTTCTGAGAAGTTCATGAATAATTTATCGTTATGTTAGTGTACCATAGGTGGCGCTGATTTCAAATTCTGTGGTTCTTGACTTACACATCAATATATGCGCAAGTCGTCGCACTTGCGTCGTCGCACTTGGCGTTGTTTTGACGAAACGAAAGGATTGAAATGTAAAACTCAATGTCAACTATCACTTAGTATATAGTTTATCGAAAATTCGAATATTGAAAGAAACGTTTGCTGAACTCGCTAATAGCAGGCAAGCCAACGTTAGGCAGGACAACGTCTGTCGGGTCCGCTAGTCTTTATATAGGTATATAATTCTTCTGTACGTGTGTATGTCACTGAACTCATCCTAAACGGCTGGACCCATTTTGATGAATTTTTTTGTGTGTGCTTGAGTGGGTCCCTGGATGGTTAAGATTCCCAATTAGATCTGGTAGGTGGCGCTGCGATCGGGTTCTAGGAAATTTTTTTTTACGAAAATTATTTTTTTAATTTTTAAAAAGATTTTTCGCATATCAGAACATATAACCCCAAAATTTCACTCCCCCCAAAACCCTCTAATATTTTAAAATGAAAAAAATAATAATTTCACGAATTATTGACCGCTAAAACCTTCTGAGAAGTTCATGAATAATTGACCATCTGAGAATAATTATTAGTTATGATTGTGTACCATAGGTGGTACTGATGTCGAATTCTGTGGTACTTGACGTACATGCGCATTAATACATGCGCAAGTCGTCGCACTTGCGTCGTGGCTTGGCGTTTTTTTGACGAAATGATAAGATTGAAATTTCAAACTTAATGTCATATGTCACTTAGTATATAGTTTATCGAAAATTCGAATATCGAAAAACGCTTGCTGAACAACCCGCTGATAGCAGGCAAGCCAACGTTTGGGTAGGATAACGTCTGTTGGGTCTGCTAGTTAAATATAAATTGTAGTGAATGTCACCAAGTAATTCATCATACAGCTGTCTTATAATGATTTATATTTCATAATTGAATTCATAATTTCAATTCGGCTTTATTGTTTACTTCCTCTATTATTGAAAAGCTCGCATGAACTGAGGCATTACCTTTGTAACCTTATCGATTAATCAAATTATTAAATAAAATCAATTAAAAAAAACAAATAAGGCATCAACACACTCAGGCTGATTTCAGGAGACAAACGCATTTCTACATGTTTTGGTTAAATATTGGACTACAGTGTAAATAAATAGCGAACAACAGTGAATAAAAATGAGTGGTATATTTATGTTTTAAAGAATTTGGAGCACCTAATTTTAGGACTGGTTGAACATTACCCACCCATGAGATAAGTGTCACCATTGACCAATTTTTAAATACTTAATGACGTATATTTCTAAAAACTTAAATGAAAATTATCGGCCATAACCATTGTTCGTGTTTCTATTCAACAGTATTCTCGTCATAACCCATAGTTACGATTTCATGCTCTCCTTCCACTAGCACCGTTATGGAACCACACATTTGGAACATTCACTGAATGCCATATAAGTAATTTTTGTGATGTACGATGTGTGGAATTGTCATGCACTCCTCTAGCTATAAGTTGATTTGCATTAATTATTTGGACGCATTGAATTTCTATCTCCGAGAGACACATTATGTCTTATTTGAAGCAGAATCTATGGGGATACCGTTTAAAGTTCCAACCTTTCTTCCTAGACTAATTTTTAAAAACAGTTCTTTACTCAATGCGAGAGAAAAATCTTTACGAATTAAATAAAGGAGGTCAGAATTTCTCTCCGTTTCATTTCCCTGAGTTTGAGTGTTGACTGAACTCGGGTTGGGCCTAGGGCCCTGGTTGAGGGCCGTTGGTTGAGGGCATCGAAAAGAGTCGGGACTACGCTTTGGGCTTACGTCTTATTGGGTTAAATTGGGATCGCTTTATCTGTCGGACTGGGCTTCCCTTTTGTCGCGTACTACACATATTGAACTTAAACACAGTCCTATAGACTCAAGAGAGATGGTTGGGATTCCAATGGGCTTTAAGTTTTCAAATTTATGCTCCCTATCTAGCTTTGGACTGAGTTAAGTCCTCACCATTTGTAGGAATTAAACTGTTAATTATTTGATTACTCGTTAAAGCATATAATTGAGTTTTTTTATTAATATAAAATTCTATTTAATCTATCTTTGCTGACGTTTCGGTCAATTATCAAACCAATCTCCTGGAATTTGAATAAGATAATGAAGTCGGCGAAGAGTATTTGGTTAAAATGTTATACTGAACAAAACCTAAGTGAAGTATTAACAAAAAATACTTATTTGTGCTCCATTATCTAAATTGGATATGAAATACCAGACGGATTAGATTTGCTGTTTTATAATCGAAGATTTCAGTAAAAGTGCTAAAAACGACTGAACAGTTAATTTCCACTTTGCAAGTAAATTTAAATTATGAATGGAAAAATATAATAATTTCTGCATTGATAGAACTACTACGCCACATCTTTCTCATATATCTTTCGCGTTGAGAATCAGCGGGAATTTTTACTAGTTTAACTGTACGCGGAGGACACTAATTAATAAGCATGGAATTCCGTGATTTTAGAAGCAGTTTTCACGTGAAGTTATAATATAGCTGAAGTACTGAGGAGTTGTTAAAATTATCGTCATTTTTACCTGAAAAATTCTATAGTATTGTTCATTGTGTTATACAATACCACCAATATTCAACCAAGTTTTGGGCTCTGTGAGAAACACAAGAAGTGCTACGTTTCATTCAGTATGTCAAAGTATGAGTCGTACCGTGATTATCTCGGACGGATATCTCTTCGCTATTTCGTGGGGTTCCCTCGGAGGGGTTCAAGTGACGGGTCTTCCTTCTGTTGCGCTAAAAAGGATAGCAAAGGTCTTCCATCCGTTGGACGAAAGGGTCTCTCGACTGGGGACGTGACGGAAGATGAGGAAAGGAGAGGGGGACGGGGAGGAGGAAAGGGGGAAGGGAGGAGCGTGAGGTGGAATGGGGCAGGCGCTCGCCGCTATCGTCTGTTGTTCAGTCGCTCGACGAGCGTCCTTTGTTCGCTCGTCGTGCACGCGTATTGTTTCGCCTTAGAGGCGACAGAGGGAGAGTGGGATGGGGATGGGAGGGGGGGGGGGGTAGTCCTCATGGGAGTTGGACCCGAGAGTGTATCTAGGAGGGAAGAGTGGGCCACGTGAATTAATCTTCTCCTCTCGAATACCAAAATAAATGAATAAATGATGGAAATAGGGAAGTGAAAACTAATCCCGTCCCACCGCCTCTTTCGTTCCATCCCGTCTCTCTCTCTCTCTATCATAACTGAAATTAGAGATCCCAGAGCATTACAGACATATTCTCATTCTCATCTATTGTCCTTCCTCTTCTCTACTACTGTTCCCCTATATGGTCGATGTCAGCCCCAACTAATATTAAATACCTGCAGCATATCCCTAACTTCTTCGCACGTATTGTTAAAAAGAGAGTGCCAAATCTCCACAACTTACCCTATGATGATGTCTTGTCCTCACTCTCTGTTAATAGACTTGATCATATCTTCCTTAACCCTTAAGCTGGCGCGCTGGAGCACTGAGGACGCCAGTGAATGTAATTTTTATGACGATTAAAGAGCTTAGGTATTTAAATACTTAAATGGCTACGTATTCCTGCAATCATTCATAGTTCATCAATTTGCGCTGATTTTATAACTGTACAGCCAATTATATTCTTGTGGAAAAAATTATACTGGAGGAAGTCCACCCTTGGCGCAAAAAGTGCGCCGAGAGTGACGATTTTGTTTATAGTAGAAGGGCTGAGAATGACATTTTTGTAGCACATTTTCACCTGCCTATGTTTTGTATTCTCTTTTTCCTTTGACGATTCTGCTTCTCAACTGCTTCGTATTTCTTTCACTCTGCTGAAACATAATACCAAATTTGTTTGCGCGGGCGACTCACGCGTATCGGGTTTCTGTAAGCATGTTTGAGGTTCTCTGTCATCCTTTGATACAAATTAATCTAAATATCAAATACTCATTTAAACTTATGGTCTGTTATATTGGCGACATAGTGATACATGGTCAATTTCCACATTGTAACCATCCGATAGCCCGTCTCGTAGCCTCAGCGTGGTTCCAGCCTCAAAGGCTTTCAGTCCTAGTGAGTGAGGGTGCTTCAGAGTAGTGTTTATTGTGCACTGTAGTGTTTACTGTGCTTTAGTGCGTGCTTCAGTCCTAGGGTGTGTGTGTGTGCTTCAGAGCATTGGATCAAAAAGCAAGAACTCCTTCGTTCCAGCCATTGATCTACCATCTCTTCAACTCCTGTCTCATATAAGTTAGACATCAATTTTCCAAAAATATCTATTTCCGCCTTGAATTGGACATACAAGCGAATTTCCATCAAAATCGGGAGTAATTGATTTGTTCTAACTATTGCAGATGAACTAGCTCCATTCTTTGAGACTTAAATGCTGTGTGGAATGCGTTGTTTTCCCCGTCGTAGCTGAGAATAAGAAATAATCTCAAAGATCCTCAGCCCAATCTGCAGCTTTGTAATCTAGCGAGATGTAAGTGATACTTGATTCCATATGCTTATTGAAAACGTTTTTTAATTAGGTGCACATCAGGGATTATGTTTTGATTTAGCCTTCTGTAGTTTGAAGTAAGAAGGTATTTTACTTTTTCCAGGGCAAAATTCACCAGAGACGTTGAATTCCTAATAGTCATACATGAGGTTGAGAGTAAGGATAGTTCCATCGATCAGCTTAGTGAATCTGCCTCTGAGGATGAAGATATTGTTCATTTGGATCATGATTCGGTTTCTGAGCAGGAGCTTGACCATGAGTATGAAGATGAATGGAGTGTCAATAGCAGAAACGACAAAATTTATCGAAAAAGACAAGTTGTCAAAAAGACAAGTATGGCATAAAACACCACAGCAGAATAAATAAAAAACAAAAGAAAAAACATTGTGAAAATCCTTCCTGAGCCTAAGTTCCATGCACGAGGTATCAGGGATGAGATTTCAGCTTTTCACTGCGTGATTGATGAGTCCATGATTGACATTATTCTGAGGCATACAAACGAATACATTCGACGAAAACGAGACAACATTCAATACAGCAGGGATAGAGATTCACGGGAAACAATTAGGAGTAAACTCCTAGCATTGTTTGGTCTCCTTTACCTTTTAGGAGTAATAAAAACTGGTCACACCAATGTGAAGGATCTTTGGAGTAATGACGGGACGGGCATAGAAATTCTAAGATCATGTATGAGCTACAAACGACTCCTCTTCCTACTGCGGTCCTTTCGTTTTGATGACTCATCTACACGCGGACAACGAAAAAGAACAGACAAATTGGATGTATTGTGGGAAATTTTGGATTTGTATGTAGCGAACTGCATGAATAACTATAACCTCAGTGAGTTTGTTACGGGTGATGAAAAGTTAAAGCCATTTCGGGGAAGGTGCACTTTTATTCAGTACATTCCCAGGAAATCGGCTAAGTATGAGCCAAGAATTTTTGCATTATGCGATGCCAAAACGTTTTTTACATGTAAAATAAAAGTTTATTGCGGAAAACAAATGGATGGGCCATATTCGGTGTCCAATTCCCCTGGATATATTGTGAAAAGGTTAGTTAGCCATATTAAAAGTCAAAATCGCTATCTCATTATAGACAATTGGTACACCAATTATCCTTTGGCTCTATCTTTGCTGAATGAGAAAATAACAGTAATTGGCACCACGCACAAAAATAAGAGAGAAATACCTGCTGAATTTTTGCCGAGAAAAAAACCGTCCGATATGGACCTCTATATTTGGATTTCAGAAAAATGTGACTTTGGTGTTTTACACGCCAGCAAAAAACAAACCAGTCATTCTCTTGTGAACAATGCACGATACAGGAGAAATAGATCATGTAACAGGGATACCATATATAGTAATGGATTATAACAGTACTAAAGGTGGAGTGGATACAGTAGACCAAATGTGCGAAACATATTCCGTTTCCCGCAGGACAAGGAGATGGCCGCTGGCTCTATTTTATGCCCTGTTGAATATTGCCGGAATTAATGCGCAAGTGCTCTACTTTGCCAATGAAGGCAATCCAAAAATTGAAATACGAGTGTTTTTTAATGTTCTAAGGGACCTTGTCCCAGTAGGGCCTGTCAATTGGGGGGCAAAAATAAAAATTCGTGATTTTTGTCAATGAGGGGGTCTAAAAATTTGCCTTTTGATGTATAATATCCTAATATAAAAGATTTTTACCTATTTATAAACATTTACATTGGTAAATTTGCGCTTGGTTATAATTTATATTGAAATTTCTGAAAAAAACGGGAGTTCATTTAACCACGTTCGAGCAAATTTTGTGGGAGTTTTTATTAAATTATCCCGTTTTTTCGGAAATTTAAAAAATGTAAAGAGTTTCATCCAACAGTATTCATCAAATTTTGCTTCGATTCATCGATCTTCTGTTTGCTTCCTGGCCTCTTAAGAATCCTTCTGTTTCTCATGAGCACTAAACACTTTTCCAGAAGCCTCCGTTACTTATTTCACACATCTTTCTATGACATGGCCACTTTGGAACTTTCATTGGCTCTTCAACAAACTTTCTTGTTTCTGATATTTTGAGTTTACAAGTAAGTTGAGGTTCATATACTTTTTCTGACCAGTCTATCAGTTCCAAAAGGGAGTTGCATTTGGATTTACTGCAGGTGTTATCCTAGGCCGAACAAATAGGTCTCCTGGTGTATCATCATCTTCATTCCTTAATTCAATTATCTTCTGGACACCTGCTTTCCTTTCTTCTTGGTTTTCCGAGCATAAAAGTATCTGAAGCACCATTTCACTAAATTCGAACCACGATGCACGTTGAATTATTGGCAAAACAATATCTGCTACTGCCTTCTTCTTAGATTTTAGGAGCTTCAATTGATAAGGAATGTAGCGAGGCATTTCCACCAAAGAGAATTTATGTTTGATTTTAAACCAGCAGGGATAGTAAACGCCAACAATGTATTCCACAAGCAGCTTTATCGCCTTCAAGTTGTTGCCTTTAAGGTCGTGTTTTGAAACCCATATGCGACAAATCCTATTTGCAGTTTTTAACCACCGAGAGTGGCTTACAGGACCAATTTCTAATAATGCCAGATCAGTTGGAAGTGTACCTGTCCTTATTGCCTGAGTTATTCTGTAACCATAAGCCTGAACTGTAGAGAGATCTTTGACAGCAGTGTCACTCAATGGAACCAAAGGCTTTAGAAAGAATATTCTGACAAATGAGGCATTGATTTCAAGTTCTGTTGCAGTATCAAGCATGTTGCAGTATCAAGCATGTTGCTAATCGTACCACTCCACTTGTTGTTAGACAAAGTTTTTCCATCCAAATCTGTGATCTAGTGCCACTAAGGTAGCTCATTAGTATGAAGAGCACAAACTAACCATAAGAGTTTACGATTCAGCTTTGCTTCAACCCAATGCAGGACTCCTCCTTCCAAACCAGTGTTAACATTCGTTGAGTCACCACCGATAGCCTGTAAACTATTATCAATGCTGTTGTTCTTTAAGAAATCCACAAGATGGTTAGCAATAACTTCAACCGGTTTCTTTTTCGTCAAGTCTTTTTCTGGAGTAAAATGGCAAAGATACCTTCCACCTGGCTCACTGCACATAGTGTAATGCTCTTCTTTCACAATTCGTGGAAACTGATAACTTGAGTAATATGCTTGTAACAGAACTTCTGTGGAATCTTTGCGTCTATCAAAGAAGATACATTCAATATTGCCTATCCGGCATAGTTCTTCATAAAGTGATTTCATGCCTTTTTCTTGTGCCCTTTTAATTTTATTGTGATCAACCACAAGTCTCCTGTCTCCTTCAGTAATTAATGCAGCATCCAAAAATGCAGCTGTTGTAATGGCCGCTGTAGCACGTAGACCGATACCATACCTAACACATTGCAATGTAACATTGCGCAATTGTAATGTATTGTAATGACTTGTACTTCACATAGAAGGTACTTCAGAATCATCACATGGAATCTGCAAAGGATCTTCAGATACTTCAAACCAAACATCAGTTGGCTCTTCATCTTCGACGGAGGAAAGTACTTAATTTGGTTGTAATGTTAACTCTTCCTTCTTTTCCTGCTTGTATTCAGAAATTCTTCTTAAATCATCTTCTTTCTTCTTCTGCTTTTTAGTTTGTCTTCCGTGCTCAGGTAGATCTGGTAATCCAATATGAAACTGTCCAACAGATCCAACCTTCTCTCTTCGACTCTTAATAAACACTAGTTCTTTGACAGGGAACTTCATATCCTTAGCACAAGAGCGGGAGATGTGCACTTCATGTTTGCAGTCAGCGCCCCCTGGACATAGACCCTCAAATTCTGAACATAGCTTAATCTCACACTTGAAATTGAGGATGTCAAAGAGCTTGTCTAACGTTGCTATGAAAACCTCTTTCACTTCCGGTTTTCCTCTGCCAAGTGATATGTATTTGGCCGTTTTCCAGTTTTCTTCTATCTTGTTCAGGACTTTGACAGTTTGCTGCGAATTCTACATGAAACGTGAAAATATCACGAATTTGAAGTAGCCATTTACCAAGTAAACCAATGCAATTGCCATTTCTTGTTAATATAATTGTGAATAGCTAACCAAAACAACTTTTTGGCCCCCCTCACTTTTGGAAAAAGAAAGTTTAAAAAATCGACCCACCCTATTGTCCCAGGACAATAAAATTGTTTTCTATTTCTATTTTATCTCCCTCACTTCCTCTCTCCCTTCCGCCCTCCCTCTCTACACCCCAAAGTTCCTCTCTTTTTACGGCGCTATTCTCCTTCTCATTTTCTCCATTGGGTGGGATGTGAGGTGTGGGACATGCTGGAATGAGGGAACGAAGTGGAGGCTCCATGAAATATGGCCTTCTCCCCTTTCCCGTTCACGGATTTCCCCCTCTCTCCCCTGTCCGCCACCATCTCTTCTCCCTCATTCCATTTTTACACTTCAAACACGATGTGACAGAGCTATAAAATTAAGAAAATGTTATCTCAGACAAAAAACTATACTATCGCAAATACTTTATTGCAACCAAACAAACTTATTTTAGGTAATAAAATTTATTAGATTTTAATATTGAAATTTAAGTTATCAGGAAAAACAAAATTTTCGTTGTGTGAGTAATTCTCGTTATTTATCGGTGTAACTTTATCACTATGATTGAAAATGTTTAATATTTCTTGTATTTATTGCAGGGCAAGGTTTCTCCGGTGATAAAATTACTTTCATGTTGCTTCACCCCTTGCCTCCGGGAAATAATACGCACAACAACCGTACATAAACACTCCCGTTAATATTTAAATGTCGACCAATTACGATTGTCGGCCTCGAGCTTTTGCCAAAATTCTCAGAGCAGAAGCTCATCTCACAGTAAATCGATACCTTCGCATTGTGCGTCGGAGATGAATTTTCAAGAATTCAGGGCAATTCCTGGAATGTGAACTTTGCAGCCGGAATGGTCACTTGTGGTAACTATTACTCCTACAACATTGTGATAAAAATCATTCACGATCAATTTCGTTCCACTGCACAGCCCTTCAGAGACGTCTAAGTTTCGTAAAACCATTATTATTGTTAAGATATTAAATGAATTCACTTTGTAAAATTCCACAGGTATTTATTACACCGACCTAGATTTCGACTTATTTTAAGTCATTATCAAGGTGACAACAATACAACACGAGCCATATATATACATTGTTAGGGAGTAGGGGGGAGGCGAAGTAGGGAAGCGGAAGTACAGGGTAGGAAAACCGCAAATTGGTGGAGAGTGGAAGGCAGGTCCGAATAAGGTGTGGGGGTGTAAGGTTGAGTAATGTTTAGGGATTTACGTCATGGGAGGGAGTGGGGAGGGAAAGGTAAGGTCAGGAAAGGAGAGTGGGAAGGGAGCATTTCATAGAGCACACACAAATTTTGACTTTTCGAATGTAACACTATTTCCAGGTTTTTCAAATAATTCAATTTGTGCCCCTTACATTGTATGTGAAGGACTTCCGGGATGAATTCACTTTGGTGGTCTTCTTCAATTAGATGATTGGCAAATTGGGAGAAATTATTTTCATCTTGTGAACAATGTCGGTGTTCTTTAACCCTGGTCCGGGTAGCGCGTCCACTTTGACCGATGTAAACCTTAGAGCAATTAAGACTATTATATTATACATTACATAAGTTTGACCAGCGATTAGGATTATAAAATGAGACATTGAATTTATATCTAGGTATACAGTTAGCTATTTGATAAGACAATTTGCCAAGGAAGGGAATTTTACACCATCTTTTTCCTCCTATTTCATGCTGGGGTAAAGACAAATTGGTGACTAATTTGAGCTTGTTGCTCTTGAGCTTGAGATCTTTGCTTGTTGTCGTTGTACAATTTCATCAAAAAAGTTACTATTGTAGCCATTAGTATCAGCAATACGTTTTATCCTATTTAACTCTATTTTTATCCTGTAAATGAGGATGAGCATTGTGAAGTGGTATGTGAGAATGTTATGATGGAACGTGATATTAGTAAGGAGGAGGTCACAATGGCTGTGAGAATATTGAAAAATGGAAGGCTGCAGTCATAGATGGGATATCCAGTGAAATGTTGAAGTGTGGGTGTAAATTACTAATTTGCAGACTGCGTGAACTATACAATTTATGCTTAAGGTTTCTGTTGTTCCAGCGGATTGAAATAATGCTATCGTCGTTCCTTTGTGCAAAGGGAAGGGAGGAAAGACCGAATGTAAAAATTATCGGGCCATTTGTTTATTGAGTATCCCGGGAATAGTGTCCAGTAAAATATTAATCGAAAGAGTGAGGAATATTACTTCCGACAGAGTATGGGGTATGCAGTGTGGGTTTATGCCTGGGAGAGAATGTAGTGACCAGCTTTTTGACTTCAGCAAGTGATATAAAAATGTATGAGTGTCCGAAAGAAAGTGTACTGTGTGTTTGTCGATTTAGAGAAGGCATATTCCAGAGTAAATAGAAAGAAGTTGAGGAAGGTTTCGGGAGACTGTGGAGTGAATGGGCAGTTATTGAATGTTATGATGGTGATGTATAACAATAGTAAGGCAAGTGTAAGAGTTAACGGGGTTCTGAGGGATTGGTTTGTAATAAATCGGGGTGTAAAGCAAGGATGCGTAATGTCTCCATGGCTGTTTAATGTATTTATGGATAAATGTGTGAGAGACGTATGTAGTGAAAACGAAGGTGTTTTGATTGGGAATGTAAACGTGCGAGTTCTTCTATATGCGGATGATGCTGTTTTGATCTCATGCAGTCAACAGGGATTACAGAAGCTCCTAGATAAGTTTTGTGAATCAACGGAGAGAATGGAATTGAAGGTAAATGCGTGCAGGACAAAAGTAGTAGTTTTTGATAAGGAGAATGGGGAGAATAACTGTGTGATGAAGGCGAATGGTGAAGTAATTGAACAGGTGGATGACTTTGTGTACTTAGATAAGATGTATGCGAAAGATGGAAGAATAGATGAGAAGATAAAGAGACGTGCGAATGCTGGAAGAAAGTGGTAGGTAGCATGTGGAGCATATCAAGGAATGAGTGCTTGTCTATGGAAGCGAAAATTGCCGTGTACAAAAGTGTAATTTTTCCCGCTTTGCTTTATGATAGTGAAACATGGGTATGTCAGGATAGACATAAGAGTAGACTAAACGCCGTGGGGTCTGAGTTATCTGAGGAGTATTTGCGGAAGAAGTAGGGTGGATAGGATCAGGAATGAGTGGGTCATGAATGTGAGTTAAATGCTCCAGTAATGGACGTGTATGAAAGGAGTGTGATTCGTTGGTTTGACCATGTTGAGAGAATGGATGAGAGTCGAATAACGAAACAGATATATGAGAGTAGAATGAATGGTGTGAGAGGTAGAGGTAGGCCGAGAAAGTTGTGGTTGAATGTGATTGAGGAAATTCTTAGGAGGAGGGATATTAGGAGTTTTCAAAACAGGAGGGCGTGTATGAAACAGTGTATGGGATAAATGAGGCAACAGAGGTTTGCAAGGATAGGTCAGTATGGAGGAATTTATTGAAGCAGAGTTAAGTGTAAAATTATGAATTAATGAATTAAACATTTTGACTGTGCCTACCCCGAAAGGGAACGGCGTGATGGGTATGTATGCACGTATGTAATTCTATTTTTAAGTTGTTACAAGACGTAGGGATTGATAAAGCTCTGAATGTCATGGAGTTTAATGCTAATAATTTATGTGCGAGTTGGTGGTAAGAGTCAGACGGAATCACAACATCGGAATAGGTTGATTTTCTAAAAATGGAGAACTCATGTGTATCTCCTGTTATGTCAAGGTTTAAGTCCAGGAAATTTAAAAATTTGCCACCAACTTCTAAAGTAAAATAAACAGATCTATGTAGACTATAAAATAAAACAAGTAAAATGGTCAAGCTGTCGGAGGCTTCCAGTCCATAAACATAAAACATCATCAACATAACGATACCAATACACCAAATTGCATAAAAGAGGGTGATTAGACTTAAAAAGATTGGTTTCCAAATTACACATAAAATTATCTGCCAACAGTGGAGATAATGGTGAACCCATAGCTAGGCCATGGGTTTGTCTATAAATCAAATCATTGAAAATAAAATAATTATGCGAAACACACAAAACAGTACTCAACCGTATCCCCACCACCTTATTCAGACCTGCCTTCCACTCTCCACCAATTTGCGGTTTTCCCACCCTGAACTTCCCCTTCCCTACTTCGCCTCCCCCCTACACCCTAACAATGTATGTAAGTGGCTCGTGTTGTATTACTGTCACCTTGATAATGACTTAAAATAAGTCGTAACCTTGGTCGGTGTAATAAATAACTGTGGAAATTTACAAAGTGAATTCATTTAATATCTTTACTAAGTTTTTCTACCAAGTTAAGTCCGAAAATCTATAATACATTATTAATGTGTTTTTTAAAAGCTTTCATTCGTGTGGTGGTAAGTCAGCCGTCTCATCAGAGTTGAGAAATTCAGAAGCGAATTCAATAAGAACGCCTCCTGTATGACCTTTAACAAAAGCGTATCTATAGTATACTTAATATTCTTTAGAAAGCTTCTCTGTATTTTGTAGCAATTTATATTCGCATCTATTTATGAAGACGTTAATGTAACTCTTTTATTTTCATACCTGCGCATTAGTTGTTTGTCAACCATTCACGAAACTCTTTTTTGTGATATTTCGGCTTGCAAGGATATCCTATGGTAGTTCTACTTCGATCAGAATATTTACATCTTATTCTCCAATGCCAATTTCAAGCAAATATTCAGAAAAAAGTTGTTCTTGATCAACTCTTCTACTACCGGTTAATAATTTTAAAAGAAAATGGCGCCCGAAATATCTTTCCCTAAGTGAAAATTCCACTAATTTACTTTGGTTAGGACATGGTTGAACAGGCAAACATTGAAGAAAATCTCGGCCAAGTACAATGACCTTGCCTCCAAAAGGTAAAATAGGATTGCCAATTAATTGAAGTAACTGATATGTGTCATTTAATCCATACTATGGTGCCGTAGAGGCATTCTCAATTGAGAAAGGCCGATTCTGGATATTTCGTTGTCTTCAGGAGAGCATGGCTTTATATTTGATGTTGACCCGGGAATTAATGGAACCAACTGATATACGGGAGGTCCCATTGTTTCATAGGAAGTTCCCGATGCGGAAGAGGATCGAAGCTGCTCCAGTAAAATTAATACATTTGGCATTACCGCATTGCCCAGAGATAATGTGGTACAGCGTTTCGTAAACACAAGTTTGACGCATCCTTCGCTTCGCTTTCCTCGGCCACTGCCTTGTGGTTTGCTCTTGGTGAGAGAGAGAGCTGGGAGGGGAGGGATGGGGGCGCAGTCCCGTAAGTATTTGTAGTAGTTCTCTTAGAGAGAGGGATAAGTAAGGTTCAAGGGAGGAAGACACATTCTCTTTTAGCTAAAAAAATAACTATTCATTTCAACCATGATCAAATCTATGTACAGCAATGCGTTTTAAGAAATACATAATTACGAGAGGTAAGAGAAATAACATTAAAAAACATTTAGTCCCAATACACACAAATGAAAGTTTTTGCCAAAACGGAAAATTCCCCAAAAAGGTTTATCCTCGTCTTTCTAGTCACTCATGGACGCAGGTTATGGCCCGAATAGGACCCGGGCTAATTGGGGATCTCAGAGTCTCGTGATTGAATCCAGCTTGGCGCACCGGGGATGGAGTATGGAGATGAAAGGGGGAAATGGGCCAAAGGTCCCACTGCGGAGCCGGTTCCTCTGTCTCGGTAATCCTTTCCTCCTCATCTGGCTCGCTGTCGAAATATCAGAAGCCTACGTATGTTTTTCCGGTCTCTGTGTGTTTTGTCTGCCTTCCTTTGACAGGTATATTCAGCCAGTTCTATGCAAACCTATTCCTCGCCCGATTAAAGGAGTCCTTCCTATCCTCCCAACCCCTCCATCCAATTCTCTGGCCCCATGTTGTAGACTCCTTAAGATCTTTCATTTCTTCTCTTAATGAATTTTCCTCGGTCTCCTTCACCTCCCACATTTCTTCTACTTCAGTTACCTTTCTTGTTGTCTACATCTTTTGTACTCTCTGACCACCAAATCACACCTCATCTGTTCACATCAAACCTTCCAAAAAGCTGCAGTATCTTCACTATAAAAGTTGCCAACACTCCCATGCCAAAAGATCCCATCACTACTCCCTTTCCATCAGGGGCCACCGCATCTGCAACAATCCCGACTACCCTCGATACATTTCTCGCCTACATACACCTATCCCTTCGCCGATGAGGCTATCCCGAATCCCTCCGTGAGATAATAATCTTCAAGTATTCCTTTCACTTCAACTCACCTCCTAGTACTAACAATTTCAACCTCACCCTTTGTACCACCTTCTACTTCCCGGGCGTCCATTCCGTCAAGCGTATCCTCAAAAGCCTTTATCCTCTCTGCTCGGACAGAGTCATTACCACCCAAATCTTCCCCAAGTCTTAACTTCCTCTTAACCTTCCCTGTCAATCCAAATCTTCCAATTACTCTTTATTCATCTTTGCATTACCATAGTGCTTCAACGCCTGCGTGGTGACCTGAATAAAGAACAGAACTAAAAAGAAATATTCCAGAAGATAACAGTTTATATTCCAGCGATACACATCAAACAAATATAGAAAACAGGTTTCTTAAGGTAGTTTGGGCGAAATGTCATTTTACTTAGAAATCAATAAATTTGATCAAAGTGAGGAATGTATTACACTTACATTTCGTAAGAAAGCTAACAGCGTGTATTTTAATGTTTTCTCAACTATTTTGGAAAATTAATTAGTTTGTCATAACAATTGGTACTTGGGTATCACAAATAACCATCTGTTTTGAAGGTGTTTCAAACGCACCGCGCGAAAGAAAAGAGTCAAGTTAAAGATTTATTTAGATATTTTCATTGAATTACTTACAATTTCTGTCATATAAAACTATGTAATTTCACCATTAATAATGCAATATTTAATTGATGTGTCCTACAGCTGGTGAAATTAAAACGTATAATTCGGATATGGTCTCTATTATGACTAGGGAACTATCTCGCTCGTACTACGTTAAATGGAATAGAAGAACCAATATCCCAGCTTCGCTGGCCACAATTCCTCGGTCTGTAGTTGAAGTTCCTTCTCACGAACTTCTCGCGACAGTCACCTTCTGGATTCTCTCTGCTCCTGTCGGTGCGGTCTCGTGAGCCATCATTTACTATCTAAATCCGCGCATACGCCGATACAAACATAGCGCTCGCGCTACAGTCGGTGCATTTCGTGAGCCATCTTCCAAAAGGTCGCATGTGCCGAGATGACACAGTGTTGTGCTTGATAACTACCTATGAGCTCTGGTATTTTCTATTTGTACTTACGCTTGGTTTGTTGCTAAAACCAAGTTTTTTGCTTTCAACTTATTTCTCCTACGAAATTGAAACAACTTCCCACTGCGGATATTTCTTTCACGTTTCTAAGTAACGTAGTACCGTAATAAAAGGAGCGTATCACATTATATATATATATATATATATATATATATATATATATATATATATATATATATATATATATATATATATATATATATATGTGTGTGTGTATTATATCTCAAAGGTGTTTTTTTGTCGCAACGCCATAACTCCCATTATTCTTCGTCAAAATTAATGATTTAAACATCGTTTTCAAGCTTATGTTCCTCGCTATTGACGAACAATAGACAAATGGTTTAAAGTTAAATTTAATGTTAAAAAATTAAAAAATGATCAAAAATCAACAGTGCCATCTGTTAATAATCATTTTTTTTCAATCAATAACTAATATTTTGGCTATGGTTACGTGCTTAAAATACTGTAGGAGGTGCCATCTATTAACACATCGTTTGGTTAGATTGTTTACATTCATCATGATATCAATGTGACCGTTTGCCATTTACGTTTACGTTATGTATCTTTAACACAAACATAATTAACATATAATTCTTCATGGGAAGAAACAGGTAGAAGAACAGGAAGAAAGAAGGAAGAAACAGGAAGAAGCCGCATACTGTGCGAAATATTCGACAGGTAGAAGAACAGGAAAAAATAAGGAAGAAACAGGAAGAAGCCGCATACTGTGCGAAATATTCGACAGGTAGAAGAACAGGAAAAAAGAAGGAAGAAACAGGAAGAAGCCGCATACTGTGCGAAATATTCGACAGGTAGAAGAACAGGAAAAAAGAAGGAAGAAACAGGAAGAAGCTGCATACTGTGCGAAATATTCGCACGGGTCAGCTAGTTATTATTACTTTTACTTTCCTCCTCTTCTTTTACCCCTTATTTTCTCTCGTAATCTTTGTATCCTGCAAGCAGAACCGCAAACACTGTCCATAAATGTGTCTTCTTTACTAGACAAATTGATGCCAGTTAGATGAAATGTTAATAAATGAGCCCAGTTGTTCTCTTGGACCCCGGAAACGGCCCACGACCGACAGTATATTTCGGAATCGGAGCGCCAACATGATGCGTGAACCGCTAATTTAGTTGAAATGCAGTGCACGCATGTTCAAGGTTACCCTTTCCCCGAGTTCAGCTCGGGGAAAGGGTTACAACGCTCACCTAAGGGTCGGAGGGTGGATGTGAATACCTCTCCCCACCCTTCCCTTCCCTCCCGCTCAAGCCGAGCCGAGGGTTCAGCGTCCGTGTCTTAAAAAGAAGTCTCCCTCCCCTTCCGCAAATTACTCCCCACCCCACCTCCACCCCAGCTTTCCAAATCCAGAGGAAGCCTCGTGCTCCGCCCATCATGCCTCCCTCGCTCCCGTCCTCCCACTCTCCTCCTCCTCCTCACACTCGAAGGCGCGGGGAGTTTTCTCCCTCGACTTGCGGAGCGCACCCAAAAGGGTCGTGTGTTTTTTTTTTTCCTCTGTCTGTGTGTGTGTGTGTGTGAGAGAGAGAGAGAGAGAGAGAGGGGGGGGGGTGCGAAGAGGGATTTGCTGGGTCGATGTGTGAGTGGAGGGGAAGATGGGAGCGGAAAGAGAGGGAGGGGAGGGGGAGAGAGGGGGCAGGGCAGGTGTTTGGAGTTTCCGCCGTGAGAGGGTTGGTTGGTCCCGCGCGGGTGAGTGCCACACGAGGCCTGCCTGGGTGGTGGTGGAGAGTCTGTCTGCCTTCTTACCTCACGCTCTCGCGTCTCCTTGCGAGACGAG
The DNA here is from genome assembly GCA_963169105.1 of Ceriagrion tenellum. Classification (NCBI taxonomy): domain Eukaryota; kingdom Metazoa; phylum Arthropoda; class Insecta; order Odonata; family Coenagrionidae; genus Ceriagrion; species Ceriagrion tenellum. The sequence goes on from OY720632.1 coordinate 197,289,326, forward strand.
ACGGGTGCTCGGACGGACTGCTGTTCTAGAGCCAAGTGCGCCTGCATGCGGGTCTCGGAGGATAACGCCGCGAGAAAAAGGACGCACACTTCATTTCCCTCTTTACGATAATCACTATGATGAATGTAATGCGGAAGTAGAAACACACATCCTGATAAAAATTATGGGTAGTGTCTTATTTAATATTTCTACATAATTGCTTAAAAAGATCTGTAGATATTCCTTATAGTATTGAAACGCCATTTTACGGAATTTCCTACGACGTTCTGCAGAATACCTTAGGATGTTCTGCAGAATACCTTAGGACGTTCTGCGGAATTCCATAATAACTCTACAGAACATATGTTCTGTAGAGTCAGGCTCTAATGTTACGTACAGATCCTTAGAAAAGGAAATAGTTCTGAAGAAAGAGAGTCAATTTATGTAGAATACCTTACGTTCTACAGAACAGCTTTTAAGGATTTTTTAGCTGGGACACACCCGTCGATTTGCTGCGTTTAAATTCATTCGACCATCCTTAATCTTTTCCCGCACGTTCTACTTACACTCTTGTCTTTCTGCATCAGCTTCCAATAAAAATTTTCACAGCAGCTCTATTTTGAAAGCGGATCCGAGGCAGCTTAAACATAAGTAATTTAGAATTATGATCTGAAGATTGTTAGCTCGTTAAGCTGGAATGAGTTATCGGGAACGGAAAATACTCTTCTGGTTTTAGAATAGGTAAGTACTTGTACAGGACAAATTTTCCGGAATAACGAAGGCCCACATTCTGATATCGATAAATGGCGACAGCTCCATGGAAATGAACTCATAGCACAGAACCGAAATGATCAGCCTAGTATCGACATTCATTACTATGGGAGAGAGTAAATTTTATGATCACGCTCGCATCTCAGAGATGTGAAAGGCAACTGCATTATTCTTCCGAAAAGATGATGCATTGCTTGCACAGACGTAAAACGTGAAAGTGCTAAGTAGACCCTGTGTTGCCTGGGATCTTCCAACCAACGAGATAATTGAAATATTGACTTCGGACGCCTATAATTTGTAGGCATTTATTTTAGTTTTTTCTCTACAAATCTCATGGACAATTTTTTTATTGGGTAAAAAGTGTCAAAATGTAATACCAATGTATAAAAATATTTTATTTGATATTTGTATATCAGTTCATTAAGTGCGGGTAGACAGGGAATGAAGTTACTCTCTACAGATTCAGGCTGCACTTCGTGGAAGTTATTAGTATCCATACTTAAAGAATACAATGTTGTACTTAGTCATAGATGTATACGTATCTTGGGGAAAGAGTTGTATTGAATACTTGCTACTTTAAATACGTGAAATCTCTGTTGTAAGGCGGAGAAAATGTTTGGAATTTATGAGTATGTGTGGACAAAGTACGAAATAAAATTCGGTGGAAAAGTAGAAAATTGTATTTTTGTGTATTGATATGAACATACTAACAAAAATGAAAATATTTTATTTTGTCATTTATTTATAAGTATTTTTGTGAATAAGTTTTACGTTTATGAACTACAGTTTCTGACATATCCAAGACTGAAGTAGTTTTGTATGTAAGTTTTATGATGCTATTGCAGCAAATACTTGATTTTAGAATCAGTGAAGACATTGTATTGAGTATATTAGATATCAAAGCCGAAAATTGTGTTATAAAATACCGCCCGTCCGAGAAATTGCGTCATCGTACAAAAAGTCTCAACTGCACCGTAAGCAAAAATATGTTTGTTCAATTTTAATTGCTATAAAATATCAAATTTATCTTACGGTGGCATAAAAAGGCGCAGAATATTTATAACTGGCGTCTCCTCTATCGTTCTCAGTCAGCGTTTCGCGTTTCTGCCGTCTGTTTCTTGGGTAAAGAGTTCCCTTGATTACACGCTATTTTAATGACGTATGATCTCAGTAGGAAGACGGAGAAATTGTTTGGAGATGTATAAGTTTGCGTTGACGAAATGCGAAAGGTGGTGATTGAGGCAGTTCACGCTGACTGGCCACGCCATCAAGGCTTCATCGCTTATTTACCTCACGAGGTCCACCTAACGTCATATTCTGTTATTATTGATGCAGAAGTTCGAAAGGACGCGATGATGATTTCAGTATTCGCTGCAGCAGATGGTTTTCAGGTCCCTTATTTTTTATATGGTATAATTTGAATCGTTGAAATGTTTCTTAGCCCTTTTTACAAAATGAGAGAACATTAGTTTAAGTTTACGTTATGATCGACCTTAAGTTTACGTCGCTCATTCTTCTTCTGACTCTCGGAGCGAGCGGACGTGCCTACCTGACCTCTCCCTGGAACTGGTTCATCCCCTCAGCGAGGCAGACCCCTACCTGCGCTGTGCACCTGCTTTCCCGTTGCCGTAGTTCGTTGTACCGTGTAGTGATAAGTAGACATTTGTTTTGGTTTTATTTATTTTTTTCGTTGTGCTAGAGAGTTTGTGTTCTTATTCATCTCGTATTTTAGTTAGCTCTTTGCCAGGTGTGAGGTCTGTGTTAAAGTTATTTCGTAGAAGTATTATTGTTACTTTGTCCATTGTGACCGAGTTTAGGATCGCTCAGTTTTTTTATTACAGCCATCTTTTTGTAGTTAAGCTTTTTTCCTTGGGAGTTCATTGCGAGTAGTGCTAGGATCTCTTCGAATAGGTCACCTGTTGGGATGATCAAAAACGCCGGCGAGTGTGCGACTCTCCGAGCCCGCATCGCCGAGTTGGAGAGAATCCTGCGGGAACTCCAGTCTAAGGTTGAAAGAGTGGTATGCGTCCCGAAGGTGGATGGAAATTTGGGTCGCTCTTCAAAAGTTCGCCGTGCCCTACGGGCAGCACGAGTTCGCTCGATTGCTAACAGTGGCTGGACGATCGAGAGTTTGCCTGAAGGTCCTTCCTCCGATGAAGGGGCAGTACAACTCCGTAAACCGGAGGTCTGGAGGGTCGTGTCTCGGAGGAGTGGAGGTAAGGTCACTCTGAAGCGTGGTTCAGGAGATGCTTTGGCACCTCCCATTCCCGTTTCGAACAGGTACCAGTTGCTTTCGGATGGAAATTCCGAGGTGCCTGACGTGCCTACTCCTACTCCGAGACCGGCACCTAGGAAGAGTCGTCAGAGTGGGAAGGGGGGGATTGTAGTGATAGGTAGTAGTAACCTTTGTAGTCCCTTTGCGGGAAAGGGCAGGCCATGAGGGTATAAGCCACCGTGTAACGTCATGGTGCATTCCAAGTGGCGGTGTTCCGCAGGTGACGCAGGCGGTTGGTGCGGCGGTCCGGGGCACGAAGTGCTCAAGTCTGCAGATTGTGGCCCATGTCGGCGTCAACGACGCCATGGACCGTGGATCCGAGGAGATCCTGCGTTCCTTCAGGGAACTGGACTCCGAAGTGAAGCGGGTAAGTCGCGACGAAGGGGTTGACATGACGCTTGCAATCTGTACTCTTGTCCCGAGGATCGATCGTGGACCCCTGATTTGGAGCCGAGTGGAGGGCATAAACCAGAGGTTGCGTCGCTTCTGCACGGACATTGGAGCCTCTTTCGTCGACCTTCGGCCGGCAATCCGATCGTGTCGGACCCCTCTGAACCGTTCTGGTGTCCATTACACGGCCGAGGCAGCTAGCTGTGTAGCGAGTAGCATACTCGATCACTGTAGACCTTTTTAGGATAGAGGGTAGGGCAGAGAGTAGGTCAGCTAGTGGGTCGAATCAGGTACCATCGCGAACAATATTTTATAGGAAAAATATCCAAGAAAGTGTTAAGTCTAACGAGAACAGTAAGAGGCCAGTTTCAAAAATAGCAGTAATGTAACTTGGAATATACCTAAGAAAGCGAGTTGTAATGAGAATACACTTTCCGGGAATACGCTCACTGATAAATTCTTTTCTGTCGTGGTAGTAAATTGCCGTAGCTTAAGGAATAAAGTAGCAGACTTCTACCATCTGATTGAAACTACTGACGCAGACTTAATTATAGGGACGGAAAGTTGGTTGTGTAACGAAATCGCAGATAATGAAGTATTCCCGAAAAATTTCACAGTTTATGGAAAATATAGAGTGGAAAGGACCGGGGGAGGAGTTTTTATTGCAGTGAAGGATTGTTATATTAGTAGGAGGGAGTCATTTTCCGACGACCAGGTAGAAAGCGTATAGTGCTCCATTCAAAATCATAAAGCAAAAACAATCTATGTTTGCGCATATTACAGACCACCAGATACGCATGTAAGCTCAATATTAGGACTTGAAAGTCAACTCAGTAAGTTAACCACTCAAAAAAACGACTGTCATATTATAATCGGTGGGGATTTCAATCTTCCGTCCATAGACTGGGACACTTACAGTTTTATCACTGGGGGGAAAGACAAAGACCTTTGTGAGACACTCCTGTATACATTCACATCTCACTCACTACATCAATTAGTCACTGCTCCAACTAGAGGGAATAATACACTTGATCTTTTAGCGACAAATATTCCACACATTCCAGTAAACATAGGTACGGATAAGGGAATAAGCGACCACAAGATAGTTAAAGCTAATTTTTCCGTGAGCATGATCAAGAAACATAATCCACAAAGAAAAATCTACTTGTTTAATAAGGCTGACTACGAAGGTATAAAACGAGAGTTTCAAAAGTCATTTACTAATTTAAAAAAATAAGTATCAACAGTAATACTGAGGTTTTGTGGAATACTTTCCTCAACGTTACACGATCAGTAGTTAGCAAATACATACCAAGTAAATGGAAAAGAGCCAATGCAGAGCCTAGGTGGTATAACGCGGAGGTTAGAAAAACATTAAAGCACCAGAGAACATGTTATGCTAGGTTAAAAAGGGCAAAAATTAACAAATCCTCCGAAGAACTATACACAGTCACCGAAAATTACAAAATATCTAAACTCTTAGCAAAAAAAGCGTGCCGAAGGGCGTTAGCTGATTTCAAAAGTAAATTACTGGGAGAACAATTGAACGATAATCCCAAGGCATTTTGGCCGTATGTTAGGGACACTCAAGGAAATAAATCAACAGTACACACGCTTAAGAATATCAAAGGGGAAAAGATAACCAACAGTCTACAAAAAGCCAATTCGTTAAACACATTCTTCAAAAGCATTTTCAGTACTTATACACCACATCTTTTCGATCCGCAGCCAGTTCGTTCCCAAACATGTATGCCTGAAATTATTATAAATTGTCGCGGCATAGAACAGCAGCTAAAAAATATCAACCCCAACAAATCCCCCGGTCCAGATCAAATACCTGCTGGCGTATATAAAACATTGGCATCAGACATAGCGCCTTACTTAGAATTAATATTTACCAAATCTTTAGTAGATCACGTAGTGCCTAAGGACTGGAGAGTAGCAAATGTCACACCTATATTCAAAAGCGGCGACAGGGAAGACCCTAGTAACTATAGGCCTATTTCTCTCACATCCATTTCCTGTAAGGTATTTGAACACATAATCGTAAGCTCCATTATGAGTCATTTAGGTAGGGAGGAATTGTTAATAAATAACCAACACGGATTTTGAAAGGGTAGATCTTGTGAAACCCAATGGGCCCTCTTCGTTCATGGAGTCTTACTCTCAGGTGAAAATAATGTTCAAGTTGACGCGATATTCCTCGATTTTAAGAAAGCTTTCGATAAGGTACCTCACGTTAAGTTGCTCTCAAACTAGAAGCATATGGAATAGATAAAAACATTATTAGTTGGATTAATTAATTCTTACATGGGCGGGAACAAAGGGTTGTCATAGACGGTATCATGTCAAACACGGTTAGCGTTACATCGGGTGTTCCTCAGGGAAGTGTAATTGGTCCACTTTTATTTCTCTTGTACATAAATGATATTAGCAACGTCGTTAAAAGTAAGCTTAGACTCTTCGCAGACGACGCGGTTGTGTATAGGGATATTAACAATTCCGAAGATAGCGACTCGTTAACAATCGACCTACTTGCTATTCATGCTTGGTGCGGAAAGTGGCAGATGGAACTAAACATAAAAAGTGCGTAGCAGTCAGCTTTTGGAAAAAGAAAAATGGGCCAGGTAGGGCTTACAGAATTTATAGTACGGAAATTATTCACGCCGAGTCTGTTAAGTACTTAGGGGTCACAGTTACTCACGACCTATCTTGGGGAAAACATGTTCGGGAAATATGCGGTCAAGCATATAGGAAGCTAGGCTTTATCAAGAGAGTACTCGGAAAATGTGATGAGAAAGTGAAAGAACGTTGTTATTTTTCAATCGTTAGGCCTCATCTGGAATATGCTGTTAGTGTATGGGATCCATACGAAACGGGGTTGATATCAGAGTTAGATCGCGTCCAGCGAAGAGGAGCTAGGTTTGTGAAACGATGCTACGATAAGTTGGCTAGTGTGTCTGGACTGTTAGAAGAATTAGGATGGGAATCGCTATCACAGCGTAGATTAAATTATAGGCTTAACCTCCTAAATAAATTCCAGGAAAATCATTTCTCTGACGACGTAAAAAAGATACTATTAACCCCCTCGTACTACGGCAGATTAGATCGCGCCAATAAAATTAGATAGATAGATTGTAGAACCGATCGGTATAAAATTTAACTTTTTCCACGTACCATTCGGGACCATAACAGCTATGATCGTCGTCATGAACAGTGCGAATAGTGACAATGGCTAGACGGTAGATCTTTCTCTTTATATTCTCTACGTTCGTATTTATGCATGATGTAAATATTGATATTATTATTTGTGCATGATAATTTGAATCTGTAGTAGTAGTCTTTGTATCCCTAGCATATTGGAATGATAGACGATAGAATGTTTATTGGTTAGTAGATTTTAAATTGGCGCTTTGCATGTGTTGTACGCGGGTTTTAATGTAATGTCGGTGTTCTACCATATCATTCATGAATGCCTGATGCGAAAGCACCCCCTACCCCACACCCTTTGGGTGGCTTGCAGGGTATGACGTAGATGTAGATGTAGATGATGTATGATGGTGGACCTTTAAGCCTTCTTTTTTCGTCTTCATCATCGCTGACCATTCAATCCTCAGGTTGATGGACTTCTGCCCATTGAATATCCACAATGCAAAGGTAGTTCACGTACTCCCTGTCAGTTTTTCTTATGGACATACTTGCTTCCTTATTTGCCCCTTTTATTCATCCATTGGCCTTCCTCTTGGGACTTTGCCCTGTTAAAGCTAATCTAATAGTATGTGAGATATACGTTTTTCCTTTTGGTATATAGAGCTATATTTGTATAATTTTGCTCTATTGTATGATCATATACATTATTTCACAAAGGTGTTTTTTGTCGCAACGCCATAACTCTCATTATTCTTAATCAAAATTAATGATTTAAACATCGTTTTAATGCTTATGTTCCCCGCTACGGACGAAAAATAGACAAAATGGTTTAAAATTAAACTTTTTGTTAAAAAAATTAAAAAATGATCAAAAACCAACAGTGCCATCTGTTGGCAATATAATCAACTAATATATTGGCTATGGTTATGTGCTTAAAGGATTGTAGGAGGCGCCATCTATTAATACATCGTTTAGTGAGATTGTTTACATTCTACATGCAATCAGTGTGACCATTTACCATTTAAGTTTACGTTATGTTTCTTTAACACAAACATAAATAACATATAATTGTTCATGGGAAGAAACAGGTAGGAGAACAGGAAGAAAGAAGGAAGATACAGGAAGTAGCTGCATACTCTGCGAAATATTCGCACGGGTCAGCTAGTTAGCTATAATTTAAAACTAATCATAGGTGGCTAATTTGGACGGTGGAGAATTGATTGAGTAATGAATGAAATCCAACAATACCAATTGATATCGAGAAAAACTCCCTTTTCGAAACGCGCCTAGATGACTTCTCGAGTCAATTCTGCCCTTAAACTGGTCGTCAACCAACGCAGCCCGAGCAATGGCTCGCCTGGGCCATCTATGCGAAACCAAACACATTAGCGAGCTCATCTTCTCTCCGCGCGTCTGTGAAAAAAAACATGGAGACAGTAGGCCCATACACACTAGAATTACTTAACTGCCTAATACTAAATCCCTGGCCTCCCCCTGTAAATATTAGCGACTTAGGTCAGCAATAGATGTGAATGGTCACCGGTGTTACCCATTCCAAAAAGAGAGATGTACGTGGAGCTGCTGTAGAAAATAGGAGGGTGGCCTATAATTGTACACAACGAGGGGAATGAGATCTCTTGAATGACTTTTCATGGCAAACTGTTGCGTTAGGAAGAGATGCCAAAGTGTGATGGCGACTTACCCCAAGGGAGACTTGCGGACACCGCCTTCCTTCTAAAGTCGAAGATCAAGGGAACTTCAATATTTCCAATACGCAAACAATCAGAAGGAGATTGCGTTCAAAGAGTGCTTGCGTGCAAGTAGTTGAGAGAGGTGAGGAGAGAAATTGTAAACATTCTACTGTCGACTGCCGTCGAGTTTTCCGAGATGCGCCGAAGAAAACGCTCGCGAACAATGGTCGCGGACGATATCGGCGGTTGAAGATAGTCTTCAAGTTCTTTCCTCCATTCTTCATACTGGAAAACTGACTAGTGGTTAATTTAGTGAAAACATTAACTGATAACAAAAAAAGGGCGAAAACTCTATGAAAAAGTAAAAAAATTAAATAAAGGTTCAGAAATAAATTTGATTTTTCTGAAATGAATGGTCAAATTAGTTAAGGTATGTGAACTTAATCAAAAATGGATAAATGAAGAGGAACGTAAAGTCGAAGGGACACATCTCTCTGTCCTGGGTCGCGCCTGCTTATCCAGAAGATATATAATTAGCTGGTCGCCCTCATCACTTAATACCCAGGCAGACATCTCAAGATTCTCTTGATCTATTGACTGAGCGTCATGCATTCGATTGGAATACTAGTCGTGATAGATTTTGAACAATTCTTCAAATTTTAATGGCGACTTATCTTCCATCTCTTTTCCACATGGTGGCATGGAGAAAGTTTCTCATTTATGAAGAGGGTCTAATATAAATGCCGCGCAATACATCCAGTTCGTCAGGCGGTAGTGCTTTAAAATCTTGTCCCAAGCTGATTGATAGGCAAACAACAGTTTTTCATCTCCTTCATTTATTATAGGCTTGTTGTCGAGTATTTCTTCCATTTTTTTCCCACTTTTCGTCTATGAAATGAGTTACGATTACCCATCGATGGTGAAAGATGGGTTGGATTTATTTTCTTTCAGCAACTGCAACACCGCCTTCTGCATCCTATTATAACAGTCAAGTACCATCTGCAGCAACTTTTTCCTTTTATGGAAAGTAACGGTGGGATTCAACATCTTGAAAGAGTTTTCAGTATCACCATCATCAAAAAGTCGGAAAGTGAGGTATTTCTGCGCCATCCAGTCAACTATTGCATTTCCGAAGTCATTATTTCCATCATCATTTTGAAAATAAAATAAAAATTCTCTCTTATTGCACTTTTTTGATAGTTAGTTAACTTTCACCCTAATTGTACTTTTTTGTGAGAAACATTTTGTGAAGAGAGACTAGAGAGACATGGAATTGATTGATTGCTACTAAATGGCTGAAAATGTTTGATTTAGTCTTACTTAATGCGTTTATTGCTTCAATAACATAGGAATCTCATACAAAAGGGATAACTTGCAGCATAGCTTCATTTTTACAGCGCATCTAGAAAACTGTAGTATTTATTTGCCAACAATCCATCGCAGCAGTGTAAAAGTCGACAGTCTGCAAACAGATTTTTTCGCTAGGTACCCAGCCCCTTTAAAAATAGACAATGCAGCTAAAAGGGAGTGCCTCCTAGGTTTTCGCGGTTGGGATGAATGGAGTTAGAATGAGCGGCTGATGTATGAATGCCGGTTAGGCGCTACAGTAGTGGACTTTTTGATGGAATGGAATTTTGGTTTGCAAAATAAAAGCAAATGAAAATAATCAAAAGGCAAAAGAAAGCAATTCGTTTTTATCGCATCTTCCTCGGCACAATTGTAGTACATAATACTAAACACCATCACTAACCTAGTGTGGTATATCTTGCAGGAAGAGGTACATCATGGTCTCAATTTTCATCCATTGTTTCGCCGAGGTGATGTGCGATGCGCCATCAGAAATTGCGGCATCCTTTTTCCTTAGCAAGCAAGCTATAAGTAGGATTGCCAGTACCGCTGGGAGATACTTTACACCATATACGAGTATAATCCATGATTTTTTTTGGTAGAAGTGATCAGTGAAAATTACTTCTTTAGAAAATGGGGCATTATTTGCTGGATAAGTTTTACAAGGTATTTATAGTAGTTATTAGGGAAAAGTAGTTAGCAACTCCCGTATTTGGTTCTAGAAGTCACACGCTCATGCCATAAGAAATGGCAGTATCGGCAAAGGATAATTTTTCATAGTTAGCCAATTTATACCAAAGTTATCATTGAATTATATTGCAAGTTTAATACTTTAGAAAAACGTGACATTTACTTTGTATTAGCAGAAGGACGTAGTTTTTGGGATAATGTAACATGAAATACCAATTAATCACATATATCTGCATTTCAAGACCGTCGAGAATCTTGTGAAAGTGGTATCGTGTCGTCTCGTCAAAAAGCGGTCTCATCTCGAATTCTCCACTACAGTCTCGTCTCGTTTTCAAGACGAGATCAGCAACGGAATACACGAAGGCATTCATTGAATCGTGGTCAATGGGCGAAGAGTTGCTCAGCTTGGAGGAGGAGACGCTTGGTGTCTCACCCACTTTTGGAGGACGATGTCCACGATGGGAGAGGGTAACTGGGGAGGCTACTTAAAAGAGGCGGAATGTCAAAGGGTGTGTCAATGAGACATAATGGGACAAGGTTGTGTGGTAAACCGGCCCCTATGGCGCTCCCCCCTCAACGCCCGTTGCCCTGAGGCCGAAAATCTCTCCGAAACAATTCTATGGAATCAATTATAGTAAAATAAAATGACGAAATCACGAAATATTGCTGAGAAAATAAATAAGGAGACGCCAAGAGAGTCATCTCTCTTGCTTACGGAGAAAAAATATTGTTTCATAAAACGAATTTGCATGCATGTAATGTATATATTAAGGATGAGTCGAATCCAAATGTCGATTCTCGATTCCGCCGATTCTCAGGATTAGAATCGGTGTCAGAAATCGATCTCCTAAAGTTGATTCCGATTCCATCGTTTCCAGATAGATAAATAGTCAAATCAAATTTCATTTACCACATCATATTTGTTCTCAGTAATTTTGGGTGTAGGCTATCAATTTGTACTTTTTATGTACTACCTCAATAACCTGAGGATATATTTGCTATTTGTTAATAAATATACTTTATGAGCGAATTAATTGTCTTTGTTATTTTATTTCAGCCAATACTTGAATTTAAGTAATAGTCATATGCTACTGGTATATCATATCCCACCTGTTATTAGGAATAAGAATCGATGGAATCGGAATCGAGAATCGGGAATCGATTCGAAAGAATATTAATCGGAATCGGGATCGAAAAAGAAGTGGAATCGACTCATCCCTAGTATATTTCTAGGTAGATATAAATCCTTCAATAGGGCTGGTGTCTGCTCGGCTTCTGGGATGCCACCTAGTTCGTTGATTTTACTTCTCTACGTATAGTTCTATTGACTCTTCCGTCAGCGCCTGAAGTTTGAAGGTGTGATGCTTTGTGATTGGAAGCTTTTGCCTTGTACTCTCTTCTGGATGACGAGTAATAAATATCTTTCGTTTCTGTTAAAGTTTACTCTCAAAGATCTGTATGGCCTCCCTCATTAGCCTCTGGGCAATTTTGGCTCCCCTCCTGCTTGCAGCTCCTTCAAAATTAATGTCATTTCCCGGTTCGCATCACCCATACTCCGCAACAGTCGACTACGGGCACCGTTTCTCCCTTCAGATCTGCTCTGATACAAAATTCCGCCTCTCCTACATTATAATTCCCACTACGAAGAGGTGTTTCTTTGACTCAGTTCTATGTCTCGCATTTCATTCTATTTTCTATAAGTAAAGGTTGCCGGACTGCCGGACCCGCTCACAAATTTCTTCAATGGTTTTCGTTGCCAACCAACGTGAAGAGTCGCTCAGACGCTCCTTTTTATATGGCCCCGGTGCTCCTTTATTTTTTCCCATGCATGATATACCTCGGATCTTAATTGAAGATATCTACGATTATTCTTATTTAAAATAGTTATTTCTATGCCACAGGATAGGTTCAACATTTTTGGATTCATACGGTGAGCTGTTTAAAGACGTTACATTTTTCACCCCTTTGTGGTCATTTATCAGATGAAACTGATTTAAGGCGCAGTAGAGGAGACGGCGCATTGTATCAAGTAGTAAGAACTCTTGAGATATTGAAAGGCGATGAAGGCCGTTCAACTGTCGTCGACTTAAGGGATGAAAGAAATGAGATGGGATACAATGAATTCGTATCCCTGCCTCTACTAAGCTCCATTATGGTGTTTCTTCAACATCATTCCAAGACACTCTTTGAATCCAATACAGACAGAAAAAGAGTGAAATTTACGTCCAAGTGGTTTGAATGATTTTTTCCAATATCAGTTAATTTTTCTTGCTTATTATTTTCTTTGATAGAATTTAGTAAAACGGAAAGAAAAACATTGTAAATAATTTAAGTGCGTTTAGATTAGAATGAAACGGAAGAGAATAAAGACTTCGTAAACTTGGTGACGAAAGCGGATGCTGAAGATGAAACAGGTGACTCGAAATCATAAAAGAGGAGGAGTACTGAGAAATAAACGAAGAATTAGCCAAATGGAAATATATTACGACGAGACGGTCTTGATAAACAGGCTTTTTTTAATGACTCAATTTACCCGTAAGTTACATAATAAAAGGGTAAGACGTGAGAGATGGAGGGACAGATGCAAATGCTGGTAAATATGTTTATATGCGAGAAGAGCCATAAGGATAAAGGGATAGGAGTCAGCAGAGGTCAAGATAGGAAGGAAGGCTTGGAAGCTCAAAATTGCGAGGGTAATAATTATGATCAACTAACTTTCCTGTATGTTTTACCTTTATTCAATTGTAAACTGCTAGGTCCATTAATCTTATGATGCTCAAGATTTCTTGGAACAGCTTTGCAAACGAGAGGAAGGTTGTGAAAATAAATTGGTAGATCCATAATCACTAATGAAAGATCATAAAATAATAAACCGTGCAATTTATTACAGTATATTAGTTGTTTTTCAACACCAGTTTAAATATTGATACATTTTATGGCAATTTTGAATGCAGAAATATCATATTTATAGTTAGTCATCGTTAAGTTTAGTATAAAGTTTGATTTATCATCTTCAGGAACCCTGAGACTTATTAATTCCGCTGAGTTTCGCAAAAATTTTCGGAGTGAACTCCAATGGGACGTTATTTTGTAGCCAATTAATACTGTCGAAATCGATTTCATGAAGCCATAAAATTCTCAAGTAATAACTCGATATCTCGGGCGTGACTTTATGGAATAGACTTAACATAATGAAAAGTAAAGAAAACTTTGTAATTCCGCATAAATATTTAATGTACGACCTAGGTTTCGACGTGGCACGTCATCATCTGGTACAATTGCATCCAAGGTGGAGAATATATAGTCAGACACAAAATGACTTCAAAAACAAAATTCCCAATATCACTCATCCCAGTGTTATTGAAAATTTTGTTTTTGAAATCATTTTGTGTGTGACTATATATTCTCCACCTTGTATGCAATTGTACCAGATGATGACGTGCCACGTCGAAACCGAGGTCGTACATTAAATATTTATGTGGAATTACAAAGTTTTCTTTACTTTTCATTCTCAAGTAATGCTAATATATTTAAGCGACAACTGCGCATGTTCTTCATTCCAAGCCACATCCATGGCTTTTGAAATCTTTTCTGCTCAAATTGCGTCTCTTTCTCAAAAATCGGGTCATGCTTAATCCTTATGAAGGGATAAGAAGAATGCCAGGGCCACACGTGACTCCGCGCACCCAACGTTGAGCCAACCAACCCCCTTTCCTCCCAAGGGCCCACCCGAGGGACGATATTCAATCATGATTCCTTTCCGCTTGTGATTCAACGATCGCGATTTTGACGGAGGGAATGACGCTGCACTTACGCTATCGGCATTTTCTATCTGATAGCTGAGACGGCAGTCTACTATTATTTTTTGGACACGTTTGAAAAAAGAATTGCCCAAAAGGCCGCATTTGGGACACTGAGGATTACCTAGAGGTATAAATAGATGTGTTGGAAGCCTTGGAGTCCTGGGGGAATGCAAATAGTTTTGCAGCCCCGAGGGAAGTGAAGGAAAGACGCCGGGTGGAGCGTTCTTGCGGGGTAACTGGGTCGCAATACATCCGCCTCGGGCGACGGGAGGCCGTGTGAAGAGGTTTGAGCTGGCGAGTTAACCATTCGTGAGAGTGTCGAAACGTCTTCAACCCGTATGGTGGAGCTGGGGGCGGGTGGACGGTGGGAATACTTGAGAGGACGCCACCACAGTCCACTCTTTTAGGTAGTCCGAGCGAGATAATTCCCTAGTCATAATAGAGGCCATATTCGAATTATACGTTTTAATTTCATCAGCTGTAGGACACATCAATTAAATATTGTATTATTAATGGTGCAATAATATAGTATTATATGGCAGAAATTGTGAGTAATTAAATGAAAATATCTAAATAAGTCTTTAACTTGACTTATTTTTTTCGCGCGGTGCGTTTGAAACTCCTTCAAAACGGAAGGCTTTTTGTGATACCCAAGAATCTACTGCGGTGACAATATGATTAACTTTTCGAATATAGTTGAGAAAACATACAAACTACACAATGTTATTTTTCTTATGACATATAAGTGTAAGACATTCCTCATGTTGTAAATAATGTCTCTCTGGAGTCCATTCAAGTACCATTTCCCATGTAAAATGGCTGGTACTTTTTGGCAAATTTCTCCGAATATAATTTGGTAAGGGTTTAAATTTTTGGTGTCATTAGAAGGATGAGATATTTTACTTTAAAATCGGACCAAATTCATTGATTTCTAAGTAAAATAATATTTCGCTCAAACTACCTTAACACTCGGAGTACGGACCTCGGGTCCCCGGAGACCCGAGAAATATATTTTCGAATATAATTCTTTCAATTTTTTTTGCTGTGATTGATACATCACGTATTCCTAGAGAATCATATTTGGAGTTAATAATCTACAAAAAATGTATACATTAATTTAAATTATAGGAATCACCGGCCTTTATAGCACTGAGGGTCAACGGGGACCCGGCTCCGTACTCTACGTTGTAAATTTTATCGCTGTTATGACGGGGCAGTTCAAGGTGCAGACAAAGTCAGCTCGCCACTGTAATACATTGTAATCGTTCTCGAAGTCTAGACGGCTCGATTTTCAGTCTTATCGTTGTCTCTCCGCCGTGCACATCGTTGTTGTCCTCCCGAATCTTATTGGAATATAATTTTTGAGTCTTTGTGGCCCTAATTATTCTGAAATGGGAGATAGAATATTTACAAGTGAAAAAGAAATTTTTGCAGAATTTATCCGTCAAGAAATGGAAAAAGAAGTTTCTGAGGATTTTGAAAGCAATGGTGATGAAAGTGATTTAGGACCAGATAATATCGAAATTGAAGTGGGTGATACGGAGGATGAATTCGACTTAGATGACATCTCCCTGTGTGAAAGGGAAGAAGATGTGACGGTGGGCTGTAATGAAGAAGTAGAAGGAAGGCTTTGGAGCTACACTGCCCCACAACTTGCAAGAAGTAGACCCGAAAATTTAGTTCGTAATATTAGTAGTAAAGTAACTGACTACAGCAAAGATGCTAAAACACATTTGGAAACTTTTGAATTATTTATTTCAAATGATATCAAAAATTTGATAATTGTCAATTCAAATATAAAAGCAAGAGTACATTTTGCCAACCAACCACATAGGGATCATCACAAGGCATGGACTGATATTGACAGTGTTGAAGTGAAAGCGTTCATTGGCATTTTGTTATTGTTAGGACGATTTCGTGAATCCAGTGAAGACGTTCAAAATTTGTGGAACATAAACAATGCTTTTACAAGACCCGTATATACAGCCGGCATGTCTCG
Organism: Ceriagrion tenellum; assembly: GCA_963169105.1. NCBI lineage: Eukaryota > Metazoa > Arthropoda > Insecta > Odonata > Coenagrionidae > Ceriagrion > Ceriagrion tenellum. Next base: position 197,305,421 of record OY720632.1, read on the forward strand.
AGATCGCTTCATGGCTATTATGAAGTTCATTCGTTTCGACGATATCAACACCCGAAATACACGAGGTCAAGAAGATAAATTTGCTCCCTTTCGTGAAGTTTCCAATATGTTCGCAGAGAATTGTCGAAGAGCGTATGATGCGTCAGTATTTGGGACCATCGACGAGCAGCTTGTGTCCTTCCGTGGACGGTGTCCTTTCAGAGTATATATGCCAAACAAACCTAAAAAGTATGGAATCAAAATTTGGGCATTGTGCGATGTAGACAATTTTTATTGCTGTAATTTTGATGTTTACCTTGGAAAGGTTGGCAACGTGGTGGCAAAGCAACAGTCACAAGGAGTAGTGAAGCAATTGTGCGAGTTTTGGTATGGAAGTAGCCGTAACGTCACCACCGACAATTTCTTTACGAACATGTCTCTAGCAGAAGAACTTTTGACAAAGAAATTAACAATGGTTGGAACTGTTAGAAAGAATAGGAAAGGTTTGCCCCCATCGTTGACTTCAACTTGTGGCAGAGAAGTGAATTCTTCTATGTTCTTATTTACCAAAGACCTCACCCTGGTTTCATATATGCCGAAACCCAAGAAGTGTGTCATACTTTTGTCATCCATGCATCATGAACATGATATTTCAGGCGAGGAAACTAGTTTCAAGCCATCAATAAATTTGTTCTACAATACTAACAAGATTGGTGTTGATATGTTAGATACGATTATTCGTGAGTAGTCATTCCTGTGCCATAGCAGTAAGAAGATGGCGGTTACGACTTTTTTTTTAACATCCTTGACGTAGCAGCGTACAATGCCTTCGTTATTTGGACGAAAAATAATAAATTTTCCGAATCAAGTTTGCGTAAGTCCAGAGAATTATATTTGGAAACCTTAGGAATGGCACTGATCAAAGAAAACATTGATAGACGTGCCAGGTGTATTGAAGACACCAGAGGGAAAAATTACCAGAAAACCATTATTCGGAGTATTGAGTTGACAGGTAGGAAAGTTTCTATGGCAAGACAGGAACCTGAAGAAACTACAGATGAAAAAAGAAAGAGAGGTAGATGCAGCTTTTGCCCTGATGGAGACAATAAATACACTTCAAAATGTGACAAATGCAGCAGTTTTGTATGCAAAAACCACGCCATGAAAGAAACTCAAATAATGTGTATTAATTGCATTTCCAACTCAAGTGAATCAAACTAACTTAAAGTTAACTTAATCAAACTAACTGAATTTTATTTTCACAAATATTTTATGTTTTATTCAAATATTGTCCTTGAAAAGAAATATTTCATTTTTTATTTCAATGTAAAATAAGGTATTTCGTTTTTGGAATATAAACAATTTTAACACTATATTTTGTATAAATTACTATCCTTATTCAATATTCGTTCATTTCTTACTTGGGTAGAAAATATTGTTACTACATAGAAATCAATTTTATAGGTCTGGGTCCTTTTCGACCCAGGTCCGTACTCGGCGTGAAGCCAGTGAGGTCCGTACTCGGGAGTGTTAAGTGCATGGTTTGGGGACGTTGATGTCTCGAATGTCATTCCTCACTGCCTTTAAACTCCACTGTGTCGCGCTAAAGCGAATAGGACATATTATTCTCTTGATGATCATCTCTTAAAATGCGAGATATAATTAAACGATTCTTAAAATTGAACTTAGTGAGATCCTACGCTAAAAAAGATATAACTCAATCCTAGTATCCTCCACTTCTGGCCTTTCTCCAACGCTACAATCATTATTTTCCATTACAATATAGTAGTCAATTTTGATCTCCACGGGACGACCGTTAGAAAAATGAAAAGAGAGGATAGTGACAATGCTAGTTGTCCGTTATTGGACCAGTTCTTCCTATTATTATTACACATTGGGTGAGTGATTGAAAAGACTCCTTCATGCAAATAATACATCTTGGGCAGATACAGATACCATGTATAAATAATGACAATACCAACTATGTTTAAATCCACAGAGTTATTTATTGGTACAATTAGTTTTAACGCTACTGCGTCATCTTCAGGTACTCCTGACGCAGTAGCCTTGAAACTTTTTGTACCAATAATGAATTCTGTGGATTTAAACATAGTTGGTATTGTCATTATTCATTCAATAATGGACTTCCACTCGGTTACGCCTGAAAGAATTGAATTCAGATGTCATGTCTTATAGATGAAGAAAAACTCGTCCGGGAAGGACTCGCAGCCGTGACGTCTAGTTACTCAGTGGGAAACTCGTGACCTCTTTAGACTTGCGAAGAGGTTCTTTCTCAGTGGCGAAACGAGAGAGCTGGTAGCAAAGAGAAGAGTGAATGCTTGTCATAAGGGTCAAATGGTATATATATATATATATATATATATATATATATATATATATATATATATATATATATATATATATATATACACATATATTTTATGAAAGAGTCCTTCATAACTGCCTAAGATATAGACCTCGGGTTAAACTGTGTATACGTTCGTTCACCACAAAAATTTGTTCACAGACACAAAAAGTGGTGTTCGAACCTACATCGTCATCCTCCCATATCATTGCATGTATATTGTGGTGGAACCAAATTAGATATCCGTAAAAACACGAGGGAACAGTTTTGGTACCAATGAATCTTTTTACTGGCACGTTGGGATTCAAGTCTTTTGAAGTCAATCTGTATAACTCCCCATCGAGCTCCAATCAGCCTCTTAACTTTATTGTCATCCAAGTTTCCGGTCATCCACTATGACTAAACGCTTTATTCAATAAGGCTATTCTCCTACTAAGGTCTTTGTCAGAATTCCAATTATATTCCAGCGCTATACTTACGCAACAAAATTGCTCTACTTGCTTCAGTTTATGTCCTCGTATTTTGATGGCCAGTGTGACTGTCACAGGAGATCTAATTTCTTCTGACTTATGATCATTCCATATTTCCTTTATTGTGTTTCCAATGCATGGACCAATGCTTCCAGTTCCTTCAAAGATCGAGTAGCCAACTCATGGTCGTCAGCTAACATATCCCACTTAATCAGCGGGTCTCCTTTGATTCCAACATGTAGCCCCTATCTCTCGCCCCATTCCCTCATCATATAAAGTTAAAAATAAATAAAGGCATGGGCAAATAATGGGCAACCATGCCTTAACCCATGATAAATGGTTGTACACTAGGGTGGTTCGAAAAAAGGCTTTTCTCGCAAATCATTTACCGAGGGGTGCCAAATCTAATCTTTTACTATGACTACGAAGCACGCACAATATTATTGCGCAGGGTTCAGGCTTTCCACTCTAACCTGACAAAAAAAATGAGTTTTACGCACATTTTCAGGAATAATCGACTGTTTAAGGGTTTTTCCTCCATATTTCTTGAAATAATTTTTTATTAATTTTTAATCTCACTAAGAGTAATAGAAAATAGTTCATTAAACACATTTCAGTTGATATTTTGGGAATATATAACGTAAAATTTCCATTTCAGAGTATTTAAGGACGCTTTTTCACTCTTTTTTAAGCATTTTTCAAGAGTTTTCGAAATTCTGCCAAAACTTCGTTTTTTAAACAAAAAACAGTCTACTACCTCTCCATCATTCTCTTTAAAATCAGCTTACATATTACATTTGGACCATTAAAATCAATAGACTGGTGAATAAACGTCAATAGAAAATATAAGTTTGCGTTCGTCTTTTTCGTCTATGGTTAAATTCATTAAATACGCGCGCATACTTGTATGGTCATCTACTGAAACGCACCAATCGATTATCAAACTAAACGTCCCGTGGCGGCTAAACGACCACAAAATGATGTGCTTACTCTAGTGCCGCAATTTTATTTTCAAAACATTTTTTTTAAGAGTTTACCATTTAGGCCTCTTGGGGTACCCCTTACACTTTAATCACGAACCACGAAAAAAACCTTGAGTTTTGCACATGCCAACGAGCACTCTCCACATCCGAATACCTTCGATTTCGAAAAAAAGAAAAGTAAGCAATGGTCTACTGATACATATACATCTACATAATACCCTGCGAGCCACCGCAAGGGCGTGTAGCAGGGGCTGTTAGGTCACCAGCCGTGTAAAGGTGTAAGTTTATGGAGATGGAATGGTGACATGTACTATAGGAGTGTATTTAGTGGAGCTCAATTTTTATTATGGTCGCTTATTGTTCGCGGAAAGAACGAGTTCTTGTACCTATCTTTTGGCAGTGTATTTCTCTTATTTTATCGCATCTGTCAGACCTAGAGATGTAGTGAGGAGTCATGATAATATTCTCTATGTTGCTCTGAAAAATATCAGTTCTGAATTTATCAAGCATATAAAGCCTAGCGCGTAGCCTCCGAGTCTCTAGGGGTTCCCACCTTAATCCTAGTAAAAGTTCTGAGACACTATATGTACGCTCGTAGCAGTTTTTATCGAAGCGCGCTGCTTTCCTTTGCATTTTATTAATGTTTTTGGTTAAATATATTTGACCAGGGTCCCAAATGCTCGCGGCGTATTCGAGATGTGGCCTGACCAGAGCGAAGTAGCATCTCTCTTTGACTTTTTCATCCGAAGACCTTCCTAATATACGTTTAACAAAACCTAGTTTCTTTAATGCTGCGACACATACGTTCTGTATGTGTAATCCCCACCTTATTTCAGAAGGTAAGATAACGCCAAGGTATTTTACTTTATCTGAAGACTGTATGTTTACTTCACCCTTAGTTCAGGTGTGACATTTTTGTGATGACTTTCGCAGGAAGTGAACTGTGGTGCATTTGTTGATATTTAATATCCGCTGATGATAGATATGGCCTTATAATATCTTTCCTGTTTTATCCTTAATCTTTGGTATCGTTTGCCCTTTCATTATGTCTGATGGCAATTTCACTTAGACTTGTACCGCATTCAATTCCCCCTTTTCCTGTAGCTTTTCAAATTCTTCGAATTGTCCTTTCCACCTGCATTCTTTTTCCCTATCGATCACTTGCTGCAGTTAATTATTTTATTCTCTCACCTTGGTCCGTGTTGACATTATTCCACTTCCTTCTCACCCCTATTTTCCCAATCAATTCTTCCGTAGCCCGATGTTTCTTTGACCTCTTCATATCCACAGATCATATTGTTGACACAACCGCTCTAACTGAGCGTGTGTTCTTTGGTATCTCATCGTTCATTCCTCGATCGTTTCCATTTTATTTGAAGCACACGTTTCTTTTTAATTGCCATTCTCTCCTTTTGAACCCTTTCATTGCTTCTCACACCACCTATTTATCCCCCAACTTATTGAAAGCCTTTTGAATCTATCATAATATGTCAATTTAGATATGTTTCGATACGAGTCTACACCCGCCGCGATTTGCTGTGCAAGATTTTACGCTGATTTTATCTTGCCGGGTGTAAAAAAATTTGTCTCCCTGTATCAACCGGGATCTTACACATGTAAGAGATGATTAAGACGCCGTTGAGTGATACCCTTCACACGCATCGCCTTCCTTCTCCATTATCCTACCGTTGCAGTTTTCCTCCTCACTCACTCCACCCGCTCCCGGCCGCCTCTTGTGCTCCTGGTTGCCCTTGTAAGGTAAAATGGACTTAACATCCTTAGGGTGAGTGGAAATATGACGGCATTTACAACCAATGAGCTGTGGGCACCTGGTCACGAGGGTACGCGTTGAGGAGGAGATGAGACGCGCACTCTTGGCAGTCGGCGTCATGATGGACAAGGAGTAAGTTGAATTGATGTGTGTGTGTGTCAAGTAGAACACGGAGTTTTTCCTGCACGTTCCCTTTCATCCTCCATGGGGGACTCCAACGGCCGTAGCGGGATGCCGTAGCGCTTACACAAACATATTTACGCCTCGGGTGATGTAAAACCGAGTATTTAGCACTACTAATTTATTTCTCTTGCAAAATTCAATAGGCTTCTCATCGCGGCGATATCTTGTTCCTCAGCCAACACTTCACATGTTTTCCTCCCGTCCTCCGCAACTGTATTTTAGTCGTCTTGACTCTAAGGTTTTTCTTGCCCGGGATTTTCCATAGTATTTCCTCTAATTGTTCGTGCACACCATCCTCCTCTTCCTCCCTTCGCCTTCTCGTTGGTATGTACACCTGGAACTAAGGGGAATCCTTTGGGTGATCTTTTTTTTTACTAGTATCCAGCGACTCCCTTGTACTCTGTTATCTCTTTGAAGGAACATAATCAGTTTTCCATTCCTAGCCACCCCACTCGACTCTCATCTCCTCCGATAAAGATTGATGGGTAACTATCACTCAAATATTTCCTGTTAATCCTCCAATACGAGGTCTGTTCAAGAAGTTCCCGAACTTTTTGAACAGACCTTTTAGTGCGCCTCCAGCTGGTTATTTTTTAATTCACATGAAGGTGTTGTTTACGCATAAACTTCCAAAATAACCGCCTATAACCCCTTTGTTGATATATTATTTTGTTGCTTAGTTACGGCAGTTTATGTGAAAGGGTGTTCGTGGAGTGCGGCGAAAAATCGGATCCGCAGAAATTATCTCTTTGAAGGAGCACCGTTGTTCTGTGAAATTCTGCGTGAAACTCTGCAAATCCTTCATGGAAACTTTTGAGTTGATTACCAAGGCTTATGGTGAGGATGTTATGAAACTTACCGCGTGTTATGAGTGGTTTATCCGGTTAAAAAAGGGGTGGAAATCAGTGGAAGACGACGAGCGTTCCGGAAGAACATCAACGTCGACTGATGGAGAAAGTGAACGATCTTGTTCGTGGAAATCGACGTTTCTCTGTCAGGGAACTTGCAGAAGAGTGTGGCATCTCGATTGGTTCGTGCTATGAAATCCTTACCAAAAAATTGAGGATGCATCGAGTCACCGCCAAATTCGTGCCTCGCCAGATGACAGCAGACCAGAAACAACATCGATTTCAAGTCTGACAGGAACTGATTGATCAAGCTGAAGAGGATGAAACCTTCTTCTCCAGGATCATAACAGATCATGAATAATGGGTTTATGGATATGACATCGATAAAAAAGTGCATCTTCACAATGGATTGATGAAATATATCCCCGCCACGACAAGTTTGCTTGAATTTCAAGGTGATGTTGACTGTTTTTTTCTATGCAAAGTAGGTTTTGCATCACAAATACCTATCTAAATGTCAGAGAGTCAACAAGGAGTACTACCTGGGTGTTATAACACGCCTAAGAGAGAATAAGTAAAAAACGGCCCGAAATTCGGAGGAACGGCGAGTAATTTTTTCACCACGACAACGCGCCGGTTCATGTGTCTCTCAGAACTCGTGAGTTTTTAGCCAAAAACAAGACCACTGTGCTACCCTACCCACCCTTCTTACAAGACCTGGCCCCATGTAATTGTTTCCTGTTCCCAAATCAAAAAATTTCGCTCAAAGGTAAGAGATTTGCCACCATTTCAGAGATAGATAAAAATTCGGCAGATGAGATTATGAGCATTCCGGAAGAAGCGTTCCAAGACTATTTCAAGAAGTGGAAACACCTTTGGGATAAGTGTATACGTTGTGGAGAAGACTTCTTTGAAGGGGAGCCTGAGACAAAATTTGCTAGTGAGGTATTTTTTTGTAATGAAAAAGCTCGGGAACTTTTTGAACAGACCTCGTGTACCTTGCATTGCCCAAAAGCATCTGTTTTTCTTCATTATTTACCATTGTCCTCATGTTACAAGTTCCTTTTCATCCCCTTACAATCACTTTTTCTTTTGTCGTACTACCTCCCCTATTCATTGTATCCAGTGATGGCATTGTTGTTACTTATGGGTCTTAGGAAAGCAATTAAAATATACTTTATTTTAGTTGTTAAGGAATAATTATTTGTCGTTGATAAATTAAACTGCACATCTTTCCGGTGGCAGAAACTATTGACAAACACAATTGAGATCAGAGTTATGGCTGAAGCAGAAATGTTTACGTGCCTGTTAGAGTTGTCCATCTCGAGGCGACGACCCTCATATGGATGAAGACTAAAATATATTTGCTCACATCTCTTATTCATCCTTTGTCCTGCTTTGAACAACACCTTTGAAGACGGTGTTATCAAAGGGTCCTCGGACGTTTAATGCCCAAAGGAAACGGTCTTCTCTTCTACCATGATCAAGCACTCTTGGATCACTCCTTTCGCAGAGATAGACGCTGGGTGGCTTCACTTTTAACTTCGCTATCAACTCAAACGCGAGTTAGCTAGCCTTTAAATTCAGCTCTGTCCAATCCATTCTTGAGAGAGGGTGCAGGAATCTATCTTTCTCTGATAAGCTTAAAATGTTAAACGACCCTCGGAAGCGTCCTCGACCCTTACGATACCTTATCTAATTTTCACGAACGCTCGGTACGTATTGCGTGTTTCTGCTCCGTTAGTTTAACGCAAAGAGTTTGTGAATTAGCATAAGGATATAATTTTTGCACAAGGTAGAATGAGGAGTAGCACCTTACTATCAATGAAAATAGGTCATCCATTGTTCTCGAGCCTCTCGCTCCTGAATATAAGCATGCTCTATTTATGCATCCTGGGAAATGGATTACTTAAGGTTGTTTGACAGAAAAATCATTTTACTTAGAAATCAAGGAATTTGGTCTCATTTTAAAGAGAAATATCTCACCTATCTAATGGCACCAAGAATTACACCCCTTAGCACGTTACTTTCCGAGATATTTGCCAGAAAAAACCAGTCCTTTTACATGGGAAATGGTACGTGTATGCACTCGAGAGAGACATTATTTACAAAACGAGGTATTTATAACACTTAGATGTCTTTAAAAAACTAACAGTGTGTAGTTTGTATGTTTTCTCAACTATTTGTGAAAATTAATCATATTTTCACCGCAGTAGGTTCTTGGGTATCACAAAAAACTTTCCGTTTTGAAGGAGTTTCAAACGCATCGCGCGAAAAAAATGAGTCAAGTTAAAGATTTACTTATATATTTACATTTAATGACTTACAATTTCCGTCATATGAAAGTATATTATCGCACCATTAATAATGCAAGATTTAATTCATATGTCCTTCAGCTGGTGAAATTAAAACGTATAATTCTAATGTGGTCTCCATTATAACTAGGAAACTATCCCGCTCGGACTCCCTTAAGGGAGCGTTGTGAGAACCGCGTGCTAAAGGAAGTGAGCGGATCTGAGGAAATGTAGTGTGGCTGGTATATATACCGAGCGATCATTAAGTAACTCATGTTGAATATTCATGGGATGTCTTGCATCTTGCGTTCACAGCATTATTTGCTGTTCCTTTCGAAGGTAAATATCACTCACTTGAAATTTTGACAGTAATTTTGCAGTCGATGACGTTGTTGTGTAGCTATCGGCTGGTCGATATTCGCCTTAAAAGCAAGGAGGGGCATTCTTTGGATTGGATTCTTCATTTAGGACCATGATGACATTTGATTTGATGCTTCACGTATTTTGACGCTTTTGAGGAAGAAATGAGAAAACCCAAGTTAGTTAAGTTAGCCACAAGTTTTTGCGTAGCTTCTTTCTTTTATGCTCACTTTAAGCTTGGTTTAGAATAAGATGCCCACATTTGTCACAGATTCAGGACTGCTTCATCTGTCCTCTTCACTCCCCTATAAGCTAATAACTTCATTCTTTTATGAGAGTCCACCTGTTTTTTTACCATTGTATCAAGCTTTGGGGAGTTCATTTATGTATAAGTCGTTTTGCTGAGTAGTTTTAAAAAATGCGTCAGATTTCTGCGTATATAAAGTTTTCTTGCCGTGAAATTTTCGAGTGTTACGAGAAGTCCTTGAAAAGCGGCCTTTGTATATGCCTTCCCACTATCACTCAACGCGCTCTCCCTTGTCACTAGCATGCAGAAAATTAGACTCAATGATTTATGTAAATTTAAAACTGATTTCTTTACAAACGAAGTTTTCTATTTTCTTGCAAATGTGTTCAGGTTGATAATGAGCAGTATTTGACATTTCGATAATTTTAAAGTTAAAGTTCTCCTTTATGTATTCACACACACACCACCCCACACTCTACCTCATGATGAGCGAGTTGATATCCTCGAAGCCCTACCACATTATTAGTAATATAACTTGTTAACCAAGTTTCAGACACACAGATTACATGTTATTCATTATTTGAAAAATAGACACGAAATTCATCAATATGCGCTGGAATAGATTGAGCATTGACATGACACAGGTTTAATACATAAGACATATTATTAGGCCGGGAGCTTTTAGAGGTGACATTGGAGGGCACAGAATTGCAGGTTGAGTCGCGCTCACGTGCGCAATTTCACCACTGTCACTTCAGGGACTGCTAGTCCGCCTCTCGACGGATTATTACTCGTTTTGCAGCATCCGTCTCCCTTGCAAACATCCTCCCCTCCCAAATCTACAGGTACTTAAGTTTTCCTCCTTTTATGCACTCCCTCGCCGTGGCATAGATTTTACGATTATTAGTACTAAGGCACTCGTTTACATAAGCACTATGGGCAGTACTATCACCACTATCGTGATCCTTAGTGGTGAGGTCTCCTTTGACTCGACGGCCCTCCAGAAGCTCTCTAGCCAATTTACTGCGCGTTAAACGGACCTTCACAATAGACGGCTTAACATTGTAGGTAGTTTTTTACCTAGTTTTAATTCAATAGCATTCATCAATATTATGAGCCTCTAGTTTGACTCCAAGGGCACGAGCAAATGTGCCCTTGGATTGTGCCAAACCACGTATGGCAAACGAGCGCTTCAACTATTTCGCCTTTTTTGTAAGGAATATCATGTATTTATATAATATTCCTCAATGAATTTCCAAAAGTGAGAGATGAATCATTTTAAGCTGTCGATCCCTAATCTAAGAAAAAAGAGAAATTATCCGTTTTAGAGAATGTATTCTCTTTCCTTCAATTGTACTCTCCTGTCCGGTGATGTATCCGCAGTAACTTATTTGTAGTTTCCACCCCAAAAATTCTTCCACCTCCACAGGAATTCGTCAATATCCCATCCAATTCCAGCATAAGGGAATACCATACTCGTCCAGAGTTGACTGAAGTTGCATTAATACGCTCCAAGTGGTTTCGTACCATATTCTGTCTTCACTCTCCATCTACAGTCCTCCCTTGTTTCCAGCTTACGAGTGATCTAAAATGCCTTTATGAAATCCTTTAAATCCATCACACACTGTCCCTTTGTACTCTCTCGCCTTATCTGCTCCCACTTTCCATTCCACTTACCGGTTCCCGGATAATCACTTAACTAAGCGTTCACTTTTTTCCACCCTCCCCTCTTTGCTATTATCATCGGTAGTTCCAGGATGATACGGAACATTAGCCACATTATAACTCCCAGTATTGTGGTTAATGTTATCCCTATTCCATATTCCAACAATATACATAATCTAGGGATTACGTTGACTGATAACTTATCGTGGGCTTATCATGTAAATAATATTTTGAACAAGATTCATTCCATACTTTATCAGTTAAAAGGTAACAGAAACTTACTTCCTTTCAATACAAGAAAAACACTCATTTCAATGTAACATTGTTACGCCGTATTATAAACAACAAAGGTGGCTCAATGTCAAATCCCGTAGAGAGTACTTTCTGGGATCTTTTTTGTTTTTTCTGTTTAAAAATGAATCACTTAAGTAGCTATATGATTTTTTCCTCAGTTGTCCCTCAGTTTCTACAATGCCCACTAGGTCTGATCCCAATCTATTTTGTTTCCCAGGTCATCGCACTACTGTTTATAGTAAGTAATTTCTCGTAACAGCTTGCCACGTGTGGAACAATAAGCCTACTCAAATTAAAAAACTGCATATCTGTTAAAATATTTAAAATGAAATACCATGATTAGTTACTTTCCCGGGAATAACATAATTTACTCTCTTTTTTGTCAAATTTGTTTTCATGTTATCATGGTTTCTTTATATTTGTATAACTTTGTTATTTGTAAAGTATGGAACGCATAAGTTTCTGTGCTGTAACAGATATCATCAACTTTTTTGAAATAATTATTTCGCCTGTAAACTGTATTCACTATATTTTTATGCACTTGCGGATTTTTTTCTGAACAATAAATGTTTGTCTTTCTTCTTTCTTTCTTTCTCTTTGCGTAATTCATGACATGACAACGTTGAACCGCCTTCTCTCTCCCTTTACGCAAACCTGGCTACCACTCTGACTAAATATGCATTAAAATGCTTCCTCATTTTTATGAACAATGTTTTGCCAACATTCTTTTAGTTATGTTTGCATGTATTTGCCTCATATTGTTTATTGCTCTGTTATTTGGACCACTTTGAGTAGACAACACTGCTACACTTGGACATATTGAAATAAAAACAGTGATTCTTATAAGTATCTCCTATTCTATAAGACAAAGAAATAAACCTTCAAAGAAATAAGCGCCTAAAAACGTATAAATCCACGTCAACTTCCGATCGATTGAGTTCATTTCAGTGAGACTTTGTTCAGTTGGCGTGCGTCGCGCTCATTTGGCGAGGAGACCACTCGAGGCACAAAGCGATCGCACCCGCCCTTCTCATCTCATCGTCTTTGGATCGAAGGAGACCGGGAGATGGATGGCTTTGGGGAATCTCCGAGTTTATCGACAGTCGCGAGTGACGAGTATCCGGGGCGACGTTTATCATTATTCTCTCCCCCGGGGAAGGAAGTCCAATCACCGCTCGCGATTGCGCGACTTCCTTGATCTCCACAGATTTACATTTCTCTGGTACCTCTTGTTACCGCCATATGGGAATAAAAACTGCGACCGCTTTGCTTAGCATTTTTCGTGATATAATCTTGTCTTTACATCTTTTGTCCCCTTGATGATACCGAGCCCTCGTGAGTAAGCGCTGCGCATGCCATCACAATATAAACTCTGTAATCTGGGAAAAGGAGCCCAGGAAAATGAGTTGAGGCTACGTACAATGAAAAATACATCTGCTTCACCTACCAAAGAAAGCGCGACCATTGATGAGCCCTGACGACGAGAGGCTCGTAAATTGTTCTCTCTCGGGCACTCCTAAGGCTATCAGCATCCACGTATTATTCTTCAAATTCCGCTTCAAAGGTATTAGAGGAAGTGTACAAGACACAAGGCACAGAGAACCGAAAGAAGAAAGGGATCAGGGAAGAAAATATTGAATATGAAGGAGTTTTTAGATCCTACAATTTTTCGTTTTTTCTGCTTTATTAACGAGTGCGCAATAGAAAATATTAGTTTTTGCCTTTATCCTTTGGACGGCTTATCTTTTACCACTTCGCCACTTTAGCCCTTCGTGCAGCAAGTGAAGCAAATATAATGTCGAATGTCTACCTATTACTAAGAGTTACGTTCTTGATGCTTCCGTGTTTAACTTTGATAACTTCATTTAGACGCTGATTTATAAAGCTGCGTCTCACAGTCCCTTCGACGCATGCGTAATGTTTTGCGGGAATTGTACTTCGGGCATCACTTAAATACGCCATTGCCCGTTTTCAAATGGGTCCTGTGTACCATGCTCTAAGTTTTAAAATACACCAATACAATCCTTTCTTTGGATAAGCTCTATTTTTTTAAGAATTAAAAAATTCCAAAGTGCCGAAATTACGTTATGAATGCAAGCAATATATTCAATCTTAAGTACAACTCTGATACTTCACATGGTAAGGACTGAAAGTAAGGAAATAACTTGAAAATATTTCCACTACTTTTCAAGCCTGATTTACAGAAAATCATTTCGTTTGAAAAGAAATATACTTCAGCGATAACAACTCTTTTTTTATTCATTTATAATTAAAACGCCTTATTTTTGTACCATAAATTGCGACTCTGGCGCTTTTCTTGTGGGAATCTTTCGTCTCTGGCCCCTCGCCTCTCTTCCGTAATCTATCCCACCCAAACCTAGTTTCCCGAAATGTCAGCTGGTATTCCGAATTCACGTGCGCTCGCCTCATTTCTCCTTCCCCTCCCTTCCGTCGGCAAGGGGTGGGGAAAGGACGGGATGGAGTGTAAGGAGTGTTTTCCCCCACCCGGCCTGGATCGAGAAGGATGCTGAACGTCTCCATGGAGTTACACGAGGTGGACAACGGTCCGTTACGATTGAAAAATTAATTCTTGATCTGTCTCTTGGATTATATATAGCTCCCTGAGAAGTTGGTGGCGTCGACCTGTGCAGATAGGAGAGGAAGTAGAAGTGGAGAGGAAGGAGGTGAAAGGAAATGATGCAGGGGATGTTGGCAACGAGGTAGTGAGGGCGTTCTTCGCCAGAAAAGCTTGGTGCTCAAACATGCGTGGCGAGTGGTTTAAATAACCCACTTAACCTATGACATAATCTTGGATTATACCTTGTATCCTCATTGTGAGACGAGTCGAAATGGGACGATGGGTTGTGGTTCGCAGCGTATCATCTCGAAGTGCTTATATTGGCAGCATTGTGAAATGACAAATATGTTTTATGCGTTGAAAAGAGTCGTGGGTGGGAGTGGGCGATGATCTCGAGCGATTAAAGACCTGCATTATTTGGTTGCAGGCTTTCACAATTTTTGATCTCTCTCTCTCTCCCAGAAAGATTACCCAGGATCTAAACGGATATTCACATCAAGGATGCGGTTCGGACCAGTGGAAGCGTGTTTGACTCCCGTTCAGAGGGTCGCAGATTCCAGACGAAGCCACGGAAGAAAATTTTTCCTGGCAGCCCAAACAAGTTTTGATCGCTACGCGAATTTGATCACACTACTGAGAGGCAGAAGTCTCAGTAGAGTTGAAAAGATGGTGCAGCTGAAGAAGATTGGACCGGTGTCCACAACCAAAACTTTGGGCGAGAGTGATAGGTCACGGAATCGGTCGGGTGCCGCGATGGAAGGCAACGGGAAAACCACAAGTCTCCCTTACTCCACTTCACTTACATTTATTGCGTTTTAGTAGTGGTCACAGCTAAAAGGGTTACTACTTAAATTTATATAATACCCTGCGTCGTACACGAAATGAAACAATTTATATTTATATCAACTAACCTTTGTTCAATCTTTCTCCTTCTGCTCACCTCCGCTACAGGAAATTTAGGTAGCCTTTCTAGTCTCAATGATAACACTCGCGTTTCGTTTATACGAGATCTATTTTTTTCAGTTACCCTGACTGCACATGTGACTCCAATTTAATCTATTCCACAAAGAAATCACACTACAATTCATTCAAATCATATATTCTATCAAATCATATAATCCGCTGGTCACATAAATTTATCACTTGCCCATCAATAAGCATATAGAAATCCTTCAAATGTGGGCAAAACATAAATATACATCAAATGATTACCATGCGGGACAACTGGTCCCTTCAAATACCTCACATCGAGTGTTGTAAACGGTGGGTGTCGTCTATACTCCCGGCACCACGCCCCAATGCCTATTTCTTTCGTTCTTCCCTGTCCGGTTGCTTTCTGCGTTGATAGTGCTCCCAGCTGTTCCGCTGCTAATCTCTCCCGCTTCTGTCTATCGATAATTCGTTCGGTTGCTCCCCGGCTATCGCTGGCTGCTACTGCTTGATGACTATACTGGCCCCTCCGGATATCAGCACGCACTTGCACAATATAATTAAATCACTTCTTCTTTGGTTCGCACACACTAAATAAAGTTAACTTCTTCTTTGGACGATTGTGTCTCAGTTGAGACCACGTTCGGTTATAATAACGTGCAATATCCTATTTATGCAATTCTGAGCTCCGGAATAGTGACGTGCAGCACTCGGGGTTTTACAGACAGTCCTGTCTACGTGCTCACGTTCGCGTATAAATTGTATTGTCTCCTCATTGTTATCCTTCCAGAAGTTTTTATGTGACGTACTCCTCTCCTTGAGGTTCCGGCTTCTCGAACATTCTATATATTGTTAAATTTTCCTCTTGTTTGCTAACTACCGCCACGTGATTCCCAATATGGAGGAATGCGTAACATTATAATTCTTTAAATATAAATAAATAGGCATGAAACTGAAATACCGATATTCAATTGATACAAAATAAATATAACTTAACAATCTGCGTCACTTTGTCTAATTTGGCTGCCGGGGTTTCAAAAATATACATAAATGTTTTTATTCGTCACCGTAGCAGAGACATGAATACGTAACACCCCAAACGTAGCAACCCTGCATTCTAATGGCATATTTCCCATTAAAATTACATTGAAACAGTGGTTATATTAAATCTGCATACTTTATCAGTAAGAAGAAAACTTGCAGGGTTGTTGTATTTGTACAATTTATGTAATAATATTGTCAAGTGCTCGCCTTTACTTGCATTATTACATTTTGGTGTATCATTCACGAGCACCAGGAGATCTAAACTATATCATATTAAATATTGTCGAAGAAATTATTCTTTTAACGAACCTATTGTTCGCATATTAAGACTGTATAATTCACTCATATCATACATTGATATACACCATGATTCCCCGGTTGTCTATAGGAGAAGGTGTTTACAAGGTCTATATGAATATGTTTAGTCAATTATGATGCTAAAGAATTTTGTAAGTTTGTTAATTTTTTTGGTACATATTTTACTTCCTGTAAGTCTACTTATGACTTGTTTAGAAAGCTTAGGACTTTCTTTTTAATTATTAATTTTTACATGGATATTTATTTTATATTGTGCACCAAAGTGTTGGACTTTTTTCTTATTACTTTCATATTGGATGACTATTTGTTACTCTGTATCTACTTGATATTGTATCTATTTTTTTTTATTACTTCCTTTAAGGTTAATTATTACTTGTTCTGAATGTTTCTGAATTTTCTTACGTTTTTTTTTATATATTTGATATCTATTTTTATACTGTGTATCTATTTTATATTGTGTAAACATTTTTTCCTTTCTGTTGTGTATTAACATATTATTCATTATTAGAATCACACTTATTAAAAGTTACATGTACTACTCATGCTCTGGAAATTGGGCACCTGCCCGTAATAATTATTATTTATTACGGGCGTAACGATTATTATTATTATTATTAAAATATTCCATTGGCAAAATAGTCCCCAATCGGATCTCCGGGTGGGTAATATTGAGGTATATCAGTTAGAAAGGACAAGAGTAGAAAAGGAACATGGAACGTGAGATATTTAGGGGTGAGCGGAGAGCTGGAGAACCTAAAGATTGAGATGAAGAGGATAAAGATAGAAATATTGGGAGTTTGCGAGATCAAGTGGGCGGAGGCAGATGACTGCTGGAGCGACAGATTTCGAATGATATATATCGCATCGGGAGACGACCAGAGGATTGTAGGTGTAGGCATCATAATGATGAGAGAATGTGGTAGGAGAGTGAAGTGAGTCTGGCTGTACAGCGAAAGGATATATGGTTGATGGTGAATAACAAGGGGATACGTCATTGGATGACCTTCCAGAGGATAATCCAGGGTCTTATCCACGTGCAGGAGATATAAGTAGTGTGTCATCTCGTCTCTTTTGCTGTATCAAGTCTTCATCTTCTTCTGAATTCACGCCTTCTTGGCCAGGTTTACTTCATTCGTTGCAAGTGGAGTCATGGAGCAGCATATGATGTGGACGTATTTTGATGTCAGTCCGTAGGTACAACAACTATTTATGTGTAAGTTCAGGCCTGCTATTCGGAATTTGATAAAAATTCTGGAGTATAACTTCACCTTATAAGCCGTACCAGTATTTCGAATAAATTCAATCGTATCAGGCATTACGTGGAGGAACAGAACTCTAATAATTAAATTAAAAAGCAGGAGTTGTACTGTCCACTCATATTAAATGTATAAAGATACACTACAAGTGTTTCAATTCACTCCACTTGACAATGCGGCCAAATCCATGATTGCTAGGTATATCTCCACTGGGTATTTATAACCCGTGTATACCTGATGAATAACATGTGTATACCTGATGATGATATCCTAACGTGCGTTGGAAAACGTGTAGTGTATCAAGAAATGTCTCTCAGGTATTTACCCAGGTAATTGGCTTCATTAGGACCGAAATTTTAAGGTACGACTTGTACTTCATCCTCAGGTCTACTGAATACCGTATCAATAGGTCACTGTTTAGATAATCAAAAGTAGCCATCAAACCACAACAACACTTCTAGAGAGGACACTTTCAGATGGACTTTAGGGATACCAGGGATCATTAGGAGATGTGAAGATGTTCCTCGAGTCCAGTGCTACATGCATCAAACACTCACACGAATAATAAGCCGAAGAACGGAAATAAATCGAAGACAATCTGTTGGAAGGCCAGTTTTGGTTTTGAAAAAACGGGTTTAAAAAAAAAGGATGGTCATACTCTGCCTCAAAGTAAGTGGTAGAGAAATTAGTACATGTGAAAAAGCCGTTTTTATCGCATTCGTGACCTGCAGAAAGCCGTCGACAATTTTGAGTGTAGCAAGATGTTCAGCCTGCTGGAAAAACTTGGAATGGATTACAATGACTAGAATTATCTACCAACTATGCAGGAAGCAAGTCTTCACGATGTGAATGAGATATAAAAGCCAAAAAGAAACTAAAATTAACAAAGGAGGAATACAAGGATGCAACAACGTCGAAGGAGAAATAATCAAAGCTCTCGGCAGTAAAGCCAATGATAACTTGTACGAGATAATCAAGACGATAGACTTCTTTCAAGCTCTGTTCAACACGTACATACCGGTAGGTGACCAAAAGAGATGCAACAGAAAAAGGACAGGATGGAATTTAGGTTAACGGGAAAGAAATATACATGCTCCGCTTCGCAGATGATTTAAGTCATAGCTGTAAATCGCGATAATCTGATGAAAGGTCACTGAGGGAAGAGAATCTGAATGTAGAACTCACCCTGAGAGGAGATAAATTAGAGATTGGGGATTATTTCACCTCTTTCTCGGAAGTACCATCGTGTGGAATGGAAGAAGTACTACGGACATGAAGCGGAGGATAGCCCAAGCTAAGAAGGAATTCATGGGAAATAAAAGGCTGCTGTGTCCAAAGAAGATTGGAACTCAAACCAAGAAACAGTGTGTGAAAACATTTGCTTGGAGCGTGGAACTCTATGGATTGGAATCGTTGACCATTGGAAGAGCTGACAAGTAAGACTAGAAGCTGGATGCTAAAGGAGGACTGATACTACTACCACTACCACTGAACTGATATTTTCTCGTGGTCAATATTGAAATGGAATTGACGCATCTACCACTGAACCATGCGCCTATACTACATCTATTTTTAAAAAATCCGTCGCAAACAATCGATTGTTTTCTTTCTTGCTTACGTGTGCTCTTTAAGCCTTTGGCAGTAGGCACTCGACCAAGGACTGTGGGCCGACGAGAGGGCGTACATGCCGAAGAACCATGCAGAATTAATGGTAGACGCGAGATTTCCTTCTCCAAAAAGAAGAGATGATTCAAGGTAGGCATATATTTATAGTATCCAACAAAAGAAGGTTTGTCATCTATTGTCAGTTGACGCAGTGGATGACAGTTGAGGTCGATTCAGATTTTGGGGAATTTAATGGAATAATTCTGGAAGATCTATTACTCTCACTGTCAGCAATTAGAACACTCCGGAGAAATCGCTTCACTAGTTGAGCAATGCAGGAATGGAGAAAAGCCTCGTGCTCTGTTTTTATAATCACGCTAATGAATGTAACGTTCTCATCCAAAAACTTGTCTGTTTTCCAATTTAACAATCACAGCGTCGCACTTATGCTCGCAAATTTAATTTTAAAGATGTTTTGGTACAAGCAAAGAAGATGAAGCATCATTTGATATGGCGGTATATTTTTTGCTATCGACATTGGGAATAAAAATAATTTTTAGTTAATTGGAAAAACTGGAGCCTACTCTGAATCTCATAAGCTCACGGAGAATTGTAATGGGGAAATAGTTTCACGAGAGTGTAGATTTTTATTAAATTCATATTTTCAATGTTTTTGAAGTCTTTGATGAACACAAAATGGTCATGAATAGAGCTATTACCTAGCCCTCCGTCTAAATAACTTAACAAATTTTCGGAATCATTATCTCGATAATATTTGCCAATGTATTCTAAAACTTGATAAAATTCATCGTGAAATAAATTTATCTAGACCGGGTTTGAACTCCGATCTTCCAATTGGCGGTCAGGTTTGTTAGCGAGTTACACCACACACTCTTTGCTTTAATATTAGCTCTCGAGCGCATCAGATGAACCATATCACACAAATGTGTCCTTTCCGTTGCGTTTGCTCTGCCGGCAATGTGCTGGGTGTGGAACCCAAGGCAGAGGAAGCGCATAGTAGTGACGCCGGGAAAGGCCTTTGCCTTGCGTCTTTTGCATTCGGTTATGCCCATTTTCTCTGCTGCTGATAGCTATTCTCATGACAATATGGCGTTGATGGGATTATGAAATCCAGCTATTACCGTATATGCCTAAGTATAAGACCCCCTAAATGTAAGACCCCTCCACTATTGAGGCTCAAATTCCAGGAAAAATATCAAACAGGTGGGAGAGCCCTCAGGGAAGTACCCAGTGCCAGTTTTGAAAGAATGTGTGATGTTTTGCATGTTCTGTAGTTGAGCAGTAAGCGTTTATAAACGTTGTTTGAATGCTAAAGGAAATAAACCATTCAAATAATTTCGAATAGTCGTGTTACATAACTTAAAATATCAGTATGAGTACCCCCTCTGGCTTATCTTTCCCGTATAAGACACTCCCTTTCCAACTTTTGAAACATATTTTTGGGAAAATGGGAGGTCTTATATTCAGGTAAATACAGTAAGTGCGGGATGTATTTGACAACAGGGAAGGAATTAGAGTGGTCTTCCGTTATTTGTGACGCGTTCATTTGGCGCGCATACGATGATGGAGCATCATGTGTTGAGTATAACAAAATCCAGCGGACGCATATCAGGTTATCCAGGAAGAATGAAGATTAAATGGATAGTAGTAAGGCTCTCTTCCCGGATCCCGTAGTCACTGTGGAGAAACAACTGCGTCGAGGGCTGATACGGGGTGGCGTCGAAAGGTTGATATATCGGAGGAGTGGATGGGGCTGGGGGGGGGGGGGCGTTGTGAAGGGGGGCAGCTGGAACTGTCGGATCAGTTCTCCCTCACCATGGAAACTATTGTGCACGCAAGCGTTGACCACCACCCAAAGATGGGAAAAGTACTGAAAAACAAAGTAATTGAACTAGGTGAACGGTTTAAGTGCTCAAAAAAAAGTTTATCCAATGTACAAGGTACTTCTTTAGAGATCTATAATGTTCAAAATCAAGATGCATAAGCTTCATTTGTGCACGATTTAGGTGCCGGTCCATGACAACTTGCAAGTACGCATCTGTCTAGGCAGTTCTCATAGTTGCTCTAACAGGCCCTGCGATACCTCAAGAGACCCGTACATCTACATCTACGTCATATCCTACAATCCACCCAAAGGGTGTGTGGCAGGGGGTGCTTCCACACCAGTCATGCATGAATTATACGACAGAACACCGAAACTACCAAGAAGCATTCTATCGTCAATCGTTCCAACATTCAAGGGGTATAAGGACTACTTCTACAGATTCAAAATATCATGCATAAGTAAGAACATCAATATTTACATCATGCATAAATAAGAACATAAAAAATATAAAGAAAAAGATCTGCACTCTAGCTAATATCACTATTCGCACTATTCATGACGACGATCGCAGCTGTTATGGTCCCGATAGTACGCGGAAAAAATGACATTTTATACCTATCGGATCTACTACCTATCTCTCTAATTTTACTGGTGCGATCAAATTTGCCGTAGTACGAAGGGATTAATAGTATGTTTTTTACGTCGTCAGAGAAATGTTTTTCCTGAAATTTAGCTAAGAGGTTAAGCCTTAAAATTTAATCTACGCTGTGATAGCGATTCCCATCTCAATTCTTCTAACAATCCAGACACACTAGTAAACCTATCATAGCTTCGTTTTACAAACCTAGCTCCTCTTCGCTGCACGCGGCCTAATTCCGAAATCAACCCCGCATCATATGGATACCATACACTGGCAGCATATTCCAGATGAGGCCTAACGATTGAAAAATAATTTAATAATTTGATTGACCCGTGGCGCGCATCCGAGTGCCGTGGATGGTGCCGTCTGCTGTTCCTGGACCAACCTCTGTTATGGGGAGGATGCATGCACCCCTTCCGGCACACAGCCCGAGTTTTCGCCGCTACCGAAGCCCACTCTTTAAATCTCTTCTTGATAATTAATGAGCCCGATATTTTTCTGGCCTCTCCACTACAGCACAATCCCCCCCTTAGCGTGCCAATCGGTCCTCTTCCAACCCTCTTGCTTCGTCTTCAAACGAGAGAACGCACTTTGGACGACACGCCGTAATCAGATCGCCAGCCCTCGCGATTCTCTCTGACCCTGAGAATTGTTAAACTTGCGTTTTGAACGATTCTATGCCGGAACAGATATGATATGTAGTTAACGTGAACAAATTTTTAAAGTTGTTAAAAGAATGGATATTGTCACATTCTAATGTTAAAAACTTATTAGGCCCGTAATGATTGACTTATACCAAACCGCACGTATTGTTTATAATGAAATAAATTGTAACAAATTTTCGTTTGAAATGAATGTAATTTGTACTTAATGTATAACTCTATATATATATATATATATATATATATATATATATATATATATATATATATATATATATATAAGTTTGCCAGAGAAAGGCAGACGACAAACACAGAAAACAAAAAAATGATGAACACACTTACAAAGTTTCTTGATATTTCGGTGCCACTAGCACCTTGGTCGCAAGAGCGAAGACTGAGAAGGAAGGGAGGACTGAGGCGGTAGGAAGGGAGGACTGAGGCGGAAGGAAGGAAGGGAGGGGAGGGACAGGGGAAGGGGAGGAGGGGAAGGGAGAGGAAAGGTGGGGGCGGGAGGCGGGAAGTGGAAGAAATTCGAAAGGAAGAAGTAGTATGGGCAGATGTGAAAGAAGAAGTTAGTGGGATTTATTGAGTCCTGGCGGAGAGAAAGCCTGGAATAAGTAAATGCAAGAGGACTCAAGATCTTTGATTTGGAGTGGGGAGGAGGAAGGGGGAAGGGAGGCGAGAATGCCAACCTTAAAAATATTATTAAAGGTGGAGTTGTGGGAAGAAACATGGGTGGCAACAGGGAGGGAAACAGAAATAGAAGGTGGTTCATTACAACTGGAGCGGTGGCCATTCATGCGGATGTTAAGGGGAGTGGTCGTCAAACCGATGTAAAAACTAGGGCATAATTGGCAAAGAAGGATATAGACAACATTATGGGAAACGCAGGAGAGTGAGGGGACGGAAGGAAGATGAGCGGCAAGGAATTTATCAGGCAGAGGCTGGGTGAGAAGGATGCCACAAGTTTTGCAACGTGGGCGATTGCACGGCGTCGGAAGGGACTTAGTAGGTCGGGAGATTGATTTGGAAAGAGGTTTAGTGATTTTAAAGAGGGTGGAGAGGTTGGGAGGGCGTCTAAAGGTGAGAGAAGGACAGCGGGGGAAAATTTTGGAAGTGGTAAGGTTGTCAGAGAGGATGGGGTAGAGATTTTTGATTAAGCGACGGATGGAGTGAACTCCAGGGAAATAGGTGGTACAGAGGGAGATTTGATCATGAGGAAACTCATTAAGAGAGAGAGATTTAGAAGAAGAGGGTCGCTGTAGGATTTTTTTCTGAAGAAGACGCTCAGGGTAGCCTCTACGAAGGAGGGATTGGTGGAGATTGGAGAGAAAAAGGTCAAGGGATATTGGAGAGAAAAAGGTCAAGGGATTCGGGATTGTTGCATATTCGGTGACCACGGATGGAGAGGGAAAAGGGGAGGGATCGTTTAGTATGAGAGGGGTGGCAGCTGTTGAAATGGATATATTGTTGCTTGTTGGTGGGCTTGATATGGACAGAAGTGTGGAATTTAAGGTTACTGAGGGAGATGTCTACATCCAGAAAGGTAATTTTGGAGGCAGAGATGTTAGAGGTGAAGGAGACAGAGGAGGAGGAGTTTAGGGAGGAGATGAAAGAGTTAAGGGAATCAAGGCCATGTGGCCACAGAAGAAAAATATCGTCAATGTAACGAAGCCAGAGAAGAGGTTTAGGAGAGCAGGACGAGAGAAAAGATTGCTCAAAAGCACCCAAGAAGAGGTTAGCATAGGAGGGGCTGAAACGACTACCCATGGCACAACCTTTAGTTTGGATGTAGAAATTGTTATTGAAGGAGAAAGCATTATTAGTAAGTATAAAGTTGGAAAGGTCAAGGAGAAAATCTGAACAAGGGGCGTGAGGGGCTGGTCAAGAAAAAGACGAATGGCGGAAAGTCCTTCAGAGTGAGGAATAGAAGTGTAGAGAGAGGTGACATCTATGGTGGCCATTAAGATATCACAGTCTGAGGGGAGTGGGGTAGATTGGAGGCGTTCAAGAAAATGATAAGTATCTTTGATGTATATATATATATATATATATATATATATATATATATATATATATATATGAGGGGTAAATATATATATCCTCTGTCTCCTTCACCTCTAACATCTCTGCCTCCAAAATTACCTTTCTGGATGTAGACATCTCCCTCAGTAACCTTAAATTCCACACTTCTGTCCATATCAAGCCCACCAACAAGCAACAATATATCCATTTCAACAGCTGCCACCCCTCTCATACTAAACGATCCCTCCCCTTTTCCCTCTCCATCCGTGGTATATATATATATATATATATATATATATATATATATATATATATATATATATATATATATATATATATATATATATATATATATCCCGCTATCATTTTGGCACCCGTTAATGAGCAAGTTGCATTTTATCTGGCGTCCGAGTGTAATTTGGCTGCCGTATACCGGACGCCGGATTACAAACGTGTAAAAATCACTGGAATCGACTATTTACATCATGTAGACCCCATTTCCGAAAATTAGTATGGACGCCAAATTGTTGGCAGTATGTACAAATTTCGTATATTGTTAGTTCAGCGAAATTCCGGGCCGAGTGGCGCTGACTGCGGCGTATAACTTGGTCGTGGTTATCTCCGTTCACTCTGCGCAGCAAGTGGCGTCCTCGGTTTGGTAACATCGCTCTGCCTCGCGGCTTTCTGCAATTCTCTCACCCAAGACTCTTTCGAGGTTTGATGCCTCGGTCGGTGGAGTGCGTGGTAGCGGAGTTCTCGTTTTCCGGCGCTACCGCTCCAGTTTTTACTTGGTCCAAAGCCAATTAAGTGGATTTCCGCAACGGTAATTTCAATAACAAAATTATTGTTATCATGGGACCGCAACAGGTTGGCGCAAGAATAACTCTTTCTGGTGATTAAGTAGAAAAATAATGGATTGCGCATCTGGAAAGCCACCTTTTTTATATTAATACTTGGTGCGGAAATTCAAGAATAATGCTAGAATACAACTAATTCTTTCTTAAAACTACCTCTACCTTCGACAAAAAGTATAATACAGCACCTTTGCTCTCAAACTTGTACTTGTACTTGTAACCACTCGCAGATTTTCTTGACTAGTTCAAGGCCAATACTTCGTTTAGAGTTAACAATTAATGCAATGAACGATGGTAGTCTTTCTAAGATGAAACAAACATTTAGTTTTTATCAGTATTTCAAACGATATGGAAAGAATGGGTGCGGAAACTTTTTATCAGCGAATGGATTATTATTTCAACATTTGCTGCTCGTTAATATATGATTTTTCCGTATATACTTCTATTTTCCCATTAGGGAAGAGACAAACACTTTGAAAAACCGAATTTGAAAATAATTGCATGTGCTAACCCTAGCGAAAATGAGAGCGTGTTCTGAGCGTTTAGGAACGAACCACGGAGGTGTTCATAAATTGCGAAGAACGCGCTAAGAACACCACCCCAGTGTGTTCCTCGAGCGTAAATGTGAATGCCTTGGAGTGATCTCAAACACACTACAGAGCGTTTAGCTACGTTCTCGAGTGTTCGTGAACGCCCTGTGAGTCACAATCTTCAGCGTTTCAGAGCGTTTACGTTCATTTCAGAAAATCCTGTCTAGGGTGATGAGAGCGTTCATCAACGTAATGTAATATGAACGTTAGGCACTCATCTTGGAATTTGGGAATTTGTCATAGTAAAATTATTTTTATAAATTAACATTGTGCCCTTAAAGACCTTTGAAGTTATTATTTTATTACTTCGCATAACGGTAATCATATACATCGAATAAATTCTTACTGGCTAGGGGGTTCGAACTGAAGACCTTTCACGCAGAAGACTTACACTCTACCACTACTCTATTTCATATCTGGATTGACTAAGTGTATTTATGCTTTATAAAGAGTGTAGTCGCTTCGTTAGATATGGCTCTGCTCTTAGTACGCGATTTCAACATAGCTGACGTTTATGACCCAAGGCTGATGATTTATAAGCTCATATCTGACGTCAGGGATGCATATACAGCTTTTCTTTATTACACATTATTATTGGCTTTCTAATATACATTATTTCGAAGTAGAATTGAGAAAGAAATAAGATTGAACCAATTTTCATGCCGCGTTAGGCCACACTATGGATGCTATTATTAATTTATTATTAATATTGAATATGCATTTGGGAAACTAGACACCCGGAATTCAGGGCTCGCAAGCGGCGGATTTGGATTTTTGTCCTGTGTGGGTTGGCATAAAGAAATAGAAAGGATGCATTTATTCCCTTGAAGACTACCGGAAAGAAAACGGCTGTGTTTTCACTAAATGCACAGATGAAGATGGACTGCTAAAAGATATCCATTAGATGTCTATTAGATATTGATGTTTGAGGATTGGGTGCGCTTTGTTATTTCTCAGAAGCTTATTCTCACAATAAATTTGTTAGTGGAATTGTAGTTATTCTCACAATGGATTTGCCATCAAAATAGTAATACTGCATCATGGCTTTTGGAGCGTTCCAACATGTTTCAAAACATTCTCGGCAGCGTTCATCTGCGTTCCATGACAGCTCAGTCGGACAGCGTTCTTGAGTGTTCCAGAACATAAATGCAAACACTCTCAGTAGGCGTTTTCTCGGGCGTTTCAGTCCTAGGTCTTCGGAACAGCGTTTACGAACGCATGAGAACAGTGAGGGAAACACAGATTAATGTGGATGAACATCGACAAACACTATGAAAACGCCAAAGAACGCACAGGAACGTTAAAAGAACACCTGTAAACGCACTCCAGCAGTGTTATCAGCCTCCTTTATTTTCGCCAGGGAAATTGTTAGATACTTTTTTTTAGAAACATTTTCCAGAAAAATTTTTTCTGTTCTCGTCAACGTCAATTCCGCATGGTATCTCATGGGGTGAAATGAGGGGGTTAATGACGAATATTTAAATATCCTCCAGTCGACCGCTAGATCTGCTGTCACCCAATTCACATTGAAAAGGGCTGTTAACCAAAATTTACATTCATGATAATATAATCTATCGAATTCATAAATTTTCAAAGCTCTTCCTTGCGAGTCCAAATATCCTGTTTTATAATTTGAAAATAAATGGATCGCCTTGCACTCATCGCCTCACTGCAGAAATAAAAAAACAATAAAAATATGCTCAAATTGGCAACATAAATCAAGCTTCTAAGGGACGAATTGGGGCCTCCCGTATGTAGTCCTCTTGGTGTGAATCTCGAGTCATTTATATCGAAAAAAGCCACGAAAAAGTAATGCAATAGACGTGGGACACGAAATTTAAACGTTTCCCTGACGAAGGCCACTAAAAAACATAAAAATGAAGCGATGAAGGGTAAACTGACCGCACGCTCTCATGGTAAAATAATTCGCGTCTCTATAAGTGGGGTGAGATCTCACTTCATTTAATACGAGAACTGCCTCCATGAGTAATGCGATAGCCATGAAACCCGATATGGAGACACTTCCCTGGCAATATAAATCAAGCTTCTACGGGACGAACTGGGGCCTCCCGTATGTACTCCTCTTGGTGTGAATTACGAGTCATTTGTATCGAAAACAGGCACGAAAAAGTAATGCGATACACGTGGGAATACGAAATTTGAACTTTTCCCTGGCTAAGGTTACTTTAAGAAAATGAGGCATTGAAGGGTAAACTGACCGTTCGCTCTCATGGTAAAATAATCCGCGTCTCTATAAGTGGAGTGAGATTTAATTCCATTGTATACCAGAACTCCACGAGGACTCCATGAGTAATGCGATAGCAGCGGTAACCCGATATGGAGACGTCCTGATATGGAGACACATCCAATTTCAAAGGCATTGCCCTCGACAAAATAGACATTAATTAAAATGATGAGATCCCTATTGAAGATGATGGAGGAGAAAAAGATGATGATGATGATAGGAATATGAGCGATGTAATCGATGATTCATTCTCAAGTTTCGAGCTAGAAAAAGGGAATGAAACCAGATCACCTAATGTTTCCCCTTGTACTTCGAAAAAAACTTAAAGGATACTCGTCCCATGGACAGAGGAGCAAAAACATATTGTGGCATCATGTTTTAAGAAACACATACAAAACAAAATACACCCGAAGAAGAGAACTTGGTTAAAAATTAAAGTTTTTATACAAAACATTTATAAAAAGATGGATTAGTTATGTACAATGATATTGTAAAAGTAAATTTCAAAGGCAAAATAGCCTAAGCAGAGTTTTGCAATACTAGTTTAACCCAAAGTGAGTTTTTGTATTACTCAATTTTTTTAATATGTCAGTACATTGTTTTAAATCAAATTTTGCGGTTTCTTTGCTGCCTCATAAAAAATTGTACCACTGATTTTGATCCACAAAGACCAGTTATTTAATTTGTAAATTTCATTGATCTTGAGAATTTTATTGTAAGTCTTTAATTCTAAATCAAAGGGTGTTTGCTTTTTCCTCAAAGTGGCATATTTAGTTGATAATCCAATATAATATTGCAGTAGTGATGAAATAAACTGCATAACCCCTTCAATGCCAATGTATTTATTTTGAATATTGACAAAAGTTTTCCTCTCTGCAGAAGTGAAACCCGAATTAATTGATACTGCTTTCCAATGTTTATCCTCATAGAAAGGTGACTTTAATTGATGGTATTAAAACCTTTGGCTCAGTTATATGTACAATTTATCCTAATCTTACTTCAGCCAATAACGTTTGAAAACTGCGTTACTCTTCACTGTCCATAAGTTCAGGCATCGGTAGCTAGTGAATCCGCGAACAATTATCCAGCCAAAGATACACCAGCAACTGAGATTTTAAGGAAAAGGATGTCGGTAAAGAACCAAATAATTGGGGTTAAGTAAGTGGTTTTTAAACTTTTTTCTAACGGAAATCTGACAATGTACTCAAAGATACTAACTAAAAACCGCCTTTACCGCGAAAATAATTATCGTTTGTCAATTTTTTTCTTTTGTGCGGAATTGAATCTTCTTTATTAAAGCCTCGGCAGTAGTTTTCCATTGTTAAAGTGTACCAGAGGCTATCTATATTGCCTAACACTTATGCCATTATGAAATCTTTCCCCCGGATTATCTCCTCCCGCCCCACGATTTTGTGGAAATGCGTCTGTAAGGTAATGCAGGAGGTGAGATTTTTAACGAGATTTGGCACCCTATTGCATTTTAAGTGGCAGTAAGGCAACAAATAAAAGTTGTTCCTCACCTCTCTTAAGCTTTTCTGCTTTCAGCATACCATTATTTATTATATTTTGAAATTCACGGCTTAGGGTTATCTTCCTGTTTTCAGGTCCAGTAAAAATGCTTTCCTTTAGACGTAGCTCTTCACTATATGCTGTGAAAATATTTCCACTTAGTACTGGAAACTTCTTTCATATTTTCTCAGAATTTTATCAAAATTCTTAATCAGTCATTACTTGATAAGCAAAGGAGGGAGAAGCATTTCCTTCGGACCAACTAAAGGATAGTAGAGTAAATTGTAATTTCCTAGGTTATAAATTCTTCTTTAAGCCACAGTTTTTCAAGGAAGAGATATTTCCAGTCTTTGCTGTCCCATAAACATTAGAATAGTTATATTTTTTGTGGAGTCATGGAAGTTGTGAAAAGTGAAGTTAAATTTTGAGCCCCCACCGTAATTATACAAGTTCTGATTCGCGGCCCACGTCATCGCGTTGTCATCACGATAAACACGTTGTGTCCTTGGCTTTATAAAAAGCAAGGGTTTTGGCATTCTTCTTCTTGAATAAAGTTTAACTTACTCTTTTTTTTGCATTTTATATGCAAAAAGAATATAATTTAGCATTCTATTGACTCATGTATTTAATGGTAACATTTTAATGTGTTTTAGTGATAGAAGAAATGCCAGAAAATATCAAATCCCTTTCTAACTTATGAAAATTAATTGACCCCTTTTTCAGCCGCTTATGTTTCATTTTTTTACTACTACGGGGATAATGATAAAAACAGTTTGAGAGTCATTCTCGGATATCGCGTGTCCACACATAATGAAATAAAACGGCGAATTTGGTGGAATGTGACATGATGGAAACTTATTGATTTACAAATCCTTATTAGAATACCAAGTGCATTGTGAGAGAAATATTTGTATGCATGTTGCTTAAACCTTGTCGGCTAGTTTTATTGGAAGAATCTTCGTGTAGTATTGGGAAAATGTTCGATCTTTTCCCTGCAAATCGATTTCGTGACTCAGTGCTGCGTGATAGGCCACCGCGGACTTACCTAGTTGACTGCGCCAGTCAAATTCCTCTCTCGCTTTCCTCTAGGCTTGTTTATAGCATACCGAAACAAAACTGAAGTACATGAATGAGGAGCAAAAAAGATATTGATTTCAATAAAACTTGGCTAAGTATGCTCCTAGTGATACAATATTTACCCCTATGCTGATTATAATCGTTGTTTGGCAGTTGTAGTACATTTAGTCAATAGTAGTTAATAGTTAAGAACAACACGTTCACCCATTTTATGCAATAGCAGCTATAAACTGCAAAAATGACAAGCGAGAGCGAAGTTTCCATGATAGATAAATTTGGCAACAGCGCAGGAAGTCAAAATGATATCGCAGTGGTAGTAAATATACAAAATGGATTCCAAATTGATGATCAAATGTAAAAAATATACTCTGGACACCATAATGATTGGTTATGAAAGGATGCCAAAATGTTACCTGTCTGTACGGATTCAAGGCGCACGTATATCTCCTGTAAAAAAATAGTTGTCGCAAAACAAAATAGTACACAAGGGCGGAAATCACTCGGTTGTTCTACATACGCGATAAAATAGAAATATATATAAATATTTCTAGTGGATGCCAAAATGTTGCAGAGTGTAAGGAAGGCAAAATGATAGCGGGATGTGTATATATATATATATACATATATATATATATATATATATATATATATATATATATATATATATATATATATATATATATATATATATATATATATATATATATATATGATTTTCTGTACATTACATTGTCATATTTGGGTGTAAATTGATATACGTAAACAAATTTCTAAAGTTGTACGAAAGCGTACATGTTGTCATCTGTGCAATAATTTGTAAGTATTATTTATGTTTTAGATGAATCTGCTATATTTGCTCGATGTATTATTATTGTTGTACATTGCATTCCATTTTTTCATAATATGGGAAAAACTGATATATTCCAATTAATTGTTTTTTATGCTTTGGAAAATCGTGATTATTAAATGCCAGCGATGCTTTAAATTTAAGGAAGGCAGTCTCAATACAGGTGACACCTTTGAGTCTGCTTAAAGCTCCTATTATTTATTTAAATAAGTATGCATAGAACTGTGGAGTATATTTTATTATGTTATTATATTTGGAAACGTGGTTTACTCGACGAGTAATTTATATTTTTCTAAAGATATTGGAGTTGGATAAACAGACCGAGAAAACGCAGCTTTTTCATGACCAAGTCTTGAAACCGCTACGGAGTATAGTGAGCACGACGTATGCCGTATGTATTGTGATGACGGTTATAATGCCTTACGCGAACTTTCTGGGTGGAACAGGAAGAGGGGGTAATGTTCTCTTCGGTGTTGATTTGCTTTCGCAAACATTTGTTTGATCAAGGTCTATAAGCACACTCTCTCCCTCTCAGTCCTGCCACCTTTCAAGTCTCCGTTTCAGTCCTTCGGTTCTCGTCCCGATTGTCAGGAGCTCCCACCACCAATATCCTGAAGAAGCGTTTCGCATCGATCGGAGAGGCGGGGCCAATCTTCAGCGCCACCTCCTTCCCCCCTCTTCTCATGGGCTCTCTTCCTTAAGACGTGGGTGGGTGGGTGGAGGCTTCTCGCGAAGGCCCGAGAGGCGTGGTGTCAGGGCCTTCCCTTTGGCCCTTTGGCGATGGGAGGGAATTGCGCTTGAGTGGGAGAGGATGTAGTGTGCCAAGGGATTCCTTCTCTCCGTTTCACTAAAGGTCGTAGTGTACCATGGTGCTTCATTCATCACGATTTCTAGCTTGCTAACGACTTTTAATTTAGGACAGAGAGTAGAGTCTGCCAGAGGAAATAGTAGTGCTGAAATTAAAACTAATGAAACGCAAACTATTTTTCCTTGATTACACGATTTAAATACGAGAGCAGTTTTTTTTTCCAACCTCCGGTCGCACAGCATAAACGCCTGACAAGCGGCAGGCGGGTGGTGTGCGCAGTTGGCAAATGCGCATCTCCCGCACTACACGCTCCGTCACTGGCGAGTTCACTTGGAGTCTGTGGATCAGTCACATAAACATGGCCGCCTCAATGGATTCACCCGCCAAGTGCGAATCGCGAAGCTTTATTCGTTTCCTGTAAGCAGAAGGGAATAGTGCAGCAGAAATTCACCGAAGAATGAGCCGAGTTTATGGAGAAAACCTTATCAGTGATGGTGTTGTGCATAAAAGGTGTCGAAAATTTAAAGATGGCCGCACCGAAGTGCATGAATAAGGGGGTCAATGACGCAAGTCTGTCACTACAGATGGCCTTGTTCAACGAGTTGACGAAGTGGTTTGAGAGAACCGTAAGTCCACCGTAAGTGCTTTGTCTATGGAATTTTTGGAAGTTTCAACATCTTCTCTGTACTCTATCGTTACTGAACATTTAGGCATGAAAAAACTTTGTGCTCACTGGATCCCAAAAAGGTTGACTGACGACGCTCAATATATAGACTCATTTAAATTCATTGGTAGCAACATTTTATGAAAAAGGTAGTGTAATGCTTGTTCGCAGGCAAGACAAATGCCTCAATTGTGAAAGTGATTATGTCAAAAAGTAACCATAAGTGTACAGAACTTTTAGTAATAAAATTATTCTCTCATATTAACTTCCCTTTTATGTATGGCCTATCGGAGGTTGAAAAAAACTGCCACGTAGTTGCCACAATTATGGAATCTTTGGTCACATATTTCCGTTCCCTGAACGGCATTGTACGTAATAACTGCATTTATAGCACTGAAATGCGCTACTACCTTGGTTAGTTTACCTTATAGGTTGAGCCTTTCAAGACGTTTTCCAGCTATCATGGATTTCTATTAGCAAGGATGAGGTGCATGTGTTCTATAATGTTTGATTAAGCAATCTTTGGTGGCGGGCGATAAAGCCAACTGCCATGACAATTCCACTTTCAACTGGTGCTAATTTCGCTGCTTCAAGGATACTAATGGCCGTACGGAGGTAGAAGAGGTGCTGGATTAAATAACTGAACATCCTCATCTTAACAGCCAACGTAAAAGCTGATGTCGGCGACCATAAAAGTTAAATGAGCCTGATATCTGCTTGATCATACTGGGAGCGAGTGGCAAATCATTTTTGCATCAAGTTGAAGTCGGATGCCTCTATGGTGCCCTATGGTTGGCACACTGGCTAGCCAGCAAGCTGGTTAAATATTTAAAAAATACTAGTTAGATCGAATCCTCACGAGCAATGTTGTCACCCTATTGATGTGAACCTAAGTGTCGCGCTCAGCGGACTTTGGATGAAAGATTAGGTGAAATAAAGGCACGGTAAACACATCGAGAAACGAAAAAATTACTATGGACAGCCACGTTCCTTCATTGTTCTAACGCTCTGGCTAACAAATATTAATCTGTAGTGTTTGGTGTAAAGGCGGTAGTATCTCCTGGACTCCTATTCATTTTTAATTTCAATACTCCACGCGTTAACTTGTTAGTATGTCTAAACTCTATTGATTTTCAAGTTTCAAATATAATATATCTGCTTAAATTGTTTATGGAGATGCTAATATCCCTTGCAGATTTGAACAATAAGCATTTTAAGTAATTGGTATAATGGTTATAATTGGCTGGTAGCCTGCTCAAGGGAAAGTTGTGCATCATTAGTAATAAAGAAATTTCTATTTTTCAGGTAAGTGTTAATTTTGACTGCGCATTATTCCCAGCTCCGTTTGATTTCCGAACAAGGTGAGTATTGGTTGGCGACTCTGTCATTTTACTCTCAAAAACCTTAAAAAAGTATCTATTCCTTAATATCTTTGCTCAACGTCAGCATGTAGCGATAAAGCTTCATTTGAAAAACTTATTCAGTAGATGTTTGATCATTTTAGAAATCCCGCAGAATATGATTATAAAATTTCCGGAGCCAAAATTAAAGTTTTGGACCTAGAGTATAGATACGTGGGTAAGTGTGGCAATAATCTCTCCATGAAATGAACGCGGGTCATTTGATTTGGATTTAAATGTGACTGTTCCGTGCGAAAATTTCGCACAGTATGCAGCTTCTTCCTGTTTCTATCTTCTTTCTTACTGTTCTTCTACCTGTCGAAAATTTCGCACATTATGCAGCTTCTTCCTGTTTCTTCCTTCTTTCTTACTGTTCTTCTACCTGTCGAATATTTCGCACAGTATGCAGCTTCTTCCTGTTTCTTCCTTCTTTTTTCCTGTTCTTCTACCTGTCGAATATTTCGCACAGTATGTGGCTTCTTCCTGTTTCTTCCTCTATTCTTCCTGTTCTTCTACTTGTCAAATATTTCGCACAGTATGCAGCTTCTTCCTGTTTCTTCCTCTATTCTTCCTGTTCTTCTACTTGTCGAATATTTCGCACAGTATGCAGCTTCTTCCCGTTTCTTCCTCTATTCTTCCTGTTCTTTTACCTGTCGAATTATTCCCAAAGGCTTTAAAAAAAAAAACCCACTCAAAAAACCCAATTAAACCCAGAAAAAGCTGGGATTCATTGGGTTTTTTAAACATTGTTTATTTTTAATGATTAAGCCATCAGTTAATTGAATTGTTTTGGACTAGTTTATTTTTCAATGGTTTAAGGAAGGGCATGTATGAATTCTAATTGATTTCAGCTCATATTATCTGCAGCAGTCATACTTTCACTGTCGCCTCAAAGCTTCCCCCGCATTTGTTGCAGAGGCT
This sequence comes from Ceriagrion tenellum, assembly GCA_963169105.1. NCBI lineage: Eukaryota > Metazoa > Arthropoda > Insecta > Odonata > Coenagrionidae > Ceriagrion > Ceriagrion tenellum. The sequence continues at coordinate 197,340,699 of OY720632.1, forward strand.
CTTCACATTTTGCTTTCACTCATCTCATTTCATGTTAGTGTGGCTGCTAGGATAAATACCAAATCAGACACTATGTACATACATTCACATCAATATTAGATATCGGCATGGGCCATAAATTTCAGTGATGCGTTGCAATTTACCATGCCTTATGCAGGTATAGTTCAAGTATCGAATGTCACTTTTCAACACAAATGAATGGGTTTCTCTTCCCTCTCCCATCTCTCTCTTTCCAACTCTGCAGATAAAGTAGGTGTATAGAATCAGGTCTCATTCCACATACTTTTGAAAGTAACGCATACGGAACATCATTACCTAATCTTATCCAAGACCATTTTTTCCTGCATTACCTTCATTTCCTGCATTATTAAGTTTTATTGAACAGGATTAATGAGAAAAATTTTTTTCTTGAAAATAAATAAATTTCCCTCCATCGTTGGCATAACCACTCATGCTATAATACCAGAGAGATGATCAAAGAGAGCAAGATGAATGAGATAAGAACTCAAAATCTCATATAAGTTTATTCAATTATCCCTGTTGAGTGGCATGTATTGATCAGCAGTATGTGAGTGAAATTGTAATCAATTATAACCAATTTCAAAATAAAATAAATTTCAAGCCGTTAAAATCAAAATATACAACAGAGGAGACCAGATGTAAAAATTAGATAGCAATAAAGTTATGGTTATTTTGGGAAAAAAGCTCGGGAAAATATTAATAGAAAGAAATACTAATTTTTTAAATGATTTTATGTAGTTATATATATATATATATATATATAGTAGTAGGCTAAGATACATTAAAACCCATTTTAAATATATAAATGATAATTTAACTGAATACTATAACCCAATATAACCCCTTCAAACCCAATAAAACCCAATAAAACAAAATAAAACAGTAAAACCCAATAAAATTCCGGTGGGCTGGATTGAAAAAAAAACCCGGATTTTTAAAAACCCTGACTGATATACATATATTCCAGTTACACGAGTTCCATTTGGCGTAGTCAGGCGAAATAAATGATGGACGGCATCATTTTGATGCCTCTAGCCGATTATTTTTAAAGTAAATATTAACTAGATCCATACGTTTAGCTAAAAGGATTTCCTCATATTTTGAGTTGTATCTCTTTGAAAAATATTATCACCGAAAAGTCCTCAGATGATGATTGCTGTGAATAGTTTTGCTCATTCAACGATAATATATAACACCATATTATATGATGTATTTATCACCTTAATACGGTAATTGGCACTCATTTAGTGAAATCCAGCCGTTTTCCACGAAAGTCCCGTCTCGAAAAATTGACCTTTTCTCGTACATGGATATCAGTGGAATGAAGGGAAATGAAAGCTTCGAAAAGTTCTCTGAAACTTGTTTTGCCCGTTTCGTTGCACTTTAGTGCCGACAGTGGGAAGTTTGACTAAATTTTGTTTCTAGGCATTTTGTTCCAACAAATTGTTGTCTGATGTTGTCAAATGTTGTCTGATTCAACTGCATCCATGGATAATGGGTGGTTAGGACTTTTCGATAACGGTTGCCTTGCCTTGCAATTATGCTTTCCATGTACACCAATAAACTGAATTTTACACTTTTTAATGCAAACCCTTATTTCCTATAGTTTCATGGTATTTTTTGTTTTCACTGATGACGAAGGATCTATTATTTCCTCCATTTTTTTCCCCAGAAACTTACTTCTGTCACTATATTGAACTGTGAAATGGAATATTACATGAAGATTCGTGGAATAGTACAAAACTGAAAGAGAAGCTTTATTAGTGCCCTCACTTGAGTTATAAACTCGATTAAAGGTAGTCCGAGAGGAATATCATTTTACTTAAAAATCAATGACTTTGGTCTCGTTTTAAAGAAAAACATCTCACCTATCCGATGACACCAAAAATTCTACCCCTTATTACATTAATTCCGGAGATATTTTTCAAAAACACCAGCCCTTTTTTATGGGAAACGGTAGGTGTATGCACTTCAGAGAAACATTATTAAAGAAATGAGGTATTTCTAACCCTTAGATGTCGTAAAAAACTGAAAACGTGTATTTTATGTTTTATCAACTCCTTTTGAAAATTAATCATATTGTCACCGCAGTAGGATCTTGGGTATCACAAAAACCTTCCGGTTAGAAGAAGTCAAGTCCGGTTGGAAGAGTCAAGTTAAAGACTTATTTAGATATTTTCGTTTAATTGCTTACAATTTTTGTCATATGAAACTATATTATTGCACCATTAATAATGCAATATTTAATTGATGTGTCCTACGGCTGGTGAAAGTAAAACGTATAATTCGAATATGGTCTCTAATATGACTAGGGAGCTATCTCGTTCGGGCTACCTTAATGAGTGAATCTCCTCCGTGTTTGCCGCTCAGCCAGGAAAACCGGTCGCCAAGAGTCGGCACTAGATTTGCTACGGCCTACCTTGTTTGATTGCGAAGCGGCGACTGCCGACTGCGCCGACCGCGCCAAGCGGCGGCACTTGAAATCACTCCTCGACCGATTCGGAGGGAGGGAGGCTCGCTAACTCACTCTCACGCCTGAGATTTGTGGGCGTGTGAGCGTCAAGAGGTCGAGAGCGAGGTCCTTACACTCAGGTCATAACACGCACATGTCCAATGTAATCCGCCATCTTGGATCTAATTTTTGGTGGAGTTCAAATTCTGCATGCAAATAAAGGGTACTGCGGTCCCATTGATGTCTTCGCTAGAGTCATGGTACTACTATATTAGCTCAGTTGCTCACGAGAACAAAATGACGTCCGTTCTGCGCATCCATCCGTGACATCCATTCCTTATAGCTCCGCGTCACGATATCGCCACGGGCAGCGACAGCGCAGACGCCACTTATGACCCTTATAGCTCTGCGTTGCGCTAACAGATGAAGGACGATATGCGGGATGAGAAATCGGCGCCAAATTCCATGCATTTCATCAGACCACGCTACAGCTTCTGACTTGTTGGTTGATTGCTGCGGTTGCGCTTCATCTACATCTACGTCATACCCTACAAGCCACCCAAAGGGTGTGTGGCAGGAGGTGCTTCCACACCAGGCATGTATGAATTATACGGCAGAACACCGAAATTACATTGAAACCAGCGTACCACACATGCAACGCGCCAATTTAAAATCTACTAACCAATAAACATTCTATCGTCTATCATTCCAATATGCTAGGGATACAAAGACTACTACTACAGATTCAAATTATCATGCACAAATAATAATATCAATATTTACATCATGCATAAATACGAACGTAGAGAATATAAAGAGAAAGATCTACCGTCTAGCCATTGTCACTATTCGCACTGTTCATGACGACGATCATAGCTGTTATGGTCCCGAATGGTACGTGGAAAAAGTTAAATTTTATACCGATCGGTTCTACAATCTATCTATCTAATTTTATTGGCGCGATCTAATCTGCCGTAGTACGAGGGGGTTAATAGTATCTTTTTTACGTCGTCAGAGAAATGATTTTCCTGGAATTTATTTAGGAGGTTAAGCCTATAATTTAATCTACGCTGTGATAGCGATTCCCATCCTAATTCTTCTAACAGTCCAGACACACTAGCCAACTTATCGTAGCATCGTTTCACAAACCTAGCTCCTCTTCGCTGGACGCGATCTAACTCTGATATCAACCCCGCTTCGTATGGATCCCATACACTGACAGCATATTCCAGATGAGGCCTAAAGATTGAAAAATAACAACGTTCTTTCACTTTCTCATCACATTTTCCTAGTATTCTCTTGATAAAGCCTAGCTTCCTATATGCTTGACCGCATATTTCCCGAATATGTTTTCCCCAAGATATGTCGTGAGTAATTGTGACCCCTAAGTACTTAATAGACTCGGTGTTGATTATTTCCGTATTATTAATTTTGTAAGCCCTATCTGGCTTTTTTTATTTTTATAAAAGCTGACTGCTATGCACTTTTTTAAGTTTAGTTCTATCTGCCACTTTTTCCACCAAGCATGACTAGCAAGTAGGTCGATTGTTAACGAGTCACTATCTTCGGAATTGGTAATATCCCTATACACAACCACAAAGAGTCTAAGTTTAAGTCTAAGTCTGCAAAGAGTCTAAGCTTAATTATATGGACGCTGCTAATATCATTTATGTATAAGAGAAATAAAAGTGAACCAATAACACTTCCCTGAGGAATGTGACGCTGTGTTTGACGTGATACCATATATGACAATCCTTTGTTCCCGCACATGTAAGAACTGATTAATCCAACAGTTAATGTGTCTATCTATTTCATATTCTTCTAGTTTTGAGAGTAACTTAATGTGAGGTACCTTATCAAAAGCCCTCTTAAAATCGAGGAATATCGCGTCAACTTGAACATTATTTTCACCGGAGAGTTAGATGTCATGAACGAAGAGAGCCAATTGGATTTCGCCAGATCTACCATTTCGAAATCCGTGTCGGTTATTTATTAATTATTCTTCCCTATCTGAATGAGATTCAGATTTGCCTCTTGAGTATTTCTTTCTTTCGCTTTAGGTCAGTTGGGAGTATCATTTGTTTGCTTTCAGTGTTCTTTTCTTTATCAACAGTTAGGTTTTATTAGATATTATATTGGTAGAGTTAGGTTAGAATATATTTTGGGATATTAGTTAAGTTTACTTTGTTTGCCAAGAGTTTAAGGTAGGATATTAATTTTTCACTTTTCATTTTCAAATTTCTGATATTACATTTCTGATGAACAACCACTTCGATGAGCATGCGGCCACTACCTTTGCCTGCGTTTCACCCGAGAAGCAGTTATGAGTTTTATTTGGAAAAACATCATAATTCAAATATTCTGAAACTCACAGTAATTTAGACCAACGTAAATAATCACATTACAAGCTCTTAACCCAGCTAATACAGCACATTTGATTCGTCAAACCTATCTATCCATCCTTGTTGCCGCTTCAAAATGCCCCGTCTACAGCCGCGTCTTCGCAGTGAAATCCAACAAGTTCAGAATTTTCTGCGAGGACGCCAGGGAGCTGGCGTCATGACGTTATCAATTCTCAAGACGAGATTTCATTGGCTCGCAAGTCCTGGCGTATACGTGACGCGGAGCTATAAAGCTGCCCGTACGCTGGAGAGCAAGCTCCGGCGGTGCATTTAAAATGGAGCCCGGGACTTCCACGCTAGTGGTTTTCTTACCCATAGTTTCTGCAGTCCATGGCGTAGTACGGTGGTAGTGACCCTATCGCGAAATTAACAGTAGTCATAACAAACTGATTGAGTTCCACCTCCAAAGTCGGTAGTGAAATATTAATTTCAAAATATTTGAGAAATTTAGTGGAAGCATCTTAACATACCATTATGAAGAATGAAATAATTCAGATGCCCAACTTAATTTTGTATTTCAGAAGGAGTAGAAATTTGGAAAATCAACTGTATAGTTAATCAGGTTAAATTGCAAGTATTATTATGTGTTGTAAATTACTAACTAGCAAATCGACTTTGTGTACCCATCATGTTATTCCCTTCCCAAAAAGGCATTACACATTAAAAACTTACAGACAACCTTCCATGATTTTATGTTCCTATTGAAGCGATCCGTGGAGGGTAACAACACGTTCAATCAATGGAAGACAAACAAAAAAAACTCTAAATACAAATACATATATTACCAAAATAAGGAAGAACAGTCAATAAACATATGTGACGAGTTTACTTCGCCCGCTCACCAGAAAAACTCTTGGTTGCCGATTTCAGCTCCTCGCCTTGTAAAGGTCCGTGCGTTCCGCGGGTCCTAGGGAGGGGAACTTAAATGTGCCGAATCCATGGAGTTATGACACACTATTTAAGTAGTTTCTCATAAATCTTTAACAGAAACTATCATTCCCACCCATAACTGTTGGAAAGGTCACTTTATTACGACTCTCCGTCGACGCTTAAGCACTAAATTATTAAGGCAGAAAAACAACCTTACAAAATGAAGAGATCTACACATATTTACAAAAAATGTAACAAATGATCACCAATACGAGCGATACTTACAAGTGAGTGGTAAATCAGCACTAATGTCACGTGTTTCTCATAGATTAGGATCAAAAACAAAAACAGCATTCAATGGACTCTTAATAACGTCCAATATGAATGAATTCTGCTAATTTTGGCGTGGATAATATTTATAATAATCTTTCCACCGGGGCACGCATGAACCCACTTTTTTTAATGAAGTTCTCCGGGAAACAACACTGTAAATCCCTCTCGCCACTTGTACAGGTGTTGTTGTTAATCCCAGGCAGGAGGTAACCTTTCCGGGTGATATCTTTCCTCAGAGAATGAAAACTATTCCGAAAAGCCAATCGCACAGCAGAATCAACAGTGCTTAAACAACGGTACTAATATATTAGTAACATGCATAGAATCTTCTTTCTGCCCTCCATGCTACATCACATGATCGATTCTATCGCATCTTAGAGGTATCGATTGTTGACTGAGATGCGCAACGACCTACCCTGTGAATTAGTGGCTAGAGTAGGCTATTTTCGTGACCGGGTTTATCTCCGGGCTGCCTTGTTTCCACAAGTAAACCTCAGTCGTCAAATTCTGATGAATCCGGGACTATACACGACATTACCTTTACGGAGTCTGTCGTAAGTACACATTAGTGCGAGATACCACAGAGAAAAAAAGTCATTTGTTTATGATTGGGGCTAGAACCCGGTTCCCTCGGATATCGCACTGAGTGATTAAAACCAGTTAAGTTCTTCTTCTCCTGAGGTTTTTCGCGGACTTTCATAGGAAAAAGGTTGTCAGTCACACAGCGCGTAACGAGCAGTCCTAGGCGTGCAGAAGGAATTGCAGACTGCAAAGTTAAAGTTGAACTTTGCGGACAGTGATGTGTTCACTCCATGCTAAGGCGAACGATAAGCAAAATTCCCCTCTTCAACCGGTCCACTTATCCAGCATGGCGCAGTTCACCTTTGCTAACGATTGCCTCCGTTAAACAACCCAAATTCGAAAGATTGATTTGTTTTGATAAATGCTTTATCGATGGTAGATCATATTAAGTTTCAAAATATTTAAGTTAAAGCGAGCATTCTTCGTTTCCTATGAGACGCAGTTGCATGGATCGCGATGCAAACTCGTGACACGAATGTCACGTGCGTTATCAACGTTCGGAAAATAATCGAAGGCCCTTGATGCGTGCCGTGCAAAGGTTTTAAATTTTAAATAGTGCGTTGTTATGAATTTTTGAAGGAAGAGTAGCTTAACCAACAAGACGTACACAATTAATCAAGCCGAACTAATATATGTAGAGTCAGTAATGTACTTAGGAGTGACCCTTACTCAGGACTTGTCGTGGGGGAAGCATATACGAGAAATTTGTGGACAGCAAGTCGTAAATTAGGATTTATTAAAAGAATACTAGGGAAGTGTGACAAGAAGGTAAAGGAGAGATGTTATTATTCTCTCGTGAGACCCCACTTGGAGTACGCCGCTAGTATATGGGACCCTTACGAAGTAAGACTAGTTGCAGATATAGATCGAATACTTACGGCAGCTAGATTTGTTAAAAATTGTTATGATAAACATAGTAGTGTTTAAAATTATTGATGGAATTAGGGTGGGAACCTCTATCCAATCGAAGGGAGAAGTATAGGTTAAATCTTTTTCGAAAGTTTGATGTAGACAATTTTTTGCCCGACGTTGAAAATATTTTTCTAGAGCCAAACAATTATGGTAGGAACGATCACATTAATAAGATTAAGGAAATAGACTGCAGAACCGATAGATTTAAAATGTCATTTTTTTCACGTACAATAAGGGACCATAATAGTTGTGACAGATCAGTTCTAGGATACTGACTAGGTTAAATACGTTTTTTCAGTAGTGCTAAATATTTTAACATGAATTGTAGATACTAACCTCTCATGCAATCTCTTACAATGATATACTCCTGCGTGCCTTAGTACCTTGTGGGGCTATTTATTTGTCACATTAATAATACTAACCAGTACTTGTATCTTGAGTAGTATGCTGCATGTTAGCATGTTCTTCTTCGTATCACTCTCCTAGTTTGTAGTGTGACTGCGTACCGTTGACCTGACTGCTTTGGCATGTGCCTGGCATCCGGGGGAATGAACGCGGTTGTGAATTAAATTGGCATGAGTGCTACATGCCTGGTGTGGAATTACTCCGTGCCACACACCCTAGTGGTGGATTGCACGGTATTTCGTAGATGTAGATGCAGATGGAGGTATCATTCATGTATTTTGGCTGTTGTCTCCCGAGCGGAAGGAATAAAAACCACCGCAGCTCATGGCGAGTTTCTTTCTAAACGAGGAGGGCTATTCATTTCCAGCTTTCCAACTAGGGCGGCTGCTCTCTCGCGATCTCGCCGTGGAACTCCCCCCCCCCTCTCCAATCCACCCTTCGACTCTCTTCACCCGTTTCGTATCTTGGCCGCGAGGGAACGCCACCGGCTGGCGGTGATCGCACTTAACCACGCCGAGGAGTGAGGAGTGCTGGGGAATAAGGGGGAGGACTCTTTTAATTCGTTCGCTTTCGAGGGGTCGTGACCCAAATCCTCGGAAACAGTCTTCTGTGAACATTGTGTGAGGGGAGGTGTACTCGCTCGCTTCCTCCGTATGAGAAAGGCAACTGGTGGTTTTTGCAGCGGTGGTGAATGTGAGATGATCGATCGATCTTCTATGGCGCTGCCCAAGTGAGGAGTCCAAGGGAGGAGGAAGTGGACAGAGGGCGGGGAGGAGGAGGCGTCACGCCTGCATTCCAATGTCCTCGTGACGCCGTCGGCTGCTTCGGTCCTCGTTCCCCTGTTCTGCCTGTCCCATCGGTGGAGTGGCAGGGGAGGAAAGGGGGCAATTGTGCGCCCCCTTGGGGCGATGGGGCCGTGCCTTCTGGCTCTTCTCTCGGGAAGTCGTGGGATTACAGCGGAGCGAACTGCAAAAAATGAAACGTATGATCTTCCGTTTTGGGTCATTTCCAAAAACCCTCCTTCTTAATGGGTATCTCTATCGTCCCCATTGGCTTATTAAGGCCTCGCCTAATACTCAAAGGAAGATTCTCGAATTAGCGTCCCTTCTGTCTGCCCCCCCACCTTCCAATTGCCTCCTTAATTATCTGCAACTGGGAATGAGATTCACTTCTCTGCGAAAGTGAAGCTGGACTCATTGCATCTTTTTCGATGATTGTGGGAATATCAAAAGGTCGAGGTGAAAATTAGCTCGTTTGTTTCATTATCTTCACAAATTGTGTAATTTTTCGCGCCAAATTGTTGAAATAGACAAATGGATGGAAAGTACTTGGAATAATGTCCCTACAACCCAGGCCCTGGAATTGATCTTGAAGAATCAATCCTGCAATGAAAATCCAAAGAGCTATAAAAACACTAAGGGAAAAGAAATAAAACTTAATTTAGTGCTTTTTTTTAGATTGATGTCTTTCTTTTCCTCCCAGAGTTAATACTTATTTCTTTCAACTTTTAAGATGGCTACCAAAATTTTTTATACTGTACTCCTTAACCCTAGTAGAGTGATATGGCGTGAAATTACGTCATGGGTGTCTTTACTCTGGTGTGGATAACGGTGATGACATCACGCCATGGGTGCCGTGAGTATTCCAGCTAACGCGAGGGGGGGGCGTAGTGAAAATTCCCTAGTGAAAGCTGGGACACTCACGGTACCCTTGACGTTATATAACGTCATCAGCACCAGCGCAAAGATCACCATGACGTGATATCACGTCATGCCGCACTCAAAGGGTAAATGGAAATTAAACTCATGTTTACATTGACTTTGTGAGAAAAATGATAGAAATATTCATGGCATCCAAATTTGCAAATAATTTTATTTCACCTTTTAGCGGCATTAGTTTTCCGCTTTAACTTCAGTGGAGACATGACGTCTTAAATGATACCATTAAATCCTCATCGGTTGAAGACTCTCTCCCGTTCTTGAAGATGGATTTCATATGCTGAAAATAACTTTTCATCCAATTAAGCGAACGTATATCCCCTGGAATGTAACGGGAATAAAAACCTAGCGAACTTTGGGGACGCTGTACAAGGATATATGGCTACCGGTGCGATAGCGAGGTATCGAGTTCTGGTATTTATACAAACCATTTATCATTGGAGGGATTTGAAAAAGCCAATCACTGACACCCGGATTGAAGCAACGCCACCTAGATACAGCCCGTAACGTATGGAAAGACGTCATGGACAGGAAGCCTACCCTGTGCCTGGATGCCGTTCACCTACTGCCCTTATGCACTCCTGCAGCTGGATCAACTATTGTTAGAACATTTTATAATCTAAAAGATTGAATCTGAATCCATACTACAACTTGAGCAAAATTATACTAGTGAAAAAATAATAATTTTGGAGATACTAACAAGTTTTGGCTGATATCACTGACTTAAAAAAAATAAAACCAAGTGACTTCTTTTCCATGTATGAAGACAAATTTGCGGGTCGTATCATTCATTCATAGAGTAGAATGAACAAGCGACTTCATGACCTGGACTAGACTGGTACTTTTTGCTTCTCTACTGGTGTTTTCATTGAAAATTAAAATCTGTTTTGTAAAGTTGAATTTTACCGAAATAAAAGAAATTATTTTGTGGTTTCCGGCGTGACTTTGTAGCACTTGCTATTCATTTTGAATGAAATGTTTATAATTCGTTTTTCCACCATGAATTTTAATTTCACACGTCCTGATGGTGGCGTTAACCGTCGTAACCATAATCATGTGATATTAAAATTTGAATGATAGAGAATTGAATGCTGGACATTGAGAATAACGGAAAAGCCGCAGTTAGAAGCTATGGAAATGGGATATGGAGGATGACAAAAACAAGATGGACTGACAAAAAGAGCAATGAAGAGGTGCTGAGAGAAATAAAAGAAGAAAGAAGACCGATAAAAGAGATGGAGAAAAGGAAGGTTAAATTCATTGGTCATATTCTTCGATATAATAATTTTTTAGAAAACATAATGGAGGGAAAGGTTCTCGGCAAGAGAAGCAGAGGAAGGCCAAGTAAGGAGTTCCTAGATGATGTACGTACGAAGTACGTTGGGATTGAAAGCATATGTTGATTTGCAGAGAGCTGCAGTACACAGTGACACATGCCTGCAGAGACGAGGCTTAGCCTTTAGAAGATTATGAATAGATGATAAAGACAAAGTTCGACTTGGAGCACCAACAGTTTTAAGAGTCCCTGTCATCGATGTAAATGGACAACTGGAGTGAGCTCTGTCAGCTTTCCCCAAACCTATCTTCATATTTCTCCAACTCTTCGCTTCTCCAGACACAAACCTTCACATGATATTTGCATTTCACTTGAGAATGACGTGGGTGTCAAAACCGGTAATAGTTAGAAAAAAGTGTGGAAACACAAAACGCTTTGTAATCAACATGCTCATCAACTTCCACAAAGTGAACTCACCAACAATGAACTCTTTGTCGTCGTCTTTTGCTAACAATAGAAAGGTTTTTGTCTTTTTTCGTCGTGTTGACGAAAAATATTGGTTTGGAGAAGTAAAGAAAGCTATCATCAGCATTGGTCGTTCAATCCTAAGATTTGTTGACTGCAGTCCTCCACCCTTCCCTATCTAATGCTAGTTCTCTTACCTCCAGATATCTCTTCCTATGTACTTTCCCCTTTATTTGGTCCATAAACTTATAACTGGGTCTTTCTCTGGGGACTCTTCCCTCTATTTTACCTTCAATTACATTCCTCATAAAGCCATTGTGTCTCAGGGTGTGTCCAATCCATCTCGTTCTTTTCTGTATCGTATTTCATATGGTCCTTACCTCCTCTACTCTTCAGTACACTTCATCATATCTTATTTTATCCTTCCATTTTTCTTCAGAATCCTCCTCCAGCACCTGGTTTTCAAGGCTTTTAGTTTATTTTGGTCAGCTTTTCCAACGGTCCATGCTTCTGATCCAAAGAGTTCCACGCTCCACACGACACGTTTTTACATACTGTTTCCTAGTTTGTAATCCTATCTTCATTGAGCACAGCAGTTGTCTTTTTCCCACGAACGCTTTCTTAACTTGGGCTATTCTCCGCTTGATGTCTGTTGTACTTCTTCCGTCCCTCGTGATGGTACTTCTAAGAGAGGTGAAGGAATACACTTGCTCTAATTTTTCTCCTCTCATGGTGACTTCTGCATTCATCTTTTCTCTTCCGCTTTTATTCTTCTTCCTTCTTATTTTCATGTTGAATTTCTGGAGAACTTGGCCCATTACGTTTAGTGACCTTTGAAGGTCCTCGCGATTTCCACCTATGACTGCGATATCATCTGCTAAGTGGAGCATGTCTACACCAGGGTTGAAATTCGCCATGAAAAATCATTTACAATGACCAGGATTCGACCTGATCTGCACATCTGACGGCTGTCCGGCAATTGGGAGATCCAGTTTCGAATCCTGGTGAAGTCAAACGATTTTTTCATGACAAATTTCAACCCTGGTGTATATGCACCCGAGTGAGTGACTTTTTACCACATCATTTGTTCATGCAATGATTGGAACTTTGGAGCATGTTTATATCTTCTACCGCTCAGTCCAGTTTTTGCGCTTCTCGTGTGGCCTCCTCCAAGTACACGTTGAAAAATGCTGGTGAAAAGTTGCATATCCTTGTCTTGCTCCTTTGTTCATTTTAGTTTCTATCTGACTTTCGTCTCTCATCTGCATTGGGACGACTTACTTCCTGTATATTTGATGGATGATTCTTCTGACATCGTAAACTATTCCGAGTTTTTCCGGCAGTCTGAACATCTAGTTCCACTCAACTTTGTCGAAGGGTTTCTCCACGATTACTCTAATGCAGGTCTGTATGGCCCATCTGGTACCCCAGTTGTTCCTAAATCCAAACTGGTTTTTCGAGAAGTTGTCTTCAATTTTCCTTTCCATTCTTCGGCTAGTTAAACGTGTAAGTATTTGTGATGTATAAGACACTAAACTCAAGGTTCGGTGCTCCTCACATCTCTCAGTCCTTGTCTTATTCGGTATTGCAATCATTATGCTCCTTTCAAAGTCCTCTGCAAGTGTTCCGGTTTGGTAGCTGTTTCTAATTATCTCGTCCAGGTTAATTTTAGCAGTCTGAACATCTAGTTCCGAGCTTTAATTTCGAGTGCTTTGATGATTTCTCCATTGATATTATCCTCTCCAAAGGCTTTGTTTATCTTGAGATTTTCTACTACTCTATCGAATCCATTCCGCAGTATGAGTGGGCCCCGATCTTCCTCGTCAACCTCGCTCTCGTCATTCACCAGGTTTCTTTCAGTGGCGTCGGCCCTCGGTAGAGTTCTTCGATGTATTACTTTCATCTATTCCCAATGTCTTCATCCTCTACCCTCTATATATTTCTGCTCGCATCTCTGACGCTTTCCTCTCTCCGAAGTTTTTCTTCACTAGGTTGTACGCTGTTTCGATGTTTCCCTTCTTCATGTTTTCGTTGACTTCCTTGCAGCAGCTTTCAATCCAATCCTTCCTAGCCATCTTGCATTCTTTATTGACTTGGTTCCTTAGCTTCATGTAGAGGGTTGCCTCTCCTTGGTTTCTGGGGTTCTTATATTTTCTTCTATCTTCTATTAGTTTCCTAATCTCCGGAATTATCCATGGCTTCTTCATGATGGCCGTCTCAGATTGGGTGTCAAACACGCTACCACTGGTTTAAACCGGACCCCAGAGAAAGCTATATAACTACGTAAATATAATCATAGTTTGTTCAATATAGCTATGAGCAATGATGTGTGGATTATTGATGAAAAAAAACAAATAACGAAAGATAGAAGCTTGAATTTTCTTGCTTTAGTAAGAGGACGAAATAGAACCTTGAAGTGTAGCCTCTGCTAAGTATTTCCTAGTTCATACGTTTACCAACATGACCATGGTCTTCAGACAACGAATCTTTTCCGAGCGTAAAGCACTACGTGCGTTAAAATAGATCGTGTAAGAAACTGATGGAATTTGTAACTCATCTAACAAGGAACCCATCTCTCCATAACCAATCCTTTGTCCAAGAACCAATCCAATCCCGGCTAGGTGGTCAAACTGGTCCGTGAGACAAAAGAATAAAGACCGCTCTGAAGGCAGTTAGGGGCCTTGGTCGTTAAGACTTCCGAAAATTCGCAGCCTGAGGCCGCGAGAGACCCACGCAGCTGAGCGTTAGCGCCCGGCGTCGATTCCTTTGAAGGCTGGGCCCCACTGGTCATCGAATCTCCTTTCCACCCATCTCTCCCTCTCCGTCACGTTGCCTCCACCAGCAACGATAGTGGGTCTATCTTCTTGGTCCAGGAAAAGAAAAATCAGTGATTCCGCGCACGAAAATGCCCCGGGTGATTCAATTCGCACGAGATCGAACCATCATCTCGCAATAAAAGCAATTCCAGCATGGGAGAATCGACCCGCACAATCCTCCTCACCCGTTACAGCCATGGACACATGGCCTCGAGCATTTTCCGGACTTGTACCCCGCAATTATTCATCGACACAAAATGCTTTCGATAAAAATACCTCCATTCAAAAATACTTGCCAACTATTTGCCACTATTGATGACGATGCAGTCATTAATCATATTGTTTATAAATATTCAGAATTAATCGTACAGGTTCAATCATTTACAATGTAATTTTTAGAGTTTACGAATTAAAGATGTCCTTGACATGATGATAGAGAAAGTTCGAAAATTATGAAAACTGGACAACTCACGTGGTTGCATCGTTCTTAAGTTTGCAATACAGTGATTAAATCTTTGCATCAGATATAAATTAAAGCACGTTTTTTTCATGGTAAATTTTGAAGATTATGTTTGCCTATGTTTCCCTGCATGGCATACGCATACTTTCTACCGATGAATTACACCATCAGGGAAAACCAGTAAAAATATTTAAGGGGGGGATTGCTATAGCTATTCCTTTCTGAAGTACTTTTATAGATAAAGTGCAGCTAATATAAATTAAGAATAATTGAATATACTCCTAATCATCTTTAGGGAACGTCGCCGATGATAGTAACTATAATGAGTTGGCTTCATCGCGGCAGGATTGATCCTTTGAAGTCCCCTCTTTATAACCTTCTTTGTTTTCTTCCCATAACTTTTTAATGCTGGAAAAAGAGCAATAACTGCGTTGATATACTAAATTGGATTAGCCAAATATCATTTTTGTGCATTGAGTAATTGACGGAAAAATATTTTGGGAAATGGTGGTAAAAAAAAGCTTTATGCAACATCAGAAGTCTATCTTTGTAAAGCAGTAAAAACCAACAAGACAAATTGAACGCAGGAATTGCACAGTGGAAATATCGCTAAAAGTAGTCTATGTTTATCATTTTATTATATTTAACCAATAAAAGGCAAAATATCCCGTTGAAGGTGGTTCCAATGACATCTGATTCGAGTCTCCTCGCGCGGGTTAAAAGCCCACCCCCCGGTCTGTAAGCTACCAGCTTATCGCCTGGGTAGGTGAACAGTGGGAAAGGGATAATGGGAGTGGGAAAGGGTTAGCAAAACACACAACCCCTGCGAGGCCGACACCATGGGGCGGATTGACGTTGAAAGGACGACAATGGGCCTCCGCCTTCTCCCAGTAGTCGTAGCTGTTGGGTTCCCCGAACAACGTTGGACGAGTCGCCGTCAGTCTTCGCTTACGCGAAAACTTCGAACATCTTATGAGAACCGGAGAAGCCCGTTGCCCGAAAATTTGGGATTGGGCATCCCCCGATTCCCTTTAACGGTGAGCGCAGCACAGTCAGTCGGAGTACGTCATCGGAGTGGGGTCTTTGGACCAATTCTGGTCAATTATAAGACCAATCTCCTCGGTAGTCGTCGCCCACCATGGTTCCAGAGACAGGTGTTTCGGCTCTCGCCGCAGGATTACAACTTACGCCCTGTCTTCAAGCTTCTCGCTTATGTCCGGGGAAAGGAAGAGGTGGGAAGGAAGGGATGGGAAGGGAAGGTTAGCGAAACCAATAGCCCCTAGAGGCCGACACCAATTAGGCGGATTGAGGTCAAAAGGACCTTAATTGGGCCTCCGCCCCCCGAAGTACTCGTATTAGTTTGGTTACCCAAACTGAGACGAGTAGCCGTCGGTCTCGCTTTCGCGAAAAACCTACCGCACATCTTTGATAACCGGAAGAGCCCATTGCCCAAAGATTTGGGATTAGGTGTCTCCCTGGCTCCCTTTCTGGGTAGACGCCGTGCGATTTGCCAGGGTACATCCTCGAGTCGTGGACCACCCATTGAGGGTCAATTCGGACCAATTCTGGTCAAAGCGTGGGTATAGACCTTCTCTTAGTAGTCCTCGTCTACCCATGGTTCCAGTGACAGTGAAAATAAATAATTTTCTCCGGATTACGAGAGGGCAAGCGATCTCGGTGTAGTCCAATTGCTCCCTAGTACAGAGCGTGAGTCGCTGTACGAGTGGAGGAGGAAGGAGGAGGGAAGAGAGGAAGAGGGCTTGGATGGGAGGAAGGAAGAAGAGGAGGAGAGGGAATGGATGTGAGCCGTCTGGCGACAGCATATTGCCCCTGGGAAATTAAAGTCGGAGCCGAAATTGACCGGGTAAAGAGGCACCGAGGTCAGGTCGCCTGGGATTCGTCCCTCCGACCCACCCACCGCTCTGGTTCAATTTTTGACTCGCGCGGGCGCGGCCACGTAATGAGCGCTCAATTTTTGTGGTTTTTGTGGAGATGAGGGGGTTGGATTGGGGCGGAAGTGAGACAGGGTCGATTGCTTTGCATTCTCTGGAGGAGGGCGTCGTCTTCTTCCTGGATCGCCTCGCCGATAATCATGTGATTGCACTGCGGTTGGCACCTCTACTCTCGGTTACCTTCTTATGAACAATTCATGTTGTCTGTACGAGTAAGAGGAAATACTCAATAACACATGTCCTTTTGACTTGCTTAAGGATACCACTTCACTGATGGCTCTATTTAAGTAATTAAAACACATTTTTCGGTGCAAAATATGTTGGCGCTTCGATGAATTTATTTCATCCCTGCTAAAAAATTCTTTAGAAGCTGTTCTGTAGAACGTAAGGAACTCTACAGAAATTGACTCTTTTTCTTCAGAATTAGTTCCTTTAATAAGGGTCTGTATGGAACATGAGAGCCTGACTCTACAGAACGCATGTTCTGTAGAGTTATTTTATGCAGAGCTAAGTAACTCCTTACAAGATGTTCTGTAGAACTTCAGCAACTCTTCGGAAATATGTGAGGTTTTCGTTGACCCAGTTCCTTTTACAAAGACCTATATGGAGAGTCGTAGGAAATTCCACAGAACGTACTAAGGAATTCTGCAGAACGTCTTAATGAATTCTGCAGTACGTCCTAAGGAATTCTGCAGAACGTCCCAAGGTATTCTGCAGAACATCCTAGGTATTCTGCAGAAAGTCGTAGGGAATTCCGTAAAATGGCATTTCAATACTTTAAGGAGTATCTACAGAACTTTTTAAGAAATTCTGTAAAAGTATTTATAAGGAAACTTTACAGAATTTTTTAGCAGGGTGATGAAAAGTTTTCGTCACTTCTAATGGACTTACGCACTTTGAAATCCTTTTCTCTCGCTAATAGCTATTAATGAGAAGAGTAGGGTATACATTGTTCTTTCTGCTGTCATATCAATCAGTTTTATGGATAAATTTATTCTAATTAACATTTTTTTCCGGAAAATGACAAATGCATACTTACTATTGCATTTAATTTTCACGAATAAATAGATAAAAAGAGCAGTGAGCATGATTTTTGCATAATTATCATTCCTAAACCTCGACATGCACAGAACAATATGATTTTTGTTCTTAAAAGCTCCCCTAAAAATGGAATCGGTTGGAATCTGTGGATAGAGGAAGTTGTGACTACATCTTATTACAAGGATCATAATGAAAGTATACGAGTAGTGCATACTTTGTAATAAACCTTCCTTCTCTCTGAGCGATAAATACGATTAAAATTTCTCGTTAGTATTCAGGATTTGGGTTTTATTCAGGCCACTTGAGGATTTATTCGATCAATCAGAGAATAGATGGGGAATAGGCTCTAGTACTGAATATTAAGTTTATAAATGCTCTTTCTCACTTGTTGGTCATGAACGAGATGTTGATAATATTTGTAAAATGCGACGAAGTAACTGACAAAGGAAACTCCTTTAACTTGATTAAACGTAAATGATGGGAATAGTCACCTAATTTCATGCCGCTATCAAGTTGGTGTATAGCAGTTGCTCTTGATATGCAGGGGTTACTGGGCGTTCGCTTGTTTATATTGGAGTGAAATAGCATGGAAAATTCCCATACACGTCATTTCCTAATTAGATATTATCCATCATGTATACCAATGTTAGTCCAATTTGACATTTCAAGAGTATACGTTTTATTAACCAGTTACCTAGGGAACAGCGGCCTTTGGTTTATTTAATAGACATTCCTGAGTAGAGCTGTGGCCAGGTGGTTTTTCTCAGAATCTAGTGATTTTTTGTTCAAGATGCTGTAGGCTCGGTGAATTAGCGTGGTCACAATGGAGGCCTTCTAGCAGGGATGATGATGTGACGTTGCTACAAGATTCAATTGTGTGACTAAAATAAGTAACATTATGCCTGGATCCAAGGGCCGCATTCCACAGGAGTAATGTGAAGGTGTCTACCAAGTGCCATTCTCTTGCGGATGATCGTACATTTGCGAAACATGCAGGTCCATGGGCACGAGACTAAGAGAGCATGAAAGGGCAACACAAAATAAGCCGTGCAATCTGTCTGCTATTGCTGATCATGCCTCGTGTGAGACGGGACACAGAATTAAATTCGAAGATACAAAATCACTAGCCAAGGAGAGTCTCTATTTTCCAAGACAAATCAAGGAGGAAATAAAGATTTGGAAATTGCCGGAGAATTTCAATAGAGACAAGGGCTATCCCCTCAGCAGCTCATGGAAAAGGGTCATCGGCGCCGACCAATCGCAGCGCAGCATCAAGTCGGTCGCAAAGACAACCAGCACTTTATATGGCGGCCAGAACGGTTTCTCTCCACCTTCGACCTGAAGATGGTTGCACAATGGCTATCGGAACCGTTGTCAGCCAAAGTCAACGAACGTGATCGGAAAACCCGAAAATACCGAACAGTAATAATGAAATCGTTCCCTAAAAATGACCTGCGCACTATTTCCAATTCTGTTCTCATGGGAGAAAGAGGCCTGTGCGATGGAAGTGGCAACTTGATGATAAAAAATCCATGCATAAAGTCAATGAGGCACTGTGGACCATTTTATCCGCTTCATAGTTGTTCCAACATTATATAATTTTGAGATCTAATTACATGAATAGCTTTTATAAATGGTTAACTCAGAATACATTATGCATCCGGGAAAATTACTCATCTACTACACGGTGAGGTGAATACTTAGTTGGGTTGAAACAAACTTCACAACGCTAACACCGGCGGTATGATGGTGCCCGTTGAATTTTGGAGGTTAATTATGAAATACTTTTCACTTAAATTACAATCCCCGATTTGACGGTTCGTTTTATTTTTATTTCCTCGGCTAAACGCACACTGCAACCTACCGTCCCTTGGAACACACTAGGTCTTTATTAAGGCTTGATGAGTGTAGTGCAAAGGTCTCGATTGGTGTGCATAATTTCACCAAAGCAATACACGACGCATACCCATTAGAAGAAATAAAGAAAAACATTTATTGTTCAGGAAAAACATCCGTAAGAACAAAAAGTTATAGTGAATACAGTTTACAGGCGAAGTAAACTATTACAAAAAAATTGATGATATCTGTTACAGCACAGAAACTTATGCGTTCCATACTTTACAAATAACAAAATTATGCAATAATAAAGAAACCATGATAACATGAAAACAAATTTGACAAAAAAGAGAGTAATTTATGTTATTCCCGGGAAAGTAACTATTCATGCTATTGTAAGACCCCCGACTCTCAATGGGGCGTCGGCGATAATTTGGCAGGGATGTCAGGAAGGAAACTCAGAATTACTCTAAGTAATGCTCTTTTATGCGTTCACATATTCCTGAAGCCCCCTCCCGACTGCCGCATAATCACGGCGTCGCTTCCCAGCGGCCCCCTCCGCATACGCCCCCCTCTGCCCCTCCTCCCCCATCCTTGGGTTCTTTCCTCTCGGCCGTATCGTCCACCGCTGCATTTTCCCACGGAAGGTGGGAGAACGGGAAGGGGGGTGGAGGGGGGAGAGGTGCGTATACGACCCGTCGACGGCGTCTCTGAAGGAATTCCATGACTCGGAAAAGGGGGGGAGGGGAAGTGGAAGGAGAGAGAGAGGTGTAGGTAGGTATCCGATCTGCTTACTCGCTCTGTTGTACTCTTGACTGCTGACCCTCTCGGTGGGGTGGGGGCGTCGGCGGGTGGGGAGAGGGTATAGGAGAGTTGGGGGGGGGGAGTTAGTTGATTTGGCGTTTGTGGTGCTTACAGTATTTCATATTAAATGTTTAAACAGGTGTGGAGTTTTTTAATTTGAATAGGCTTATTGTTCCATACGTGGCAAGCTGTTACGAGAAATTACTTACTATAAACAGAAGTGCGATGACCTGGGAAACAAAATTGATTGGGATCAGACCTAGTGGGCATTGTAGAAACTGAGGGACAACTGAGGATAAAATCTTAAAGGTACTTAGGTAATTTATTTTTAAACATTTGCGCATGTTAATGGAGACCATGTGACGCACGAAATACATATGCTACGTAAAAGCCGTTGAACGCAAAGCGATGGGTTGCGATAAAGCTGAAATCTAATTTAAATTTACTTATTTTAACCATTTAATATAAAGATACTTTGTAAAGCAGTAAAAACCAACAAGACAAATTGAACGCAGGAATTGCACAGTGGAAATATCGCTAAAAGTAGTCTATGTTTATCATTTTATTATATTTAACCAATAAAAGGCAAAATATCCCGTTGAACGTGGTTCCAATGACAGTGAAAATAAATGATTTATTATTTTCGTTATTGTTACTCATGGGAATATATGTCCTTCATTAATATATATTATATTAATATATATAAAGCTACAAAACTGACTGACTGACTGACTGACTGACTGACTGACTGACTGACTGACTGACTGACTGACTGACTGACTGACTGACTGACTGACTCATCAAAATTCCTGGGCATTTCTAAACGAGCTAGGTGGCTGAAATTTTCAGGATAGAGTTGGAGTCATGTGTCGAGTTGGGAAAAAATCGAAAAAGTTAAAAAAGTCGATTAGGCTTCGATTTATTGCAATCGATAGCTTTACATCGGATTATACGGGAAAAACGAAAAATTTCAGTGTAGACCTTTTTTCTTTCGTTCATTAAAATATGAAATAATTAAGTTACAGGACTGATTCTTTCACAAATATGAGGCTGAATGTTTTAAGAATCTTATTCTTTCAATCGATTCTTTCCTACCTACCGTAAAACTGATATTTTTAAAGCTTTATTTGGGATTTTAGTAATTTTTTCACTTTCGTTGCTATGGATTTATTCCATTGTCGCCTAGCCGAGTGTCGATTCGAGGTTTGGAACTAAGCTAGGCGGGGCAGTTTCATGGGAGGGTTATATTTATGTGTTGATTTTGGGTAAAATCGGAAAAGTTAAAAAAGTCGATACGGCTTCGAGATATTGCAATCGATAGCTTTACATATATGAGTTAGGTATCCTAAATGCATGTAATTTACTCTTCTCTATGCCAGTTTTCCCACTGCTAAATACTGGGTATAATTTCTTCAAACTTTTCCTGGCCTCTACCATACCTTTGATGGCCAATTTCCATCAACCAAGCTTCATGATATTGTCGTTTTCATTAAAAAAATATGCAGTCCATGCAGAAGATTGGAAGAGAAAAAAAATTGAACATTAAAATGAGTATATTAAAAATCTCGACTCCGATCGAATATATATAGTAAAATTCTTCATGTGAGCTCTTATTAAGTATGATGTACTGAAATGAAATATCTAACGTAGAAGAACGTCTTATATGCCGTAAAATGAGGTTATGATAAAAATTTTCAGCGGTTCCACGTTCGTTTCGGTGTACTGATTATAGTATTTTGAAAAGTCGCTAATAACCGGATGACATACAATATAAGTTTGTACTAGAACTGTGTGGTATCCATACCTCATGAGGCGCGTATTTCATTTTCGAGAATTATATTTTTCTTTACTTGCATGTAGCCCGCAGACTTGAGACCTTTCATTTTTTTCCTTATTTAAAGAGTATCATCGTCTAGCACTCCCCCCACCCTTGCTTGCAAATTGCAAGCACCCATATAGGCATCATTAAATAGACAGGTGCTATTAATACATTGCTGCTAAGTACTGGGTATAATTTCTTCAACATTTTCCTAACCTCTGCCGTAGGTTTGATGACCAACTTTAACCAACCAATCTTCATGATATTTTAGTTTTCATTCTAAAGCATGTGCAATTCATGTAGAAGATTGAAAAAGAAAAATTTAACATAAAATTTAGCATATTAAAGTAGTCGATTCGGATCGAAGTTCTATTATAAAGTTTTCATGTTAGACCTTATTAAGTATGCTGTACTGAAAGGAATATCTAACGTAGAAAGGCCATCAAATAAAGTTATGTTGAACTTGCAGTGGTTCCACGTTCCTTTCATTTCACTGATTATACTATTTTGAAATGTCGTTAATTACCGGATAAGATGTAATATGATTTGCACTAGAACTGTCAGGTACCTCATGGACCGTGAAATTCATTTCGAGAATTCCATAATATTTTTTTTGCCTGCATGTAGCACATATACTTGAGAGATTTCATTGGTTTTGTAAGGATCATGCATTCATTTTTCGATATTTAAGTGAAAAATAATGTACAAACCCCCCTTGCTTGCTAACAGCAAGCACCCATTTACTCGTTTATTAATATATATAAAGCTACAAAACTGACTGACTGACTGACTGACTGACTGACTGACTGACTGACTGACTGACTGACTGACTGACTGACTGACTCATCAAAATTCCTGGGCATTTCTAAACGAGCTAGGTGGGTGAAATTTTCAGGATAGAGTTGGAGTCATGTGTCGAGTTGGGAAAAAATCGAAAAAGTTAAAAAAGTCGATTAGGCTTCGATTTATTGCAATCGAAAGCTTCACATGGGATTATATGGAAAAAACGAAAAATTTAAGTGTAGACCATTTTTCTTTCGTTCATTAAAATATGAAATAATTAAGTTACAGGACTGATTCTTTCACAAGTATGAGGCTGAATGTTTGAAGAATCTTATTCTTTCAATCGATTTTTTCCTACCTACCGTAAAACTGATATTTTTAAACTTTTATTAGGGATTTTAGAATTTTTTTCACTTTCGTTGCTATGGATTTATTCCATTGTCGCCTAGCCGAGTGTCGACTCAGGTTTGGAACTAAGCTAGGCGGGCCAGTTTCAGGGGAGGGTTATATTTATGTGTTGATTTTGGGTAAAATCGGAAAAGTTAAAAAAGTCGATTCGGCTTCGAGATATTGCAATCGATAGCTTTACATATATGAGTTAGGTATCCTAAATGCATGTAATTTACTCTTCTCTATGCCAGTTTTCCCACTGCTAAATACTGGATAATTTCTTCAAACTTTTCCTGGCCTCTACCATACCTTTGATGGCCAATTTACATCAACCAAGCTTCATGATATTGTCGTTTTTATTAAAAAAATATGCAGTCCATGCAGAAGATTGGAAGAGAAAAAAAAATTGAACATTAAAATGAATATATTAAAAATCTCGACTCCGATCGAATAGATATAGTAAAATTCTTCATGTGAGCTCTTATTAATTATGATGTACTGAAATGAAATATCTAACGTAGAAGAACGTCTTATATGCCGTAAAATGAGGTTATGATAAAAATTTTCAGCGGTTCCACGTTCGTTTCGGTGTACTGATTATAGTATTTTGAAAAGTCGCTAATAACCGGATGACATACAATATAAGTTTGTACTAGAACTGTGTGGTATCCATACCTCATGAGGCGCGTATTTCATTTTCGAGAATTATATTTTTCTTTACTTGCATGTAGCCCGCAGACTTGAGACCTTTCATTTTTTTCCTTATTTAAAGAGTATCATCGTCTAGCACTCCCCCCACCCTTGCTTGCAAATTGCAAGCACCCATATAGGCATCATTAAATAGACAGGTGATATTAATACATCGCTGCTAAGTACTGGGTATAATTTCTTCAACATTTTCCTGGCCTCTACCGTAGGTTTGATGACCAACTGTAACCAACCAATCTTCATGATATTTTAGTTTTCATTCAAAAGCATGTGCTATTAATGTAGAAGATTGAAAAAGAAATATTGAACATGAAAATTAGCATATTATAATTGTCGATTCGGATCGAAGTTCTATTATAAAGTTTTCATGTTAGACCTTATTAAGTATGGTGTACTGAATGGAATATATAACGCAGAAAGGCCATCAAATAAAGTTATGTTGAACTTGCAGTGGTTCCACATTCCTTTCATTTCACTGACTATAGTATTTTGAAATATCGTTAATTACCGCATGAGATATAATATGATTTGTACTAGAACTGTCAGGTACCTCATGGACCGTGAAATTCATTTCGAGAATTCCATAATATTTTTCTTTGCCTGCACTTGAGAGCGTTCATTGGTTTTGTAAGGATGATGCATTCATTTTTCGATACTTAAAGGGTAAAATATTGTACAAACCCCCCTTGCTTGCTAACAGCAAGCACCCATTTACTCGTTTGATATAAACAGCTAAAATTTGACTTCTCCAAGCGAAGTATCCCGAATATTGAAGGAGAAAATTACACTTGGTAATCAAATAGTATTGTTCTGTCTATCATTAAAGCCATTTTTATAAAAGTCTGTTTTTAAGAAGCCAAAAGTACTGGAAAATTGCTAAAAAAAATATATATATGCCTTGGAGACCGCCTTGAGTGTTGACTTGGTAGCATAGTTCAGCGATAATTGAGGTCCAAAAGTTGCCCAATTATTCTATAAACATGAGCTACACACATCTACATCTACATTTACATGATACCCCGCGAGCCACTGCTTGAGTGTGTGGTAGGGGTGTTAGGTCACTGACCGTGTAAAGGTGTAAGTTACTTGGAGATGAAATTGTGACATGTATTATAGGAGTGTATTTATTGGAGCTCAAATTTTAATGTGGTCGCTCATTGTTCACGGAAAGAACAAACTTTTTACCTATGTTTGCAATGTATCTCTCTTATTTTATCGCGTCTATCAGACCTAGATATGTAGTGAGGAGTCATGAAATTATTCATGGCATCGATGGCTGCAAGAACCTGTTTATTAAAAATAAGTTTGTGAAATAATTGGCATTTTCGTGCCATAATTTTGGGTTTTAATACCTTGTACGCATTTCATCAGCAAAAGTATAATTTTTTGCACCTTTTGAAAAAAGTTGTGATTTATTTTGTATTGCACAGTCCTGATGGAATTCTTAATGCCATTCATCCGATTGCCAAGGAAACATACCATTGCTGAAATTGGAGAAAAATCGAGAATTTTAGCCCTAAACACACGTAATTTATAAGCTAATTCGAAGCGCAGGACGAAAATTGATCGCGAGAATAAAATTTCCCATTGTTTTAGCCAATGGGATGATAAAATATTCAGCCTCATATCTCTATTACAAGTAATTTGATAGAAAGTAAGTAATCGTCGGCCCCAGTGACGGCGGCGGGTTAGTGAAGATCAATTAAATGAAAATATAAAAATAAAAAATAAAATAAAAACAAAAATAAACCTCTGCGCTGATTCAAATCCTTTGCCTCTGGAAGTTATTTGCAGGGTCCAAATAACCATATGAGGCCTATGTTCGTTCCAGAGGAAAAATCAACACAAGGAAATTTAAGTCAACTGGTGGTCCAGGCTTTCTAGAGCGTATGAGAAATATACTTACACACATCCACAATTACCCTAATATATTTTTATGTTTAGATTCTAATAAATTTCTGTTATGTTCAGCTTTGTCCACACCTGGATACAAAGTGGAGTGATTTATTGAAAACGTCTAGATACAATCGAGCGATTGTCTAAAGACAATCGAGAGACAAATTCGTGTCTATAGACACGTTTTTGGAACAAAATCGCTGAACATTGGTCTCCCATTTGAAGTGGGAGACACGAGATAATTGTTAGACGATGCTGCGCAATATTTCGTAGCGTGGACGTTTTGCGAGACATCGTCACCAGTTATTCTTTGTGAGCCGTGGAAAACGTTTATCTTTCCATTTTGGTTTTAGTTTTGTTTTTATTATCAAGATGTGGCCTACAGAGAAAGTGTCGTTTTTAATTGAAGATTTTCACTCGGTGGCTTGTTTGTGGGAATTGACTAACCCCGATTATAAGAATCTTACTAAAAAAGAAATGCAATCGAAGAGCTAGCCAAAACATTTGAAGTGTCCGTAGGGGTTGTGGAAAACAAGCCACAAATTAAAAACAGCATTTCAGCGGGAGCACAAAAAATAATAAGTCTAAGAGAAGCGGAACGTCTCCTCTCAAGATTTATTGGTTCGCATACGAACACTTGCTATTCCTACTGCAAGGGTCTGGAGTCTTTTAATTTCAGCGTTGAAAGTAAATTTCAACCAAAACAAAAATTTCACGCCTCTACCAACGTCGTCTCCTCTTTCGCCTCGCTTCGCTTTCTGCAGCGATCCCAACAAGATCAGTCATGTTTAGCAACTAATGAAGAACAAGGCATTTGAGTGTGCACACGCGACAAAGTCTCTAGACTGTCTATATACATTGTCTGGAAACATATCTATAGACAGTCCCTATACATGTCTATAGACAATTGCTCGACTTTGTATGCAAGTCTGGACATACATACGAAAATCCGTAATTTCTGAGTTGACTCCGAATCGAGACTCCATGATTGGATTTTCACCGCTCGTTCCATTCCATGATTCGGGCGGTTTTCCGATTCAAGGTGATGCATTAAACAAAACGTCATCCAGCGTTGCTCGTTTCTCCCAGTTTCCGATTTCGCCGCCAAATCCCTCGGACCGAATCGACTTGCCAACTTCCGTTATGAGCGATGGCAGCGCCGCATCGTGGCAAAAAAGACTACGACTGAAAAAGGGTATCGCCCGCTTCACCCACGAGAGGCACAGCCGTCGCAGTTTGAAAAGCTTTTCTCGGTCGGCCGATTCCGATCAAGCATAAAATCCGTTTGAGTTTCCCGAATCATTTTCTGCCGCTCTAATTCCTCGCGAAATGTAATTATCTCTCCGCAAATGTGAGCCGTTCGCTATGAATACCACTGCTGCCGTCCCTATGCTTTAGACTGGTTTTAAACGAAGATGGGTTCCCGTTGTAATTAAAACGTGTTGAACAGGCATTCGTTGAGATGTAAAGAGTAATATCGGTAATCGCTCCTTCAATTGTGAATGAGATGACGGAGCGGATCTCGTTTGGTTTAAACTGTTAATTTTTTGTCGCCTTGATTGGCGGCTCGAGAGGCTATCCGGATGAGATGGAACGGATAGTGACGTCTCTGATATATATATATATATGTTTACCACCCACGCCACACTTAAGTCATCCCCTTCGGTCTCTTTTGCTTTTTGATTCATCTGTAGCTTTTTTGTACAGTACATATGATAATTTAAATATCTCCAACTTACAAACTGTGCTTTATGTGCGTCAAAGGTGCGTAACTTTATATGATTTTAACTTTCGAGGCCCATATCTCGGTAGTTCACACCTGGTTTGATATGAAAAACCAATTTGTGTCCATTGAGACCATTATAACTTTATTGTTTATTGTATAATAATATCCAGTAGTGTATTAACACTAGAACAGCCGAAGGAGCCATTTTGGCTCCTTATACATTTTCAAGCGCTGTAGTGTTATTCTTTATGCCTTGTTGATCATAATTTTATTAACTTTTTATTAATATTTATGGCTATCCCACTGGAAAAATATCTGTGGCTCATTGCGAGTACTTCTTCAGAAAAAAAGGTAATTTACCTCGAACTGCCACGGGAGCCAATTTGGCTCCATTAAGGACCGTGAATGCCATTAAGTTTTTAAAGCGTTGAGTTTGCTATAAACATCAAACAACTATGAATTTTTTTGCCTCTTTACATTCTACGATCAAGTGTATCAAGGGTATATTTATGTTTACTCCAATATTCTGCTCCTTTATTCCATTCACAATATCACAACACATATGTGGCATTTATTACACGACAATGTCTTTGAAATGTCGACAAGAAGCTGAAGAATCCGACACACCCCAACCATGTTATGACTGTGTTTACTTTGTATCCATTCAGAGTTTCAGAACTCAGTTGCTCAAATAATTTGGTATTTGCTCAAATCGCTTCTCGCTGGCAAATGCATTCTCCAAATAGGATTTTCATCACTCAGTCTCCATCGTTCGCCGTGAAATCTAGTTCGGTTCGCTAGAGATACGAGCTTCTTTTCCGGCAATGTCTTTAAAGCGACGCCTTCAACCTGAAGATATTATTAAGATTCTAAGCAATATTTTTGAAGATCAATCAGTAGTTGAAGACGATTCACCTAACAGAGACGGCAATTCAGACTGTGAGGATTATAACCAGGAGAAAAGCATTTCAAAGTTTCGACCTTTTCATTAAATGTGCCTCTATGGAATTGTAAAGTAGCTAAAATTTGAATGCATTATTATATAAACCAAATAAAATCATATGTCTAAAGATATTTCTTCATTTCAGTTACCCAAGTGCATGGTATTAGCGACGGAGCCAAAATGGCTCCGTTGGCTGTTCTAGGGTGGTAGAGAAGCTCGGCTGTCCTAGTGTTTTTGAAGCCCTTGAAATAGTAGAGCGATAGAAGTAATGCATAAAATTATGTAAAATCATTACAGCAGCTACGATTTTTAACAATCAGTTTAATCAAATAACAAGTGAATATAAAATGGGTATAAAAGTACTACTTTAAGGTCAGTTTAAGTTTAAAATATTTTATAAAAGTATTATTAAGATTTTAATGTCAATTGCGCACGGCTCCTTATCTCATGAAGTAGCTTAAATTTTATTTTTCGTGGTTGGAGAACATGATATACACCTGAAAACACAAACGAGTATTTAGGAATATTTTTTACTGCTTTCAAAATTCGAGAATAGCAAGAATTAAAATGTAAGGCCGCCATAGTTCATTGAGTGTTCATTGTTCCATTTTTCATTGAGTCCAAAGTGTTCATTGAGTCCAAATTTGATTTAATACTTTCCCGGTTAATGCTTAGCATAAATTCATCTCGGGAATATCACCGGATTATTTGACAAAAAATCCAAACTATTCGGGTTCATATATTTCTCATTATAGGTATTTAAGATCTCGTTGAATACAATTTGAAAGCACGTGGTTCTACATCTCCAAAATTTATTGTAAAACACTCGCCGTCTGTGAATAAAAAAGAAAAATTAATCTTTTATTCAGGGAAGGTATGGGAAAAAATAGATTTTTTTAAATTCATTAACCTCCAAGTTTTTTCTTATATTTTGTCTTTACTAAAGGAAAATTACTATGGCAATTGAAGGTTTTTTCGATATTTTAAAAGAAATCCCTTGTTTTAATCAGCTTATTTTAAGATACACTTGTCACAACGTTTCAGTTACTTAAGCAAATTCTGCAGTCAATCTGCAGAAATTGCTTTAGTAACTGAAACTATATCCCAGTGAATAAAAGAATGATAACATCTACGGACTGCATAAGCTGTTTGACTACGCGTCTATTCTAATTGGCGATGCCTATGAGTGGGAGAAACGCACATTAATATAGTGCCCCGGTATGCATTGTTCACCCTGCGTAGTGGTCACATGAT
The DNA here is from genome assembly GCA_963169105.1 of Ceriagrion tenellum. Taxonomy (NCBI): domain Eukaryota; kingdom Metazoa; phylum Arthropoda; class Insecta; order Odonata; family Coenagrionidae; genus Ceriagrion; species Ceriagrion tenellum. Next base: position 197,370,563 of record OY720632.1, read on the forward strand.
AGGTACGGCGGTGTAAACTGCTTATTTCCTGCTACTCTCGAGCACCAGTGAATGAGCAGTGTTGGTGAGTAATCGAGTAAAAGTAATCAGGTTACTTGTAACGATTACTTTTGCATTAATTTTACTTGTAACGAATACTTTGTACGAAATGTAATTTTTACTTGTAATTTACTTATTACGGTGAAAGAGGAATCGTTACTTTCGTCGTAATCGTTACTTGCTAGTAATCAAAGATTACTTTACTCGCCCCCATGTAAACTTAAATTATTTTCAGGCAGCTTCGCTGGCCGCTATACAAGCTTGAACAGGGAAGCGTTGAAAGACGTATCTCGCAATCGCGTGAATTGTCAAATAGCATCCCCTTGCTCTCGTGACTTTCCGTGCAGAGTTGCAAAACGTCTTGATCGCATAAACACAATAATTTCGTTCCTTGTACTATGTGGGATCCAGTGGTAGGATTGTACGCAAATTGGACAATCTTAGTACCTTTATAGTTTATTTTTATTCTAACCATTTTTTTAACAGGAGAAACAATCGTAAAACTTTTTTCTTTATTATAAGTAAACAAACACGGTCCCTCTAAGCCACATGGCTTGTCAGAAGGATCCAACGCATACACATACAATGCGGCAAATAAGAAAAATGGTGTATACAAAAAACACAAAAAAAACAAGTTGCAACAATTTATAATATTACAACTTGAGAATATTAAACATATCCAGATTTAGGCATTCCACATTTTTGAATACACATGTATTCATGCCAAATATATAGAACATAACCAATCAAAAATGTTTAATTTCATCAAGTAACCATGCATGTACCTTTTTCTTTACTTCTGCCTTCCCTTTACGATCATCAAGGTGTTTAGGCATGCAATTAAAAGTGTGTGGTACATAGTATTTTGCTAACCTTTTACCGTATGAATTGCAATATCTGTACGTTTCCAATACAGGGGAATTTCTTTTTCACATGCAATGTGTGTTTTTACATGGAATTTTATACTCTTTTTTGTAATAATTTTCCAAGATAATTACCCATTTGGTTAATTGGTCTGCGGTTAACACTTTATATTTTCTACACAAATGATTTAATTCAGAATTATCACAATATTTACCTCTATCTTCATCAACCAATTTTAACATTCTCTTCTGGTTCCTGATTATTGAGTTCACCAAGGTATTAGAAGCCATTCCCCAGACTGTTATTCCATATCTCAAAATACTTTGTACCATTGCGTTGTACGTCAAAAGCTTTATGGATGGAGGTACTATATCTTTGAGCATGTAAATTTGATATGCAAAAATTCTCATTTTTTTCTTTAGTTTACCAATATGGTGTGGAAATTTAAAATGTTCATCTATTAAAATACTATGGTAATAATATTTTTCCACCTGTTCCAAAAAGCTGTTTTAGAAACAGCTGTTGCTGGCTGTTTTAGAATGAAGCTGTTTTAGAAATGTACTGTTCTAGTTCTACTTGATTATCTGTTATGCGATGATAAATTAGGTGGGACGTGTGGAGGGGTTCATCATCCCTCAGTTGCTATGTCGCAGAATGTCAACTCTTATGCGAGGTCGATCGTCCCAAATGCTTCCTGTTAGAAAACGAAGATAGGTGTTCCCAGGTAAGGCGATAGCACGATCCTGCCTAGTGTTAGAGTTGGCAATGCTGCTTCAGTGTTGCAACATTCTAGTTTGGTGTGATTTCGTGTGTGGTGCATGTTGCCGTAGTCGACGACTAAACGAAGGCCCTTGGCGTTCGTTTCGTTCTGTTTGTATTTTACATGTGGTTTAGGATGGATGATGATCGCATGTCTGTCAATACAAAGGAATTACCATTTTCTTATTTGAAGAGATATTTCGTTTAGGTTCAGCCACCCTTATGTTGTAGCCTACACATTAAGGGTACAAAACATGACACCCCTTGTGTTCTTTCAGCAATCAAAATTGTATGTATTGCTAGTGAAATAACAGGCTGTGGCAATTTCTATAACTCAATTTTTCCACATTTCTACTGAACCATTCGACAGTTGCCGGGTGGTCTATAAAGTGGACGATCTCACGAGAAGTAATTGTAAGTGTAATTGTAGTTTTACTGATTACTTTTTAAAATCCGTAATTTGTACTTTTCATTGATTACTTTTTTTATAAAGTAACTGTAATTGACCCCAGTTACTTTTTCTCAGTACTTTTACCAACACAGTGAATGAAGCCGGTCATTGTCCTAGCACCGATGTGTACGTGTGGTTTTCTGCTCCTACTCGATCCTAGGGTGTGGGAATGGAAAGGCGAGAAAGTCTAAATGTTGTAATCTGTTAAAATTGGCGTAGTGCGGATTACGCATGTTAATTTGAAATCTACATCTACATCTACATAATACCCCGCGAGCCGCCAGATGGGCGTGTGGCAGGGGGTGTTGGGTCACCAGCCGTGTAAAGGTGTTAAGTTTTTTGGAAATGAAATGGTGACATGTACTATGGGAGTGTATTTAGCGAGCTTCATGTTCATTGTGATCGCTTATTGTTCGCGGAAAGAACGACTTCTTGTACCTATCTGATCGGCAGTGTATCTCTCTTGTTTTATGGAGAGAGATGTAGTGATGAGTTATGATAATATTCTCTATGTCGCTCTGAAAAATATTAGTTCTGAATTTATCAAGCAACCTAAGCCTTGCGTGTAGCCTCCGAGTCTCTAGGGGCTCCCACCTCAAACCCTATAAAAGTTGTGAGACACTAAATGTACGCTCGTAGCAGTTTTTAACAAGCGCTCTGCTTTCCTTTGTATTTTGTTAATTTTTTTGGTTAAATCTTTTTGACCAGGGTCCCAAATGCTCGCGGCGTATTCGAGGTGTGGCCTAACCAGAGCGAAGTAGCAGTAAAGAACGATAGGAAATTATTAGTGATTGAACCGCTTATCTGTAATGTGCATGCGGTCGGATATTTCGAGTATGTATCCTAAATTAAATATTTATCTCCTTTAAAGTGTATTCCCTTCAAACGTGATCGAATGAGAAGAGCGTAAACTCCAAACGCCCTCGTTTTTTCCCTTCGAAAGGGGAAGAAAAGAGCGTTTTACGTCAATCGGCAGTCCAGTCGGGGGCGGCCATTTAAAGCGAGGAAGAGCGATTACCGCTTCTTAAATTCGAGCCACGGAGCCGGCGCCCTTCCCCCCTCCTATCGCTCCCGGGAGGGGTCTTTAGGTGATTTCACGGGGGGGGAGGGGGGGGGCAGAGTGACGGGAGAAGGCGGGCGGGGGTTGTGGTGTTTGCGATTCGACCGAAAGGGGGCGACGGAGCGAGCGGGGAATGAGTGGGGCCGTTCCTCCCCCATACCATACTCCACTCTCACGGAGTCTCTCTAGCGGAATTGACATCGTTGGAAGGAGGTCGGCGCGCGCGAATGTTAAGTGGGAGGAGGAGGGAACTGCGAGTCCCCCGCCCCAACCCCCTTCCCCTCCCCGTTTCAATCTTCCACACCCTCCCTCCCCATCCAAAACCATCCTATTCTCAATTGGCCTTCCTCCTCCTCCGCGCGGCAAAATGCCTCCCTCTTACCCGAGTGGATGCCCGTGCTCCGGAATTTATGAAAAATGCAGCGACCGCCTCCGATCCACACCCCGCCTTCACCTCTCTCGGAATTAGCCGGAAAGGGACCACTTCAGTGTTCCCACAAAATCCTATTTCCCGCGCCTTCTCTCATCACCTCCGCCCAACCCCCCTAATACCCATTTTCTCCCCCAGAAGATAAGCAGTGGAACCTCTCACCTAAGATGGAATGGAAGAGTGCCTAATTTTTCTTGGTATCTAATATTGCCAATAAACACCGAAAAAATATTAGGTTATCTCACCATGAAAGAAAGTTGAAAGGATGCTGTGGTAATGGACTCGTTTGAAAGAAGTTGGCTTCGTTGGTTTCATGATGTCGAGAGGATGAACGAGTACCGGGGCGATGTCATGAAAAGGCAAACTGTATAGTCCTGTCCTTTTAGCAGCAGGCCGACGATGTTTCTTTCAGCTTCTGTCGTCTGCGTTAGTCCGTCGTCTTCTTATCAAGGACCCTTCGCCCTAGCATCTCCTCTTCATTGGTCGTCTTCACGGTCCGTGGCAACTCTGGGGCGTTTAAACGGGAGAGGTCAGTTGTTGTTGTCCAAAGCTTGGACTTCTGGTTGGCTGTTCCTTCGTAGACTGTCAATGAATTTCCTTGCCAGCTGAACCAGATGCTCTTCTATTGGGTCTGTTCCTGTGAGAGCGTAAGTAATTTCGTCGCGTATCTCCTATCGCAGATTCTTCTGAGCTGATTTCTCGGCCTATGCTAAGGGTCTAAGTGATGCTTTCGATGCTCTTCCACTCCAAGGGGGGGATGCAAATGTCAAAATAGGCCAAATGCCCATCTTTTATATTTGCAGATTTGTCTCTATGCTGAGGTGTTTGGATAGAAGTAGGTGTGTGAGGCTCAGGATTGTTCCTTTCGCCATTTGAGCTGTTTCCTTTGCGTGCTGGCTGAATTTATGATGACGGTCGAGCGTCACTTCAAGATACCGGACTGTTTTCTCCCACGTCTTCTATGCCATCCGGTTCCCGGGACTCTTGTAGTTTACTGGCTGAGAAGAGCATTGTCTTGGTCTTTCCTGGGTTGATGGAGATGCGTCATTCCGCTTACCACTGGAGGAGGCGGTCGACGGCTCCCTGCAGGCATCGGGCCGCTAGTTGGGTGTTTCTTGATTTGGTTACCACAGCAGCGTCGACGGTGAACAGGCAGATGATTGTGCTGCAACTAAAGTCCCTCGAAATGTCAGCTGTAAAGATGCTAGATAGGATTGGTCCGAGGACCTTAATCTTCGGCAAGAGTTCATTTTTATCCAGTTCTAGGATGACAGCAGTTCATAAGAACAGTCATTGCAATTTAAATGTGGGTGGTGGGTGCGGGCATTTTGGAGTTTCAGTAATCAAAATAGCAAATGAAGATCATGTATATAATCCTTAGATTAAGCTAAATGGAGACTTTCATTTACTCCAACTGCTTAAGGTCCTATGTGATCACCCATAGTATACAGATTAAATTAATGAAAATAAAATAAAAATTTTATGACATAATTTTATGGTAAAATAGCATTTAATGAACGGAATCTCCAATTCCTATCATGATCTATGTGTTATTTATAAATCTTTCATTTTATTAGATTGGTTGAACTTCAAAATAGAAAGTGATTGGAAATAATGAATCCGGGTAACGTAAAAATAATCAGTTAAAAAGTACACGATGTAATAAAAGAGAAAAAATATTATAACTGTATCCCACTACAAATCAATAGATTATAACGTGCAGAGACGACACTTCGGCGTTTTATGTGCACTGCAACGTCTCTACGAAATACTGTAAGGTCATTTATAACTGAGAACATAAATATGCTTGAACGTTTGCGGTGCAAACTCCAGGCAGATATCACTCCGAGTAAAATTTAGCAAAATTTAGTATTGAAATGAGGAAGAGTCAATAAATTAATAGCTTCTTATTTAGCAGAGTACACACCGATGCGTGTACTCTGCTAAAATCTTCATTTTTTTCTGAAATGGAGAATGTAGTATTTAGTAATAGTAATGACATTTTAAAAATCCAAGGAAATATATGTTCTTGTTTTTGAGTCATGAATAAATGTAAATATGCCTCATGCACTACTGACAGAATAGCCAACATGAGGCAGTGACCATTTTAACCTCTAATACCTCCGTAATTCGGTGTTTCTTGCGACTTTCTTTAATGGATAATGTAGCATTTAGTGATCGTAGTTACATATAAAAAATCCAGGGAAATATATGCTCTCGTTTTTATGTCATGAAAAAAAGTAAATATATCCCACGCGCAAGTCACAGAATAACCAAAATTAGGCAGTGATCACTTTGACCTCTAATATCTCCGTAACTGGGTCTTTCTCGCGACTTTTTAAGTTACTATTTTGTAACCGTCAGAAGGTCAGTTAGGGAATACGTAATATGGGACGTTAAGTTCTGATGAAGGCTTCGCGGGGCTTTGATGGAGGTTGATTCCTTCTTTCGGGTTTTCCGCCGCGTTGGTTCATATTGAGGACAATATTTCGCCGGCTGTCCTGCTGGCTTCCTCAGGTCCTTGTTACATGGACGTTACGTCCACGTTACCGAAAGAAGGAATCAACCTCCATGGGACGTTAAGGTTTGTAACAGTTCCGCAGTGTGGTTCCAATATTAAACACTAAATGTCGGTATTTCTGCTGGAACTGATATTTCTTGGGTTGAATATTTCGGGCCAAGGTAACACAAGTCGTTATTAAATACAATGCTAAGAAGCTTGTATAACATCATCACGCAGGTATTGAGAAGAACAAGTTTGCTTTCCTGTAGTGGTGGAGAGGTAAAATCATATACTAAGTATAGAGAAGATACAGTGATGTAGAACAGATATGGTTACTTAAGAGAATACTTCCTGCATTCAAAGCGTCGTTCGTTTATTGTTATTGGACACATCAGCGAGTCGTCACAACTTAAGAAAACTAACTAACAACTTTCTGTTTGAGGCTTTCGCAGCGCTGGATTGCAGTTCTCTCCATTGTTTTCGGGTTAGCTGCGTCAAGTTTCAAGAGCAAAGTCAAAAACTTGACGCAGCTAACCCAAAAAAAAAAATAACTAACAACTTTTCACAACTTAAGACAACTTTCATAACGTCCAGAGACTAAATATCTTATCAACTTATGGCATTGATAATAATATATAATCCGAGATCTGATTAACTCATCTAGAACATCGATGTTGCATAGTAACAAATGTTATACACACGGATCGTACACCTTTCTAATGGAGAACTTGCAAGGTTTTTTACAGCTGTTTTAACTCATGCATCATATAGATAACCAAAAATGTTTCCTACACATTCTTTCCTTTCATCTGAGCGACCCATATTTATTGAACTACAGTCAATGGAAAGGATGATGTCATTTCAAACGCTGCTTTTTACGCGCCATTTTGGAAGTGATACGCGTGACGTCACACCTGCCGTCCACCGTACGAGACATACGAGATACCGGCGAATAGTTCGGCGAGTATCACCGTTCATTTATCTTTAGCCTCGTGATATTTCGCTGAAATATTGCGTCTGAGTTTCGGAAAGTATATATGTATTTTAGTGTGCAATACTATAACGATTTATTAGTGTTTCATCTGCATGGAAGTTTGTGCCAACTCAGATAATCTGCCTATGAAGTCGACGCTCTAGTGATGATGGAGTACTTATAATGAGATGCGACATGTAGACATAGTCGGAAATACAAACAGTTAAATCACTTCGTTAATTATTTACTGTGATTTTCCCGTTAAATTAATATATTATATGTTTGAAATTTCTATTGCAGTATTTCGACATTATTAGAAATGTGATCTTTTCGAAAAGTTCGATTTTAAAATTTTATTGCAGTTCCATGAGGAAGTATGACATTGATAGTGCAATAGGACGCGTTCGATAGCAAATATTGAAAAATTTATGCACAGTGAAGTGCGAAATATTGCCGGAACATAAAGTAACGGCAAAAAATTGTGAGTCTAGTCTTATGATCAGCGAACAGTCTCACGAGGAGACATCGCGAGACCTACGGTGAGTTGAGTTGACGCCAAAGATTTAATTTTTTTGCGACGGGATAGATGTAGAAAAAGGGTCACTGCTTTTTCTCCCATAGGCCCGGGTTCGCGAGAAAATTGTAGGTAACTTGAGAATTTGGCTCATCTTCAATTCGTCTCATTAAGACATGTTCACACGATGCATGTCCTTGCAAGTATAGATGGATGCATGGACAAATTATCCGTATCATAACAGGAGCTTTTTTATGTCCACGAGTTCATGCATTGGCGCAATTTTGGGTGTATATTTTGCTATTTTAATGGATTAAATGGATAAGATTACGCATCTGCTCATGCGTAATTAACGACAGTATTACGCTCGTAAAATAATTATTTGCCGTGGTGGTGTGGGTTAAGGCATTGGGTGCACAGGACTCCAGTGTACAGGATCGTGGCCATTCTACGTAATTTATTTTTCGGTTTAATATGTTTCAGAAATAAAGTAGAATTCCCAACCCCGAACAGGTAAAACCGTCACTGCATCATTCTTAACTTTCTAACTATTACTTGGATCTTCAACTAACCCTTCAAAGAGAGTACAAGTAGTAGCAAATTTTGGGATTCTATAGTTCGCCTGGATTTACACTTAAGAAGTGGAAGGTGTGTCGTTGGCCGCACATTTTGTAATCCGAGGATACATTTTAGGGAAAAGAGAGAGAGCTCCAATCGGTCATGAGTCTATTTTAAGAGTGTTAACAATAGACAAAGATGTAATTTTTATCGTATAGCGACGTATTCACTGTGAATTTCCTAGCAATTATAGTCGAATGCTGATATTTGTTAATCAAATTTTCGCTCACCGTGAAGAATTTTCTGACATGAGAGAGTTAATAACAGGGTATTTAAAAGCAGAGGTTTGTGAAGAGGTTCATTTAAAGTGACGTCTTTAATGTAAGCAAAACGTGGATTGAAGGATCATGAAGTGTTTTCCTTGCACAATCAACCAACGCGGTTGAAAACCCGGAAGACCTTAATGCTCGACAACATACAAAAATGGTCACAAATTATGTTACCCACACGAACACGTTCGTGCCGATGCAAAGCATCTGGTGATAACTTCATTAAATGCGCTTATTGTGGAATCATTTTTTACTTAACATGCCTATGTGATATCATTTGAAATCATGCCGCATTACGCCGTGAACGTAAGATGAAATCCCTAGAGTTGCAATACGCATAACAAGGTAAAGAAAATACAGTAAATTCCGGTTATTACGCGCCTCACTTTACCGCGGTTTCGGTTACACCGCGGGTCTCACCATGTCCCCCGAAATGATTACATTGACCATTTTTTTTGTTAGAGGTAGGCAACTTAGTGGCGAATTTTATCTCGGCGTGACTACCGACGCGTGGCAACGGCGCGGCGCTACTTCAAGCGACTGTATCAACGCGGTTGGCGACGTATTCCATACATTGTTTCGTAGCCATATTAAAAAAAACTCGGCAATTCCTGATCGGTCATTGTATCTTGTGAACTCGAGCTGAAAATGGTGTCGCACGGCTACAATAATTTTCGAGATTCAGAGAGATAATTCTCTTTCGTACGTTCGCACCGCGGCGCTCAAACCAAGGTAGGTACTCAGTGCCCACAGGCTTCGAGCATTTCATGATGAATGTGCTGTTTTACCTCTGTCTAAGGCTTAATTTATATGAATATGAAAATTACTTTTTAACGAAATTGTTAATTGATTTTAGGGCTAAAACGATGTCTGCCAAAAGGAAAACTTACACAATTAAAGAAAAGTTGGGCATAATCGACAGAGTGAAACGCGGTGATTCAAAATCAAGTTTATTCAGGGAGTTTGGTGTTCCTGAAGGAACTATTCGTGGTTGGATGAAAGAAGAAGATAAATTACGATCATTCGTTGATCAAGTGGATGACAAAATAGGACTTGATAGAAAAAAGGCCAGATTGAGTGCTGCTGGTGATGTGGATGAATGTTTGTTTACGTGGTTTGTTCAGAAGCGCAGTGAAGGTGTTCCATTATCTGGTCCACTTTTACAAGCACAGGCAATAAAATTAAATAAACAAATAGGTGGTGCTCATGATTTTGTTGCTTCTGCTGGCTGGCTATCGAGGTGGAAAATTCGCCACGGGATAGCGCAAGTTAACATGCAAGGAGAATCTCGTTCCAGTGACAGTGAAGCAGCTAGAGAATTCTGTGGGACTTTACGCAAGATGATTGATGAGGGTGAGTACATTGAAGAGCAATTGTATAACTGTGATGAAACCGCTCTCTACTACAGATTGCTTCCAACAAAGTCACTTGATATTAAGAAGTCGGCAAATAAATCCGGAATAAAAATGAGCAAAGAAAGAGTGACTTTATTACTCTGCGCGAACAAATCAGGAAGTCACAAGTTAAAACCTCTCTGTAATGGTAAAAACCGAAGTCCTCGGTGCTTCAAGCACGTTAATATGACAGCACTAAGTACCCATCAATTACAAAAACAGTCAGAATGCCTGGATGACTCGCGACATTTTTTTATCTTGGTTCAATGAAGATTTTGTACCATCGGTTAAGAGTCACTTACGATCAAAAAAGTTAGATGAGAAAGCACTACTTCTGTTGGTTAACTGTCCAGCCCATCCGTCTTCTGAGCTTTTGAAATCGAGGGATGGTAAAATAGTGGCTTCATTTTTACCAAAAAATACCACAGCTCTTATTCAGCCCATGGATCAAGGGATTATCAGAGCATTTAAAGCCCACTATCGGCGGGAATTGCTCACCAGTGTCATAAATTCAGAACTGCAGGTACAAGAATATCTGAAAACAGTTACCCTGAAGAATATGGCTTATAATATTGGATTGGCATGGAAGAAAATAACTTCAGCTACAATTCAAAATTGCTGGTCAAAGTGCGAGTATACAGCGGGCGATAGAATGGAAGACGAAGACGAGTTTTTGGGTTTCACGGAAGAGGACGCACGTGAAGCTTCAGATGTTCTTTCTAATAAACTAATTGTGAAAGATCTCGAGGCCTGGGTTCGCGAAGACGAGGAAACTCCTGTATCTGCTTATAAGAGTGACGAAGAAATTGTGGCTGCAGTCGAGAGCCGCAGAAAAACAGCTGCACCATCGGAAGATGAGAGCGAGAATGAAGAAGACGAATGTGAGGTCGAGATGCCAAAAATTGGCAATTTATTGCATAATATAAGTGAATTGATGAATTGGTTGGAGAGACAAAGTGATTGCGATAATATTCATCTGTTGCACTTGCAAAGCATTAAAAATTACGTGACAAAGAAACGCCATCAACTATCGCGGCAAAAGAAAATATCCGAGTATTTTATGTAGTAACTTCCGTTAAAGTAGAGCGTCTAAATCATAAAAAAATATTTTAATAATGTATTACGCAAATAAATTGGTTATAAAAATTAGCTTTAAGGGTTTTTTATTGCTTCCCACGCAGTTTCCCGTAATAACGCGGTTGTCCGATAACGCGGGTGTAAACTACGTCCCCCTAGACCCGCGTTATAACCGAAATTTACTGTACTGTGTTATCATGCCCTACATTTGTAATGAACTGGAATGTATTAACTTCCTCTCCCCCCCCCTAGGTCGCCGTTTCGATTCCTCAAAATGTTACAAAAATAAATGCAATGGCAGGTAAAATAGTGGAAAGAAATCTTATACATAGTTGCCATTTTATCGCGAACCCAGGCGTATGGGAAAAAAAAAATCTTACACTTTTCCCACGTTTCTCTCCAGTTTCAGAAAAAAAGTTGTGTCGTTAGCAGCCTAACCCAGTCCCTACAGTGTAAGAAGTTCTGACAACGCCGATGACATGCGACTTTAAATTAATTTATATGGTTAAACTTCGCTTCGGTTCCGTTACTTTGTAAGCGGAATTTCCATCGTTGGTAGCAGCGTAGATGTTTCCGTGCTTGCATCCATTGAATACTCCACCGTTCTAGGCGTAGCGCTCCTGCCCTAAGTCCCCGGTGACGCCGCCCGAAGTCCCCGAGACAACGCCGGGCTTGCCACCGCTGCGGCCTCTGAACGACAGGTGTGACGTCAGGCCTGCCCGATCTGACCACGCCCCCCTTTTCGCCCGTTTTTCGCGCCGTTGGAATTTCGACAACTTTGAGAATTTATATCTCGGAAACTAAGCGCTACTTAGGCATCGGGTTTTTTGCGTTGGGCAAGATTCATCATCCTCTATTACCTCTATTTTTTTCAAAAAATCTGCAAGTTCTCCATTGGGAATGATACGTAGGTTTACAACACGGTTTCCAGAAACTTAACCATCCCCATAAAACTTGGGTCACACGAGACAGCTGCAACATTGTATATACACGTTCATATTGTTCTGTCGGCCTCGCAGTTCGCAATGGTCTGAATATCAATTAAGTTGTCGCACAATCTTCCCGCGTTGTCCTGTTTGTTGACAGAAATGACTGCTGAGCAATTATGAGATAATCTTTGATTATGAGCGAAATTCGTAGTTCTTGAGCGATTGTTTCATTTGAATCATGACGCGGGAAAGTTTTATCCCTTCGCGTAACGATTGCAATGCACTACACGGATTAATTTAAGTTCTTTGTTAGTAAACAAACAAAAATAAAGCTCTAAAAGACAATAATGTAAATGTATTCATACCATAAGTCTGTGGTAATCAAATAATTACATGAAATACCGTGACCACCACACATTCCCAATTAGTATCCGAGATTTCGCAAGCATTTTGGCCGATTAGATCGTCTTAAATCTACTTAAAATTGTACTTTGATTCACCAAGTTCATTTAAGCGCATAGCACCATAATATTTTCATTCATTAAATGTTCTAATACCTTTGAATTGGAAGTGATATAATCCAGGAAATATTACAAATTTGCAAGGCCATGTAATTTCAAAAATTACGGCGATTGATGCCACGAATTTCGCTCAAAGCAGTCACATCACCAATAATTAGTATTACTGAAAAATAATTATTCTAGTAAAATTAGTTCATCCACCAAAATTTCAATTTAAATATGCCAGGTGATTGCGGCAGACATCTTGAAAATTGCTCACTCGAAATGAGTGGGCACTCGAGTATCCAAAAGGGGTCATTCGTTTCTGAGGGGAGTCCGAGAGAGCATCGTCACTCGAATGACGTCTTGTGATACCAAAGTAGCAACCGAGTGGAGTTTGAGTGACGTTTGGGAAAAATCCGCACTCGAGTATCGTTCTGTAATACGGCCCTCAGTCACCGTTATGTGAAAGGATCAGAGAGAGAATATAATGTTTTCTGATGTCCTTTCTACCAAATATCTGTTTAGTCTAAATGTCAGCTGTTATGGCATCATAATACGACCACAAAAAAGATGAATTATACACCTCTCCGCTCTGCAGCCTAGTGCCCTAAGGTAATGTCATATACATGGTTATATGTTCTTGTCATTGTCTGAATATAGGTCGACACCTCACTAACTCAAATTATTCATGAATATTTACTAACCGACTTTGAGTAATGAAACTTAGTGCGACCTAATAAAATCGTGTAAAGGCAATGAACCCACCTCTTACTACTTATGCTAAAGCTCGCCTCCACGATTCACTTGATAAGGGATTCGCCAATCCACAAACTAATATTACAACGCGCTCACGATGTCCAATCCAGTTTCCGATTAATCGCTCTACAGTCTTTTTCGGCAGATGAAGCATGGCTTTCGGATCATTCCCAATCATCAGAATTAAAACTGTGAGATTGGTAGGCCCGTAATTGGTTGACTACTCGTGCGCGCAATCTACGCGCTCAAGAGGGGCAGCTGTCTCGAGTAGTGGCTGTCCCCGCGCGCTGTCAGGTGGAGGACCACATTCACTCCCGTCAGAACGAATCGCTCCAAAAATATGTATTCGAAATCGCTCGTAATGCGTTCGCCCGTCACATCAAGCGGAGAATAGTGCAAGCGACAGCCGTGGCGCGATATCCGGGCCCTTGCCTCTCCGACTCAAATCCCTCCCAATGGATGGAAAAAATAAACGAATTTCGAGCACATCACAAAAGGAGGCGAAGGTGATGCTTTCCTAGAATGCCCCAAAAACGAACCAATGACGTTTTATTCCGATCTGGCAGGCGCAGGCATTTGGGTTATCTTTTATAAGGAGAACTTTATTCAGTGTAAGGGTGGATATTAAATTTATATGCCACGAGAGGAAACACATGCTTAAACCACTGTGGTAAACTACCGGTGCTCCAAGGGATGGAGAAGTAGCACCTAACTGTACCTTAAGCTTAATTTCACTTGTCCAAGAAGATCGCCTTCCGGCCAATTCCCTCTTTGAACGATTCATTTGTGAGAGCGCCGTGGACAGCTCATTATTGGGACAGTGCCTTTCCGACAATGCTGAGCACGAACCTTCTGACAAAGCCAGCTCTTTGCTCCCGAGGTAGTACTTATTGACGCCTGACAATATGCCTCATTTCCTATGAATTTTGGAAAGCCCTGTTCACTTCGTATTTAGATGCCCAGTTTAACGAGACCACAGCCATTAAAACCGAATTCTTTGCCACCATGTTGCAGGACCCGAATCGATCGTCCTGCATAAGTTGTATCTCCAATGTTACAGTGGTGTCCCATTTTCAGATTGATTTTCAGTTCATTGTAATGATTCTATTTCCCATGAACACTGAAAACTGCTCCTAATGTCTTTAATGTCGGAGTGAATGACAAGTCACTAAGGGCTACGACACACAACCACAACCCGAGCGGTGACCTGTCCAAAATGGTGGGACTCGAACCCGTGACCTTATCGAGAGAAAGACTGGGTCCAAAAGTCACTGGGGTCGGTAATTTCGATGAAAACAAAAGAAACAAGCGGCAAAGCGTCCGACCAAGATCGGTAGTCATCTCAAACGGTGGTATGATAAAAGTAACGCATACGGCCATTTTTAAAACGCTACTTCACACATTATTTCTTCGCTAATATTTTCATATTTTCTATTTTATAGCAAGACGCGTCACAATTACTGCAATCTTCAGCCATCTTAGTCTTCATTATCAGTCTCTAAAAATCGGTGATCATACGCTTCATTAATTCTCTTTCAAGTTCTTCTTTACTTTTCCTAAGGTATTAACTACAGAGTTCAATCAAAATACAAAAGCAAGCTATCGAAAAACCACGAATTACTTACTTCATACAGAGGCAGTGATATTTCCCGACTTATATTTCAGAGTTGTCGCTTATTAAAAAAATAATCTTTCTTAGCTGAGATATCGTTCGCAAAGATGATCAATACATTTTTTTTAATATGGAAAACTATTTCTGAGAGACAGCTGTCTCCTCGGAGAAAAAGCACTTTCGATTCAATGGGGAAGGCACTGGAGGCATGAAAGGGGGAGGAGCGGACAAATGACGATTCTTAAAGTAATAGTCTAGATGATTCTTCTTCGTGACCTCTTTTTTTATTAATATAGAGTTATTTTCCTGGAGATTGTAGATCATTTGTTCATGTTTAAACTGTTACTCTTTTGCCAACGTTTTGCATATTTATTTATGCTTCATCAGGGCTGCAATGAAAATTAATATTTGTATTTTACATCAAATGAATACAGTTTACAATTTAGGTATTTAGATTTTTAAGAAATCTGCATACATGTGATTTTTGTGATTACCTCAGAGAGAGTTCCATTTGAATTACTTTTTGTTGACACCTTCGTTGCTATTTATTATTTATTGGTCACTTATTATAAATTTAGATTTTAAAAAAATCTAAATACCTAAATTGTAAACTGCATTCATTTATGGTGCATTACAAATATTAATTTTCATTGTAGCCCTGATGAAGCATAAATAAATACCTATGTGAAACGTTGGCAAAAGAGTAACAGTTTAAACATGAATTAATGACCTATAATCTCAAGGAAAATAACTCTATATTAATAAAGTAATCGTGGCATGTGGGATAAACGTCACGGATTGAGGATAAATGCAGCGTAATCAATATTTTTTTTCTCGGTTGGCAATGCGTGCTCTTGCTCTCTTTTCCAGGTCCCTTCAGAAAGCTCATTTTCGGCAGGGAGGAGGAGGGTTGGTGTGTGGATGGGGGATGGAGAGAACAGGTTCAGGGAGAATGAGAGCAGAAGACATTCCGTCGACGTCCTTTGGAAACCGATACAAGGCGTCGCGTCGGTTCCTCATGTTCCTCTCCTTTATAGAAGGGAATATGAGAGGGGGGAAAGTGGGTGGTGGAAGCAGTTTACTTCTCCGGGTGAGGGAGCGGAGGTGGGGCACCGTTTTTTCGCCAATATCTTCGAGATAATTTGGAAATTCAATATTCAGGAACATAACGCCGGCGAGTGGAGGAGGACGCAGCCTGGAATCCCAAGCCGTCGCCGTGTCCTGCCCTCTACCGACTCGTGCTTCGCGCGCGATATATCGGAGAACGATACGGCCGCGCCTGTCGAGGGCTCCGTGGAGGAAGGGAGTAGAGGCGTAGGTGGGGACGAGGCGGGCGTGGCACATCGGGGAGTGTGTGAGAGAGGCAGTGGAAACGGCGAAATGAAATGGACCACTCGCGAAAGCGGAATGCCCCTCGTGAAATGCACACGGTGGTGACGCCGAGAGAGAAAGACATGCTTCCAAATGGACCAAAGAGGGGAAACTATAAGTATTTAGCGGCAAGTCAGAGAGAGTGATCATTCCCTTGCATTTATTTTTTGAGAGCTTAGGTCATGTTCGGCGTCATCCCACCTAGTACACCGATACAAGCACTCTTAAATCATAAGTTATGTTTTCACATGCAAATTAGTTTTGGCGAGAAATGATGGAGAGGGTTTAAAATTATAATTGAATCGATACAATTACAGATATTAGAATTGTTACTATCTTTTGATACATGATCAAATTTATGTTAAATAGCGATAATATGTACCATTTATTCGAACACTCGTCATCATTTGTAGCAATTACTTTCCAAAACTCATAAAAAATCAAATTTCTTGTACATAATTAAAATAGTAAATTAAAGCGATAATAAATGCAACATTTAATCAATTGATATTGCATGAAAAATGCACGATTTACCAGAGGCAAAAATAAAGACACATATGAATACGAGGGCGTGACAAAGATCTAATATTTCACGGGTTCTATGTAAATGCAAGCTGGATTAATTGATATGACTGCGTTCATTGTTTTGAGGGGGGAAAAGGTTATTTAAGTGCGCTGGAATTGAATACCAATTTGAGACACCAGGGTCCCAGCAGCGACGGAAATATTTTATGGGAATGCCATTGCCTTACCAGGTGCAACTTATACCAGGGGCAACGCCCATAAAAAGCAGCAATCTCCCAAATGATTGGGATGTTAACATGCGCTTACTTTGGAACATTTTTTGGAAGAAACGGTAAGAGATAAGCTTTGCCCTTAGTTGAGTTAGAACAAGATTCCTCTTAGTCACCTTTCAGTTCCAACCGTTCCCTACTTTGCATGATGTATGCTTAATCATATGTGATTTTCCATTAATTGTAAGTCATTTCCCCTCAACCATGTTAATCTTTAGAAAAGGATAAAATTCTCCGTGCGTCTCTGTCAGGTGTATATTGGACGAATTATTGAATGTAAACGCACTTTGGTATGCAAAACTTAAAGCAGATGTCGAGATTGTTCATCCAAAATGGTTATTTTGAGGCCAGAGGGCTGAGGGAAATCATATGGAGCGATCATTTTGCTCTCTTTACCGGATGCTTCAGCCGCCACTTCGACGGATTCATAAATCTCACATGTTTCCGCGGGATCCACCAGCCTTAGCATAAAATTAACAATACGTCATCGTAAGACGTCATTTATTTCATTAGCAAGCTTGGAGAAAAGAACTGTACATTAAACTTACTGAAGGCCAGCGTGGGCACCAGAAGCTATCACGAGCCCCCAAACGGCGTAGTCTAATCGCAACTCAAGAGGAATCTGGGATTGGCGGTCTCACGAGACCCATTCATGCATAATGAAGTCGTAACAAACTTTGAAATTAAAAAAGGGGTGACGGATAAATATTAATCGTCCATGGGGGTCAAAAAAGTCCATGGGAAATGGTCCAAGGCCCGGTGGCGACAGTGGCCGGGAGATTGATATGGGGGCTCATTGACGATCCACGGGTGTTGAGCTCTCAGGAAAGCTAGAAGGTCTTTCAAAACCCAGAGAGCACACCAAATACTCCTTGCACGGATATATCTCCCACGGAGACTTCTCAACAGGCTGAAGTTTTATTTTGGAATTATAGTTTACCTTCTCCTTTTTCGTAGTTATTTTTCGTTTTTTTTTTTCTAAAATATGTACCACAAAAGTAGGAATGTTAGTCACCTTTAAGTAGAGGAGAAATACGGGTCCGGGAACAGCACTTTCTGCCTAACTTCAAGGGGAAGCGCATCCATCTTGAAAACTATCGATCTATCGCAAGAGTCGCACCCCGATTGGTGCACTTGACCACGAAGGTGGTGGCGAGATCTAAATCCGTCTCGGTGGCGCCGCGAAGTGGCGAGAAGAGGAAGATTGGGGCGAGGTGCGTCGCGACGGTCGACGAGCGAAATGCATCCGGAAGAGGGGATGGGAAACACTTTTTTTTGGGGAAAACCGACGGGTGTGCGGGGAGAGGTCGGATCCGGTTCAGTTAAAATTACCAACACTGCGTGTTTTTTAAATTAAAATAAACCTAGTACTGGTACTGTAATAAGAAATGAGAGCAAAAGAAAGAACTTTTTTATACTCTCTTTTATTTCCAAACATGTGTATACAAGCGTCTTAGTATACTAACATTTCATCTTCAATTTTAAGCACAAACTTTACCACTCGCAGACGGATACCCTTGATAGAGTCCGTGGTACCGTATCTAACTTGAGACTGTTAATGGTCCGTGTAGCACACTGGTTTCGCTCCATTATCCTCCACGAACCCACCACCACATTTTGATACATCTTTGACAACCACCTTGGACCTTCCATCGATTTCGGTTCTCTCTGGAACACTTCCTCCGCTGAAGTGAAGCTGGAACTGGCTTGTAGGCCTCGTGCACATCTAGCCGGATGATGGGAAGCTGCTCCTCGGCTTTGCTTTGTTTTTCCGGATCGGTGATGTTAGACGTCAGGGTAATGTTGAATCTCACCACCGTCCCATTTCCATCTTGGAAGCCGGAGAATGTCACCTCCTGCCCTACCACATCAAACTCTCGTTGCTGATGTCTAAACACGCAGTAGTTGTAATACGCTTTAAATTAAACAGTCAACATGAAATCGGTGCTGGAGATCTTCAAAAGATCTCTGGGAAAAAAAGTCATTGGTGTCCCCGTCGGGCTGTCTCTCCACCCGCAAGTATACATTTCCCAGGCGAGCTGTGGGGATCTTTTGTAAACCTGCGACTATAGAATTTATTTTTGCTGCGTGTTCACTCCTCTTTTAGGTAGTATAATGAGCTCGCAGTCATCTGCAGGCCCTTATATAAGGGAATGATGACTGTGAGGAAGGGAAATGATGGATGTAAGAAAGGGGAGGGAGGGAACAGTACTAGCTCAGCTGCGCAGTTGCCGTCTTGTGGAAATCTTATCTTGACCGGATGTTGGTATCTTAATCGCAGACCGGAAATCTTATCTTAACCACAGGTTGACGGAAATGGAAATGATGCGGTTAAGACTCATGTGAGACAAGAGTATCTGGTGACAAGTCGAGAGGGTAAAAAAATTTAGTAAATGAAACGCATGGATGAATAACAATTTTCAATTTATTAACACATGAGATATTCAGAAAATAGAAAAAAGCACTGTTCTTATTGACAATATTGAGAATTCATTAAACATTTTTAAATAGTTATAAATGTTCTTTTTCTTCCGCTTACAATTTTAACATCATTCTGTTTTGAGAAACATTACTGTGATTCCATTTTTTCAATCTAGAACAGTTTTTCACTGCGCACGCGAACTTATCCGTCTTGTGATATGCTAATGAGCAATTACCCCCCAGTGGTTTGAGAAACTTCAAAGACGGTACATTTAAAAATTTTTCAACTTTGATTACATCACGATATAAAGCTTTCGAAAGGAATTTACATTTTTCGACGCTCGCTCTTTGCAAATAGATGATTTTTAGCCCAGGTTTCATTTTTAAGAATATTATGCAATTAATCATACGGTATGTCTCCCACATCAGTGGGTATTCCGTGGTGATGCTTTTGCACCAAGTATTTTCATAGTTCTCAGCCATGTCAGGGGGTAGCTGGAACACCCACAACTCGCGCCGGTCATGTTCCAGATCCTCAATGGCCAGTTCTCTGACTATGAATTCATTCGCACCACCATTGTTCCTAACTGGAGCTTGAAAGTCTAATATTATTGCGTTAACCATGACGGGACCGAGCGAGTTAACTCTAGGACGGTGGTGCATTATATTCTGGGAATCTCACTCTCAAGACGTTGGATTGTTCGTCACCGAAAGTGATGCACATCTTTTCGATGCCCGAATCTTTCAACGCCTGAATAATTTTGTTCAGATGACTGACTACCAAATCACCGGATTGGGTGACTGCATCAATGGCCGAATCAATCTGATCGAAAGAATTTACTAATACCTTCCAATCGATAGCTTTTAATGGGTGATAAAAATCCCTTCAGTTTTCAGCATTACTTGTTACATCATTGCTGTATCTACGTGAACGGCTCCCCTTACCCTGTGAGAGGATTGGAAATGGATTTCAGTGGTGATAAAAATAGTTTTGCCACTCGTGCCTACCGCCAGCTTTTTTCCGCTTTTGGTGCTCACCATAGTGATTGGGGTAATCAAGTCTCGTTGGATATGTTCAAACACGGATACACTGTGTTAGCGAGGGATCTCACTCCAGATCGAATTGCTGAGGATACTCACGAGTCTACACCGGTTGCAGGAAACGTGAGATTTGAATAAAAATTTAAATTTCCTCTACAAAATGACGTGACCATCATCACCTATGCCGAGTATAATTCAAAACTCACGATTGATTTGAATAGGATGGCAGTCGTGGATAGAGTTAATTAGTCATTCAACATGCAAACGGATGATATTGATGATGTTTTATCACAGGATCCTCGCAATACACACAGTTTTAGAGGGGTATTCCCATCGAATCAACTTCCAAGTAGTCCTAAACGTGGAATTTACATAATTAATTTCGACCCCTCACAGAAGCCGGGAACCCACTGGATTGCGGTATGTATATTTAGAAAACGTGCAGAGTATTTCGACTCTTATGCCTTTCCTCCGTCAGTCAAGGACATTATCACCTTTCTGAAACCCTTCACCCTGATTTCAAATTCAGTTCGGCTGCAAAATTATAAATCAGATCATTGTGGGGAATATTGTTGTCTGTTTGCAATCTTCAAGTCCGTCACTCGCAAACCTATTTTTAAATACCCATCCCTATTTCACCGACCTGCACCTAACGACTGAATCGCTGCAAAACTCTTCCAGCGAGAGTTTGGGCGCGGACGCATGAGAAGATGTCATCCAGCGTCGCAAAAGTGCTGTACTCTAGTGGAACGTGCTCTAGTAGAACGTAGTTTAATATAATCTACTCCCCCCGCCCTTTCGCTGCCCACCACTATATAAGCACGGCGAAAGTCTCACGAATATCAGTAAGAATGCAGCAGTCTTAAGTGAAGAAGAGGAGGCGATCTTCATCCTCCAGCCCTACGAGATCTTCATCCTCTATCATCCCCTTACTCCGGACATCCCTGGAGCTGAGCAAGACCAAGAGGGTGCACATCGGTTGGTTGACGGAGTCGGCTACACCGTGCGTGGAGATTTCCTCTTCGAGCAAAACAGCGAGACTCAGCCCGGAACAGTGGACTAGGCCAGAAAACGTCGCTGCCTCCGTTACTGACTATTTTGAAACATCAGTGATTCCTTCGTACGTGGATTTTTCCGTTCAATTTGCGAAATATTTTGGTAAACTCCACGAAAATTTGGGGAGTTAGAATACTCCCGTATCATTAAAAGCTATCGATTGGAAGGCATTAGTAAATTCTTTCGATCAGATTGATTCGGCCATTGATGCAGTCACCCAATCCGGTGATTTGGTAGTCGGTCATCTGAACAAAATTATTCAGGCGTTGAAAGATTCGGGCATCGAAAAGATGTGCATCACTTTCGGTGACGAACAATCCAACGTCTTGAGAGTGAGATTCCCAGAATATAATGCACCACCGTCCTAGAGTTAACCCGCTCGGTCCCGTCATGGTTAACGCAATAATATTAGACTTTCAAGCTCCAGTTGGGAACAATGGTGGTGCGAATGAATTCATAGTCAGAGAACTGGCCATTGAGGATCTGGAACATGACCGGCGCGAGTTGTGGGTGTTCCAGCTACCCCCTGACATGGCTGAGAACTATGAAAATACTTGGTGCAAAAGCATCACCACGGAATACCCACTGATGTGGGAGACATACCGTATGATTAATTGCATAATATTCTTAAAAATGAAACCTGGGCTAAAAATCATCTATTTGCAAAGAGCGAGCGTCGAAAAATGTAAATTTCTTTCGAAAGCTTTATATCGTGATGTAATCAAAGTTGAAAATTTTTTAAATGTACCCTGTAAGTGTGCCAAGCTCGGGTAATCGACCATGAATATACGTTTCCCCAAGAAAATTACGATTTCTCCTGACGGTCTGCGGTAAACGGAATCTATTCTTTTCATGTCTGATGGGAGAAATGGGAGCCAGTCAGTGATAACTTGTGCCTCCGGCGACGTCTCATTACTTTTCTTTATATCCATCATCCAAAATAATCAAACTGCTGAATATAACTATTATATGATCAATAATGAGAATTTTATCAAAATCTTCGCAAAACGTCGCATAAGGAAAGTATGTGCGGTTTTTCAGGTAAGATTTCCTTGAAATCTCCCTCCGCTTTCCTCTCTTTTTTTCTCCCCGTGTACGTTTTTCAGGTTTTCAATACAAGTTCGGTATCGCGAGTACATCATCTTCTTGCAATGTTAATAGACCATCGTGTGTGTAGAGCGAAAAGATGATAGCACGAGGATATCTGGAATGAGAGATGCCCAGAGTATGTCCGATCTCGTAAAGTAGAACCTTATATAAATTCGCCAACACATTCGAGTGATTATTATCTTTTCTCAAATACCAATCTTGGTCACGACCAATGTGTACCTCTAAGGGAGAATTTTCGAAGGTTGGTGATTGCGCATGTGCAAGGAAATTTCCCCGTCCGACTAAAGGAGATGAACGTATGCCAGATTTGTCATAATATCTATGCTTTGACCTAGTATTAACTATTTCTATATCAGGTTTATTGAAATCTTGTTTGAATATTAAATTAACGATTTCACTCAAAGCAGTGAAGGCTGCTTCGGCCAACTCTACGTGCGCTTCACTCGCCATAGGGTAATGCCCGGTGATTTCATTTTTTTCCCACTTTCGATTTGAAATGGTGAAACTGATATCATCTTCCACACCGCATATTGAAATTTTCGTCAAATTTAAAGTTTCCTCATGCAAAATCCCATCCGCTTTCAAATTATAATATTTCTGGAGTAGCTTAAGCGAATTCGTAATACTATCTTCCGATATATTCCCTAGGCGTTAATTCCGTTTTCACAGACGTATCGTTTGTCATCGTTGGAGTTCAAAGCAATTTTATTCATCTCCACCGTGTACTGCTGATGTTTCTGCGATCAAATGAAAGACATTCTCCTATAGGCGGGGGCTTTTTCACACAAACAGGTGACGTACTCATCGAATGAGATCGATTTATCAATCGTGACCTTTTTCACACCCTTAGCGCGTTTAGCCTCGCCTTCACTTTGCTCACGGTAGGACTAAAGTTTGCTTCGCAATCTAGCGAAGTGGGTCATGATCTTTCCCCCGCATTCATCTTTCATCTTCCCTATCACTTTGGCATTGGTCTTTGAATAGCAAGGGTGGTTAGGTGGATAGTTAAATGTATCATATAGAGAGCTGTTCTTCTCTACATCCTCATAAAAATCTGCTCGCATTTCGAGGATGAAGCTGTATGTGTCCATGTACAGCAGTGACATATCCTTCTTCTTCAGATGACCATAGAAGAAGTCATACATTAAAATTTTTTAAATGACCAAAACAGCTTGACCTATGTATAAGGGCTTGCTCATTTTTGATGTAACTCTGTCTTCCAAGTTTTAAAAGTAAGTCTGTCTTCGATGGACGGCTACCAGATTCTCTGCGAAAATCGTCCGATCGAGAAATAAAGAACTGCAAATCAATTTATTCAATATTTTTTCATTATTGACGTTTTCGATATTACTACGGTTACGCATATTCTCCATCATCTTCCTAAATGCGACATTATTCATTAGTTTAAACATTTTCTTAGCAAAATGTGACTGCCAATTTTCGTTTTTCCGAATTGATGTCAATGTATGACTTCTTGTATGGAGATTGATCAAGCTCGATTATTCTATGGATCTTTTTAAATCTTTTATCCGCTACTAATGCCTGTTTAACTGCTCTGTAATGGATGACGTAACGCTCCTTATCATCCTACTTTTTAATAATTTTGAATGTTTTCCACCTGGTGGTATCTTTTTCTCAGGGCAAAAAGGTAGGTCCAAGTGCGAATCGTGCAGTTCAGTTGAATATTCTAGATCTAATTCCAACCCGTAACCTTTGGGATAATCGTCGGGAATCGTCATCACATCAACATGTTCTACCCATCTGAAACCGACGAGTCAATGAGACGAGAATAAAAGAGACGCGGTCAATACCCAACCATATAAGTTATTTTCGTCTACATAAGCTAAATTTGCAGACTCCTATTCCGGGTCAAAGCCTTCCACATGCTTGTTGTTAGCCTCAGCATATCGTTTCATACACTGACTGATTCTTCCACGAATACCCTTTTCAAAAATGAGGATCATGTCATACTCCGTCAAGAGCTCGAGCGTAATCGCTGTATGTTTTAGCTTAGCATCGAAAGAAAGGCCTGGTACGGTGAAGTACCATGCGGGGTCTAATACATATGCATCCATGCATGAATTTCTAAAATTTTCAAAATCATCAGCCAAAAGAGAACATCCGTTGTCAATTAAAGATCCGAATATTCACCCATAGTTTTACAATTGAATTCGGTCCACACCTTTTCAGCAAATCCGTTATCTTTGCTCGTAATGGTATCCTCTGTCAGAGTGCTAAAGAAATGCCCCATGGAAGGAAGACTTCCATCATTCAACTTTTCTCACGCGTCTAAGTATTCATAGGGAAAAACACCCTTATGCGTAACTAGATCGAGTTTATCCCTAAAGATGCGGGCTGTGTCTGAATGTGTCCTTAGGGAGGGTGTCGACCAATTTTGAAAGAGAGGTTGGGAGAACTAAAAAGCTGTCGATGAAGCGGTAGGGGAAGTAGTAATCTACATATTTAGAAAAAGAGATATAATTCTCCTCGTTGTTCTGGATGAATGTGATCTTCATACCATTGCATCCCAAGTGAGGGGCAATGAGGCGTGCGTCATAGTTGGATAGATTATGGATTAAAACTGGAAGAAAGTTGGGGACTTTGTAATTTACATTGCAAGCTAGGTGAGCTGCACCTCTGAATTTACCCGATAGATGATTTTGGTCCTTCACACTTCTTCACCTAACTCGCAGCCGCAGATGTGACAAAGGGAAGCTTCATTAAAAGCGAGAATTTCCTCCTCACTCATTGCCTGCATAGGAATAGTGTTTTTATAGACCCTCCGCACAAAAATTGACATTTCGATAAGCTTTTCGAGAAAGTGCAAAAGAAGACCAAAAGACATCACCTCCTGCTGCTGTCGCGCTTCAGTATATGAATGCACGCTCTGGGGAGAACAACCTGTGATATTTGATAGAACGCACTCAAAGTCTGCATATGCGACGTATGAAAGGTAGGTTGTGTGTGAAAAGTTTTTGAATTTTAAATAAGCATCATCACCTTTTAGTTTAGGGGAGAATAATTTTGCTAGGTGAATTTCGCTCACTGTCCTCGTTATGTTGAACAAGGGATTCCGCTGAAAAGAAATGCTTTAAACAGCGTTTGCAAATATATAATTTTGATTTTTGTTCACTCCACGGACTCCCCATCAGTTAATTAAAGTTTTTATATAACAAAAATGTGAATTCTTTCCTTCAAATAGGTAAAGAAGATCGTGGTGGTCCTCAAGCTCCTTATCCACAATTTTGATGGGATAAACGTTATTCCTTTCATCAAATTCGAAGACATTGATGGAAATATTATTTTTTCGCTCAAATATTGCAATTTGGGAAATATCCACCGGATAACTGATGAAATTCCAATCGTACCCTCTGCGGAATTCATCCGTAGAGTATTTCGAAACTCTGTGAACAATATGGTCGACATTCTTAGCCCAAATTGCATATTTAAAACAGAAATCATTCTTATTTTGAACATTTATGACGCTGAATGTTCGTACAATTTGAATCGGTAGGTCTATATAGGAGGATCCTCTAAGTGGTTGGTTACGATTGACCTTCAGTTCTAATCCCGATATTTCACTAAGGGACCAACCGGAACCTTTAGCGGAGCTATCGGATTTTTCCTTTAATATTTTTGCAAACAACCTATCCAAAATTTCACCTAGATTGTCTGCTTGCAAAACTTGAACATTTTTCATTTTAAAACACCGATCCTGTTCTTCCTCATCTTTTCGAAATTTAGCCTTCACCAAGATGTTGATTTTCAGAGCTGTATTTTCCAAACAATCGCAAATTTTACCAGTTAACAGATTTTTAATCCCATCCAAAAAATGGACCATGTCCGTATGCACTCTCCTACCACTCACTCAGTAGGTTTTTAGGCGGTTGCGGACATCAGAATCCAACTCTAGAATCGTGGGCTCTCCCCATCCGCCGGTCTGAACCCCGAGAATAGCATGACTGTGATGTACCTCCGACATATCGTGAGCAGTAGAGTATCTAGGCTGGTGGTATACGTTGCACGTTTGAAAAAGAACCAACTAGTGCTAGTACTATGGCTAGTGAATTCAGGAATAAAGTTTTTCGGTTGAAATTCTGCATTATTCAAAAATTGGCGGGGCTAAAGCGCCAGCTCAGTTTGTTATCTTTCTTTCTCCCTCTAGTTGTCCTTATTTAAAATGTTTTCTCCATTACCCATCAGTTAGGTAACTCAGTTCTTTTTTAAAACATTTTATAGCCTTTTTCACCTTATCTTTTACCTCAACTAATTTAGAGTATATTCATCAAATTTTCTTTATTTGCAAACATAATATTCAAAACAATTCATTGTCAGGTTATTCAAAAACAGTCAATATAAACGTAAACGTTTCCAATAGTTCCCCTCGTTTATCAGGAACTGTACGATATTTGAGTCTAGAATTTTAACCCGTTGTAAATGTTACTGGGTGCACACAATCTGGTTCATCGCAGGTCAATCCGAGGCTCAGATTGATAATGTTTGTTACTTTCGATACACGAGCACCACCATCTGCACTTTACGTTGAATCCCAGGTTCAGAACAAGATCATTCGCTTCGGTAATGTTCAATACCGATGAGTCCAATATTGAGGCGGGGAGGAACAATTCGTACAGTCCGCACAATTTAACTTTCACCTTGTGGTCGACTAGCGGGTTCTCATCGCCGAGTTTGGCAGTAATTGGCTGTAGCACGCACATGTTCACGCTGCAGATTCACGATGATAAATAGCGTCGGGAGGACTAACAACGAGCTTAAATTTGTAGGATTTAATGAACTTATCTCTCCCATAATACGCAATCTTGTAGTCGTATCTCGATTTAAAACCTCACCATTCTTCTTGATCTAAAGTCGTCTCATACACACCCCCCGGTCGTTCATCTCCTGCGCTTATCATTTCAAAGCAGCGATCTTGCCGACTACATAAAAAAATATCTTTCTCGTGAACAGGCTATATAGCTTACCTTATAGTCGTCTATTTCGTACTTTTGGATTTTGACATCGAAGAAATCTGGCCAATATTTTCTTCCTCGTTCGTCATTGTTCAGACCCTTCAAATTCTTCAATGATGGTAAAAAGCAACGGCAAAATACCGTCTCTTCATTCCACGGATATCCCGAGAATACAATTTTCTCTCCAGCAAGGTTGACTACAGGATTTTCATATTCCTTTTCGATGAAGCATTTCCTATCGCAGTTCAGATCAAGAGCGAGGTCCCACAAGCTCTCCACACATTCGCCCTCAACCTTTGTTGCGATCTCGTCCTTTTAGTTGAGCATGAACTTTCGGAAGAGCACTTCATAACAATCATAAACGGTCTTGAAGACTGGAACGGGATGAACGACGAGAGGAATCCCTCCGCCGACTTCGGCTGTGACTCTTAGTAGAGACATCTCAACACTGTGGTTGGCGTTAGGTCATACGCTCATATACCTTGAGAGGGTGGGGGAGATCTCCCAAGATTCATTGAGAAATAAAATTACTATAATTAAATATTAAATGAAGTTTCGCTGGATCCGACCCCTCTCCCCGCACATCCGTCGGTTTCCCCGAAAAAAATTGTTTCCCATCCCCTCTCGCCGGACGCATTTCGTTCGTCGACCGTCGCGACGCACCTCGCCCCAATCCTTCGTCTTCTCGCCACTTCGTGGCGCCACCGAGACGGATCCGAATTTCGCCACCACCTTCGTGGTCACGTGCACCAATTGGGGTGCAACTTTTGTTACATATCGATAGTTTTCAATGGACGACTTGCCGACGGAAGTATATATCGATATTTTCAAGATTAATGACCCAATATTACCTCACTTCACCCTTTTCACCACTTCACGGCGCCAATTTCGTGGTCACGTGCACCAATCAGAGTGCCACTTTTGCGATATATCGATATTTTTCAAGATTGATGCGCCTCCCCTTGAAGGTAGGCATAAATGTGCTGCTTCTGGACCCGCACTTCTCCTCTACCCCTTTAGATCATAAACTACTGTCTCCTTTCCCCCTTTATATATATTTATGCTTTAATACTGATGAATTTGCGTTGTTCTGTGAGAGAAACAACATGTATTTGAACACCCGTAGGTGTTACCGTAGTAACCTGAATATAAGACCCCCCCCTTTCACATAAGACCCCTCCCCACTTTTGAGGCTCAAATTCCTGGAAAAATATAAAACAGGTGGGGGAGCTTTCAGGGAAATACCCAGCCAGTTAAGAAAGAATATGCGATGCTTTGAGTGTGTAAACTCGGTATGAAGTTCAAATTTGTTTTGCGATAAGCTTTAACGCCCTTATAATTTGGAATAGTCGTGTTACATAACATTAAATATCTGTACGGGTTCCCCCTTTAGCTTATCCTCCCCGTATGAGACCCCCCTTCTCCCACTTTTGAAACATAATTTTTGGGAAAAAAGGGGTGTCTTGTATTCAGGTAAATACGGTAATTGCTAACATGCATAGTTCTACTACGCCCTTTGAAGTTTTTATGACTCTTTTCCTGTCTTCCCCCCTCTCCGTATTCCGCCACTTTCCATTCCCTCCTTCCTCTTATTCCTGTTGCCATCTCCACTCATCACCCAATACCATTTTTGCACTCGATGACATCAAAACAAAAGTAATGGTGGATGACATTTTATTAGCAGTACAATCACACATGACCTTCTCCTAATTTAGGGTGTAAAAATTGCGGCGCATGGAACCGGGAAAGCAGAGCATCAGCGTTCTGAAACACAATTGCTCATATATTGGTTTTAACTTCCTCGTCAAATGAACATTAGTTCAGGGCATTTAGCTCGTTTTACCCATAAACGCGAGCATTTATAAGCACTAAGCGGGACCTTTTCCATTATGTTCGAGGGTACCTTTACAGATGACTCAAATCAGTCTCAAGACCTCCCTGGTGGAAGAGCCGAAATATCCAGGAAAACCTGGAGGACACTGGAATAATACGGAAATGGCTCTAAAACCCTTATAATTAGAGCTAGGTTGATGATTTCTTTCATTTTTATCCATTTTAGACCTAAGACACCATGGCTGACTTTGTATATTCCGTTCCATTAGGTACATATTACAAGGTAAACCTGGATAGTTTCGGACTTTTCTGGGACGAGAGGGTAAGTCCACCACATAATGACAATAATAATAAATCTTTATTCCACCATTAGTAATACAAATAAAACAATATTTCAATTTCCAAATCGAATGTGGAATTAAGTACCCCAGCAGATATTACCCGGTTTTGGGGTTACCATCAAATTATATTAACAGAGGCAAACACTTATTTCTCATATTTAAAATTTAAATACCCAAGAAAATCCCTTTGATCCAATATCCATGTGTCCAGACGATTAATAAAGATTAATAAAGAAATTTCATTTTTATAAATGAAATAAAAAGAAAACAATTCTTACATACATACCCATCTCACCGTTCCCTTCCGGGGTAGGCACAGTCAAAATGTTTCACTCATTAATACATAATTGTACACCTAACTCTGCTTCAATAATTTTCTCCATACTGACCTATCCTTGCAAACCTCTTTTGCCTCATTTACCCCCATACACTGTTTCATGCACGCCCTCCTGTTTTTAAGACTCCTAATATTCCTCCTCCTAAGAATTTCCTCAACCACATTCAACCACAACTTTCTCGGCCTACCTCTACCTCTCACACCATTCATTCTACTCTCATATATCTGTTTCGTTATTCTACTCTCATCCATTCTCTCCACATGGCCAAACCAACGAAGCACACTCCTTTCATACACGTCCATTACTGGAGCATTAAACCCACATTCATTCATGACCCACTCATTCCTGACCCTATCCATCCTACTTTTGCCGCAAATACTCCTCAGATAACTCATACCCACGGCGTTTAGTCTACTCTTATGACTATCCTGACATACTTGTTTCACTACCATATAGAAAAGTGGGAAGAAGTACACTTTTGTACAGTTAAAACAATAATTTTTAACAAAAACATTGATGTTGAATATCCACTGCCGTTTCACGGGACTGCCCTTGGTCACCACTACTTTAAAAAAGGCCGCACGCAATTGATGCTCCAGTAATCCCTGGAAAATATCCTGGAAATCGCCGTCAAATCTTGTAACATGATAAAAAATTAAGCTAGCGTGACCGTTTATTTTTTTGCTTGTCTTGGGATGCGATGCGCGCCCATGAGACAAAAAAGGGGTTGAGAGGGACAAAATGTATGTCTATGCGACATTCAGGAGACAGGAGGACACATCTGATATTATAATTCAAATTTCGGAACTAACCCCTCCAGTCTTAATCCACTGAGTTTTCTGACCGAACTCACTCCAGATTCTAATGTCAATGGTGAAGCATTTTAATGATCATAAAATCACGCAAAGGGATAACCAATCCTTCACCACTAAAATTAGCGCAACTACAAGACTATCGGATTCTGGGGAGACCAGACCAAGGCGTAATATATCAACTTAGAGAAAGTTCAGAGTCCTCTGGTCAACTCAAGGCCAAAGTCAAAACATTTTTCGGAACGGTCAACATAAACTCACTCCTGCGACTTTGAGAGCTCCATGAATAGAAAACCGAACATATGCCTGAAGACTGAAAAAATGCCCTGATTCACTCATTATATAAAAAACAAGATAGAACCAATAAAAACAATTTCAGAGAAATATAACTCCTTCCTGTCACATATAAAATTCTCTCCCAATGCTTCCTTGGCCGAACGAAACAACAATATGAACTTGAAACTGGCGCATATCAAGCAGGCTTCAAACCGGGTAGTTCATTCTCGGAAAAATTCTAAATATAAAACCATATCTCTGATAACAGAATATATGTACTACAAGAATATCATCTGTACCTTCATTCATTTCAAAATAGCTTAAGTCACAGTTGTTTGCCCCTTTTCAAATTTTCATATAACAAAGGCTCGACCGCAAAATACTTGCATTCATTATGCATAAGCTCTATCACGAAAATTTAAGTTAAATTCATGGGAAAAAATTCGGAACTCTTCACAATGAAATCAGGAGTAAGGTACGGAGATGGAATTCACTATCTACCCTTCAACTAAGTCCTAGAAAAAGTATATTATTGGGGAAAGGGATAATTGAATCTTAAAATTGATCAGCCTATTTAATTTATAAGGCCGGACGTAACAATGGACTTTTGCAGACGACCAGGCAATCCTGACTCGGAACTTATTAACAGCTCGAAAAAAATTAAAATCCTTAAAAATATTGTGGAAAGAGTGTGTCTTCAAATTTAATTCAATAAGACACACAGGCAATAGAATGGCAACAAAATTTTAGAAACAAAAAATTTAAAAATAAAAAGATACCTCAATTAAAATATTTAGGGAAAAAAATTATAGAATCCAGTGAATGCTGATTATAGAAGGCAGCGAATGCAATTTGCTGTCAAAAATGGAAAGTGCGTTAAGACTCACACAAAATATGTATAACAAAACATGCATTACTAAACATACCAAATTAAAACACTATAATGCAGTGATGCAACCAAATAAACATGTGGAGCTTGGCGCGTAGCCAGGGGAGGGAGCTTGGGGATTAAACCCCCCCCCCCCCCGCTTCCCTCCCATAATTTTTCGACGGCAAGGAAAAAGAAAGAGAGGATGAGAAGAGGAGAAAAGTTGAGGAGGGTGAAAAGAAGAGAAGGGGGAGAGAGAGTGTCTAATAACACAAATATTCAACACTTTCTTTCTCTTGACCGTAATAATTTCATCTTTCGCTTCAAAGTTTGCTTGAGCAAACTACTAATACCGAGACATGCATGAGCAGACTTGTAAAGTATCCTTCGCTTCGCTTCGCGCCGCCTGCTATGTGGGAAACGCTTCAACTGCAGCCCTTCTTCTGTCTGACAAAAGGGAAACTTTATCTCGATGAAAGGACAAGGATGCATAAATAAACTCCAGATGGTTATAATATCAAGAGAAGATTAGGATCAAATATCTACACCGTAGAAAACTGATCACATATTAAGACTTAGAGAGTAATTTCAAGAAAGTGAGGTGAAAATCAGCCAAGTAGCCTCAAAATAGGTTTCTTAATACCGGCTTTAAGGTCGTTCAAATAAGGAATGGGAATAAATTTTCTCGCTTTGTTTATTTCACGCTTCATTTATTTTTTATCCTTCTTTCTGCCATGTTTTGACGCCACATTACGCTCTCGTGAAGTAAAATTTCTCGGCTCCTCCCTGCCGGTCTGTAAATTGGCTTTTCCTCTTCCACAACGTTTTCCGTGGTGCGAATCCAGCTTCACTCAGTCACATCGGGGAAGAGAATTCTCTCCCTTGGTCATATCGTATTCATAGTGGTGTCCTCATCCATGCGCCATTGTTGTTTCATTTGGCCAGTGAATAAGTTTCCAACCCGTGGTTGGATATCGTAACTGATAAACGCAAGAAAACTGTGCTAACTGTGAAACACAAACTTGAATAAATTGACAAACTAGAGAAATGGGAACCCGGGATAAAACTATCCAGAGATTATGGCATTGGCATTTAAACTGAACGCGACATTAAAAAATTTTAAACCAAATGCATGAAGTATGCTAAGAGTTGTGACAATGCAGCAGGACTTTCAAAGCTCTAATCCATCAAAAACCTTAATTCGAAAAGCTGGACTCCGCCTGGCGTCATTGATGTACCCAGAGATTAGCTGAAGGCTCACCTCTTTCTGAGACTGTTGAGAAAGAGACAACGAAGTTTTTGTCGAAAGAAATTGGGATTGCAAGCTGAATAAAATGCTTCATATCGGTGGCTTACCAGATTCAAAGAGAGGCATGGCATTCGTGAACTTAGCATTTAAGGAGAACGACTTCGTGCCAACACTGCCACTGCATTACGGGAGAAATGTAAATAATTTACGACGGAGGAACATTACGAATCTCATCAGATTTACAATGCCGACGAGATCGGTAGTATTGGAAATGTTTGCCATCAATGAACCCATGCATTTGTGCGAGAAACCCATGCTCCTGGTCACATATCCACGAAATAGCGATTGAACGTGTTGTGCTGCGGCAATGCTCTCTGGTGATTCTTGTTTGCAGCCTTGTTTGCAGGATATGGGAAGGAAAGCCATGAACGAGGTAGCCAACTTGTCTATTCAAAACTATGCAAGAGGAAAGGTGCTAAGGAAACGTTTAAACACCACCAGATCACTCAACTTCTCTGTGACGCAAGGGTGTCTGCGGCTCATTTCAAGACAGTTGCAACAATATTCAATCTCTGCCTAAATTGATTCTGCCCTCAAGCGAGAGAACATGAGAAGATTATCCTTGCTCTAAACTAATACAATTGTAAAAGGTCTTGAAATGCCTAAGAGATAGTTGACCGCAATTTTACTCCTTTCAGGTCGAAGGGAAAAGAAAAAGAGTCAAACCAATGATAGAGAAAGTTATATTTTGCGGTCGGGAGGGCTTGCTGCTGCTGCGGGACCATAAGGAGGCTGGTGGAATTCTTCCCGAGTAACAAGAGAATGTAACAAAGGATTGCAAATTTCGGGGTTTACTCAAATTTAATGTTAACAGTAATGACACGGCTATTGCTGTACATTTGGAATCACCTGCTGGCAATGCTAAACACACATCACCTGATATCCAAAATGAAATTATAAGCTCTTGTCACGATATTATAGCAAAACAATCAGTGGAAGATATCAACCAATCAAAAGGGTTTTCAGTGTTAGTTGACAAAACCGCAGATGCTTCAAATACAGAACGTATGGAATTTTTAAAATTTTACTTATTTGAAAAATATCCACATAGAGCACTGTTGCCAATTTACAGTGGCCCAAATAACAGAACATATAAGAAACAAATACACAAAACATAACAATGAAAATATCAAAATATCTGATAGAAACTGAATAAAGAGGTAGTGCTAATTATTTCTAGGGATATGAGAGAGAGAGAGAGCCAGGTTAACAAATGCGCTAGGAGGTTGAGAAAATGGATCAACACTTTCAGGAAGGGAATTTAGCATAGAGGGTCAGCGGAAAAAAGTGAGCGATGAGAGAGCGATAATCTGGGAACTGGTAAATGGAATACAGAGTGGGTGCGCGTAGGCCGGGAGGGTACTCGGAAATTTATAATAGAAAGGAGTTCGAGACAGTCTGTGATGGAGTTAAGGATGTTGTAAATAAATTTCAGGTCAGTTTTAAGGGAGAGACATGGAAGATTGTAAGTGGAGAGAAAGGAGAGAATAGCATTGGTGGACATGTCACGCATATGGGGACTCTGTACTTCCTTATTCTTGTGAACAAATGAGTTACAGTATTAAGGGTTGCCAGAATTGATGGAACAGACATCGCCAAAATAGGAGAGCAATACGTGACCACTGGAAGAACAATCGTTGAGAAATGTGACTTAAGAGCTTGGGGATCCTTAATTTCTCTGTAGCGGTATAGAAGGCCTAGGAGAGATATAGCATTTGATTTAACTGTCTGAATATGATCTGAGAAATAAAGTTTGTCACCCATTAATACACCAAGTTCCTTTACTGACGACCGACGGTTTAGGGGTGGTAAATAAAGGGTGTAATTGAAGTTGAGAGGGAATGTTTTAGGTGAATAGACATGGAATTGCACTTGCTTTCATTTAAGGTTAACTTCTAGGTAGTGCATGATTGGGAGAACATATTTAAAGCATCTTGGAGTTCGTGACAGTAGGTGGGGGCGTGAATTGTTTTAAATATTTTACAATCATCTGCGTATAACAGCATGTGGGCTTGGGAGGTGAAAACTAGGAAAGCTAATTCCTCAATAAATTAAAAAGATATGGTCCTAGAACGCTGCCTTGGGCAACTCCTTACGTTATAGGAGACCAACAATATGAGGTGCCAGAAAAAATCACGCGCTGGGTTCTATCTCTAAGGAAGCTAGATAAGAGGCTGAAAAATTTACCATGGATGTTAAACATTTGACTGAGTTTATGAAGGAGGAGACTATGGTTGAGAGACTCGAAGGCTTTCGAAAGGTCAAGAAATATGGCATCAAACTGGGCTTTCTTGGATATTGAGTCAACAGCATGGTTTTGGAAAACTGATAAATTAGTTGGGCATGACCGCCCCGGAAGGATACCATGTTGATTGGTATCCTTCCATGGTTGACTGAGAAGGGGACGTGAAATAATAAAGTCGGTTAAGAATAATTCTCTCGGAGACGGAAAAAAGAATTGGGAGTGGAGAGCTGGGGCAAGCAGAGACAACATTTTTAGAACCAGATTTATGAATGGAAATGACATTAGCAAATTCTAACTGCGGTGGAAAAACACCGAGAGAAAAGCAACGATTGAATAGTAAGCATAAGTGTAGTGCGATGGAGGATGCACAGTTACGTACCAATATAGGGCTGAGACCATCGGGACCTAGGGAACGATGAGGGAAAATCTCGCAAAGATATTCTTAAACTTCCTGAGGGTCAGTCTGTATTTGGAATTGGCATCAATTTGAGTTCGAAATGAGCGCATGATCATTGTTAAAGGGGACACTAGATGCAGGTTTCAGACATTCTGCAAATAATTTAAGGAATTAATTCGGCCTCTCTGAGGCCAGGGCACTGATATTATCATGTAAAACGGTATCCGCATTACGAGGACGATTACAGTGACGATTGACAAAAGACCAGAATTTTTGGGATTGAAAGTAACGGATGAAGATAGGCTTAGAGCGTACTCTTCATGATCTCGATGGATCGAGGTTTTGGAGTAACTGCGTAGGTCGGAAAAGGAGCGACGAGTGTGAGCATTAGGAAATCATTTGTAAAGATGCCAAGCACAGTTCTTGTTTCCTAGAATGTGGACTGAATCCGATTCAAGCCAAGAGGGGAATTTTTTCATCTTTAGCTTGAAAATCGGGACAAAATCTTTGGTCACTCTTTCGAGGACAGCGTAAAGGAAGTCCCCTCCTTTTCGAAACGCAAAGAGGTAAACACACCCCAAGGGATTAAGTCCAGGCAGTGGTTAATGTCCTTCCAACAAGCCTACGTATGCATAAGTCACTTGAAAAATTATGAGGTGAAGGAGGTCTTTCTAGTTTTTGTTCTGTAACAGATTAAAGCTGTTAGGATGGTATTAGCTGATAGATGTTAGATGATATTAGCTGATACCATCATCAATAATCCAATCATCATGGGTATAGACGCAGAATACATGTTCGGGTAGGGCTAAGGCGGTGCTTATTCAATGAGTCCTCGTTTTCAGGGTGTAAAAGCTTACATCCGAGCTATGGTTTTTCAGTCATTACAAATTGCATGGCTGTTGTGGTGTCTGCGTACGACTTCTTCAAGTATCCTTAGAGAAACAATTAATTGCAGGAGGCAATTGAATGGTTGAAGCCTCAAACAACAGCCACTTGCTTGAAGAAACTTTGTGCCACTCGTTGAATTAAGTAAAATGATTCAGTACCCACCTTCATTGAACTTCTCAGCCCTGTTCTAAAAGTTCTGGATCAGGTCATATCAAACTGGACTGACAAGGATTCCATCTCGTCTGCAAGTACGTTGCAAAGATCCGTTCAAGACGCAGGATTTCTCATTGCTGTGCATGTTGTTGCTGAGGTCTTTGCTATAAGTTTCCCCTTGTGTCACCGATTTCAGACCAAAAACATGGATCTTGTTCAGACAATGTCACTTGCTGGCATTGCCCAATGTGCCGAGCAGAAAATGCAAGACGATGCTACCGAGTATTTTTACAAGTTTTTCACTAGTTCAGCAAGTAGCTACAGATACCTACTCGACTCTATTTCTTCTTTGCTTTTATTGATAACTCTCACAGATATGTGATTTTGCTATACTTTTCTTTGCCTAGCAAAGCGGTGAAATCGGATCTTTGAATTCCATTCCATTCACCGTTGTTGCCTCATTACTGTACTATCCGGGATAAAAGAAACGAACTTGGACAACAATCGTTATCTGGCACGCTAGGTTCGTTTTTTTGACCCTGATAGCCCGTGAAATCCATTGCTATTCCCCTGCTTTGACAGGACTTGAACTGGAAATTAAAGTCCCTCAACGATGTGCCCGTCAACTATACAGGATTGATACCATTGCCTCAAGCTCTGAAGAATATTTCAGGCAGGCAGTATTTATTCCTTTGTTGGACTTCTACCTTGCTCAGATTGATGAAAGACTGCTGACAAATCGCAATCTCCTGAAGTGCTTCAGTTGTCTTTTACCTAATAAGAAGGCCTGCAGCTAGGGCTTACATTCTGATGCCTCTGAAGCAGGCCAAAATCCTGACTGCAACGTATTCAGATCACCTTGATCGTGGAAAAGATGAGTTTCTTGGTGAAATGACAGAGAATTATCAGAACTTGTTGAAATTGACAGACCCATCAAGAAAAGC
This sequence comes from Ceriagrion tenellum, assembly GCA_963169105.1. Lineage (NCBI taxonomy): Eukaryota > Metazoa > Arthropoda > Insecta > Odonata > Coenagrionidae > Ceriagrion > Ceriagrion tenellum. The sequence goes on from OY720632.1 coordinate 197,408,481, forward strand.
TTTACACTAGTGTTTCCCAAACTTTTTCAAGCCACCCCCCCCCCCAAAACTATACCCAACGACTTCCACTCGTAATCCAAAACCTGTAATAAAAGACATGACCAAATTAGGGAGTTGAAAAAATAAAATAGTGATTGATTTGATATTTATTTCAGAACTTGAATGCGCACAGATAGACAAGGTGGGATTTTAATAGAAATAAAGGTACTGCAATTATTTACATAGAGTAAAAATAAACTATCTGAAAAAAAATTTTATGCATAAATTCAAAAAGTTGACATTACACTTTCTCTCTATAATTAAACTTCATCTTATGAATATTTGCAATTTGTGGAAATAGTCACCAATAAATGTATTATTTAAATTATTAAAACAACATAAGCGACTATTCAGTATAGTTTTCAAGTTCCTAAAGGCATTTATGAAAAGTTTTGGAAAGGAATTTCACGAAAAATTCTAGTCAAATATATGTAGTTTTGATGCGATGGATGGGCTTGAGATGGTACCAGTTTCTCAACATCCAATTTGAATTTGCTTAGCAAGAGTCTTAAATCACCTCGTTCACAAACCTGAATCCGATTTCTTTCTCTCAATATCTCCAGGGGATAGGGCAGCACAGGAGTATCGTCGATGCCGAAATGGTGTCGCAGATGAAAATATAACACCCGCAGGACTGCATTGTGCCTAGCAATATACCCTGACTTGACGTAATAACTGCAGCCGGAGAGAAGGTGACTCAAAGTCTCCGGCTGGGCTCGGCACGTCCTGCATCTCGTGTCCGCAACCTCCGTCTTGAATGTAATGCGGCGGTACACGAGTGTGTTTATGACACTATCCTGGCATGCGAGGGCGAAACCCTCGGTCCCTGACTTTAGACCAGCTGTGCGGAGGAAGGCAAACGTCCGCTTCTTCGATAGCTCATTCTTCTCCATGTTTCGATAGAAACATCCATGCATGGGCTTATCGGTGTGTGCCTTGAGCAAGGTTTTCTGCTCGGCTTTTTGTATTTCGAGCTTGAGGACGTCTGCCTTCAACGACAAGACGGACTTGTTGCCGTCGCTACCGTCTGATGCCAGATCAAAGTTTATACCGGATTCGTCCGCTGCCCTCTTAGCCGCCTGGAAGAGGAACGCCCCTACTCCGACACTTTCGTGTTCTCTTACAAGACTGAGCAGGCATGCTGTGCCCAGGACAACTCTTGTGGAGACACCCCAGGATCAATAGGCCTCTACCACCTACACTGCGAGGGAGATAGTCTGGCGAGGGAAGATTTCGGTTGAAGACTTCTGTAGATGGTCATCATCTTCCTCGTTCCCCTATCGAGGGTCTGCAAATCCTTGACGTTCCATTTTATGCACCCAAAAGTGTGTGGCATCCGCGAGCATGTTCGTGGCAAGAACCTTGTTCTTGCAAGACAGCTCAGAACTCCAGATTTTCCTGAGAGTCTGTCTGTATTTGGTGGTGACTCTTTCCTTCACTGCTGCTACCTCCTGCATTCTACGCTGTGGGACGCCGAGGTATTTGTAGCTGTCATTGCCCTTGAGGTGGCAAATGACACTCCCGTCAATGAGGTGCACGTCTTCCTTGTTCTCGTAATAATAGCTAAACAAATGCGTTCGATTAAAAGTAACTAGTCCCCAGGTCCAGAAGGAATACCTGCACGTGTACTCAAGGGGTTTGCGTAACAGATTGCACCATTCTAAGAAATTACATTCAGCAAACCATTATCCGAAAGCAAGGTGCCTCAAGACTGGAAAATAGCCAGCGTCACATCGATATTAGAAAAATGAAATAGAAGTGACCCAGGAAATTACCGGCCTATATTGTTACGTCACTTTTATGTGAGATCTTCGAACACATTATCGCTAGCAATATTATGACATTCCTCGATTCTCGTAACTTCTTACATGGCAGTCAGCACGGCTTCCGTAAGGACAGGTCCTACGGAACACAGCTTGCGCTCTTCCTTCATGATATCCTAAAATCAGGTGAATCGATTAAGCAAGTCGACGCGATATTCCTTGATTTTAAGAAGGTACTTGACAAGGTTCCTAACAAAAAAGACATATATAAATTGCATTCATGTGGAGTTAATAGAAAAAGAGTGAATTAGACAAGCAAGCGGACTTTGAAGTCCTGTCATAGGACCTTAACAACGCTTATTCGTGGTGCCAGGAGTCGGGGATTAGAATTAAAATATAAATAAGTACAAAAAATTTCACTTCCCGCGAAAGTCATCAAATAAATGCCATTCCTATACTGCGGGAGGAGTAAACGTAAAATCTTAGGTCAGAAAAATATCTTGGAATTACCTTAACTTCAGACATATAGTGGGGAATACACATATGAACCATATGCGGCACAGCATTAAATAAACTAGGTTTTGTTAAGCGTATAATAGGAGGGTCCTCGATTGAAAAAGTGAAAGAGAGATGCTACTTCGCACTGCTTAGGCTACACTTCAAAAACGCTGCGAGCATTTGGGACCCTGGTCAAATAGATTTAACCAAAAACATTAATAAAATACAAAAGAAAGCAGCGCGCTTCATTAAAAACTGCTACGAGCGTACATATAGAGTCTCACAACTTTTAAAGGGATTAAGGTTGAAGCCTCTAGCGAGTCGGAGGCTACACGCTAGGCTTATGTTGTTTGAGAAATTCAGAACTGATGTTTTTCAGAGTGACCTAGAGAATATTATCATGACTTCTCACTACATCTCTAGGTCTGAGATGCGATAAAATAATAAAGATACACTGCCGAACAGATTGGTACAAAAACTCGTTCTTTCCGTGCAGAATAAGCGGTCACAATAAAAACTTCACTAAGTACACTACCATAATACAGGTCACCATTTCACCTCCCTAAAACTTACATCTTTACATGGCTGGTGACCTAGCACCCCCTGCCACACGCCCACGTGGCCGCTCGTAGGGAGCTGTGTGGATGTATATATGTAGATGTACTGATATCGGACAGAATTATCCCAACTTTATCTCCCTGTACACAATCTCCGGAATTTTTTTAAATTAACAAATTAATGTTCGCATTTTACATATTACGCAAGTCAAAGAGCTTTTCCTCAAATTGTTTATCATTCCTCTCTATCAAATATCTTTTAAGTTTTATCTTTGCATCATTTCTTGTACTTCATCCACTTACATTATATAGTATCAATTGAAATTATTTTTGTTACACCGCTTAAAATACATCATTATTATTTCGCCTAAAATAACGCAATTATACCATTACATCATTTCATATTCTATTTTATCACCGTTCACGTTGGAAAAAAACACTAAGGACATAACGGTATTTTAACAGCAGTTCCATTCGAAGAGGAACGGGCAAAGGTAAGAGGCGCACAGTGGACCTCCCGTTATGAACGGTGGGAGAGATAGAAATAGAATAGAAACAGAAAACAATTGTATTGTCCTGGGACAAAGTCCCTTAGAACATTAAATCAGTTTACACGCCTTCATGGGGAATAGAATACAAAACAAAATACCAAGTCTTACAATAAAAGAAAACCAACAAACAACTTTGAAGTCTGCAAAGAAAAATATCAAATGAGCGAGGTGAATGGAAATCAGTCTCAATATCAATAATCTAAACAATATGTTAAAAACAAAAATTTGCCATCTGTAATACCGATTAATATAAAAATGAAAAAGCAAACAAACATATTTTATAAGACAGAAAAACAGCAAATGATTATAGTGAACAAGTTACAATATCATCTCATATAATTAGGTCTTCCCATATGAAGGAGAGAGAACATTTGGGAGACAAAAAGACAGCCATACTCCTTTTAAATTGTAAGACTTTCCTATAAATATTGGGATAGCCGAGATAAGGAGAACAGCTCCTCCCTCCCCCCTCTATCTTTTTCTCTTCCCTCCATCTCGGCTGCACAATATGAGTCCACCCGCGATGGAATAAGGGATAAGGATGCAAAGGGACCTTGGAGGCTCCCTCACCACGCTCTCTCGAGGAATTGCACGAAATAAGGAAAGCGCACTCACACACACACACACAGTCAGTCACAGTCACTCTTAAGTGCACCGGGAAGAGGTGTTCTCGCCACCTTCGACCGCACGAATCGAGAGATTGCGCTTTTCTTGGACCAGTCCGTGTGGCGAGAGGGTGTGTGCGAATCCCTTGGCCTCGTTTCGAGAGCTGGTGGCGGCGGCGGCGGGATGCTGGCAAGGGGCCCACCGCACAGGCAGGGCCGCCCCTTTCGGGCCTCTTCTCCCTTCCTCGCATCGATTCTCTCCCACGCGGCGGATTGCCACCCCTGGACGCCCTCCCTGCCTCGGTGAGGGCGTCCGCGGGCCTTGGACTGCCACCACAAGGAGGGGGGCGGGGCGACGAGAGTGGGACGAGGAAGGACGGGGTCGAGGCGGGAAGAAAAGAGAAGAGGGCGCGCATCTGGAAGGATGGGATGGGCGAGCACGGTCCACGAGGACAACTGCATTCAATTTCAGTTGGGACTGGAGAGAGAGAGAGAGAGAGAGAGGAGAGGTCGTACGTATTTTGGATCTTCAAATCTGAGATTGGATCCTGCAAGACGATATCATGAGATGACGTGAATCCATAGCTGGCGGTTTGGCCACCGATGAACGATTCAAACGAAGGTGAGAAGTACAGTACTCGATGGAGTGAATACTGTTCGGCGTAACCTTGTGAAATTGACCCGTGTAAATAAAAAATAATTACAAGTAACTTTTTTGATCCCGCAAAATAATTTAATAGAACTGCACTACCGGTTATACCTTTAGTGGCATCATCAGGTCTAATGTACCTGATGTATGGTACCTGATATCATATATCTGATGGTCATTGTACCTGATGAAGTCGGTATTGTAGTTTTGTTAAAAGGTTTTGTGGAATTTACAATTCTTCTTCGAATAATTTTTGATCGACAAACATTTCCTCAGCTTTAAGTTTTACACATGAAAGAATGCAATAGTCTTCAACTTGAAACTGCCTCCAAAAATGTGAAGTTTTCGGAACAATTGCGGCATTATTTACAATCCAGCGCCACGTTGATTGTCAAGGGGTGACAGTCACTGTGACTGCTCACAGGTTCTCGGTAACAAACCATGATAAGCTAAATATCAGTCATGTTACGTAAAATTTCTTAAGAATCATTATTATTATATTTTTGAAAAACAAAAGGCACCAATTCCAGAGTTTCTTTGCGAAGCTAAAACCTCAATGCACTTTGCATGAGGAATTTAAAGTGGTTCCACAACATAACTAAATCAGACGGTGGAATAAAATGAAAAAAATGCCCGTACTTGGAGACCAAGTTGACGGTTCGGCTTTAGATTCTGTCTCTATATTCACTCCAGACATTTCACTCTGATCGCCGAAATAAATTTGGCAAAATAAGCCCTTTTATTTCTTCATAAAATAATGCTGTCTCTTTACCATTTTTAGTATCCTATGGTGTAAATTTAACATGTAAAGAATGTATTAAAATAATTTAAGAAATTGGATGCTCTGTGAACTTAGTAATTTTCTGTTGTTCAACGTTTGTGAATGTTAAACATTTTCTTCATATATTTTCCACTAACCATCTGTCTGTGTCTCTTGCTGGTGCCTATGTAGTAACTGTTCTTAAAGTTAGCCGGATAACCGACAATTTCTGGGATTTTCCCTACATTTATATTCCCTTCCCATGATTTCTCATTCGAATCATCAGCGGGAATCTTTAGAGGGGCAAAATAAACCGAAGGTAAAAAAATTTAATGGGAGGTTTTCTCATCGCGTGCTACATTCCAATACAAGCTTTTTGACATCTCGCGCGACCCGATCCGACCGTCAAGTTACGTTAGATTACAACAAAAAATTGAAAAATTTTCAATAAAAAAAATTTTTTTTTTAACAAAGCATAATTAGGGTTATTTCTGAGGACACACTAATTAAGTTTGTTACGCTTTCTATCCTCTGCCACAGTTAACAGAAGCAATTGCCTCTGTTCCTCATCATGTGTTAGTTTATTTCCCTTCAGAAACCGGGTCACTAAGTGAACAGCACGTTCTGCTCAGTCATTGACAACTTTAAAGTGTGTGACAATTTCCTGGCCTCTTAAAAAATCTGGGTCCTGTTTCCATTGAGAGGGCTTTTTTGCCAGGAAGCTAGTAGAGATTTTAATGACTTTGAAAAATTTAAAAGACTCTTTGGATGCAAAGTTTTCAAGGCATAAGTCCACAACATTATTATAAAGTATCACGTCAGCGCGAATGGGAGCATCACTGGGACATTTTCTGTTTCGCATAGCAGCAACAATCCCTTTTTTGTGTTCACATGTCACATCGTCTTCAAATAATGAAAGGGTTTGGGCGACAGGTACCATAAATGATGGGAAAACTTCTGGAGTGCTACTTCCCAGTGAGAGCCTACATTCCTGTTGGAATAGCTGGAGCAGCTGGAGAAAAGCCAAGTCATTTTGAGGCGCCTGGACAGCCAGCGGCGTCTGAAACTAATACCTAACAATGCCCCAACATATAAACACACAGCGGATTCGGGCATCTACTCTTGCGGGGTAACTACCTCCGGCTCGGCAGGAAGCTTTCGCTTATATCCGAGCGTGGGTGGTTGTGGAAAAAAGGAAAGAGAGGGGAAGGTAAAGTTAGCGAGCCACAACCCCTTCGAGGCCGACACAAATGAGGCGGATTGAGGTCAAAAGGACCTCAATTGGGCCTCCGCCTCCCCGAAGTACTCGTATTAGTTAGGTTACCCAAAAAACGTGAGACGAGTTGCCGTCAGTCTCGCTTTCGCGAAAAATCTACCTCACATCTTTGAGAAGAGCCCGTTGGCCAAAGATTTGGGATTAGGTGTCTCCCTGGCTCCCTATCTGGGTAGACGCCGTGCGGTCTGCCGGAGTACGTCCTCGAGTCGGGGACCACCCCACCCACATGGCGGGTCAATTCGGGCCAATTCTGGTCGAAGCGTGAGTACATCCCTTCTCTCAGTAGCCCTCGTCTGCCCATATATACCCATATGTATATAAACACACACTGAGGCAGAAGCTGGGAGTCTTGACGTGATGACAGCTGGAGCTGCCGCCCGAATATCCACTTTTTCATGACATAAATAGCACGCACCATCCAACGCGTTTTGCTGAGCACCCCAGGTTTATTGAAATTATTATTTGGCCTTTGACTTGGCCTCCCAAGAAACCCACGAACAATTCAAGAAACTCTCTGTAATCGCCGTGAGGCTGCTTTACCTGAGAAACAAGCGCCAGGAATATGACATTGGTTTCCATATAAAAAGAATAATGAGCAGGTGATTATTATGAATGGTATTTTACCTGAAGATGGCGTTTACAGAAAGTAATAATGTCGTCAGCCTCTGGAATTTTCTTCAATTTCCGCGTCGATGCTGCCGTGCGGTACTTTACTGTAAAAGAAATTTTTGCGGGAAGTAAACCTTTGTACTTGGCATCAATTCATCTTTTTTCAACGATCATGTTAAGCTTAATCGAACTTACACTGATCCATGGTTTTCCAGTTTTCATCTAACTTAGCAAAGAAAGGAAGTCGAGGATCCTTGAAATCCCCGAGCAAGTTAGTGGTGGCAGCCTCTAGCACCAGCTCAGTAACATGATGTCGACAGGCACAGTTAATCAAATCATTGGCGATCTTCTCTGCAAACAGGGTGCAGCAGCCCTTGACGTGGCCAGTGTTGTGGGCTGTTGCATCAAAGACAGTACCGACAATTTTATTCTCTAAGCCCCAATCACTAAGAAGTCCAAAAGTCGCTTCTTTGTCTGAGCGCGTCCTGTGCTTGCATCAAGGCGTGGGACTCCAAGAAGCTGTTCAAAGTCTAGACCCGTGAGAAGTACTGGTATCCAATCATGCTTCTTTGAATATGCGAGCAAAATAGAACCATTTATATTTAAGGATAATATATTAAAATGAACAAACAAATTCGTTGAAGTATGCTCACTTACCCCCTCCGGCAATAATTTTTCATCTCAGTGAACAAAAAATGGCCCTGGCATGGAAGCAACAGAACTCATCAGAGAATCCACGACTATTTCCCTGTTGGCATTCCGTTTGCGCTTAAGTGAGGCCCTCGAGCATATGGGATTAAATGTTGCAAGGGCGTCATTCTCAAGACCCAATGAGTCAGCAGCTGCTTTCAAAGTGAATTCCACAGTATTTTTTACGATGTGAGCACCAGATTTATAACTAGTTTGAGTTCTATCAAGGGCTAATGTCAACTCCTTGGTAAGAATTGAGAGTTTCTTCCACTCTTTTTTATTTGGCGCATGTACTCTAAACGTAAAAAAAACTTTAAAATAATAACTGTACCCTTTCTCAAAATGTGAAAAATAAATGACTTTTTTACTCACCAGGATTACTGATGGTAGCCTGTTCTTGCTGAGGATCTTCATTATGGTTAAGGCCAGGGCAATTAACTGAGGACGTTTTCTGAAACGCTGTGCTGATATCATGATCGGAGCGCTGTTTGAGCTTCCTTTATCTCTCCTTCCTCTTTATTTTCCTCTCTTTCTTCTTCACCCACTTTCTATCAACGCTAACCATAGTTGCTTTCCTATCTTTTTTCATTGATTCATAAAACTGTCTGTCCTCCTTTAACTCAATTTTCCTCCTCTTCAAACTGATATCAAACAAGGTGTCCAAGGATGCTATGAACCTCTCTCTTCGCAAGTTTGTTGGTCTCGACATTGAACGCTTTAGTTCAACCCATTCATTATATTCTGCAACCAATTTACCAGTAGCATCGTTATTTGATAGCGTTGGGATACCTCCCCTTGCCCACATGTCCAATAGAAGCTCAACAGCTTCTCTATATGCATCGCGGATGGTCGGCGTCGGTCTCTTTAGTCGCGCGAACAGAACAAACTGCATAACATTCCTTAATGTCGGAAGTCTGTTGTCGCCACAAATACTGTCCGTCGCACCACCAATAAGCCACGTTGCAGGGGATGTTCTGGTAGTTTCCTTAGGTGGCATAATCAACTGACTTCACTTCTAATATTACTTTCTAACTTGATCCACACAGTATCCGATAGACACGCCGAAAAAACGCGATACGACTCGCGCCGCGCACAGCGCCAGGACTGCGGGAGCGCGGGCGTAAATTGGCGCGTGCATAGCACCTCAGCTCAGCACATACTGATCGACCACGCTTGCAGCCATGGACTTTACCCTCAGGCCCCAAGAGAGACTCGACAAGACTGAACATGTCTGTTTACGCCAAACTTAGGGTCTCCCGATCTATCTCTGATGTGCGGTTGCTGCGTGGTAGTCGAGTCAGCAGAGTCAGTAATGCTCTCGCTTCGTGTACGTGAGTCTAGGGTTCGAATACCGTCACCTGACAGTCCTTTTCTTTGCTACCGATATAATCATGACGCAAGGGATCATCTTTTAAAATTGTTTTCATCTCTTCTGACTCGACAGAAACTCTACAAGGCCAATAAAACGTACTTTCCGTATTCGCGCGTTTAAAAAAATTCAAATATTTGATAAATTTGTCATTTTTTGGTTTATTTCTGACGTAGCTTGACCTCCCCGAGAACTTTTTTTTATAACATTTTTTTGTCAGACCAATACTTAGCCGCGTATGGGCCTTCAGGTGGGCCGCCGCCGCCCGCTTTTTCGGTCTGGCGGGTTGCTTACTTCGGGAGCCTTGCGGGATCCCTTCCGGTGGTCGGATCGGGTCGCGCGGGATGTCAAAAAGCTTGTATTGGAAAGTAGCACGCGATGAGAAAATCTTCCATCAATTTTGTTGACCTTCGGTTTTTTTTAAGCCCCTCTAGGGAATCTTACGCCAGCGTCACATCTAATTTCCATCCAACTTTTGAATTGGATGAATGTCCAGCATTTGATTCTGTCTCGCTTTAAACTTTTGAAGCATTAATACATGTAATTTCAAGCAAATTGTAGATTAATGCACTGGCTTCCTTAAAGATGTACCATTGGTACAATATTTGGTCTACGCCGCATTTGGTTTCATTGTGAACAGTGAACAGTCTTGGGAGAAATTTTCTCATTACCTTTGATTCGGAGGGAAGGATACCAAGAGCTTAGCAAAATACTATATTTATTGGTTTAAGCTTGTTTCTCAATGAGTGTCATATAATTGGAGTCGTAAACGCTATAATAGTGCAAGGGTTACTTTATTTTTTTAATCCTTCTTATCAGGCGTTTTGGACATAAATTAAGACATTAGCTTGAGATGGATAAGATTATTAAGTTCGGACCAAGACAGAAGATGGCTTGAAATTTGCCAATGACTATATTCTATACCAAGAAAAAGAGAACAGAGAGCAAGAGCTCCATTTTAAATCGCAATTATCTAATGGATTCCATATCAAATATCGAGATCCGCTTAATTTCCTTGAACCGGTCTCCAGATATCAAAGTCGAATAGCATTTGAGGTCTTCCGTCTTTCCCTCTTTTCGCGGAAATTTTCCCATTAACAGACTCACTTCGAGCGATAAAACGTAAAAACTGATAACAGTTCCATCTCTATACACTATAGATACTTGTTTTTTCTAGACACGCCAAATTTTCTTTATCTTTCTTGTTGTGGATCAGATTTTGTGGGATATAAAGAGGGGCTATGGCAGTGTCGTCATCTCTTCACACCAGGTTACGATACAAATTCTTATATTTTATTAATTTTTTATTTAATTTTTTTGTCCAGGATTCCAAATGCTCGCAGCATATTCGAGGTGTGGCCTAACCATAAGAAAGTGGAACCCCTCTTACTTTCTCATCCGCTGACCTTCCCTTAACACGCTTGATAAATCCTAGTCTCTTCAATGATGTTTTGCATCATTTTGCACACGTTTTGAATATGTTTTCTCCACGTTATATCTGAAGTTCAGGTAATTTCGAGGCAACTGACTTTTTCAGAGGACTTAAAGTTTGCTACACCCACAGTGTAGATATGGCGTTCGTGTGGTGACTTCCGCAAGATGTGTACGGTTGTACATTTTCTGACATTGTAACCCCACTCTCTTGGCACCAAGAATAAACGTTGTTTAGGTCTTCAAAGTACTCCTCTTTGCTAAATAATCTTAGTTTACACCTATACAAGAAATTAGGTATCTTAAATAAATAATGAATAAAAGAGGGCCAATCATTATTCCTTGTGGAACACTGAATGTGACTGCAGCCACATTCGAGGTAATGCCTTCAATAACTACTCTTTATTTTCTATCAGTAAGAAAGTCCCGCATCCAATTCCCTATTTTTTCATTTACTCCGCATGATTGTAATATATATGAGAGATTTTGCGTGGAACCCTGACAAAACTCTTCTTAAAATCAAGGAAAATCAACTTTTTTTGATTCACCTGATTTTAGAACTTCGTGAGGATAGAGCGCAGGCTTTGTTTCACGAGTGGAGCGTAGGGCATGCAAGCAGATAAACCACTCCTCTGAGCCGGTTGATTTCTTGCCACGGCGCACCGTGTGGAATGTAGTTGATACCCTACTACCACATTTGTGCCAGCAACAGCAGTCTTGCGAATGGGATCGTGAATGGGAGTGAAGCAGGAAGTGAAGAAATGGTTGTACTGATGCCAATGCTTGACAACGAGCGAGGCCATTTCAGTAAAAATATAACAGTTGATGCTTGACAAGGGATTTGAATTTTAAAAACTTGAATGCCTATTTACCAACGGTGCTGCGTCGAGAGAATTTAAGGAAAGATTTCGTGATTACCAAACTTTTGAATACCCTTTAAAATTATTCCCAGAATCTGTCAATGTTATGAAGGCAGAAGAAAGCCCTCAGATGAAGCTAATATAAATGCAGTTGGATTCCGCACTGAAATTATCTGGTGGGGCATGGTATCTTTTTAGATCTTTCTTAAAAGTTTAGGAACTTCAGAAAGTCCGTGATAAGGTTAATGGCAATGTTTTGTTCTGCCTTTGTTTTGAAGAGTCATTTTCTTTCAATACACCTTCAATAACTTCTCTGAGATCAAGGCTGACTAATCAACTCATTGTCATATCTGATCAAAATCGGAAAAGCACTGATGTTACATCCAGATGTGGGCAAAACTTCGTTATTGAGGTTTCAAGCCTCATGAAATATCATTGCAAATAGTAGAAAATAATTCTCACTTATAACTATTGCAATTTTGTACAAACTATCTATTACTGTTTTATACAAGTCTTTGTAGCCATCAAAATTCTTTTTGTTAAACAATTTTATTACTTAGCATTCATGAATGTGATAAACTGCTTCTATGCCCATATTATATTTATAGATTAGTGATTTAAATATTTTGCAATAATTTGTAACAAATGACTAACAGGTAATGGTTTGTGGCCTTCAAGACGACATAATTATGACTCATGTGGCCCTCGGGAAGTTGGGTATGTTCATAGCGTTCGCTTTTTCTCTGGCCTTATGATTCTGATCTGCATGAAAAGACCTCCTCCTTCAAGTAGAATACCATTACTCTTTCAGATGGATATGGGCGCAAAAAGTTTCTTTGAAATCACAGTTGGAGAGAATGCGAGAAAAGCGTATAGAAATAGTGGTTTCTTGATGATTATATATTTTTTGAGCACTAAGTAAACAATTGCCAAATAATTTATCCGTCATTAAAATTTAGGGTAATGGCAAATACTTTTGTGAACCCCATAACATGAAGACGACCAGCATTTTTTCATTAAATTTACTGATGAGAGCCCAGCAACATTTCGATTCTGAAGGTTTGCAGAGAAACTCGATGGATGTCATTTTTGGCAAAATGTTCTGAATTTTGAGCTTATTTAGGTGTTATGAGTAAGGGCTCTAGAAAAAATGAAATACAAATCACCTACAGCTATCAAACATGAGTAGCCATGCAAAGTTTTGAAATATGAAATTTAAAATTGGATTTTTGGTCTTTTATGCTACTTTTATCGATTACTGTCTCTCAAAATTCTACATGACCTCCCATTTGTGACAGAAATACCGGAGGACAATGTAAGACGAAGATTTATTTAGAGACACGCGATTGACTTTTAAAATATTGAACGTCCATTTATCTTTAAAATGGCCGGTAATTAAAATATTTATTTAAGCCACTGAAAGTTAATGTTGCATTAATAGTGAGGAAAACATAGTTTTACGTGTCAGAAATATTTAGTAATTGATTTATGACGGACATGGGTGTTTGTGTAAATGAGTTATCTACATCTACATCTACGTCATACCCTGCAAGCCACCCAAAGGGTGTGTGGCAGGGGGTGCTTTCGCACCAGGCATGCATGAATGATATCGTAGAACACCGACATTACATTAAAACCCGCGTACCACACATGCAAAGCGCCAATTACAAATCTAATACCCAAGAAACATTCTATCTCCAATCGTTCTAACATGCAAGGGATACAAAGACTACTACTACAGATTCAAAATATCATGCATAAATAAGAACATCATTATTTACATCATGCATAAATAAGAAAGAGGAGAATATAATGAGAAAGATTAACTGCCTGCCTATTGTCAATACTCGAACTATTCATGACGACGATCACAGCTGTTATGGTCCCGAATGGTACGCGGAAAAAATGACATTTTATACCTATCGGTTCTACAATCTAGCTCTCTAATTTTATTGGCGCGATCTAATCTGCCGTAGTACGAAGGGGTTAATAGTATGTTTTTTACGTCGTCAGTAAAATGATTTTCCTGAAATTTATTTAGGAGGTTAAGCCTATAATTTAATCTACGCTGTGATAGCGATTCCCATCCTAATTCTTCTAAGTATGTAAGAGAGAACTAGATAGTCCTAGTATCGCTCAAATAAATAAAGACAACATTATTATTATATACGAGGTCTGTTCAAAAATTCCAGAATTTTATTTATTGCAAAGAAAATAATTTACTAACAAACTATTGGTCAGAGTACCCTTCAAGGGAGTCGCATCCCCAACGTACACTCTTATCCCGACGGCGTTTCCACTTTAGGAAGCAGTCCTTGAACGCTTCTACCGGAATACTCATAACATGGATACTACAGAAAGGATTCCCGAGTCGGACACTGAAAGTGTTGCCTCGGCCCGCGCATTTAATTAGTTTCACCCAAGTCACCACTCGCGGCGCTGACTCCCTGTGCGACCTGAGAATCTTACGGAACTGCATGACAGCAGCTCATGTTAGTGGAAATATCTTTCATTCAACGGACCAAGTGAGGAATTTTCCACGAATTAATAAGCATGTATGCACACTTTAAGTATTCGTGTAACTATCTGAGGAAGTGCGTTTCTCAAATCAAACAAAAATATGATTTTCAAATGATTTAAATCAGGCGTGCCCTCGAAAGTTTCATCTGCATAGACATTCACTTCATAGCTATCCATTTTTGACGAATTTTAACGCAAAACTCGGAAAAATGACCGGAGACATAGAATATCAATCCTGTAGTTATTATTATACTCGTAATTACAGCAACTTTGCAAACCCAATGACCATTACAGGTGTTTTGCCGACCCGACCCCTCACATTAGACATCTTGGATAGACAACAATCTTAAGAGTTGCGGTCGAATAACTAAGTGTGAACAATTCTCACAACATCATTGCCTTCTGGCAAAACAAAATACATTAAATCTGATAGTTGTCCAGAATATTAATTAATACGAAAACTGGGACATATCCTTAAACAAGTTTGAATGAAATACAGTTATATACGCTAAAACTTGCCTACTGCAAATTACACTCGATGGTGAGTACGACGTTATATTTGTCATCTCCGTGACATTTGTACAAAAACACAAGGCCGATTAAACTGGAAACGAGAATACAAAGAATAAAAATGATTCGGCTTGATTGGGATACGATATTCATAGAAAATTGAATAGATAAAATTGAAGTAAATCAATGTTTCCTATCCAGAAACAACTGCATCGTACTCAATTCTTTAAGTTTTCTCAATATTCCATATCAGCTAGGAAAAAGCTAATCTTTATTTCAAAGATTCTTCGCCAATGAGGAATATTATCCAGATGTTTCAAATGTGGCATCTCAACATATTAGCTACAGCGGTAAGAATTGGTGCATATTGAAAGGATTTCAACCACAGCAATTATATGTTACACGAGTGAGAACAATATCCAGGAAGTACGCTGCAATGACTGGAGGAGAACATAGGGTAACATTACGTGGAAGTACCCAGGAAGACATTTATTAACCAAAGAACAAGACCGGAAATGTAAATGAGGGCCGGCAAGGGAAATAATGAATACCGTCTGACTCAGGTGGATAGTCTTTATATTTAAGGAGTAAAAATTATACAAGAAGGTATAATCGAAACAAACTTTTGAAAGAAACTACTCTCAGATTCACATTGAATGGAAATTATTCAATGTAACAATAACGCACCACACAACATCTACATCTATTAACATCCACACAACGCACTACTTATTCCATCGTTAGACGTAATACTACCTACTACACCTGATAAAACTCGGATCAATCACACTACCTCATCAATATTAATATCTCTGCACACAATATACGAATGCCACATTGGAACAAATTAACTGAATTTCTCTTTGAAGAGGCTTGGGTTCCGTAACCGTAACTCTTAATTTCCCTTTTTGGTCTTGTCGTATCGTCCGCTGCACTCAGGCACCCTGCAACGATGGTTGAACCTGATTTCTAAAGCCTCCAAAGTTGCAAATATAGTCACGACAACCACCACTTATAATAAAGAAATTCAATGCGATATGGTACTTTTTTCACAGTTTTTTATTTCAGGTCGACCGGTTTCGTCACATAGGCGACATCATCAGGTACAAAATGTTTAAATGCTGCAGAATACATACAAAATTTGGATGGGGGAGGGGGGGGGAAAGAGGCAGGAAAAGGGTGACGGGAAGGGGGGGGGTGGAAGAAGGTATGTGAGAGGACGCGGGAACCATCAGGTATTATTTTGGGGGGGGAGGGGGGGAGGCGGGGGGGGGGAAACGGTTGGCCGATGAGTGTGGCGTCCACGGCGGGGGTTGGGGCGTCATCCTCAGAAGGTATTATGACTCAGGGGAATATCCAAGAGGGGGGAATGGCTGACAAAAATATTCTCGTTAGCAATTTTTCCTTCCTTAAACTGCCTTCTAATCTCCAGCTCCTCCAAACAGTCTATCCTTCTTCCCTTTCTCTCCAGGTGGAGAATCTCCGGGACAAAGTCACTCTTGTGGTCATTTTCCCATAGATGTTTAGCGGAATGGGATCTGTTTAAGTCCCCATTGCGTAGATGTCTCTTATGTTCATCTGTTCTTACTCTGAACGACCGTCCAGTCTGGCCAACGTAACAGGTTTCACATTCACCACATTTAAGTTTATAAATACCACTTCTATCATTAATGTCAATTTTGTCCTTGGTTTTGTTTAACACAGCCCTTAAGTTACACTTGTTATAATAAGCAATTTTGAATTCTTTTTTTGGAAAAAGGTTGGCAATTGCCTGAGAAATATATCCATAATAACTTAGTTTGCACCAGCGAAAACAATAAACGCCGCACTCATCGGCCAACCGTTTCCCCCCCCCGCCATCCCCCCTCCCCCCCCCCCAAATAATACCTGATGGTTCCCGCGTCCTCTCACATACCTTCTTCCACCCCCCCCCTTCCCGTCACCCTTTTCCTGCCTCTTTCCCCCCCCCCCATCCAAATTTTGTATATATTCTGCAGCATTTAAACATTTTGTACCTGATGATGTCGCCTATGTGACGAAACCGGTCGACCTGAAATGAAAAACTGTGAAAAAAGTACCATATCGCATTGAATTTCTTTAGAATGGATTTTCACAAAGTTAAGCCAGAAGTAATCGAGTTTACCACTTATAATACTAATACCGATTAAAACCGAAATGCACTCAAGTTCTTCCGTACACTTCAATGTACTTAGCGAGAATGAACAGGTTGCTTAGCTCACAGGTTGGGGAAGTCTTGGAAACCATTAAAAAGCGTGCGAGATGACAGCAGAAATCTGCGTTTTATGCCATCTAGAGGAACGTTCTATTTACAGTGTTCATGGCTCATAAGCTCCTCCACCGAATTATTCTCTATCTCTGGAACGGTGGCAAATCTTTTTCCTTTGAGCTTAGTTTTTAATTTGGGGTACAGAAAAAATTCACATGGGGCCAGGTCTAGTGAATAGGGTGGGTGGGGATGCACAGCGATCTTCTCTTTGGCAGTCCCGAATTTTATTGATCACAATATAAATACTTCACTATCAAACTTGTTGTCAGAGTACCCTTCAAAGTAGTCTCCTCTCCAACGTATACACTTATCCCAACGGTGTTTCCACTTTTTGAAGCAGTCCTTGAACGCATCTACCGAAATGCTGAAAAAAATCCATTCCGGCAAATTTTTGTCTATCTCTGGAATGGTGGCAATTTATTTTCCTTTGAGCTAAGTTTTTAGTTTTGGGAACAAAACAAAGTCACATGGGGCCAGGTCTGGTAATCAGGGAGGGTGGAGCAGGACAGTGGTCTTCTTTTTGGCCAGAAACTCACGAGTTCTGAGAGACAAATGAGCCGGCGCTATGTCGTGATGAAAAAACCACTTGCCGATCCTCCAAATTTCGGGCCATTTTCGCTCGAATCTCTCTCATAGGCATTTCATAACCCCAGACAGTACTCCGTATTGGCTGTTAGGCCTTTTGGTTGGTATTTGTGATGCAAAAACTCATTTTCATCGAAAAAACAGTCAATATCACCTTGACATTCGAGCGAACTTGTCGAGCTTTTTGGGGTGGGGGGATGTTTCACCAATCCATTCTGAAGATCACACTTAGTTTGGATGTCATATCCATTAACCCATGACCCATCAACTGTTATGATCCTAGACAAGAAGGTTTCATTCTCTTCAGCTCGATCAACCAGTTCCTGACAGACATGAGCTGGATGTTTTTTCTGGTCTGCTGTCGTCAGGTGAGACACGAATATGGCGGCGAATCGATGCATCCTCAATTTTTCATTATAGAGTTCATAGCACGAATCAATCGAGATGACACACTATTTTATAAGTTCCCTGATAGTTTAACGTCGATTTGGATGAACACGATCGATCACATTCTCGATGTGGGGGTTATCAGCCGACGTTGATGATCTTCCGGAACGCTCATCGTCTTCCACTGATTGCCACCCCATTTTCAACCGGATAAACCACTCATAACACGCGGTAATTTTCATAGTATCCTCGCCATAAGCCTTGATAATCAACTCAAAAGTTTTCATGAAGGATTTGCAGAGTTTCACGCAGAATTTCACAGAACAACGCCGCTCCTTCAAAGAGCTCATTTCCGCGGGTCCGATTTTTCGCCGCACTCCACGAACACCCCTTCACACAAACGGCTCTTACTATTCAAAAAAACAAGATATCATGAACAAAGTGGTAGAAAGTGGTTATTTGAAAAGTTTTCGCGGACCCAACTTTTTCAAGTGGGTTAAAAAATAACCAACTGGAGGCGCGCTATTCAAAAAGTTCGGAAAATTTTTGAACTGACCTCGTATTCTAGTAACAAGATATATCCACAATGTTACTGACGAGGAGACCTGGTATAGTAAAAAATAATTCGAATTTTCTGTCATGATGCTTTTATTTCCACATCGATATAGATTTCTTTCAGAAGAAAAACTGCCCACAGCACCACTCACACATCACACGTTTGTCTATCTTCACCGGTATGTCATCTACCGAGGCCACTCTTCCCCTGGCTTGCGAAAGGTGGCGTGAGAGCAGTGTGCGCCCAGCTGCTTACCCAGTGGGGATGGGAGCAAAGTAGGGATGGTGGCTGTTCGTGAACTTCAGTGAGAGTGTTAGGGAGAGAAGGGAAAATGGGAGGAAGTACATCTGATGTATGGAGCTGACCTTTCAGTAAGTCTTTTACTTGAGTCATCTTTTGCACTCTTTACGGTGTAAACTCCTTCACGGACGAAGGTTTCTCTGTGACTCCGTAACAATTACTGCGGTGAAAATGAATTAATTTTAGGATACAGTGGGAAACATACAAAATTTATACTGTAAAATTTCTAAAAAGATCTAGGACGCAAAAGTACCTCAGTTTTAAAGGAATTGCCCATAGGGTACTTTCGCATACTATAACTCAAGGAATGCTGCTTTAAAAAAAACTAGAAGAATAGTTTTAGCTGCAGACGGGTCTTTAATTAACTTTCCCGTCTACTTCTCTGCACTCGAAAAATTACTCACTTTATTCCTCCATTTAGGATTGACAAATAGGACAACATAGGACAACAACAAAAATTTAATCAATAACTACCAAAATAAACAAGATACTCAAGTAACACCAAGTAATACATTGAGAACAAACAAATGAATCACTATATTCAACATCATAACACCATTCAACATCCTACCACCTTTGCAAAAGTGAAGCTTTTGAAAATTAAGTAAAAGTTTTCTTGCTCAGCTTTAATATCCATGAAAGCATATTCTTTACATAATTTATATATTTATCTCACTGTTAAAACAAACGAGGTACATCTGAAATATTCAATTTTTCAAATTTATATGAAATTACAATTCCAGTATCGAAGGTAAAGCAACTCCCTAACGGTCCAGCACTTCACGCGGCCGCTGAATCCGACGTACTCTCCGTATTACCGGATGATCTGCATTTATGTTGCTCTCAACGTCATCTCCCTGGTCTTCTTGGACTCTTCCTATACCATCATCAGGTCCCAAAGTTCTCGGGGAAAGCTCATGTCAGGCAGCAAGACCTGGGGATGTGATGTTTCCATGTACAACTCCAGTGGATAAAGTCGTTGTACTGATCTCAGCAGTACCCCTTTTTCAGTTTTGACCCGGACTAGTCTGATCACTTTATCTCTGCCTGGCAATAGTTCCACTACCTTGCCAAGAACTTAATCTAGCCGTTTTTTGTCATCACAGCCAACCATGAATACCTCCCCAATCTTCACACTTTCCATCTCCTTTTATCTGTGGCCGGGGACTTCTGAGGTTAAGGGACTCACATTTTGGCCATAACTGGTCGTAATTGACCATCCATTGGTCCGGTAGGGCCCCGATCCGATGACGAACTCCGACAGACTGCACTTCGTCCACCGTTTTAAGGGAGTCGGCGGATACCTTATCCCAAGAATTTGGGCAATGGGTTTCGCCGGTTCTCAACAGATGTGAGGTGAGTTTTCGCGCAAGCAAGACTGACGGTGACTCGTCCAACGTTGTCGGGGTAACCCAACAGCAACGAGAACTAGGGGGAGGCGGGGGCCCTTTGTCGTTCTTTAGACGTCAATCCGCCTCATGGTGTCGGCCTCCTAGTGGTTGTGCTTCGCTTGCCTTCCCATCCCTTTCCTTTACCCTTTCCCACTACTTACCCTTCCCGGTGATAAGTGAAGGCTTCCGACCGGAGGAGGTAGGTTTTCAGCCCGCGGAGTGATCCGAAATACCTGTCCATCTCCTTACCTTTTCTTGCACAGGAATATAAAAGACTCAAATATACCCTTTTGAAACGCATCCTGAGACTTGCTCTTACCATTTGTAAATATCGCCATCTTTTTATAATGTAAGAACTATCCAGGCGATTAAAATCAGTAGCCTTACATCCGGTTAGACTTTGCAGAAGAAGATGGTTGCAGTGGGATGAGTTCACCTAGTTCCTCAAGAACATATGTCAGAGGGTGGTTGTTTAATACAGCCTCACAGTCACATAATAGAGTATAAAAATCCTCATAATCTAGTGATGACCGGCCTAGATTACAGCATATAAGTCCCTTTAGCATCCCTCTGAGGCGATCCTAGAACCCACCCCACCAAGCACCTATAAGAGGGTGGAATTTCCATTTTATTTGCCTGGAACTACATTCTTTTTCAGTTTATTTCCAGTCTAATTGTCTGAGGGCTTCGTAAGCTCCCACAAAATTCGTGCCATTATCAGAGTAAATCACGAAAATCCTGCCCCGACGGGCGATGAAACGACTTAAAGCCTGAATGAAAGCGCCAGTACTGAGAGACTGAATTAATTCTAAATATGCACTAAATGTACCTGTATACTGCACAAGTAAAGGAAGCGACCTAACATTTATAATGCGATTTTGTGGAAAGAGGGCCTGTTAAATCTACCCCAGTGATTTGAAAAGTGGAAGATGTGTTAATCCTGTCCACAGGAAGAGAGGGTACTGGCCCGTGAAAGGCCTTTGCTTGATTCTTTCGGCAAGTTAAACAGTTTTCTATGGCTGACCTCACACTCTTACTACCTTTTAAAATCCAAAATCTTTCACGTAGTAAAGTTAGAAGTGTTTGTACTCCAACATTTTTATTTAGAATGTGCTGGTACTCTGTTAGCTTCTTAACAACAGGATGATTTGAAGGAAGAATTATTGGACAAATGTATTCATCACATTCCTCCCCAATGAGTAAGCGAGACTTCAAAAGTATGATTCCTTCTTGATCCACGAAAACTTGAATCTTCTTCGGTGCGATATTGTTATTGAAGCTTTCCTTTGGCAACAAACGGAAGACTACTTTTTCTGCACGCAAGAATACCTCTCCAGTAATATAGCGGTCCCTATTTTCTTTTGAAGAAAAACGTAAGAGCCAAGCTACTGTTCTAATTATACTTGGGTATTTGGACCACCTTCTATTCAAAGATCCAATTAATGTCTCAGGGAGGGTGTCCATCGCAATAATTAGGATTTTTCTTCTTTCGTCTTTAACTTTCTCGTCAAAGGGTAACACTTGAGTCGTGGGCCATGTACATGGTGGTTGCCGTAGCCAAAACGGTCCCTCTCACCATCACGACGAGAGAAGATACTCAGGTGTACAACCACGAGAAGCAAGATCTGCGGGATCCATTAATATGCTTCCACTGCTCTGGCTGGCTAAACTGACGAATTTCTCTCACTCGGTTTTCTACAAATACCGAACAGCAGCCATTTTGGAAATCCATACCAACGTCACCGTGGAGTCCGACCAATAAGTAACAGGTGCATTCTCCCTCCTTAATGCTTTATCACCTTGTTGGGAAAGACGTTCACCAATAAAGGCTGCCATCAGTTCTAATCTAGGAAGGGTGAGAATTTTCGTTGGTGCCACTTTTGATTTTGCCTGGACTAAACTAATGTATACTTTGCCTTCTTTTTCTGTTCGAAGAAAATACAGCAAAAATATGCCGTTTTGCTTGAATGGCAAAAAAATGCATTTGGTCGCTAACGATCCGACGAGGTATTTTGTAGTCAGTTAGCATTCCAAGTTGACAAGCTCATTTATCGACTTCTTCCCTGATTTTCTCAGGCAGAGATTCATCCCATTCCAGTCTCAATTCCATACACGTTGAAGCAATAATTTTGGAATGAGAAAAACTGGTACAGTGAAACCAATCGGGTCAAAAATTTACTAAGCGCACGACAGCTTGGTTAATGATCCGACAGTTTGGCTCAATCGTTCACAATCACAACCCAATTCATTGGCCAAACAATACAATTTTAACCTAAGCATGGGTTGCTCTGAAGTTTCGCCATCAATATTACTTTCCCATCTTCTCAAATTAAAGCCCGCCGGCAGTAATAACTGCTGAAACTCATTTAAAAATTGATCTAGCTCCTCTTTTGATGAAACCTCTGTGACAGAATTGTCAACATAAAAGGATCTCTTCAATTTTGCATGAGTATCTTTCAACTCAAGAGAAGCGTTAACCATCAAGTGATTCAAAAGAAGAGCCAACAGGAAAGGACTGCTCCACCACTCCAAAGACCACTCGGCAATGACAATAAATAATTCTCTAATCTTTGTCCCACCAAAGAAATCGTAGCATGTCTCGATTGTTAGGTTCCAAAGAAATTTGTGGAAAGAAATTTTTAATATCTGCTGTAAGACCAATAAGAATTTGCCGAAAACAAGTCAAAATGACAGTTATTTACTCAATTGGCCCCTTCTCAATATATTTGTTAAGTGAAAGATTATTTTCACCTTTATTTGAGGCATCAAACACGGGTCGGACCTTTGTAGTTCCCTGTTCCTTCAATACAGATCTGTTTGGCGAGTAATATACCTTCTTTGTCTCCTCGTGTCGTTCAACCTTCTCAATCATGCTTATATTTTGCTATTCTTTTAAGATCAAATCGTATTCCTTGAATTTGTCTATACGGCGTAACATTTTTGTAGTTGAGCGTAGTCGACCATCCACAAATTCAAGATTTGTTTACAGCTTCTGGGACCCATCCTCAATCCAAGGAATATGGACAACAGAGCGACCAGAAGAATCTCTTCCTACTGTTTTCTGGAAAAAATTTAGTACTTTCTGGTCTTTCTCTACCTGAATTTTCCTTGTCCCATGGCCTAAAATTCCGAGTGTCTCCAAATCCCAAAATGTTTTAATCTTCATGGAATTTAGCATGGCCACGAGCAGTGTTGTGGAGGCTGAATTCCTCCCAGTTGAACCCAAGAGTGTCCATCCAAGTTTTGTTCTGATGGTAACTAAGCTACCATCCATCCTGATCCACTCCAGTGTCATTATTTGCGACCAAACGGCAACGCCAAGAAGAACCTGCACTCTTTCTGAATGATCGGCTTTCATCGAGGAAAAGTCTGTACAATTGTCTTTTCTTTTAGTTTCCCATACAGCCTTTATCCATTATATTTGGCACAAAAGTACAAATACGATCCTACTCCAAAGCATTTATCTCACGTGTAAAATTCGAATCCGAGCCTCGGAGTACGATCCGGTAAACACCATGATTGGATGGAACTGTCATTCCTCCCCCAAATAATTCCTATCTGACGGAGAGAGAGCTGGGGGACTCGCGGCAAAGCAAGTTCCTTGACGCAAATTTTGAGAACATATGACCTTTGAGAGCCAGAATCGATTAATATTCTGCCTTTCTTGCGTTTATTTCCATCCACGAACATATGGGCCATGATAGTTTGTAAATGAGTCACAGGGTTATTTGTCGACAAGTTTACTATTGTCTTCCCTGACATTTCAAAGCCATCTCTCGCAATTTTTGGGCACATTATTGCGTAATGCGGTGCCTTACATACCGGGCATCTCACAAATTTTTTGCAATCCTTATTCATATGTCCCTTTCTAAAGCATTTAAAACAGACACCTTCTTTCTTGATCTTTTCTCTTCAGATGGAATATCGATAGCTGTGGCACAATCTTGAGGTGGATGTATGTCCTTTCCACAGAAAATACTGTCAACGTTTTCATTCTTTTTGTTTTCCAGCGAAACTGAAGCGGCGTTTGAAGGCACATTTTGTCTTGACCTCACAATTTTTCCTTTTACGCCGACCTTTGCAGCTTCATCAATAGGCTCTAAGCTATTTTTCCTCAACATCAACCGCTCTTGGCTCTCCACTTCGACGTGGAGAAATTTCATTATTTCAGTCGTCACTTCATTCGTAGCCGCCTCTCATCGTTTGCTGCCGTTCCCAAAACAGATCTTCCAATATTGCCGATTTAAGAGGAATTAATATGGAAACATAATTATCGCATGTAACGCCGAGCGCTTCCAAGGCTCATAAGTAAGCTTCCAAATTTTCATACAGCTGAATCAGAGGCCGATCTTCTGTTTGGTTTAATACCAAAGACAAGAGCTCGCTTGTATAAACTTCAATCAATAACTTTATAGTGATGGTCTAGCATAACGCGCTTTCAAGTCAATTGCTTTATTATAGTTTCCTTTGGACGGGAAAAATCCCTCTTTAAGAATGCGAGGTGGTGAACCGGCTTCCAAGGCTTGTAATAAATACTGGAATTTGTCTTTTTCTCGGAGACCTTCCCGCTCATGAATCTTGGAGATCTGACCCCAAAATCCAATCCAACCTTTGAAATTGCTGTCGAATCGTTTAATATCCAGTTTTGGTAACTTTATATCTATTTTAGGAATCCAGTTAAAGCTATTTTCTTTGCCTAACATTTCTGGCTGTTGTTACTTCGTAATTTCTTCTCTAAATGTTAGATACCGCAACTCGTAATCTCCCGCTCTCTGCATTTCTTCCTCTAAATCTTCCTCTCTAACACTTTTGTCGTTAAGAAGATTTTTCAAGTACATATCGAGTGGGCTCAATTTGTCCTAGTTATTTTATAATGACGAAAACTTCGCATGAATATCTGTTTCACATGCCCCCGAGTTGAGCATTTCTTCGAGATAGTTTGCTACTATAGTGAAAAGCAATCTGAGAGCCCGCCGTTTCATATTTTTCGAATCCTATCGTTAACACTGTTATAAATAATAGCGAACGTAAAATGAAGGCTCAACTTACCGAATATTGGCACTTTGTAAGGTGTGGCACTCGTAATTAATTTCGACCTGTCACTGTCGCCACTATTTTAGCTGCAGATGGGTCTTTAAATAACTTTCTTCTCTACTTCTCTGCACTCAAAAACTACTTAGTTTATTCCTCCATTTAAGATTGACAACAACAACAGTTTACATAATCAATAACTACCAAAATAAACCAGATGCGCAAGTAACACCAAGTAATACATTAAGAACAAAAAATTAATCACTATAATATTCAACATCATAACATCATTCAACAAATAGTGTGGTATGTTTCTGATGTTCAGCATTTTTGAAAAAAAATGATAAAATTCCAAAAATTTGATAAATCAGTAAAAATGGTGACCATCCTCATCGAAACTTATTGCTATATATGATTTTTGGCTGATGGAGAACAAATAAAAAGCCGTCGTCACCAACATCAATTGTCAACAATCCGAGATAGATTTTTTCTCTCAGTAAAACGCTTCCTTCCTTCTTGTAATTAATTGGTCGTTTTGAGGTCCTTCGCGATACAAATCCTATCGTTCACCTGGATATTTCAACTCTCAAAGTGCGAGATTTTAACCTCGTTCACGACCCTCCCACGTCTTGTCACTCGTCTCGACTTCCCGGGTTTTTCCTTACCCTCTCTCCCCACGTCCGCGCCATCCCTTCAACCTTCCCCTTCCCTTCAACCTTCGGCCCTTTATTATTAGTTCGAAGCCCTTATTTCATTTCTGCTTCCATGCCACCCCTTCCACTCACCCCCAAAGCGCCCCCAGCCTAAAAGTAAAGTAGATTGTTTCATTTCCTTCAAGGCGATATTGGCAAAGGGAAGAAGGGGTGGAGGCAAACCCTCCGGGGCTTTATCTAAAGTCATCTTTTTTTCATTGTTACGGAGCCAAACTTACCTCGATTCGTAGGTTCGCAGGGAGGGTGAGGGGGTGGTAAGGAGGTCCCTTGGGGGATGGGAGAGGTGTGTGTAGGAGGCGAAGGGATGAAATTAGCCGATATACAGGAGATGGAGAGAGCGGTAATTGGAGCAGAAGGAATTAAAGAAGAAGAGAAAAAGCGAGGTAGAGCCTTGTAAGAGACGCCTCTGAGTGCGAAGAATGAATGACGGGAGATCGGAGAAAGAAGGAAAGGTGGTGATGTCTGAAGGCCAATGACTGAAGCTCATGTTCTTGAGCGATTGGGCGCCAAATTAGGAGGGCGTGGTGGCCTTGGGGGAATCATGGGGACGGAATTTCTACAAAATGACTGAAATTCAATGGATGGTTTTGGGTTGATGGGGTAGTGTACTGCTCTTACGAGCTGCACTCCACATATTCTGTGTTGCACAATCGGGGATCGTGTATATTGTAAGAAGTAATTTTTTTTGTCGTGAAACAGGCTCAACTTTGAAGCTGGTATTTCGCTGTACCCCCTGCCTCGGGAGTTGCCAGGAACACCGAGAAATGTTTCTCTGTACCCTTTACTTTTCTGTAATATTGACGGTTGGTAGTGCTATCTTAAATTCACTTTTGATCTTTGAAATTCATCGCTCAAGTACTACGCTGCTTAATTTTCAAATGGGGCTACTGTGTTTTGTGCGACCCAGTCTTGAAATAAAAAGGATTATTTCTGAGTAAGGGGAGAACGTTTACTCCCATCCCTTCCTTTCGCGGTATGTTTCAGTTATTGCTACAAAACCCCATAAATTACGCTTCGAAGTGCTTCCTCATTTACAGTATTGGCCGGATTTGGCTCCCAGTGATTACTTCGTCTTCCCAAGCCTGAAGGAATGGCACGCAGGTCGAAGATTTACTTCAGATAATGAGATCAAAGCTGACACCAACGCTTATTTTTCAGAGTTGGACAAATCCCAATATATCGAGGGTATTAAATAGTTGGAAAGCCGTTGCTTTAAATGTATTGTCTTGCATGGTTGAAAATTAGAAAAAAATTCTCAAAAATCATGTTTTCCTTGCCAGGTCAAGAAATTTTCGAAAGACCCTCGTGTATCAGCCATGAGTGACATGGTCTTACAGTTTGTCAAATGATTCTGTGTGATTTCATAAAACGCACATTCTTCCTCCTGTTGTGGTCTCATTTAATTCTACTTTTATTTTGGGTTCTCCGTAAACCTCCGTCTTGTGTTGGTCCCAAATTTTTCTTTGTATTTTCCTTTAGGCGGTTTTCGGTCTTTTTACATTTTGTATCATTATCGTCCATGCCTGTATGAAACGTTGGGACTTGTCTTACTACTGGCATATAAATTATTAGTTTTGACTGTTTATAGAGAACTTAGTAGTTTTTAGTGCAAATAGACACCTGTTATCTACAAGCATTATGATAAGCTGAGTTCAGCGGAGTTTAAATTAACTCTGCTGATTTTGGTCTCAAAAGGCTACATCACGATAAGTCTTATGTGGCTGTAAGTGGTTTTGCACATTAATGGTGTTCATAAGTCACAAGTGTGATGTGAAATTTCCAATTCAGGTGACGCGAGGTAGAAAGAGTCTATTTACCAAAATGTTTAATATGTGCTCTGCTAGCTTATCCCTCTCAATTATCATAGTGAACAACGTGTGTTGCTTAGTGGAGTTGAAGTTGTACTTGATACCAAAGTACAGTAAAAGATTTCATGAATAAACACAATTTATGTGAGTATATTAGTTGAAGGGTATTGAATTTTCATAGGAATAGTTCTTCAATGCAATTTTAAAAAGTAGTCGCTCTAACAATCTGCTACTAAGCGAACGTGTGCGCCTAAGCTAAAGAGTGGTCATAATTAAATTATTTAGAGAGCAACTACATAGAAAGCAGGAAATAATACCATTTAATTTTAAGTAACATCAAAAGATGGCCTGAATACTATTGTTTCATTTTTTAAATAGAATTCAGCAGTGTTAGCAAAACCGTGGGGTCGAAGGAAGTATAGCCGTCGGTCGCCTCCCCAAAAATCCAATCCAATCCAATCGAAGGAAGTATTATCATCGTTACGGTACTCAATGAAAGCTGAAAGTTTGATAAACCCTCTCGAGCAATATTTTGTATTTGAGAAAATATTTAGTTTAACGAATAATACCCGAGAAACAAATTGCGGGTCGACTTGGACGAAAATATCCGAAAGTCAATGAATATAAGGGGAAATCCACTGAAGTAACTCTTCATTGATGCTTTCACCATCATCCTTCGCCAACTTACTGCTGTTTTGATTTCAATAACTCTAAGTGTCTTTACATTAGTCCTCTAACCGGGATACAAGCAGGGAAATCTGGTAATCAACTGAGGGAAATTATCGAGAGATATTCAACAATTAAACCGCCCTTCTTCAAACGCATTTACTCTCTGCTAACCGAAGTCCACTAAATGTAACTAACTGTAACATACCAGGACTCAAGAGTGGTAACTTACAATTCAATTTTCCATTTAGCTTCCATTCAACTTTGTCCTTTATTTATCATTTGATCAGTGATAACGTTTTTCAAAGAGCTACAACTCAGAAAATGTGGAAATTAGAAAATATACTTTTTAATTCGAATAACCCCCTTTTTCAAAATGTTTTTTACTGGCACCGGTATGTCGATTAGGTGAAATGGTGGCACTGTAAACACAGCGAGAAACGAAAAAATTATTATTGTCAGCCACGACCCTTCATTGTTTTAGCCCTATGACCAACAGAAACCTGTAGTGTTTGGTGTTAAGGCGGCAGTATCTCAAGAACTCCTGTTCATTTTTAATTTCAATACTCCACGCGTTAACTTGTTAGTATGTCTAAACTCTATTGATTTTCAAGTTTCAAATATAATATATCTGCTTAAATTGTTTATGGAGATGCTAATATCCCTTGCAGATTTGAACAATAAGCATTTTAAGTAATTGGTATAATGGTTATAATTGGCTAGTAGCCTGCTCAAGGGAAAGTTGTGCATCATTAGTAATAAAGAAATTTCTATTTTTCAGGTAAGTGTTAATTTTGACTGCGCACTATTCCCAGCTCCGTTTGATTTCCGAACAAGGTGAGTATTGGTTTTTCATATGTTGAATAAAAAAATACATTGCGTTGCATGATTAGTAGGTACTTGTGGCTATAAACAGTTGGTAGTTGATGATAATTTTACATCCGTCGAAGTCTACCTTGACTACCTTGATTAGTCAATTTATAAATAATTATAATTAGCATGCCCTTATGACTTCGTAGCCTCAGATCTTCTACATTGTATGATTGTATTTTGTACTTTGGCAGTTAGCAGAGGGGTTTTTCATCAGTTGATACCTTATCTTTCTCACCATGCTCTGGCTATTTCAGCCACAAATTTCATGTCCTACCTAATGTCCCATGATACATCCCCCCTTTTTCATTTTACTCTGCATTTTTTGTTTAAATTTCCCTCTGAAAGATCTCTTACTTTCTCCTTCAAATTATATTTTAAATTTCTTGCATTCCTCCAATTATTATATTTATTATCTACGGATTAATATTTTATGCTTTGTATATGAGTTTATGAGTCATTTATATTTATTTTTAATTTACAGTACACCATGCCCTTAGTTTAAGACACTTCTCATGTATTGATCCTTACTCACATGGATTGTTCAAAATAACATCAAAATAAAATGAGTGGACATAAAAAACCCTTTTTTATATTGCTATAAGCCATGATTTTCCACTTAATTCACTTTTATCCTACAACAGCACCAATTATTTTTATTTCACTCTGCCGCTTAACAATTTTTTTGAAATAGCACCTCAGAAATATCCCATGTTAGCAATACAAAAAGTTTTCCATTCAAAACCTATTCTGTGTGATAGTCCTCTTATTCTCCGAAAATTATGTTAATTCTGACTTTTCCCGTCAGCGGAAATTCACTTTATCTAACATTCCCTTCCCTCAATGCAGTTCAAAATTTGAAGCAGATCCCTAGATACGACAAAGACTTTTACAGATGGCGCTAGGATGAGCTTCCTATAACAGAAGTTGTACTGCATGTCTCAGATATTATTACAAAGTTGTTGAATAAGCTAGTGGGGGCATTCAAAGCTATCATTTTATAGGTTATGTAAGATGAGAAAAATAAATGATAGAAACTTCTATGGACTCATTTTAATTTCATATTAAAAATTAGTTTTCTAAACTTTTGTTAGCATTTCATTAAAATGTTTAACAATCTTTCCAAAAAACTAATAATAACTGCGATTGCGATTTCTACAATTTTCAAATATCTAAATAGAGATAAATATAATAAAATTTGAGAAGGGGAAATATCTTACTTCTTTTCAAGCACAAATATTTATTCGGGACTTCATTGAACGTCAAAGATGGGTTTCTTAAAAAGTATTTTGTTTTGATCAAATAATTGTGTAGGTACATAAATCTTCCCTTGACATTTAATACAAAGTAAACGTTTAAAATGTTATGATTCCTTTAATAAGATGCGGACTCATTTTAATTTAATATGTATTGCTGTTTGCGATATTTCTTTGTTATTATGTCACCTGGTTCTGCATTTCCACCAAATAACAAGCCGTCGAATTCATTTTGCCATTTCATAAACATTACCCGAGGGTTCAGTGGTTCAAAAGCAATCCAAAGTGAGATGGCGCGTACGTATTTTCTATCGTCTTACACGATGTACGAACGGTGAAACTCCTCGCAGCGGAGAAACGGTGCTCCCGCAATCCGCTCCGTGTTTCTTGGCTTCCAGTACAGGATTGAAGAACAATGCTGATGGAATATCTCCCTGTCTTGCTCCCGATTCAATTTAAAATGCTCTGTTAGCTCTGGAGTTTCACCCTAGCATGCGATTCATCAATTTGAACTTCGGCAAGCTTCACTAGTTTTTCGGTATGTCTATTTTTCTGAGGCAGGCAGGCATAGTCATTGTGTGGACTTCATCAAATGTTGCTGTAAAATTCTGAAATAATAGTACAAGATAATATCCTACTATCATAAAATTTCTCAAACACCGTTCTAATTTTCAAGATTTGATCCACAGTAGAAATGTCTCTTCTAAAACCACTGCATTGGTAGTCATACCTAATCTCCGCAGCATATTCAACGGTTTTTTTGCAAAGGAGGCTTCAGGAAATTTAATAGGTTACATTCAGGAAAAATTAAAGACATTTTTGCTTATGTCCACATGGTTTTTTATTATAACTACGCGTTTCGACGATTACATCGTCATCATCAGGTACAGACAAATGTCTGTACCTGACAAAATTTGTCTGTACCAGATGATGACGATATAATCGTCGAAACGTGTAGTTATAAAAAAAAACCATGTGGACATAACAAAAATTCCTTTAAATTTTCCTGAAATTATGTTCCACAACATCTCGCCAGATACCGATGAGTATATTTAGGTTACATCCAGTAATTCAATGCCAATATTATAATTACAGATTCTATTGTCAACTTGTCTATATATCAAATAATATGAACATTCTATAGGTATTATCACACATCCTCTCGAGTTTTCAGTATGCTTTCTTCTTTCATATTTTTAATGATCAGCTCATTTAGTTTCTTCTGTAAACAGTTCCGTCCATTTTCAAAGGCTCTGCTGTGATTTTTTTTACCTTATGCTTTATCGTTCTTTATTTTCTGACTTATATCAATTACTGTATTTTCAGTAGGGCCCTAGAATTTCCTGCTCAGGTGTCATAAATGCGTCGTTTCCTTAATTCTGTGTATAGTTTCTTCCTTTCTGACATTTGGCGTTTTAATTCATCATCTTAACGAAGCAGTCCACATTTTGCGGTAATCTTCACTGTCCGCGAGGCCATACCTGAGCTCGAAAGTAGGAGGTCTTTCTCTCCTGAACACTTTGTTCCTAGAAGCTCTTGAAGTTCCACGGGGAGGAAAACGTTTTGGTCGTGGAACTGGTTGAATTCAGCATCGAGTCCCGGTCATGGTAAATGACATTTACTCTGTAGAATTTTGCACACTAGGAAGTAATCCACTACGTGTGTAATATGTGATCTGGGAAGCTGAATGCAAAGTTTCATTTCAGTTATTCATTTGAAGAGAGTGTAGCGTAGAATCATCGCGATATTTATGTTAGTATAAGTAAAAGCGAGGGAGGGTTCATCCAATGCCTCGCACTTTCGAAATCATCCCTCTCCTCTCCACCCCCGACCCACGACCGCATTTCCCTACAGGCATTGTCAATTTCCCCTCTTCTTCATTTTCTCATTCTTCTTGCCCACTTCTCTCTCGCAGCCCTTCCTCTCCTCACCCCTCCCTGACCCAGCCTCTCACACCCACCATACCTCCACTCTCACCCCCAGCCAGGCAACTGAGTTTTTCCCCTCTCCAACCCCCCTGCCCTCGAGACCCGTTCCCTCCCCTCTCCTACCACACTCCACTTTGTTGCTGAATTATTCCCATCCGAGGGAGAAAGCTGCGGAGAGGAGGGGAAGGAGGGGAGGAAAATAATTCCCTTGAACCAATGAAGAGAAGATCCACCCCCCCCTTCTCTCCCTATACCAGTCTTCCCTCCCTCCAAACCTCCCCTCTCCCTATCTCTATGCATCTGAGTAAACACTCACTCTCTCCACTTCTTCCCTTCCTTCTTGTCACTCATCCGAAACAGAGAGAGAGGTAGAGCAAACACTCTATCACCCCTTTCCTCTCTCTTACTCCCTCCCTCCCTCCCTGAGCCAACAACCCCTCTGGACTCTTTCCCTGCGCGCACGAACCGACTCGACGCGTACATTTCTCTCGGTATTGCATTCCTTAGTAACCCCGGGGCGAGTAACGATGACCTCGAGCCTATTTACATGTCGATCGGCGTCCGATGCTTTTCTCGTCGATAGTTTGTGCCCGACAATGTACCATCCTGATGGTTTTATTTCACGATTATTCTCGATAATATTCTCAAGCGTTTCCCATTGTGGGTGCCTTACATTTGTTCCCGTGTGTTACTCACTTCCCAACACGACAGCGCACTTGTCTTACATTCGTGAAACAGATCCTGAGCACTTGACATGCACTCTTCATAAAAATAGGGAACAAAGTTGATGTGTGCTTAACAACAAAAGGCTTCGACAATATTTTTCATGGCTGTTGTCATTTTGGTAAATATATAGACTCAAATCATTTGGTTATGAGTTTTTTTCACCCAAATAATGTTTTTCTGCCAATATATTTCATAACATTTTGCTTTTACTCATTTTTTCATTCACTGCATATAGTCTGGACTAAAGTGCGCCTATGTGTTCCAATGTGTACATCCTTCAACACCTTGAATAGAAAGCAACCAATATTAACCTACAGTTCTCAATATTAAGTAGAGCATTATTACCCAAGTTTTTACTTTAAAAACTTGTATTATCTGTTGATGCTAGTTATTTTTTATTCTAGACCGGCTGTTAAAATTCCTTGATTTTAAGAAAGCATTCAAATATGTTCCACGCTAAAAACTCATTCAAAAATTGCAACCATGCGGAGTAAATAAAAAGTACTGAATTGGATACGGGAAATTCTCAGTGATCGCAAAAATAATAATTATTAGTGACATTAGGTCTGAGATGGTTACAGTCACAACCGGTGTACCACAAGGAAGCATGATTGATCCTCTTTTATTACGAACATGAACAGAGTTCTCAAATTAGGTGTAAACTTAGATTATTACGGTCATCTTCTGGGAAATCAGCGAAGACAGACTAAGAAGTTCTATCCTCATCTAAACAACGTTCTATCGTGGTGCCAGGAGAGGGGGTTAAAATTAAATATTAGTAAATGCACAACAGTGCACTTCTTGCGGAGGTCATCACACCAACGCCATAGTTTTGACCAAAATGGGCGCTTGGCGGAGACAAAGCTTGATTTGCGGCTGACATTGAGTAAACTTTCTCTTTTTCAATGCGGGCAGAAGCCTGTCAAAATGTCGATGCCGATAGTCCAAAGCGTCCAAAGTATCTAGTCACAGCGCGAGCATATAGCGGAGAGATATTCAGCCGAGTTGCCGGGAGGGTGCTTTCTCTACTTCACCCTCGCATTGTCCGTTACTAGCACGCTCGCGCCAAGATTGCTTTCTTGCTTGGAGAATCGGTGACGACTCATGTCTACAATACGGATGAAGTAAACATATACTACTCAGAAAAATTTTAATACCTTGGAATCACCTCAAATTCATATTTATCGTGGAGAACACACAGAAAAAGCATATGCGGTATATCATTAAAGGAACTAGGATTTATCAAGCATACAATGGGAAGGTCCTTGGATGGAATCGTAAATAAAAAGTGCTACTCTTCTGCGGTTAGGCCACACCTCTGGGAATGCTTCATCTCGGCGTAAATGTCTTGTCTCGACCACCAAGGCGAAAGTCCTCTTGACAGAGAGCCATTTCGGCGCAGACCGTTTCGGTGCAGAGACGTTTCAGCACAAAAAGCTTATCGGTAACCACTTGGATAACGACTTGTCTAAACTTTTTTAAAGCACTCGTTTTAGAATAGATATACATATAAAGAAACGTTTTGTCTCTGATAAAAGAAGCAAACATGACCACAAAAATACGGAGAGTATTAGTGTCAAAATGAAGTTGCTTGACAATTAACATAGTGAAGTCCTCTAGCTTACCTTACTAAACTCCGAAGATTATGCCAACATTCCCTCTTTTATGTGATGATCTCTAGTCGATCAAATATCTCCCTGTATCTAAAACCACCATTGCGTGTTTGTAATTTTGATTTGGTTGACTGACGTTGCTACCTAGCTTTAAAACTATGAACTCATTCGATGGAATGGGAAACTGTGCTTTCCTAGTCAGCCTCTTCTAATTTAAATGCTCGTTCTTTTCCATGGGATATTGAAAAGGAGGTTTCAAAATTACAGAGTCGACAATAGCTGGTACGAAACTGATGAATTCGACAGTTTAATTGTTGTAAAAGGCTACTGACATGTACCGCCATCCATTAGTTAGCCACCTAGTTTCCACCCCAGTAGAGACTAGCTGACTCACGCTCCATAAAATAACCTTTCGTCGTAGGCTTCCTGTCCCACGCCACTGTCCTAACATCCTCATGTTTATGCAATCTTCATGGCTTTAAAGCATCGAGGAGAAGTTAAAACTCGGGATGTAACGTACACGGGAGGCGCGCCTGATCCCGTTTCAATGGTGCCAGTCCAGTCGCGTTCGCCTAGCAAATCATCCGGCCGCGCTGCGGTTCCCGGGTGTGGACCGTGATCCTTGTGATAGGGAGGCGGATTCATGGGATATGGCCGTTCTCGTCTCTGTTATCGTTCGTAGAAAGAACGATAGACTCAGCCCGATGTAAGCGGATACCCTCTTCACGAATGGTAGTGTTCGCGCGTCAGGAGTCGACTGAAGCCGAGGACTCCTCCTAGTTAGGCAATGTCAATCCATCCTCTAGACTGAGATCTGGTGGTAAAATCTTTTCTTCTTCGCCGCAAACTCGTCGCGGTTGAACTTAGGTGAATATGAGCGCGGAAGAGACGCTTACTTTGTGCGTGGATTCCGCGGCAAGTTTCATCTCGCGCTTTGAGAATCAACGTTGACTGTTCGATCTCGTTCATGTAATCGAGCAAACAATTGCAAGCCAACTCATCCCTTTGACCTATCATTGCATTTTGCCTTCATCTTGCCATTTGCCCTTGCATCTTTGCTTACCTGAACCTCATATTACCACATTTTTTACAGCACAGTTCCATTGCCACACCCTGTCTCATTATTATAGTGTAGTGGACGAATTTATCCCATCCGGCATCCTCTCCAGAAATTGACTGCTCCACTCAATGCAATTTTTTAGGATGAGCAAATAGAAAGAAAGGGTTTGCCCTTCCCTTCTTTTTTTCCTCTGAGTTCCAGAAATTTCTCCAAGCTTTGACAATTTTAGGTGACTTGATTGATAAGAGAAGGGAAACAGTGACTCACCCTATTTTGCGCTCCATGGCGATAACACCTTGGCCCGGAGTGGGATCAACAGAGTCTTTGGCACTTGGATAGGTTGTTTGTGCCTTTGAACTTTGGGTCAGTCACAAATTTCATCAAATTGAATACTAGAATGAGATGATTCATTTGGTGGGTCCAGCTGATATTTTTGGGACGAAACCAATTCCATTTGTAAAATTTGGTCCTAACCTAAATATAGTGGGTGACTTTTTTTGCTATGACGTATTTTATTTTTCACACTTAACTTATTTTTAACCTGTGGTGATTTGAACTCATAAGAAGAGTGAGATATGCAAATTTTCGCAATAGTCTCTATGGAGACGAAACAGAATGATCAAATCTTGTAGAGGGCTTCTAGTTCTATAGTGAATCATACAAATTGTATTATCTATATCGATTAAAAAAATATATAGTCGGCCACTAAGACTCGTATCGTATTTAATTTATAACTCACTTTTTAAATGCAGTAATTGTATCTTATGGTGCTTTTATTAGTTAGTTTTTTGTAATGTTTTCTGATACGCATAATTTTATAGTCATCTTTGTAAGATTTTTACTCTGATTGCAATGTAGTTATGAATTTATTTTTTAATGAATTAGAATTTTGGGCTCTAAATATAATTTTTAGAGTGTTCTGCTCAGCCCTGTGCGCATCGTCCGAGCTAGTCATTGATTGCCTCGCGTATGTCCTTGAATCCATGATCAATCCTTAAGATTTTTATGTGACCTTTATGGTGATATACACGGACTCGAAGGCTTTCGCAGAGTCGTTCAGATGATAGTGAAGGCTTTAAAAAGGGCTATCTTTCGCGTATTTCCACTGTCTTAGACGACAGTTTCGACAGCATTGCAGCTATTTTCAACAGGTAGGAAGTGCCTTCGCCGAAAGAAGTACGTGGAAGAGAGCCCGAGAAGCCTTCACTGCCAATTATATAGCCATATCTCAGGGACACGTCTACCTTGTGAATCATCGGCAAACTGTGGAGCATCGGACCTGGCCTTCTCATCTGGCCATGCCATCGGAAAGCTTTCCTTCGCCAGGTTCTATTCCAGCAAATGAGTCGCCATAGGTTATTGTACCGGAAACGAAGTTGAAATAGTGGGCTTGTCAATGCTCTGGTCACTGAGGTTGATCACCAGCCGTTGGAAATCCAGGGGTTGGACCAACATCTTGCAGGTCGACAGATTACTGAATTTCCTTTTTGCCTTTTAGAGTCTTTCATGACCAGTAATTCTCCCATGGCTATCATGACATGGCATGGAAAAAATTAGCGGATACCAATTCTCGAAAACCTCATCCATCGAAAGGAAGATGGAATATTTAGCCGCAGTGTCGACCGGGTGCCAAAACACACCGACCTCTTTCTCAGCGGATGGATGCATCATCACCCTTCCCAAAGAGTAACTACCCTATCTACCCTGATTCATCGGGAAAAAACTTTATTTGATTCAGAAAATCTTTCCAAGAATCTACATCTGAAGTAAATATTCCGGTGAAACGGCAATTGTGACAAGGATATGACTATTGCTCTAAGAAGGGCTTCAAACATCCGGGACACCACTACCGAGAAAGAACGCCAAAAAAGCGATTTTCAGGACTAGCTTAACTTTCGTACCTCGGTTTCGGGCACAATCGCAAGAATCCTGAATAGATACGACATTGAAACCTACTTTAGCCCACTCTCCAAACTGGCAAAATAACTTATTACCACAAAGTACCCCTCCATCATCCTGGCACCTAGAGTATAAGGTATACGATGCAAATTTGGACAGATGCACGAGAAAGAGACGAGCAAGACGATCGTCACAAAGGTCAAGAAACACCAGCGGCATTTTTAGCTTGGCCGTGCTTAGTATTTCCAAACGACCATGCCATTTACTGGGAGAAAATGAGGCTTTTCTGCCGCGTGGACAAGTTCTGGGAAAGACTGACGAAGGAAATGATCAAAATCCGGATGGAAACATACATTATGAACCGTACACTGGGTTTTATGTCAGCAAATCCAGGAAACCAGTGCTGAGAAACGTCCGAGAGACTAGGGAAAAAAAGGAAGAAATCAGCAAACCAAACACGCGGCACTGGATCAGAAGTCAGGGAGTATGTATTCTGGACCAGTTTAATAGCACAATATGCCCTGATATCGATGGACAACTCGTATATCGAAACGTCGGTGGTATTATTCTCTTAACAACCGGTTTTCTACGTCCATTATATGACCTGAAATGTTACACTTTTGCGTTTTAATATTCGGAAAGAAAAACTAGGGTATTATTTTTTTCCACGTCTAAGTATTTTCCTGATTTATTGATTCATCTATCGAGGGTAACATCAAGTCACTCTTCGAGGTAAAGGCTCAAGGTGCACGAGGGGATTACGAGATCCACAACACGATCTATTTATCTCGCCGTCCATCCACTTGTTTTGTACAAGCGCATTTTTCTTTCTTTTTCGCGTCCTAAGGAGGAGTGGCCAATGATAATTTGCAGCCGTGAATGCCGTTCTCCTCCTTCCATCATCGCTTGCACCTCTATAAAAATCGCGCTAAAGGAAATGAAATGGATACCTCTTTCTAAAGTTTTCCGAACGGGTAGAAAGAAGGAAGAAGGAGACCCTTTTTATCTCTGTGTCCCTTTTTCGTCCCTCTCTTTCTTCTCCTTTCCTCCCCTCCCATCCCAATACCTTTCCTTTCTCACCCTCCACTCCCATTGTGGAACCGTTTCCCCCCACGTTCGACCGTCCTCGCATCGTGCACCGTTTTTACGCGCGCCCTTTCCCGTCGACATCTCCGTCCTCGTCCTATGAACCATCTGTGCGCGAGGGCCGTCTGACCCAGTCCCAGCATCCCGGCGTGTGTCGGAGATAAAAGGAGCGTAGTGCTGGAGGAAGCGGGAGAGGGGGCGGGGCGGTCGGGCTGGCGTCCCCCTCAATCGATCGATCCTTCAGCAGATTCCACGAACCCACACCAACTTGCCGCTCAATCCACGACCTTTCTGCTTTTTTGATATTCATACCTCGTTCCCCGCCCTTCTTTTCTTCTGCACACCTCTCGCCGCCGCCGCCGCCCTGTGCTTCCATCCAATGGAAATTCCATATTTATAATTCCTCCCGCTCGCGTGTCTCCACTCGCTCCCACATTTTATTGCATCTAAGGATCTTGCAGTACGCATGGACTCTCTTCTTCTCCTTCCCTCTCTCCCTCACACACCAATTTCATCTTTTCCCAATCTTCCTTCCATTCCCCTTCTTGCCCCTCCCACCCTCCTGTCCCTCCCACCTTCCAATCATCATACGAACCCGATTTGCTTTCTCCGTGGATTCAGGGTACGAACAGTATTCCCAGATCGTTGACTTCCAAAGGCTCTGTAAAAGATTCATCTACATACTACCCCGCAAGCCGCCTCAAAAGGCATGTGGCGGGGGGTGTTAGGACACCAGCCGTAAAAAAAAATCAAAGTTCCGCCTAGCATTTATTTAAGTCCTTAATTGTTCGGGGGAAAAACAAATTCTCATACCTATCCGTTCGGCAAAATATCTCTCTTTATCGATTTTGTCGGACCTGGAGATATAATGTAGTTCTAATATGATGTTCTCCATGTCGCTCTGAAAGATATTCATTCTCAATTGCTCAAGCAATCTAAGCCTAGCGCGTAGTCTCCGAGTCTCTAGCGGCTCCCACCCTAAATCGTTCAAAATCTGTGTAACGCTTTCTGTACGGTCGTAGCAGTTTTTGACGAATCGCGCAGCTTTCCTTTGTATTTTATTAAGCTCATGGACTAGGTCTTTCTCCGCCGGATCCCATATGCTCGCTGCATATTCAAGGTTTGGCCGGACGAGTGCAAAATAGCATCTCTCTTTCCCTTTATCATCCGAAAATCTTCCCACAACACGCTTGACAAATCCTAGCTTCTTCAGGGCTCTGCCACAAATATTTCTTATATGTGCCCGCCCACGATAGGTTCGAAGTTATCGTAACTCCCAGGTATTTCAATTCATCTGTCGCATTTATGCTAACGCCATCCACAACATATACATGGGAATAGTTGGACAACCTACGCAAGAAATGCACCGCCGTGCAGTTGTTCAGATTAAGTTCTAGTCCCCACTCTTTGCTCCACGCATGAACGTTGTTTAAGTCCGATGACGGAATTTCAAAGTCAGAGTGATCACTAATTTCGCGGTATATGACAGCGTCGTTGGTAAATAAACGTATTTTACTGCTGATTCGGCAGCAGAGGTCGTTTATATATATAATGAACAAAAGTGGGCCAATAACGCTTCCTTGCGGGACACCTGATATCACTTTAACTATATCAGAGCTAATTCCTTCAAGAACTACTTTTTGCTTACGATCACTCAGAAAGTCACGTATCCAGTTTAGTACTTGTTCGTTCAACCCGCATGACTGTAATTTGTATAATAGTTTTCTGTGAGGTACCGTGTCGAAAGCTTTCTTAAAGTTTAGAAATAGTGCGTCAACTTGTCTTTTCGATTCACCAGATTTGTGAACGTCGTGAAGAAAGAGCGCGAGCTGTGTTTCGCATGATCTACCTTTCCGGAACCCATGCTGACAATTATGCAGGAGGTTTCGACTGTCCAGAAAAGTCATGCTATTGCTAAAAACGATATATTCGAGAATCTTGCCTGTAATCGATGTCAATGATATTGGTCGATAGTTCCCTGGGTCATGTCTGTTTCCCTTTTTAAATATCAGTGTAACGTTTGCAGTTTTCCAGTCCATTGGTATCTTTCCTTCAATCAATGACTTATTGAATATTATCTCTAAGAACGGTGCGATCTGTGGTGCTAACTCCTTGAGAACGCACGCGGGTATTCCCTCCGGACCCGGAGATTTAGTACTTTTATCGATTGTAGCTGTTTAGTTATCCCATCGCGTTGAATCGTGATTTCTTTCATCGGTTCCTCAATGAATGGAATGTCTAAATTACACGCAGTGTCGTCTGTAGTGTAAACACTTTCTAAGTGGGAGTTTAACACATTAGCTTTGTCAATATTTTCGGTGATAAGTTTACCATCTTTATCAAATAACGGATCTACGGTAGAAGATTTTCCCTGAAGTTCTCTCGCATATGACCAAAAAGATTTTGTATTTTCTTCGAGTAATTTACCAAGTATTTTTTTCTGGAAATTTCGCAGTACAGCACGCAATGTTTTCTTGGTTTTTGAGCGTTGCGCAAGGTAACTCTTTTTTGCTTCAAGTTCCTTCGATTTTTCACCAAACGTAGTGATTTTTTTGAACAAATTATACAGTTTTCTCTGTTTCCTGAGGTCCCTCCTAACATCGTTATTGTACCAGCGAAGTTCTTTCAGTTTTTGTGGAATGTGTTCGTTGATTCCTTGGTGTAAGATTTCTAAGAAGTATTTCCATGACACATCGGTGCTTTTATCCTCTGTTTTAGCTACGTAGTCCGTGTATCAATCATTAAGCATCTCGCCAAATTTAATGAAGTTACATTTATCAAATAAATAAATATTGCGTTTTGGTTTTTCGGCCGACTCCACTTCTGTCTTTCAGGTTGCAAGAATTGCTCTGTGATCACTTATACCGTCGAGAACATTGATACGTTTTATCAACTTAGGATGCCTTACTGCTAAAAGGTCTAATATTTTATTACCTCTCGTATGCTTGTCGACTGCTTGGGCTAGCGAGTGATTTGAGAGTACGTTGAGTAAGATCTCACTGATTTTTCTATTCCTCGAATTCGGTTTTACCGTGTAAGAATCCCAATTTATATATGGGAGATTAAAATCTCCCCCAATAGTTATTACACTTTTACTATCTCTCAAAGTAAATGCGGATATTTGATTTTCTAATTGGTAAATAGTATCTACTTCGGAGTTTGGAGGTCTATAAAAAGAGCAAACATGTATACTCCTTTTGTTTCGTTGTTTAATTGTACACCATACGCTTTCTATTACTTTGTCGGTTATTTCGTGAGCGGTGCTGTGTAAATGTGATTGAACCGCTGGAAAAACTCCGCCACCTGTTCTATCGCGTCGATCGCATCTGTAGATTTTATATCCTGGCGGGAAAACTTCGCTGTCGCTTATATCCTTCACAAGCCAACTCTCTGTTCCTAAGACTACATCTGCGTCCTGAAATATATGCTCGATTTCTGCGCGCTTGTTTTTTACGCTACGGCAATTAACTACGACAAAGTTAATGTCATATTTCGTAAGGCGAGAGTCGGTTGGTCCTTTTTCAAGCTTACGTGTATTAGGTTGGCGATTTACACTGGAAGTCCTAATTACACCTGATATAATATCTTTCTCTGGAGGACGCGTTTTGGAAATATTTCCGCTATTTTCCGGCATAGCCGCGCCTAAGTTTACTTTGATGTGGAGGTTTTCGCAAAGTTGATTTCCTCGGAGGCTACGTTTGATTAATTTTTTACGAATCCAACCAGATGACCTACCCTCTAGTCTAAAAAATACCTGCAGTTCTCATAAATCCTACAAGCCACCCGTTCAGACGCCTCTTTGGAGTAATGCACCCCAGACGAGTTGAGGGGAGCCCGGCACGATTTAAGCACCGGCCGGAGATCAACGAATTCTGCCCCAATGCTCACACAGAATTCCCACAGCCTCTTGTTGATCCAGGCAATCCTGTTTCAAACTCGAGAACCGCAGTCGGTCCGTGGAACGATGCTGCAGATGGATAGCCGCATATCGACACCAGTGCCCCTCCGAACGCGTTCCACCTCCGAGTTTAGATCCCTAAAGGAATCTAAAACCTCATTGGCTCCGCGCTCGGAAGCATCATTGGTGCCAACATGTGCCACCACCCGCAGTCTAGAGCAGCCCGTGCCCTTCACCGCTGCTTTTACCGCCGCCGTAGAATTGGGTACGAATCCCCCTGGTATACACCAGGAGGTGACCCGTTGGTCCGCTCCGTCTTTCCTTGCCCTCTTCTCCAACTGGGGGAAAATCCGCCGGACGTTCGAACTCCCTAACAATACGATCCCTGCCCTCCCAGCCCGACTGCCTTTCAAGGCTGTGTCCCTCGCAACAGGGGGTTCCTTCACGACCTCGCTAACTGGCACCCCAGGTTGTGATCATCCCCTGACTC
The DNA here is from genome assembly GCA_963169105.1 of Ceriagrion tenellum. Taxonomy (NCBI): domain Eukaryota; kingdom Metazoa; phylum Arthropoda; class Insecta; order Odonata; family Coenagrionidae; genus Ceriagrion; species Ceriagrion tenellum. The sequence continues at coordinate 197,451,718 of OY720632.1, forward strand.
GAAGACTGCACCGTCTCCCTCAAGGCCACCGCACTTGCTTCCGCCCCCGAGCATGCCCGGGGCACCACCTTGGTGCTGTGAAGGGTCTTCGAGGAAGCGCTACTATCCCCGGAGCCCGAGACTTTCCCACGACCTGTTACCCGGGCGTGTATCTCCGCAACCAATCTCTCCAGCATGGCGACACGTGCATCAGGGAGGTCGTTCTTCGCCTTGCTCTTGATATTAGCTACAGAGGAACGGCCAGCCATACTACTCTACCGGCTTTGACGGTTTAAAAACTCTAAAAATACACTAAATCCTCTAAATGCGTACATCTACATCTACGTCATACCCTGCAAGCCACCCAAAGGGTGTGTGGCAGGGGGAAAATAAAAACGGCCGCCGTAAGTCTCGAACCTCCTGAATTAAACCTGTGAAACAGCGACGCTACCCACTACACCAAGCGATCCCGCGTAAGGAGGGTATAAACGAATCAAACACGGAGGTCTAAATTAGAATGTGTAAGGTTGGCTGGGAAGGACTGTGTGGCAAGACAGTTACACGTTTAAAGTTAGTAATGAGTCCGTGACTAGAATGCCTACGTACGTATAGAATCCGATAATAATAAAGAGTCAATACTCTTACCAAAGTACTATTGATCGTTTTAAATTTTATGTAACTAATTAACCACTAAAGCAAGACAATTGAATTATAATTAGGCACTACAAAACAAAAAAAGCATGCACTACAAAACTAACAGTAAAGGATACAGGTTACGATATTATATTTAGTGTAGGTACTAAATATGAGCCTTAAAACTTAAGGACAGGCGTAAGGCACTAGAATAAAGGAAGCGAAAGAAATAGAATTAAGGAAAGAGAAAAACAAATAAGATGTTCAGCGACTACTTATCCGTTTCACCGTCACGTGGCAGGCACAACGACAGCTACAGGACCAGGCTGCTTCACAACACTACTTCACTACTCCACTTTACTACTCGAACTACTTCGCAAAATGCGATTACAAAAAGAACTAGTAGGACACACTAAAAAAACACTTGTAACACTGCTAACTAACTAAGAAAACTGATTCATGTTCAGAGCCAAAAGCCTACTGGCTTTGGGAGTCATACTTTTCATAAAATATGATTGCAAGCTATTTAAAATGCAATTTTTTCGTGACCGTAATTTTCGTGTAACGTTTGTTGATACTTTCCGTGGAGGTACTGATAATATCTAAATTCTGCTTTCAGGAACAGCAACTGATATAAAAAAGGGGAAAATTTTTTGCGTGTTTCCGTGGATTTTTCTTTGTTGCAAAATGCTATACATAAACGTCTTTTAGTATGAGCTCTGAAGATATTTCCATGCTAACATTGGGGGTTTGAAAAAGTTTTGGCTCATTTCAAGGTAAAATTCTCTTTTTTCTCTGCAAAACATGATGAGTACCTACTTAATGATTTCAATGAATGTGGTCTTTGCTTTGCGGTGGAGATAAATTAGGCATTAATTCAGAGAAAGTGGTGTGTTTCAAGATAATGACAGTGACATATTTTCTTTTATAAATTTATTATATTTTAATATTAAATTTATAAATTTATATGTTATGAAACAAGTTTTAAAATACATCTGTGGAAGTACTGTTTTTTGAGAAATTCACCATAGAAAATGACCAATTTTCGTCATTTCCTCTAACTTTTTCGACGTCATTTTCCCATTTTCCCCGAAGCTCCGGCTGAGGGATCTCACAAAGTTCATCTCTGAAATATAATCTTTATTTCTCCAGCCAAGAAGGTTTTGGGTCTATGAAATTGGAGTGAAACTGGGGTGCCGGGGTGGGACGGAACGCGGTGCGTAAATGGCGACTTTTGATACTGAGACGGGCATTCATGAGAATTTATGAAACCATTTTCGTGATTTTTGGAAAGCTGAAATGGAGCAAAAGGACATTTTGGAGTGTGCATGAAGTTTGAAATTCATGTTTTTACGAGTACCAGCTACGAATATATAAGTAAAATATGCCTTTTATTTTCCAAGCCAACAAGGTTGCGGGCCTGTGGATTGAAACAGGGTGGGTGCTGGGGTGGGACGATACGCGGTGGGCAAATGGCACTTCTTCATTCTGAAAAAGGAAATTCTAAGAATTTATGCAACCGTTTTCATGATTTTTGGAATTTTTAAAAGAAAGAAAATCGGTATATTGGAATGTTCATGAATTTTGAAATTCATCGTAAATGGTGATGTACATATTTTAAAGATTGCCCCTTCCCCACGACCCATTGGCCCAACCCCGGCCATTTTTGGTACTGAAAAAAAGTATATTTATTTTATAAAATTACTAGCGGACCCGACAGAAGTTGCCCTGCCCAAACGTTGGCTTGCATGCTATCAGCGGGTTCAGCAAACGTTTTTTCGATATCCGAATTTTCGATAAACTACATACTAAGTGACATTTGACATTGAGTTTTACATTTCATTCTTTTCGTTTCGTAAAAACAACGCCAAGCTACGACGCAAGTGCGACGACTTGCACGTGTATTGATGCGTACCTCAAATGCCACAGATTTGATATCAGCGCCACCTATGGTGCACAAACATAACTATAAATTATTCTCAGATGGTCAATTATTCATGAACTTCTCAGAAGGTTTTAGCGGTCAATAATTCGTGAAATTATGATTTTTTTCATTTTTAAAATATTGTAGGTGGTGGGGGGGGGAGGTGAAATTTTAGGGTTATATGTTCTGATATGCGAAAAATCTTTTTAAAAAAATTCGTCAAAAAATATTCTAGAACCCGATCACAGCGCCACCTACCGGGTCCAATTGTGAATCTAAACCATTCAAGGACCCACTCAAAGACACACAAAACATTTCATCAAAATCGGTCCATCTGTTTAGGAGGAGTTCAGTGACATACACACGTACAGAAGAATTATATATATAAAAGAAGATATCGGGTGAGTTCTATTAAAAATCATATTAAGAGGATCCCTTCCACTGGATACTCTTAAAACTAATTATTTCATTAAAAATAGAGGGGATGGTTCTCCCCGCAGCAGGGTGGGTACGGCCAATGGGGGTGGTAGGGATGATATGTCATTTGCATACATATTTCGCAATGAACTGCACGCGGTTATTATTGCATTAAAAACAACGGAATGGCTCTCCCCGCAGGGGCGGGCTGGGTTAATGAGGGGGGGGGGGTGTCCTCTTTCACCCTTCCAAAAATTTAACGACTACAGTACCGGTAGTCAGCGTCTTCCCTCGTCACTTGTTATGTCACCCAGGGTCAACAATGACGAGGCAATAATCGCGCAATTAGATGTGTAATTGGCGACACAAATAGTTGTGGAGGGGCTTTTGTGCTTCCGTCATTTCCTCTCTGAGCTCTGACTTACAAGAGGTAGAAAATGTGTGGGAGCACGTGTATAATGTTCAGCAAAAGCTGTGATCACCCGAGAATATGGTACGATAGTGAAAGTTATGGAAGTGTGTGAAAAAAGTGTGTGAAACGGCGTAAAAACTGCAGCGTAGTGAGAAGTAAAGCATTGAAAATGCACGAATAAGAAAGTGAAGTGTAAATGAAACGCATAATAAGGGCAGTGGAATGAGTTGTGAATTTAGGTAAAAGCAAGAAAAGTAGGAGTGATGCAATACTAAATAATCGTGCGTTTCCAATGTTCCACTGACAACATATTAGCATGGTAAGGAATTACATGAAACGGGAGAGAGTAGTGTGGACTGCCGCGCCACGTCGGGGTCAAAAGTGAAAACAGTACAACTGCGGCCAGGAGAAACCTCACCTGAAAGATTTTAAATTTTCCTATTCCTTGTAGATTTGTAATTTTCCCAAAGTAAAAATACTACAAGATATTGGAAGGTTTGTAGTTTATGCCACATAGATTTTGTTGCAATGTGTGCAGTAAAAAGGTTGAAAAAAATGTTGAAAGGTGTGCAACACAAGCGGAGATTTACTAAGAATATCTGTAGCTTAGGCAGCGCGGAATAAAGAGAAATACATCTACATTAACGTAATAACCCGCGAGCCGCCGCATGGGCGTAAGGCAGGGGGTGTTAGGTCATCAGCCGTGTAAAGGTATAAGTTTTTGGAGATGAAATGGTGACATGGATTATAGGAGTGTATTTAGTAGAGCTCAATTTTTATTGTTATTGCTTATTGTTCTAAAAAAAAAACGAGTTATTGTACCTATATGTTCGGCAGTGTCTCTCTCTTATTTTATCGCGTCTGTCAGACCTAAAGATGTGGTGAGAAGTCATGATATTATTCTCTATTTTGCTCTGAAACATATCAGTTCTGAATTTATCAAGCAACCTAAGCCTAGCGTGTAGACTCCGAGTCTCTAGGGGCTCCCACCTTACTGGGCTTCTGACAGTTGTGAGACATTATATGTAGGCTCATAGCCTTTTTTAAAGATGCGCGCTGCTTTTCTTTGTATTTTACTTGTTGGTTAAATCAATTTGACAAGGGTGTCAAATGTTTCGAAGTAGTTTCTGCTTAGAGTATAGACGCTTATTGCGTTCCTTGAGCAGACTGAATTTTAGTGGCCAAAGAAGCGGCTTTTCTATAGGTGAGGAAGCGTCTAGAATGCCACCTCAGAACGGAAGAGAATATTTTATAAGTTACCAAGAACATTATAAAGACATTTGCCGTCTCTGAGGCCCGAACACGGGCTGCCCGCATGCGAGGCGAGCGCTGATCCGCCGGGCCAACACGGGGCTGGTGTAGTATTGATATTCCGCGTATCTGCAGATATTCATTAATGCAGAAAATTTGTTAATCAGATGTGCGTTTGACTCAATTTTTCATATCATCGAAGCAATGACTTCTAATCAGAATAAGTTCTTTAGTTCTCAGAGTGTTTCTTCACTCACATCCACAAAGCCTTTATTTCCACAATATTTGAAACCAAATTGTGTAGTTGAATTATGGTAGTTGCTCAATGAAACCAAGAAAAAAGATTAAAAAGGCGAATTGCCAATTTCATGGGTCCTTCAGGCATGGGTTAAAAGGGATGAAATAATAATAATATTCCGCGTGTCTCCAAAGTCATTTTTTGTGGATAATAATTTCAGAAAACAATAAATCATCTTCACCCACAGAACAGTCAGTATCTTCACACTCATGCATTTGTCCATGTTCTGTTCTTTTAAATCTAATAATCACAGTATCTACCGAAATTTCAAGGATAATAGAGGTTCCGTCGGCAGAAATTTATCAGAAAAGTTCACCAAAAAGTAAATAATGTTGACGTTTTAGCCCAGAATTTTATTATCCTCTTCAATGTATGTGTTTTGAATATGTTTTGGTAACTTACAGAGTATTGTTAATGCTAGTGGATAATTTTTGTATTTACTTCTGTCAAAAAACAAAAATTCCTCTGCATAGGTTATAATTGTAATAATCACAAGAAAAACTAGATTATGTTGCTTATTCCCATTATAAATCAGTATTTCCTTTAAATTAAAAATTTTTATTTATATCTTAGCACCTATATCATCATAGATCTTTCCGAAACGATTTGATGTCACAGCGGAATATGAAAGAAATGAATTGACAACGCGTTCATCACTAGTTGGTTGGAACCTTCCGTAAAGTTGATAATTTGTTAGAGGTAAGCCAGAGTAAATGTTGTGCAAGGCTCTATTAATTGTGGACCATTCCGCTGGTTTTTGGAAAAATATAAAGGAATAATATTCTTCGAAAGTACATGGAATGGTTGGGAACTAGTGAATTTTCGTAATTTTTACAACAATGATGTTCTCCAATGAAATATAATGCAGCAATTATTGACAGTTGAGCTCTTGTTTTTTCATTTCCCAGTTGGTTAGAAAGGGAGGCAGACTATGATTTCATGTAAGAAAGTGTAACAGAATGAAAAAAGCCATAATAAAAATTGAAGTCGTAGTTTTTACGAGCGTCAATGCTTAAATATTAAGAGCATATCACCGATCACTTTGTGACAAAATGCCAAGCACATCTAGACATACTCTGCATAGTACACAAAATCTTTCTCTTAAAAAAGGAGGGAAAGATGTCTCGTAAACAGCCGAGACATAGGGTAGGAATGGAGGCAAAATATTCTATCGCGATGGTAAAAATTTACAGATTTGCAAATGATTAATTTGTGTTGGTTTATTTACATATTATTTAAAACATTTTTTTATTGAGGAGCACGAAACTACCCGATCCTAAGGTAAAATAATATGGCATTGCTTGACTAAAGGCTCGTGAGTATCTTTAGAATGCGCCATACTGCACCTGTGAAGTTAGTTGACCTATTGATATTTGAAATTGGGCCAAGGCGTCCGCATTATTGTATGCGTGCGCATTCAGGCCACAAGTGGCGATTGATTGCCATGGTATACGTTCTCACGGCTGTCTACTCATTTTAACCGGGAATAAAAGGATAAAATAAAGACTACATCTACATCTACATCTACGTAATACCCTGCGAGCCACCACGAGGGTGTGTGGCAGGGGGTGAAGATCACCAAACATGCACTATTGCCATGTAAGTAGGATATATAATGTAGACATGCTAGAAAATAGGGTCATAGTTTATTTGTTACTACAGTAGATTATTAGTTATTGCAAGTAATTGCAGTAGTTATTACAATAGAATATTAGTTACTACGGTATAGTACAGGTTAAAATCTACATAATAAGGAAGGGATTATTGGTAGTTATTACATGCATCATGCACTACAGACTATTCTAACAATATTTCACCTACCTATCTATTTTGCTACGTTGCCTATTGTTCTCTCTTATGGTACGCGGGAAAAATGACATTTAAAAATCTATCGGTACGACAATCTATCTCTCTAATCTTGTGAACATGGTCAAACCTAGCATTATACGCAGGGGCTCTTAATATATATCTAACGTCATCTGTGAACAAATCGGTTTCGAATTTACTTAAAAGGTTTAACCTTAATTTTAACCTGCGTTTTGATAGTAATTTCCATTCTAGTTCTTCTATTAAACTCGTAACACTTATACAATTATCATAACGGCCTTTAACAAACCTAGCAGATCTCTTTTGCACGCGCTCTAATTCTTTTATCATACCTTCCTCGTAGGGATCCCATATACTAGCGGCATATTCTAAATGAGGCCTGACAAGTGTAAAATAGCTTCTTTCTCGGACTCTCTCATCGCATTTGCCTAGAACCCTTTTTACGAATCCTAATCTACGGTTTGCTACACTAGTTATTTCCCTGATGTGTTTCCCCCATGACATGTCTTCACTGATGGTGACGCCTAAGTATTTAATAGATTCTACGTTACATATTTTGTTTTCTTTGATGCTATAATTATTCCGGGGAAGGCCATTCTTTTTCCAAAAATTCATATTCGCGCATTTCTTCAAATTTAATTCTAGTTGCCATCTATCACACCGATCATCAATCGCATCTAAATCCTTAGCTAAACACTGTCTGTCCTCTTCATTTCTAATTTCCTTATACACTACTGCATCATCGGCAAAAAGACGGAGCTTGCTATTTTTTACTACACTATTCAAGTCGTTTACGTACAGAAGAAATAAAATTGGGCCTATCACGCTTCCCTGGGGAACACCCAATGTAACTTTTACTTCGCCTGAGCTGACACCATCTAAGAACACCCTTTGAACGCGTTCATGTAAGAAGTCTCCTATCCAGCCTACTATATTACTGTCTATTCCGTATGATGCTAACTTGGTCTATATGAAATTGGTCTATAATTACATGGCTGTTCCCTATCTCCACTTTTATAAATTGGGGTCACGATTGCTATCTTCCAGTCTTTGGGAACCGCGTGTTCTTCGAGGGATTTGTTAAATATTACTTTAAGATACGGAGCCATTTCGAGAGCTAATTCTTTGTAAACACGAGCTGGAATTTCATCAGGACCTGAGGACTTGTTCGGGCTAATGTTACTTAGTAAGGATACGATTCCGCTACAAGATATATTGATAGTACTGTAGTACTGTAGTACCCCCCTCAATATTAGAATTAATAATCACCGTTCTTCTTGCAATCCCTCTTCAACCAACTTCTCTTTCTCTGTCCCCACACATGCTGCCTCCCACAATGTAAAATTTGATGACTGCTACTATGTAGCATTCTGGCTTCCCTCCCGCCCACAGCCACTATCATTAGTCTGAAGACATTAGAACAATGTTGCATCAGATTTTTTAACGCCCTCTGTCCACCTGGCCTCAACCGTTACCATTAATTTTATCCCCCACATTTCGCTACATTGTTTCTTTCTCCCGAATAGGTCTTTGGCTCCTTCCCTCCCCGCCCTTCCCCTCCCCTCCTACCTGCTCCTTCCCCTCACCGCCCCTCCTATACGATTCTTCCTCCTCAATCCTCATTCTATCACTGACGAAGGTGCGGGCGACCCACCGAAAATTTTAAACTCGTGAGTTTGCTTTTTTATGTTTTATGTTTAGTGTCACCCTGTGACGAAGTTTTATATTATATATATATATATACATCTCCTTATGTACTTTCCTCATTTTTCGATGCATGTATTTATCTCTAGGCCTTAATCTCGGGACTCCTTCCTTCCTTCAGTTACTTTCCTTACAATTATCTTGTGCCTCAGCGTAAGCCCAATCCGTCTGATTCTTCTTCACTGAATTGTGTCCCAAATAACAGCTTCCTCTTTTCCTTTACTTAATACATTTCATTCACTATTTTATCTGCCAATTTTACATTCAATCCGTCCGTCTGATCTTTCATATGCTTATTTATAGAGTGAAAGTCCTGGCTACTTTTCTTTGTCTGTCTCCTGCTATTTTTCATGGTTTTATAGTGTTATTTTTTTGTTTATTACAAGGCTTACCTAAATTTCAGATCTTGTGCAACTGTTGCACTGACAGTGATATATCATGTAAAGGATTTTTGGTTTTTAATTTTTTGAATGTTTGCAGTACCTTCCTTTCATATATTTCCTCTTTGCATTTCCATTTAACTCCTATGATTTCATTTAGTTTTTCGTTTCCTCCAACACCTCGAACACTTGAAGTGAAAATAAGGCTGAGATGGATAACTCATACACATTTTCATCAGTCGAGTATTAGTTAGTTTTCTATCACATGTAAACTGTGACTAATATACCCTGTCGCGCACTCTTGCTTGTTTCGAGAGGTAGTGTGCATATTTGGGAGCAAACGCTCAATAAGAAGGTAGTGTGGTAAGATCGAGTGCTGCGATTGCAGGGGTCACCTTGTGCTTCAAGAGACAGGAGTTTTGCCTGCCTCCTCATAGCCGCTTCCATAATTCGTCTCCGGGAAGCGAGCCAGCTCATCCTCTTCTTTATCGTCGTGCGCCCCTGGACGGATGCTGAGAAATTTCCCTCTCTTCCCCAGGGCCCTTCGGAGAAAAGCAGCGGGCCAGAGCTCTCTGGAGCCCGAGAGAAAATTCCTTAAAAAGGTCATCAAATTTGACCTTTGACCTTGTCTGCCTCAGCGTTGAGGCTGGGTAACTAAGGGAAGCATAAAACCATAATCGTATTGTCTCGGGAGTTAGATGACATTTTTCCCTTAAAATCGTTCCCTTAAAAAATATCTATTCGTGTCGCTGCCATAGAAGCGTCTTTGAAGAAATGAGATGGCCTTGGATATAATTTTTTGACCATGAAACGCTTTCGCTGAGAATTGTTTTCATTAAAGTAGGTATGCACTGACCTTATCATCTCTGTAAATTACAATTGTCATTCAATGAAATTTTGACGTGTAACTGCCGTGGAAAATATTTTTAAAGCGGCGTTGAAGATACTAAATTTGTTTCATCTTAGCTTCACGCACAGACACAACAGTCCTATGTACCTTGGTGGTCTATTTTAATGAAAAGGAAAGGGGTATGATAGATCCCCTTCACAATGGCACATGCAAAATATGAAACACGGCCCAGCCAGTCTCACACGTTACAGTTCCAGCTCAAGTGTTTTTGTTCTATCCGTTTAATGAGGTCAAAAATTTATGGTTTTTAGCCATGCCAAAAGGTTTCGCATGTCCATTGATCGGTACTGGAATGTTACTGTAGGATGTGTAGATGTCTATACGAGAGGGTCACTCTGCAATTGCACGAGCTAACGTGATTAGTTCACAAATAATTGATAACAATGGGAGCGAGCAGTGAACCACAAAAAATATATTGTTGAATATTTTCATTATGGAGCACAAGTTGAGGCTCAATGAGCATTAGAACCTACCAGCATATTTAAAAAAAAATGCATCAATATAATTCTGCTAAAATGTGCTAACTGGATATAACTTTTTCAAGTTAAATAATATCTTCTTGCTTGCACCGGCCGAAGATCTACAAATTTCACTTCTATGGTTACACAGAATTCCCACAGCCTCCTGTTTAAGCAGTCAATTCTTCTCCAACCATGGTGACCGCGGTCAGTCCGCGGAACATTGCTGTAAATTAAGTGCCGCAAGTCGACACCAGACGTCCGGACGCGTTCCACCACCGAGTTTAAATTTCTGAAGGAATTTTTAATCTCTTCAGCTCTACGTTCCGACGCGTCATTGGTGCCGATATGGGCCACCACTCCGTAGGCTAAAGCAGCCCGTATCTGGAATCGCTGTGCGTATCGCAGCCGTGGTGTTGGGTATAAATCCTCCTGGTATACACCAGGAGGTGACCCGTTGATCCGCACCGTTTCCCCTTGCCCTCTTCCGGCTACAATCCGCTGGACGTTAGAACTCTCTATCAATAGAATTACCTCCCTCCCTGCCCGGCTAACCTCGAAAGCAGCGTCCCTTGAGTCAGGCAGTGCGCTAATGTCCTCACCAACAGGCGTCAATGGGGCCGTCCTCGGCGAAGCTGTTGCGAATGGGGGATAGGGGTAGGGGCAGCCTCCAATCCCGCCTCTCCCCGCTTCGGCCGCGTCGCTCACCCCCAATCTTGTGGTACCACTGTCCACTCCAGCTTCAGGTTGGGCATCGTCCCCAGGCTCAGGGCTACAACGCCAACCCCCAACCACCCCACCTGCATTCGCTCACGAGCACGCCCGGGGCACCACCTCGGTGCAGTGAAGGGTCTTGGAGATAGCACTACGGCCCCCGACGCCCAAGACACCCGTACACCCCGTCTAACGAGAGTGAATCTCCGCAACCGTCCTCTCCAGCTCGGCGACGTGGGCCTCCAGGAGGTCGTTTTTCGCCTAGCTGTTGAGGCTAGATATAGCAAACGCAAAAGAACCTGGTCCCCTTCTGCGCAAAGGAGAGGAAAGGTAAAGTAAAGGGAGTGAAGTGAACAGACGGAGGGGAAGATTGAGAAGGGTAACGGCTGAGAGGACGATGCAGGGGAGCCAAATAACTTTGTCAGAAAGGTCAAAATTTTTCCCTAAATGTTGCGCGCGAACACACACGTGAACAGACTAGACAGCAAAATAAACAAGATTTTAATTGGATGGGAGAACAATGGATTTTAGAGTTCGTGAAAGCTCAATGGAGTTTAACTCCAAACTTAGGGGAAAATGCTGACATGTTGAGATCGATAGATATTAACTTGTAAGCATTTATGCGTTGGCGGTAAGACACTTGAAACAACAGGTCTAATTGGATAATTCTTCTTATGAATTTTAAGCAAAGCATAAGATCTAGGTGGCCAAGAACCCATATTAACCAGGCGCAGTTTTTCTTTCTCTTTTATCTAGAAGCGACAATGTTTAAGTAGCTGTTTTAATTGTTTTTAATTCCCAGGAGTAGGATCCCTGAGTAAAGTTTTACAGTTATTATCGGAAATGAATTGTTGACCAGCACCAACTATAGCTTTTTAATTCGTAAATTGGAATTTATGAAAAGAATACTGGGAAAATGTGACAAGAAAGTGAAGGAGCGATGTTATTTTTCTCTCGTGAGACCTCACTTGCTGTATGCTGCTAGTATAAGGGACCCTTACGAAGTAGGACTAGTTTCAGATATAGAACAAGTACTGCAGATGGCAGCTAGATTTGTTTGAAATTTTTTTGATAAACATAGTAGTGTTACTAAATTTTTGAGGGCATTAGGGTGGGAATCTATTATCTGATCGAAGGGAAAAATATAAGTTAAGTCTTCTACAAAAGATGATGATGTTGACTATTTTTGCCGGACGTTCCACATATTTTACTAGAGCCAAATGATTATGGTAGGAAAGATCATAGGCGTAATAGACTGCATAACCGATAGATTTAAATATCATTTTTCCACGTGCAATAAGGGACCATAATAGTTGCGATAGACCAGTTCTAGAACACTACTAAATTAGATAGGTTTTTTCAGTAGTACTAAATATCTTAACATGATTATTAGCTACTAACCTCTCATGCAATCTCCGGCATGATATACTCCTGCATGTCTTAGCACCATGCTGCGCTATATATTTGTCGAATTAATAATACTAACCAGTAGTTATATCTTGAATAGTGTACTTCATGGTAGCATGTTCTTCTCCGTATCAATCTCGTGATTTCTGGTTTGACTGCGTACCGCTGTCATTACTGCTTTTGACCTATGCCTGGCATTCTGGGTGAACGTGCGCGGTTCTGATTTGAACTGGGATGAGTGCTGCATGGCTGGTGTGGAATCACCCCGTGCCACACACCCTAGTAGTGGCTTGCACGGTATATCGTAGATGTAGATGGGAATCGGGTTGAAGTGGTGGCTAGAGCACTCACCTAACACACGGGTGGCCAGGGTTCAAACCCTTGCAGGGTTGGTTATTTTTCAGAGGGAACCCGATCCCTACTTGAGTGTCTTGTGGAGGGCACTTAAGTGCAGTACTTCGTCTGTCGGATGAGACGTTAAGCCGTGGTCCCCTTGGCACCTTTTGTTAAGAGTAGGCTAATGCCGACACCGGGTTTCTATCCACCCTTCCTCCCTTACCTGTCCCTTAGCCGTCGGTCGCCTCCCCAAATATCCAAACCATAGATGTAAACTTAAGAGCACGACCGTTCCGTCTGTGAGCAGACAGAAGTAACAAGGGTTCTTTGTTCATGGGTTGGATGTATGTATTGTATTATGTATTCATCCGGTAAAGGTAGGTTTTGTTGAATTTCAGAGAATCCGCTCCCGGTATTTTACACATTCAGGGGCTTATCTTCCTCTAATATATCCTTTTTCGCCTCTGCATAAGATCTATCCCTCTTCATCCCGTCCATGAAACCTATTCTCTTTCTTCCCCTTCCCCGCTTGCCCAACATCCTTCCCTCTATCACACTCTTCAGCAACCCATCACCCTTTATTACCTCCTTCAGCCATCTACCCTGCCTATCCCGGATTTCATTCAGAAGATTCCTTTCCTCGCCCACAATCTCCAGCACTTCCTCGTTAGTCTTCCTTTCCGTCCATCTAACCTTCTTTACACCCACGTTGGGTTGGATATGAGATATGAAAATGTTGAAATGAATACTCGGTGCCGAGAAAAGACACGGCAGGCGCTACATGTAATAAGGAAAGCATCACTTTTGGCGCACTTGATGAGGCAACGCTCTACATTAAAAACTTGACTCGTTTTTAACCCTTTATCGCGTTAATTGACACGGAAAACGTCCGCTCAGAATTTCCCCGCGGGCGTTCTTGGTGCTGCAGGGGAATTGAGTCGGATTGGGAGTTAGTCCAAGGGAAGTGACGCCCTCTGCCACTGTGAGACACATTTAATGGCGGTTGTCTCCCCCTTCTTACCCTCCCCTTCCCACCCATTTCCTCTCACTTTAAATAACCCTCGTCTATTGCCACCCCTTCACCCCCTCAAGTCTTGAGGCGAATTCCGGCGCCAACACTTTTCCCGCTCACTTGAATACCGGACGATCAAACGGCTGCCTCTTCCGATGGACCAATTGCATTTGTTGACTTTGCCGTCATTTTTAAGCTAATCCTCACCTCTCAGGAGAAGCAAATCTTCATTTTCATTCATCTACACATCTACATCTACGTCATGCCCTGAAAGCCACCCAAAGGTTGTGTGGTAGGGGGTGCTTCCACACCAGGCATGTATGAATTGTACAGCAAAGCACCGAAACTGCATTGAACCCAGCGTACCACATATGCAACGCGCCAATTTAAAATCTACTAACCAAGAAACATTCTATCGTCAATCGTTCCGACATGCAAGGGATACAAAAACTACTACTACAGATCAAACTATCACGCATGAATAAGAACATCAATATTTACATCATGTATAAATAAGTACGTGGAGAATATAAAAAGAAAGATATACAGTCTAGCTATTGTCACTATTTGCACTATTCATGACAACGATCACAGCTGTTATGGTCCCGAATGGTACGCGGAAAAAATGACATTTTATACCTATCGGTTCCGCAATCTATCTCTCTAATTTTATTAGCGCGATCTAATCTAGTACGAGGGGGTTAATAGTATGTTCTTCACGTCGTCAGAGAAATGTTTTTCCTGAAAATTAGCTAAGAGGTTAAGCCTATAAAAATCTACATTGTGATAGCGATTCCCATCCCAATTCTTCTAACAATCCAGACACACTAGTAATCTTATCATAGCTTCGTTTAACAAACCTAGCTCCTCTTCGCTGTACGCGATCTAATTCCGATATCAACCCCGATTCATATGGATCCCATACACTGGCAGCATATTCCAGATGAGGCCTAACGTTGAAAAATAACAACGTTCTTTCACACTCTCATTACATTTTCCAAGTATACTCTTGATAAAGCCTAGCTTCCTGAATGCTTGACTGCATAATTCCCGAATATGTCATCCTACATGTATATTTAATGTTTATATGGATTGTGCGTTACAACAAACTGTCAAATGCATCCCATTAATTTTCCGTGGATTTATTCAAAACTTATCGTATCCGCAAAGAATTAGATTCGGTTCAAAACCGAAAGAATGTTGATGATTCTAACGGAGATGATAAAAACTGTATCGGTATACAAGTGTGCAATGGGAAACAGTATTAGATAATTCTTTGTGATTTATCATAGATCTCTATCTTAGCAAAAGGAGCGTTCTTTGCCAAAGTTACCAACCAATCTGGATGTTTTTGAAATTAGTGAAGGTCTTTCCACCGTGAGAGGGAAGGCATTGCAATGCATTTACATTATATAAATTCTCATGGAGAAACCTGTATCCTCCGTCGGAAGAAAACATCGAAACATATTTTCATTCCACCGTCCGCACTTTTTGTCGGAAATTGAACTTAGGACTTGAAGGCGTTTTTCAACGATAGAAACGTGAGGAATATAGTGATATCTATCAAACAGAAACGTTATTTTCACGAAAAACTGCTTTTAGGAGGCGAAATCACCCAAAAAATTAAATAAAAAGAAAATATATGCGTCTAATCATCATTATTTTGGAGTCATTGGCAAATTACAACGAAAATTAAAGTAAATCAAACTGTCGTGGCAATTCATCAAAAATTGCGCTTCAGTTTGTCGGGATCAAAGGCTAAAAAGGTGTTTATTAACCCATCAATGATATTTAAACCTGCAACATAGTCTCAAGTGTTTGGGTGGATGATTGTGATCTTGAATAAAGATGATACTAAAGAACACATAATGCCTTTTCAACTTCTCTCTTTGTCACGCAACCGGTTTTGACACTTTTAAATCATAATCAAAAGTAGGATCTTATGATTGAAAGCGATCGCATACACTAATAAAATATTATTGTTGATCATTATCTTTTAAGAATAGGAATACTCTATTTTGCTCTGGGTACATCTCTCCCAAGAGAATTACAAAAATTATCAAAAACAATATGCAATAAAACAAGCATTAAGAAACACAAAGAGAGTACAAAAATGTGAGACAAACTCATTCTATATCAACAGTGAGAAATCCAAAGTAACAAGTCCGGAACTACTTCGCAAGCAGGTAACGAGATATTTTGACTTTAAAAACAGAAAGATTCCGACTGCATTTGTTATAGTTCGGTGGAGAGTTCCATGTTGCGGTGGCGCTGACTACAAATGATAGGTGGTATTTAGTGGTACAATGCGCGGGGCAGTACAGGTTAGCGGGGTCACTACTGGTAGACATGCTCCGAGATAGTGGAGGTCTACTAAATAAGTCGTAGACATGCCGAGGTTCTCTCCGGGAAAATAGCTCGTATAGAAATGTGCAGAGCATGTATTGGCGTCTGTTTTTAATATTAAGCCAGGCTAGGAGTACTCTATGGGGAGTAATATGCTCGGCTCGGTGAATATTAAAAATAAATCGAATACAGGAGATCTGCAATCGCTGGAGTCTCTCTTTATGTTAATTTGTCAAGTCACTGAAGACTAATGAGCAATAGTCATAATATGGAAAGACTAGTATAGTGATTAGTAACTTTTTAGTATGAAATGGTAATATATGCTTAAAGAGTTTAAGTCGATAGACTGTGCTATTGATCTTATTTGAAATTTGAAGTTCATGGTCGTGCCAAGTGAGGGTCATGTTCATTAATATTCCCAGATTCCAAACGACGTTGGAATATGGTACAGTAACGTTGTCTAGAGTGACATTGGGGACTTCACCGAAATTTATTTTATTTATTATCCTTGCTGTACCAATAATGATTTATTTGGTTTTCTCACTGTTTAAGGTAAGAAAAATTGCTTTGGCCCAGTTTGCCACGGCGTCAACGTCCCGGTTAATTTGAGCGATCCCTTCTTTAAGGTCTTGTAGATGATTGTGATAAGGAATTTGCAAGTCGTCCGCATATAACATGTACTTATAATTTTTTATTATTTTTGGGAGAACTAATGTGTAGATAGTAAATAACAGGGGACCAAGGATGGATCCTTGAGGAATACTATTCGCAGTTGGTAGCCAGGAAGATAGATTACCCTGAGAGTCCCGGAGTGCCTGTAGCCGCCCAGTCAAATACGAGAGAAACCAGAGGCAGAGAAGTCGAGCAGCTTTATTTTACTGAGAAGGCAGGCATGATCAAATCTGTGGAAGGCCTTACTGAAGTCAAACAGGACAAGTATGTTATCTTCAACTGGTTAATAGCTAAATGGATGTCGTCCGTGACTTTGATTAGAGCAGATTGCGTAATGAAGCTCTTACTAAATCCCGATTGAAAGGGATCCAGTTTATTTTGACTGGTAAGGTAGTTGAGAACTTGCTGGTGTTCTATTCTTTCAAGAACTTTTGAGAGAGCATTTTCTTCGAAAATCTCTAAAGCTACACTGGTGGCATGACAGTGGAGGAATATTAATGAATTGAAAAACATTAGACTCTGTCTACGTAGCTCTTTATCTGTATTACAAATAAGTTTCAGTGATTTTTGTCGATATTTGTTGGGTATCACATCACAAAATGGTGGACGTTTTTTTCAAGTACAATGTATAACAAAGCAGTAATTTTCTTTAGTCTAAAAATAAATGCATCGAGATATTTCATCAGGGTTTTAAGTAAACATATGTTAAAGTTACTCTGCGAAAACCTTGATAAAAAGCTTGTAACGCTGAAAGTAAACACGTTTTTTTTCGATCGAGCGTCACAGCCTAGCTCCGCGCAGCGAGGCCTGGAAATACTGACTCCGTTGGATTATTGAAGTTGTGTGCGCCTTTACTCCTTGAAATTGTCGTTTTGAAGAAATAAATGTGTCACAGATTACCAAAGGTTCTATATTGAAGATCTTTCGAAGATATTTCGTGCTATTAAATCACAAAATCGCGGAAGTTTTCTCGGGAAAAACGATACATGAATCAGTCATTACCTTCCGTTATATAAATATATGTACCGAGTAGTTTCATCAGGGTATTATATAAACATATATTTACGCTTTTCAGCAAAAATCATGAAAAAAAAGTTCGCAGTGCCAACAGTAAATCTGATCGTTCGATCGCGCGTCACATTCCAACCACCGTGCAACGGCAGTGAGCTGAGGTGGGCAACTATGGATGTAGAGAGGTAGGGTTGCGTTGGTTTCGGGAAATTGAGAATAAGTATTGATGGGATAATTTGGTGAATCACAGAAGTAGATATCAAATGAGAGTCGTAATCTGCCTCCTGTTCATTGAATGGGTGCCGAAGTACAAATGTTCATTCCCCATTTGACAAATGAATTGATTTCGCAATTAACTCTCTCTCCCTGAATCTAATAGTTTTCACTGAGATCCATCCTCCAAAAAGGACGTCTGGTGGAATAAGAAAATTTCATCATGAAAGTCAAACTTTTGCATTTATTTTTACTCTCTCAAGAGTGTTAATTGCTTTCTCCACAATAATACTCTCAGGCAGAGTATGGCCTCCTTGGTATCCCCATTCTTCCTAAATCCAAACTGGTTTTTCGAGAGGTTATCTACAATTTTCCTTTCCATTCTCGGGCTCATTTCTCGTGAGAGTAGTTTTGATGCATGTGACACAAGACTCAAGGTTCGGTGTTCCTAGCATTTTTTAGTCCATGTCTTCTTTGATATCGCCATCATAACGCTCATTTGAAAGTCCTCCGGAACTGTTCCTCTTTGAAAGCTATTTTTGATTATCTCGCACTGGTTATCCGAGTGCTTTGAACGATTTCTCCGTTGACGCAGTGTGCTTACATGCTTTGTTTTTTCTTGAGATTTCAACAGCTCTATCGAACCTGCTGCTCTGAATGAGTCGGGCTCCGATTCATCTTCGTCAACCTTGCTTTCGTTACTTATTTTGTTTTCTTCAAGTGGCGTCGGTCCTTGGTTGAGTTCTTCGAGGTATTGCCCCCATCTATTCTCTACGTCTTCACCTCTTATCTATATATTCCCGTTCGCATCTCTGACGTTGTTGCTTCTCGTTTTCCTCTCTCTTAAGTGTATCTTCACTACCTTTTATGCAGATTTTGTGTTTCCCTTCTTAATGTTTTTGCTGACTTTCTCGCAATTAGTTGCAACCCAAATCTCCTCAGCCATCTTGCTTTCTCGATTGACTTATTTCCTTATATTTTGTAGAGGTTTGCTTCTCCTTCGTTCCTTGGACTCTTGTTTTGACTTTTTTCCTCTATTAGTTTCCTAAGTTTCATTGTTAAACCATTGCTTCTTCGTGTTGGTCGTGTTTCTCACCACTCATTCCGCTGCTATTTCTGCAATTGTCCTCTCCAGCTCATCTCATTTTCATTCTATGCCCATTTCATCCTATTTTTTAGTTTCCTGTCAACGACTGTGGTGATTTTTTTCTCATTTTTGTTCTTCAGCCATTATTTTGGTGTCTCACTTTGATTTGCATTTTATTATTTTGATTTTTATGTACCGAAGGTGGCTGTCAATGGCTACTAAGTTGTGGTCACTGTTTATATCCGCCCTGGGATAGCTCTTGCACTTCTGAACTTGGTACTTGTGTGTGGGATTGACAAGTATGTAGTCCATTTGCTATCTTGAAATATCATCTGGAGTAGAAGGTTACTCGGGTTTTCCAAGACACCATACGCCGGAAAAGCCTTTGATCATTATTCATCACCTGGCATCTTCCATGTTTACCTCCTACGCGGTTGGTGGTCGAGGAGAGTGTTAACTACTACCATATTATTCTCAATGCAGAACTCTACTAGTCTTTCGTCTTTGGCATTTTTTTTGCCCAGTCCGAAATATCCTACACTATTTCCTTCTTTTCCCTCTCCTACCACTGCGTTCCAGTCTCCCATTCTGATGAAGTTTTCTTTCCCCTTCACTACCCCGAGGACTTCTTCAGTTTGCTCGTAGATTTCTTCTACTTCTTCTTCTATATAGCTAGATAACGGAATGTATACCTGCAGTATTATGGTGTCCGTAGACTTTCCTTCCTGCTTCACTATTAGAACCACCTCACAGTACTGCCAGATTGACTTCTCTCTCCTGATCCATTTTTTCTTCATTGATATGCCTACCCTTGCAATCTTCTGGTCGTCTCCTGAATATATCACTCGGTATCCGTCGCCCCAGTAGTCTTCTGCCTCCGCCAACTCGATCTCGCTGACTCCCAGTATATCTACTTCTAGCCTCATCATCTCTATCTTCACGTTCTCCAGTTTCCCGCTCACCCCTAAATATCTCACGTTCCATGTCCCTATCCTGCACTTGTCCTTTCTAGCTGATGTACCCCTCCCAGTAGTCCCCACCCGGAGATCCGATTGGGGAACTATTTTGCTTCCGGAATATTTTACTGGAAGGAATGCAACCATGCCATACACATATAATTCAGGGCTGCATCTTCTGGTTTTATTTAAATGTCAGATGCATAGCTATTTTCATTAAACTGATCATCTCTACTGGAAATTGTGTATCTCGTTGTAGGTTTAAAATTTATCTGAACCTCGTCTTGAAAACGCATCAGTGTCTATCGATTAAAGTAGGATCTGAGTCTTTCCCTGCGAATGCTTAAAATGTAGAGTTCTCGGGTTTCCAGCCCGGGTGCTAATGGTGGTATTAAACTTCACTAGTTTAACACCATTAGCACCCGGCTGGAAACCCGAGAACTCTTCATTCTATCGATTAAAGCTTAAATATGTTATTAATTTCCGGGTCTGATCTCTCCAAGAGCTGCTTTTGGACTCAATGCTTCGCGTTTGTGGGATTTCTCATGCATTCAAGCTCAAGATACGTCTGATATGCCATTGAAAGGAGGCCTTCTCATATAGTCTGGAAACCATGACAGGATTGGCGGCTGGATCCAGAAATTTTTGTGACTATATGAGCCGCGTGAAAAACTTTCAACCGCTTTCCTCCTGCACAAGTTGAAGAAAACAATCGAATTGGTTTTTAATGGGGGCGACTGTGGCGTTTTCCTTGTGGATGTAACTCTGTTCGTGAGCTCAGGATGTCAGGAGGGATTAAGGTGGGGAGTGGCGCTGGGGCATCAGTGCGGGTAAAATGGTACGAAGCATCGTTAATTAAGCTCACACTCGGAAGAGGGAAAGGTATATCGTGAGGAGCCCAAAGAAAGAACCTTTGAACAGGTTTTGTAGTTCCGTCAGAATTAGTGACGACCATTCATTCGATGGCTCAAACACAGGATCATCAGAGAGAACTGTTAGGGTGGGGAATGAAGGAAGAGGGGGAAGGAAGGATGGAATGCAATAAGGAAAAGAGCAAGGTAGTCTAACTTAACTGAACGAGATCTAATCGGAATTATTCAGCTTTAGCATAATACTAGGTCGAGAAAGAAGTTTCGTCTCACGCACGAGAGCGTAAAAACCCAACTGCCAGCTCGGACAGCACAAGATAACTTTTTGCTCCTCCTTACACCTTCGTCTCCGAGATAGCAGCAAACCCCGAGGTTAAAGGAAAATGGTAGGCATCTGTCCATGGCAAAAAAAAAGAAAAACAGCGGGAAAACTCCCGCAAAAGTCTCCGAACTTCTCAAGTCGAAATATATCAACAAAGGAAAGATTATATGTAAGAACGATTCGACGAGCTCGAATGATTTAACTCTAAGAAATTTTAGTCGACCATAATGAGGAAGTAAATATTCGAAACCGCTATCCGATGTCCTAATGGCGATTGACGAATCGACGAAACGTCAGCAGAGGTGGAAAGAGAATTTGATTTGAGAGTGGGAAATCGTAGCAACCTTTAATAGATATCCTTTACGTAAATAACTGAAAAATTTTCTGCTCCCGACCGATCAATCATCAAAGTTGTATCAAAGTTGAAACTTTTGGGGAGTTATCCTTGTGCAAGCTCGAAATCTATCCTTAGACACTTTTCTGGTGGTGGATGGGCGAATGAACGAAGTCCCGCGTGCTCACCGACAGATGTCGCCTCGGCGTTCGTATCCCGAAAGAAGTGTATCCCAGCGTTTGTATCTCGTGGTTGAATCTAATGCCATATCTGATTGCTCTGAGTTCCGTGGATCTGTCGCGAATACCACAGCCAGTGATTTATTCTCACGAAGCTGGAATCTCGTCAGGGGAAATGAGATTAAATTAATAGATTTTTAACTGGTGAAAAAACTATTAGTAATCAATTGTAACTTTCTCTAATAATATATATAATATAGATAACAACAAGATTGTTAAATTGAGGCAATTCATGTATTTCACTCATTGCCATCGTTTCGCCAAATTTATTGACATCTTCAGGGAATTGCAACTAGAGAAAATATACATATTTCTATTTACTTATGCTATTTACTTTTTGCAAAACTTGTACATGGTTTGCCTTAATTTAGTTATTTATTTACATATTTCTCTGCTCTTTCGAGCTATTGTTTACTTTCCTGGTGTTGAATATGAAGCTCATTGGTAGGTAAATTCTTGATGCCTCAACTTTAGTGTCTGTATTAATCTAAATAATGTTGTGTATGCCTCTTTTTTCTAATTGCGAAGCCCTGAGGTTAACAATAATCTTGTCGAAATGTTGACTGTGATTGAAATACATGAATTGCCACATATTAAAATATCTTGTTGTGATGAAAAAAATTTAGTTCTGTCTTCCATAATGTGTATCTTCGTAAGCCCTCTGGGTATACTAAGGATTAGCGGCGGATGAGACATTCGTAACTCTGCAAATACGGTGATGGAATTTGTAGAGTTTGCGTTCGTATTTCGTCACAGTATTTATGGAGGCATGAATATATTTTTACTTAGCTGAGTAAAGCACGACTAACATAAAAGATTCAACCGCTTTCGTCGTGGCTTTATCGAAGTCTTATGCTCCTTTATCTTGTCATTTTTTGGAGTCTTGAAGAGATTATCTTCTAGTTCTCTATCATATTCCAAAATTGCCTGCTTGGTGGAGTGGTTGTCTGCGTATTGACCGGGCAAAATAAAGGTCGTGTGTTACGATTTCCCGTCCGAACCGATTTCTCTCGTTTCGACTTCTAAGCGTTTGAGGTATCGCATTTGTAATGGCGAGTGCGAGAGGAGTCGTAAGTGTAGTATTTCTCTCTAATCGATGCGAATTAGTTAAAACGGTGAAGGGTGAAATCTTTCTCAGAGTTTCGGGAGATCCTCCCGAAAGTGGTACCAATGTGGTCGCCCTCCATTGGCATCAGGCGCCGCCCCGCCCATATGCTCGCGCGAGTTCCGACACGTGGCGTTCGATCTCGCGTGTCGGGCTTCGTTTGTCTGCCGCACCCTCCACGATCGTCCTTTTTTTAAGGTAGTTCGACCGAAATATCATTTTGCTTGGAAATCAATTAATTTGGTCTCGTTTTAAAGAAAAATATCTCAAATATTCAATGACACCAAACAATCAACCCTTACCAGATTACTTTCGGAGATATTTGCCAAAATATACCAGCCCTTTTATATGGGAACTGGTACATGAATGCACTCCAGAGAGACATTATTTACTAAATGAGTTATTTCTAACGCTTAGGTGTTGTAAAAAAACGAACTGTGTGTAGTTTGTATGTGTTCTCAAATACGTTTTGAAAATTAATCATATTGTCACCGCAGTTAATTCTTCGGGGTCACAATAAACCTTCCGTTTTGATGGAGTTTCAAACGTAACGCGTGAAAATAATGAGTCAAGTTAAAGACTTATTTAGATGTTTTCATTTGGTTTCTTACAATTTTTTTCATGTAAAACTATATTATTGCTCCATTAATAATGCAATATTTAAGTGACGTGTCCTCCAGCTGGTGAAATCAAAACGTATAACTCGCATGTGGTCTCTATTATGACTAGGGAACTATCTCGCTCGGACTACCTAAACGGGGAGATTCCGCTTGCCGGGGAAAATGGGCTAGGGAGATTGCTCCCCTCTCATGTGGTGCTTCCCCCCTCTGGCGAATAATAGACTCGCCCTCTCCGCCATGGGCCCCGCCCGGATGAGATGAAAGGAGGGGGTGGATATCTCTCTCCCTCCCTCCTTTCCACCACTTCGCTCTCTTCCTCCTGTTTTCACGGGTGGATCGCCGTTCTTCTACCCCTCATACTTTCACCACCCACCCCTCCTCCTCCTCCCGCGTCACCCACTCTCTTATCAAACAGTTAGGGTAATTTGAGCGAAATATCATTTTACTTAGAAATCAATGAATTTGGTCTAATTTTAAAGAAAAATATCTCAAATATTTAATGACACCAAACATTCAACCCATTTCCACATTACTTTAGGAGTTATTTGTCATAAAATACCGGCCCTTTTACATGGGAAATGGTACATGTATGCACTCCAGAGAGACATTATTTACAAACTGATGAATTTCTAACACTGAGTTGTCGTACAAAAACTAACAGTGTGTAGTTCGTATGTTTTCTCAGTTATATTTGAAAACTAATCAAATAGGCAGTGGTGTGCTGTGTCCAAAAGGTGTTTGGCCACGAGGGAAGATGATTCCCCTTTTTCCCAACATTTCCTATGTTCAGCAAAGTTCCTACCCATCTCTACCCGTTTGCTACCCGTATGACTGAGGATAGGAAATGTTGGGAGAAAGGGGACTCGTCTTCCCTCGTGGCCAAACACCTTTTGGACACAGCACACCACTGCCTGTTTGAGCCGGAGATACTCCATGTGGAGAGGAAAGGCTGGAGAATGGACGCCTTAGAAAAATGTGAAATTGTTCAGCAAGGAGAGGAGTCCCTCATAGATGAACAGATGTTCAAATGTCACTCCCCACTCCTCGCCATTCCGTTCCCTAAACCGTGCATTGACTCGCTATCAGTGCCTCACCACTCACTTCCCCCTCCTCCCACCCAATACCTTTCTCCCCTCGCCCAACACCATTCTCCCCCTCCCCCTCCTAGTAGTTGTATATATACACCGCTTCTTTGACGGAAAATCTTTGTACCTGATGATGGCTTGACTGCTGAAACGCCTTGTACCTTAAATATTTAACTTGTGGAAAAGTGCTATGTATTTTAGTGTTTCATTATGATATCCTTCCACTACGTCTCGCCGGACACAGGTAACTTTTTCGACGCACCAGATTTTCTATGTAGCCGTGAACGAAAAATCAAAGAAAATGAAAAATTTATATTCCTTCAGTTTCCTTCGGCAAATTTCATCCAGATTTGACTCCAAATTTCCGATAATGAAGACGAATACTTTGAATATATCTTTAAGGAATTCAAATGTTTCATGTGCAAGTGAAACAGCCGGATTTGACCGAGAAAATGATGGCTCTCTCCGCAAAGGTTCCTGGTTAAATTGATCGTAAATTCAGTCGTATTAATGCAGAGGCAGCGATTGCAAAAGAAAGGAGAAATGAGGAGGGGGAGGGGAGGGAGGCGGTGGAGGAAGGTTGATGGGCGAGAAAGGGGTGTGAAGCGAGGTAGGGGTGAATGGCCGGAGTCACGATTGGACGTTATCTTTCCGAAATATATTCTCGATTAATGTAGATAACAGCAATCGGCGGGTAGATGTGGAGCAAATAGGTAAATCAATTCTTCTCTTCCAGGCATAATTTCTGGCCAATAAACAGGATAGCGAGAGACATTGATCCATGAAAGCGCACCTCAGTTCTTCTTCTTCTTCTTTCGTCCTCCCGATTTCCTTTCCTCCTCTTCTCTCCCTCTTTCATCTACATCTACATAATACCCCGCGAGCCGCCACTTGGGCGTATGGCAGGAGGTGGTTGGTCACCAGCCGTGTAAGGATGTAAAAGTTTTGGAGGTGAAATGGTGACATGTCCTATGAGAGAGTGTATTTGAAAGGAGCTCTGTTTTTATTGTGGTCGCTTATTGTGCGCGGAAAGAACGATTTTTTGTACCTTTCTGTTCGGCAGTGTATCTCTCTTATGTTATCGCATCTGTCAGACCTAGAATCTTTCGTGTGTGAGGGCTCGTTTCCTAACTCGTAGTGTTTCATGTCGTGCGTTTTCTTTGTTCGTGTGTTTACCCTTTGCCCGCGCGCCACCTTATGAGCAATGTGGTGCCTAGATTTTCCATGCCGCTAATCCTGGGATCCCTAGAGCCAAGCTCTCGATCTCTCGTTCTCACCGGCTTGAGAGGTTTCTTGAATGATGACCTCTTCTGTTCACTCAAATGGGATCGTACGCAGAGGCTGAATGGGCTGGCAATGAGACTGAAATGAGTGTGGAAGCTAAGTACAATTGTGCATGACCAGCTAAAAGTACCCCCCGTGGACACTCAGTCGAGAGTCACTGAAGAGACGAGGGCGATGATTTAGGACACTTCACTCCTTTATGAACTTATCCCGATTCACTTATGAATCGGGAGAACCTCAGATTACAAACTTTGTGATTCCACGCATTACACTCGTATTATTTCTGCCAGCTTAACTTTAGTTCTTCCTTCCTTCAGAAAAAAACGTTATCATGTTCAGGAACAGGAAATAATGTTTATTGAACATGCTTTACTTTCAGAAAACCGGTACCATGTATTGTGCGAAATTCCAAAGAGAAAAAAATCATCCATCTAGACTGGGATTCGAACCCGGTTCCCTCGATTCTGGCTGAGTGCTTTAGCCAGTCAATCTACTGAGGCGGGTTACTCCGTTAAAGAGAAACTCTGTTGCTAGTCCGGGATAGCTTATAATCCGTGGTACTATGTATTATTATACAATTAGTTTTTTGTACTGTACAATTAATTTATTGTACTGAAAATTGTACAATTAACGTATACGCAAATTTATAAAATGAAAACTCATTTGTTTGAACATAATCCGTTTTATTTCCTTACACATTGATATATAAATTTTCTTTGTTTTCTTGGTGGGTGTTCACGAATTTTTAAGCTTATCAATCAGATACAACTCCTTACTGACGTAAAAATATTATAAAATAATCGTTTAATTGGTGTTATAGTATACGTTTAATAAATTAATAATTTATTTGCCCTCGGGACTAAAAAATTCGAACGGACGAGTTGTCTAATTTTTTCTCGAAAGTATATACGAGTCTACTCCTAACTTAGAGAAAGTTGAATGCTTTTTAAAATGTTGCTGTGTTGTGGTTGTATTCATACGCTATCAGTGTTAAATACTTGAATTCAAAACTCACATAAAACCTCACATCATCACAGAACCTCTTTGATTATTTACGGGTGTCAACAATACACTTAATATTTGCATATATAGAGAAGGTTATCTTACTTTGTACTCCATTTGGAATCATTCCACCCTACTTTTTGACTTATAATGATGCTTTGAATAACATATTTCGTATTTTGAACCTTAAAATTCCCCAAAAAAAACCACTGCAACTAATTTTTATTATTACTACCATCATAAATTGTTGGCTACACAGAATTATAAACATCAAATGATAAAAATACCTTAATGTGGAGACTAGCTATAAAAATAAATACATTTCTTAGTCTAGTCTAGTGATCAAAAATAATCATCTTCAGCAATGCAATCGTATGATTATACTAGAGCGCTGAAAAGAAAAATATCTCGGTGGGGGAGAGGAAATGACGATTGTCTAAGTGTCATAAGTGAGTCGTCACCAATGAAAACGTGAAATGAAACTCCTGAAAGGCTGAGCATCGTGCTAATTGTATTGTAATTACCAATTACTGAAGAACTTATTTAAAGGAATGCAGAAATTTTAAGCATCCTCTAGTATGCTTTGTACAGAGTGCCGTTTTGGTACCGATGATTTTTGCAGTGACAGGCATCCCCTGTCCGCTTTTTTTTTTGTATTTTCAAAGAAATAGTAATGTGCGTTTCAGGTAAAGGGCACCATAGGTATAATTAACGCTACTTAAATGGATCCCAACCGTGATATTAAATGACTTAGAAGAAATTTTCCATGCTTGAAAATTTTATTCCCTACATACCCTAATGCGTACCTCAACTATGGGCGAAAGTTCCCTTGTGGGATCCTTCACCGCCTAGTGCCAGCCATGGCCCCCCGTGTTCGCTTGCGGGACCAGCTCCAACAATGAAAGTTTGGGAATGGCTCTGAATAGCATGAGACTCATTTTTCTGTTGCTACATTATGCAAGGGCTGGCTATTAAGGCGATTGCGTGAATCACTTATTAATTTAATTGGAGCCCCGTAATTGAGCCTAAATGCATGGAAACTCTTTGGCCAAACTCATTTATGCAGCGCTAAATGCCATACTCGACATGATAGTTGAATTTTCATGCGCCAGAGCTGAAATTTATGGCTGTTTTAATCCATCCCGTTCCTTAGGCCTATTCACGGAATGATTTAAGCCTAATAATATTCGAAACTGTAACTTAAGTTTTTGCATGACCTCTAATTTTTTCGTCAACTTTTAATTTTTGAACTAATAGTATTTTAATACTTTTTCATAATTTTTTTCAATATTTTTGAATTCTCAAATAGGTGCCTAAAAATTTTGATAATATTTGACTCACCCCGGTACGGAAAGATCTCATACGGGGAAACATCATCAAAATTTTATTTTGTCAATTTGTGACAGTAAAAAGCAAAACCGCTTCACCTGGGTTCATTGCTTAACAGTGACGACTCTCAACACACCCTCTCTCTTACCTATTGTTATCTAACTGCTCATTTTTTCTTCCTTTGAGAAAGTCCCTTCCCTTCGGCAGAGTTACATCAGACTATGTCAGGAACTGAAGGGCGGCAGCCGTCCGTCCAAGGGGGGCAGCATAGAAGGGTCGAGAACTCCATCCGTCAGATGTTCTAGATCCGCGAGATGAACTCCATCCGTCAGGTCATTCGTCGTAGAACCCTCGGACCCTTTGGTTAAGAGTAGTCGGACGCTGGATTTTCCTCCATCCTTGCTTCTTCAATACGCGATCCTTTTAATTTATCAGCCTCCTCACCCATCCTCTAATTGTAGAAAATCTCTTTGTACTCTGCCAGAGGCAATCGCAGCGGCGTCATACTGCAATGGTAGAACCAATCAGTTCGGCAGAGGGTACTCGGACACCAGATACGCAAATAAAGGGTGAAGAGTAAGGAAAAGGGTAGAAATAGGGAAGAATATTGAAAGGTATATGGAATGTAATGGATTATAGCACAGGATTACAGCGCTGTTGGAACGCGAATTCGGCTTAGAAAGATCTGAAAATCCAGCAATTTGCTTGTAGTTGTAAAGTTCAAACGAAAGCCCTCATCATGGATTTTCGGTCACGTGATTCCCTTCCCTAAATGATGTTTCACACGCAATTGCACATTGTCTACACTGCTCAACAGTGCTCTATTATCTTCAACGGACTATGACGGAGTGTCTTGTTTTTTCGCTCTATTTCTTCGAGTCATGAACGTTGCGTGGAAAGTAATAATTTCACCAATCATTTTAGCATGGCTTCTTACATATTTTGTCGCTTCTTTTGATTAGTTTCTCTCAACGGTTGGTCCCCATCGCGGAATAGGATATTTTCCTACTTCGTGGACCCCATTCTAAAGAACTAGCCTTCAATCTCCCACCCATGACCCGTAATATCTGGCACAATGCTCTCCTCAGCCAACCCCGAGCAAGTGCATAGAAATGGAAAGAACATCAGCGTGATTTTGTCTTCATATTGGGGGATATTTGTGCTGTCACTACAATTTTACCTCACGTGGATCACCATTGCTATTTTCGACCGATCCCTGTCGCTAATAATGGAGAATATGCAGTCACTTTCACCTAATCATCTTAGCAATATCACTGAAGTAAAGAGGGCGCCCCGATGCCCCCTTAACCCCCGACAGCCACGTGTGCTGAATTTACTCCAATGATGGACATGCCTCTTTTCTGTGTTATTCTGGCGTCGGGTAAGCCTTGCACTAAATGAGTTTCAGCGAGCTCCAATATTATAGTCACTGCCGCCTTTCTGTGGGTCAAGTACGTCACTGTTGAGCAAAATGTTGGAATCCTGGGTTGTTCAAGCGATGCGAAGTCTTTTTTTTTAATTGTTTTTGGGTCGTCACAAAACTTTTGCGGCAGTGGAAGCTGAGAGTGAAGGATCCATGCGGAAGGAAAATGCTTGAGGTAATCAATGACCAGATTCATGTGCCCATCATTTTTAAAATACTCTTGGAATCGATTTTACAATGCTTAGTGGCAATACTTAGTTTCTTCAGTTGTGTAATCGATGTGGAAATGCTTTGTAATCATTAGCAAACACGTTTGCAATGCACTTTCTGATGGAATTAAGTGAAATATTAATTATCAGCAAAAATTACGTTAATGTGTCGGTACCGTCTTGTGATGTTTGATTATTCCTATAAATCACTATCCTGGACCCGAAAGGAAATGCGGTTGCCACTTGCGTGGATTTTAACGCCAAATATTTGGAGTTGTGGTTCAATCTAGAAAGCCTTTGGTGCTTTCCCTGCATCCTCAATTGTTCTCTCTCTTGGCATTCTAATACTCTGCTAGCTCCACCATTCCGCGATATCTTCGTGAGAAGTCGTAATCTTTAGCTGTATTGAGTGACGTTGTGTCTTCAGAAGTTAGAAGGCACTTGCGAGAGGCAGGGAGGGGAAAATTACCGATGTCCACCCACTCGCAACTCCTTCCCTTCCTCCAACTTTTCGTTCCCTGCGTGCAATCTAAGATACGGTGCAGACACAATAACAGATGGGTGCGGTCATCATATTCCCTTTCTCTGCTCTACTGCTTCAATAAACCGCCCGAGAAGGCATAGCTGCAGGGAAAGGGTTGGAGGAAAGGGAGGATGTGTAGACATGTGAGAGCGATTGGTGGATGCATGTGAGTGTGGTCGGCCATATTGGCCTGACTGCCATATAAGCGGGGGTGCGCGCACGCAACGGCAGTCGCGCTCCCGGGTTGAAGGACTGCAGAGGGGGTCTGGGACCAGCAGCAGTATATAAGTATAAGAATAACAGATGGGCTATACTTCATGCCCTGAGAACAGGCCAGGGCCTGGTGTTTCATTTGAACCCTGTACTTATAACTATGTATATGGAATTGTTCATTAAAGAAGTTCAGTCACAGTGTGTGACCTGGTCCTGGATCCCCTCAGCCCTCAACCCGGCCGACCAGCCCTCGCGGGCCGTACCTCCGTGAATATGTGTGGTCGGCCATATTGGCCTGACTGCCATATAAGCGGGGGTGCGCGCACGCAACGGCAGTCACGCTCCCGGGTTGAAGGACTGCAGAGGGGGTCTGGGACCAGCAGCAGACTGGACTGCTGCTGCTGGTCCCAGACCCCCTCTGCAGTCCTTCAACCCGGGAGCGCGACTGCCGTTGCGTGCGCGCACCCCCGCTTATATGGCAGTCAGGCCAATATGGCCGACCACACACAGCAGTATGTGTGCAGTGGAAAATGTGTTATTCTTGCATCGCATCTCTCGTCATTCGCCCTTCACCCCTTCTCTCCCGTCTACCCCCACCCTCTCCCCTCCCTCCCTCCCTCCCCCATCGCCATCATCTTCTGATGCACTACTGCTTCCGTACACCGCCCGAGATAGGCGCTCGCCGATACTTCACCGCTCATTTGACGGCAGCGTTTCGCTACCTCTCCGCCGTACTGAAGTCAACCCTCACAACTCCTCCCGGCGAGTTCCCCGCAGCCGCAGTACTCTTAAAGGAGTTAATCGCGAGAGTTTTCCTAAGACGTAGTGGAGGGCATTTAGGTAATCAACCAGTTGAATTACAGGGAGAGAGAATAGAAATCCCCTAGTTTTTAAAATGACCAATCAGTTGATGGTTCTTATCATGCATCTCAGCATGCGTCTAATCCTCCTTCAAATCGTCGGCACGATCCTCTTTTGTCCTCTTTCCACCTTGCCCAGCATCCTTCACTCCTTTTTTCCCTCTGAATACAATTACCGTACTGCCTTAATTAGTCCCAGAAAATCTCATTTCTTTTCTCTGATGATTTATTTCTACTCCGTATTTTCCACACTGCTTTTCTGATGTATTTTCTGAAGTTTACAATTCCTTCACTGGTCAATTAATCAACTAGAGGTCGTCTGCATATCTTACGGAATTTATCAACTAACCTCATACTTTTGCTGCAGCATCTTGGATGAAATGATTTCATGCAAAGTATAAAAGGTCACCCTTGCCTCGCCCCATATTCTATAACTGTCCACTCTGATCACAGCCACCCTCTTCTGTGTCACTTGGTTCGCATATAAGTTTCCAATGAATTTCATATCTCCCAAAATTATTCCTATATTCCCAGGGACAAAATATTTTTCCATATTCACTCTGTTAAACGTCCCTTCGAAATCCAGAAAGCAAACAAAATGATTCTCTATACACACCATCCTTATTCCGACAAGTTTTCTCATCACCGTGATCATGTTAGATTCCGGGAGGGGTCAGAGTAGAAAAGCAGTCGCAGAGGCTGAAATAAGACCCGTGCCTTCCCAAACAGACACCTTTATTGGAATGAGGTGAAATGCAACAGGAGAACACTCGTCTTTCCGGGCCAGGGCTCACATTGCTATATGCCGACTCCAGGCAGGTAGCAAGGCCTCCTCCACCTCATTGTCCATGCTCCTGGTGTCAGATCCGCCGCATCAAATAGTCCGTCTGCTGGGTATCCTTACACCTTGAGATCCCGTTTGTGCGAATTCGAAAATCGCTGCTAACAATTTTATTCTAAGTAGCCCTCCCATTCCATCCTCTTCTAATCTTCCCTTTACAAGGCTTTCTTATTATTTGGGGTTGGTATCAAGACGTGTTTTTATAGAATGCTCAGGCAATATTCCTTCCTCATTTTTCCTACGAATAACATCGAAAAAAGTCCCTCTTCCCTTTGTACCTAGCTTTTTCAATAAATTTTTTTGTCGGTCCCGGTGCCGGCGGGGTAAAGACCTCTCCTTCTAACCCGAGGATTGCGGGTTCGAGTCCCGCCTGGGTAAGATTATTCAATGCCCAGGACATGGGTGTTTGTGTTCGTCTAATGATATATTAAAACACTTGTAATTGGGGAAACCTGTAAGTGTTTAAGAAATTATTATTATTATAACCCTGTAGGGTCTTATCTACTCCGACGGTTTTTTTAACATCATTTGTTGTAATTCGTCATTATTTAGCAGTTGAGTATCTCTTGTACGAGATTATCCTTATCTATATTTCTCCCATTCTTCATGTCTAGGTTCAGATGTCCATTACAGTTGTCTCATAGCTTTTCCACTTATAATCTCCGCCTATCTTGGACATCTTCTCGTTCCATTAGTGTTAAAACTGTTTCGTCTTTACCCTTTTTTATCATTTGTCCTCTCTTTACCGGTCGATAGCATTTCTAACCCGGCATATAGTGCATCTTCTTCCTGTAGCTTTTCTTTAGCTCCTCCTTCCAGCAGATCCTCTCCATGTCCTTTCCACTAGTTTTACTTTCCCCGATTGGTCACTCGTTGGAGTCAACCACTTTGGAGTCTCCCGACTCCTCCTCTTTGTTTGGTCGGTGCTGACGTTTTTCTACTTCCTCTCTCCTCCGTTTAATTTTTTTCCAATCTTTCAATCATTTCTTAAGTGATTCTGTACTTTTTTATCTTCTCAGTTCCCTCGTCTTACTCGTGTTTTTGTTTGATTGAGTACCTTCCCACGTGGAAAATTGAGTTAGATAGCAGTTTGATTTTGTTTGCTATGCTACAACTGCTAAGCCCAGTAGAATTCCCGGCATAGTTTCCTAGAGCTAGAGTGGGTCTATAAAAAGCCTAATATTTCTTCTGGAGAGGTATTTGGGTTTACAGACAATTTTCCAAAGTCCGTAAATTGGTTTGAACTGATTTCATAAGGAACCACTTTGTCAAAGGCCACCGAAGACTTTGAATAAGGAATAAATATTTATAATGGAAATTATGTGATAACCAACACTATACGTTTCAATTCGGTTGAAAAATTATTGATTTTACATTCGATTACAAATTGAGTCATTTGCGTCATCGAGGAAAAGCGGGTGGTGGGCAGGAGGTTACAAAAGCGGGAGGAAGGGTCTAGAAAACCCGTCGTTGACAATAGCCCGAAAAATCGGAACCAAAAGTTCCCTAGGAACACTGCTTGACGTCTAATGCGACGCACACCACACTGTAAACTGCTATTCTCGTGGATTTGTTAACGAGGGATTGACTACACTGAAGAATTTTGACAAAAAATGCCTTCTCCGGCACCACATTGAATACTCAAAAATGATGCACTAAGACCTTTTCCCCATTTGCACAGTTCTGAACATAATTTCCTCAGCTTACTCTGCGTCCATAAAATTTTAAAATTTCATTTTCTTTATCAATACACTCTACAGTTTCAGGCTTCACTTCGTGGAAGTTAATGGTATCCATATTTAAAGAATACAAATTTGTACTTTTCCACAGAATTTAATTTTGTGTGGTACGACGTGTTTCACTGACTTGCGGCATCATTAGGTACAAAAATTCAGTCCAAACAGTACAGGTATATTTACAAAAGGCAGAAGGAAGGGGGAGGGCAAGGGAGGGTGTGGGCGGGGAGAAATGGAAAATTCTTCTTTTTTTCTTTATCAATGTATTTTTTTGTGGAATTGCGATATTTGTGGAGAATATTACTTCGCGGGCGTGTGCATGCTGTGGTTTACCAAATTAATATGATTTAGAAATTCTCTTACGGATAAGAAGTGTAATATGCTTTGTTGGGAAATACTGGTGAAAATTGTTCCAGAATGCATTCTTTGATTATTTGGGTGGATATTCAACTAGGTTAATTTGCAAACCAAATCAGATACCTATGACTATGTTTTTATTGATGTATTGTAATTGTCTACATCTGCCTAGGCCTATGATTGATATATAGAAATATTAAATTAAATAATTAGAAAAATATTACGATACAAGGATGACTTAATTAAGAAAAGTTATTTATCAAAATTGAAATCTGAAATGAGGAAAAATAAGTCTAAATATTTGTTGCGTTATAAAACTACTTTTAATACATTAACGGAAGCAGACACCTGTAGACTAATGTGACCATATAATACCAAATGCAAATGTAGGCCTTGGATGCTGAAACCATGCGAGCTGCTAATTTGTTGAAGTCAAGTGGAATTTCAGAGCATTTTCTCTCGCGGTGCGGATTCAAATGTTTCCTTCACTTTATATCTGAAACTCTCTCCCATGCATATAAATTTTGCATTCATGTGGTGGGTGAAGCTTATAATGGAAAGCAAAAGTAAAAATTAATTTGGAGTTCATATCAGCTATTCTCTTTCCAAAAATATTTTCAATCCAGTGATTAATTAACAATGATATAGTGAATAAGCTTATTATGGTTCATTACTTATTAATGTTTAGTTCATTGCTAGTATGCAATATTGGATAGATGAGTTTGCATATTTGCGTCAATAGCATCGATAAAAGTATCTTCTTTGGGTATCATGTTTAGGCTTCTTTTTATATTGGATGGTTAATGATTATTATTTTGTTTTGGAAAAAATGTACTGGCCTTGTAACTGTTACGTAAGAATTTTTAAGCTTTCTAGTTTATAAAAGATTGAGTAAGTTCGACGAACAAGCCGCGTAGAAATTTCAACAGTACCAACCGGTGGTCATCACACAATTGTGTAAAATTCACTGCGGAAAAATCATTTGCCTAGTCTGGTATCCGAACCCGGACACCTCGGTTTAGCGCCGAGTGAACCAATCAAGCTACCCAGGAGTCCTCATCATAATTTTATTTTTTGAAGGCTTTAAGGAATGAGTTGTCTTCCCCGGTCTTCTTCTTCCGTTTCAACCCTTGAGTTGGTTGGTAGCAGACATCCATTCATCTCTCTTCTCAGCTTTTTGTTTAAATTCAAAGTATGTTCTGCAATTCATATCCTTCATAATTTGGCTCATAAAGTCTAGTTGGGGCTTTCCCCTGCAGTTTTTCCCCTCAATTTTTCCTCCAATTATCCTTTTCACTTGATTATCGTGCCGTAGTAGATGTCCAATATGTTTAGCTCTTCTTTCTTTGATGATTCTTACCATTCTTACTATGCTTCTTTCTTCTTGAGCTTTTGCAAAGATTTCTTTATTCGTTTTCTTTTCTGTCCATCTTACTTTCAGCATTCTTCTATAACACCACGTTTTGAAAGATAACAGTCTTTTCACTTCTCTTTTTTCATTTCAACCGGTACTGGGCATAAAATACCCAGAGATACCTGTATACGAGCGCACACGGCTACTATCGACGTGGTAAAGCCTTAGTTTAAACACAAATGTTCTTACTTCGACATACTCAAAGAACTGCGGGAGTAGCCACGCGCCCCTACTTCAACGGCGTCAATCGCTGGTGATCTCTCAATTGAGTGAGTCACAGCAAGGAAAAATCATGATCACCGGTGGTTGGCGTCGTCGAAGTTGGTGCCCGCGGCCACTTCCGCAGTTCTTTGAGTATGTCGAAGTAAGAACCTGCAAAAAAAACAGTCGCACTAATGCGCCGTTTCTTATAGAATGGATAATTTTCCAGAGTTAGTGAAACGTGAGAATCATTTTTAGATTTACGCTCGTGACTTTTCTGTGTGCATTTCATTAAGGTGTTACATTAATTTTATGCGTGGTGAGTTGTTTTCAGTTTAGTATTAAGGAACTTTTTCCCTTTTCTTTCCAAATATTTCAATGCCAAGGACACCCCCTTAGTTTGAGTCAGAATTGCTCATTACGGTCAATCCCGGTGAAATATTTTACATAGATAAGGAATCGGTGGGGGTTTGTTCGAAGGCATTGATTATGTTGCCTTGAAGTTTCCTCTTTTAAGAGTATTTTCAAAATGAATACAAGCCTGCGCCTGGTTGAAATCACGAAAGGAACTATTTTTTGCGCCCCCTCCTTCTCCATAGAGTTATTTTCGTCCACATTAGATGCAATCTAACCTCTTGGCGCATTATCGGATGACCTCTGTTGAGAAAGGTCTCGCGTCTAAATTCCGCTTTAAGATTCTCTCCGCTGATTGGCCCCCTCTTGATGAGATACGAAGCTTAGGACGTCACGACGAAATGAATTCACGATAGGCTTTATTTTCAGCAATTGTTTAATCCTTTTGAAACTAATCAAATTCACAGATCATCTGCGCATATTTACTCTTTAAGTATCAATTTTTAGCTGCACCAAGGGATCAAAATGCGATCAGGATATCTTTTGGCAGGATTCACTGCATAATGAATGTCATGGTTGGCCAAATAGAATCGTTGAATTTTGAAGAATTTAACGCTGTTTGCCAATTTATACCTTATTATATTCTAAGCTGAGATTAAAGGAACCGATTGGTTTGATATCAAATACAATATTGAAGCCATATGATTAATTGTATATATTTGAGTATTACAACACTTATGGCGATGTATGTAAATAAAAACTGGTCATTGAATTAAAATACCAAGTGTGATATCACCAATTGTTTATCATTTCAAACTGAACCATTTACTTTTACGTTTATAAAATGATCCGCCTCTCGAAATGCGTATTACGGACGTGCTACTCCCCTCCATAGAAGTCAGCTCGACTAAAACACGTGTGCTTCTCCGAGTGTACTTCGAGTAAAAGATTTTATCCGTGTATTTAACAGTTGAAAACTGCGCGTCTCATTTAAATCTTTTAAAATGAAGGGAAGGTATATCACCACTCTGTGAGTACATGGTAGTCGAGCCATAAGAAATTCTTCGGCCATAAGCTATAATGAAGTTACGAGGAAAACGGTCTCTAGGGCCATAAAAGCTGTGGAGTGCTAAATATGTGAGAGATGCGTATTCACTGAATGCGTGCGGAGCCAAAAGAAAGATATAAATGTTTTATTTTTTACGAAATAGCCTGACGTGCTGACCATGTTGTGAAACGAAAGAGTTGGGTTTTGCATTATTAAACTTCACATCCGTTTATTGCTTCCAGCGGAGAACGGATCGCATTGGCGAGAAGCGAAGGGAAAATCCAAAATAGATGAAACGGCAGATATTGGTTTAAAAGGACCCCCAGTTCCCCCTTGTATCATCCCTCCTCCACTCCCTATCCTCCCCACTCCCTTCCACCTTCCCCCCCCCGCCTCCTCCTCATATCGCCCTCCTCGTTTCCATGACTCCGCTCTCCACAGTGACTGTGAGTTCATGGCAAGTCACCACTCTTTCGTTTATGCCTGTCAGT
This sequence comes from Ceriagrion tenellum, assembly GCA_963169105.1. Taxonomy (NCBI): domain Eukaryota; kingdom Metazoa; phylum Arthropoda; class Insecta; order Odonata; family Coenagrionidae; genus Ceriagrion; species Ceriagrion tenellum. Next base: position 197,489,524 of record OY720632.1, read on the forward strand.
CACCCTGTCCTCTTTCTATGGGCCCAATTTCAAAACAAAGTATCACTACTTCTGAACATTCGAAGTGCATCAGTGAGGTACACATTACACATAACATGTCTGTATGATATTATTTTCTGTCAAATACTGTTTGCTAAGAAGTTAGATCGAAGATAACTCACAAAACTCGACAATTTGAAGAGCAAGCTTCTCCTGCCAAGTTTGTTAGTTCGACGTCACGTGCATTCCTTATATTCTATACGAAATGAATCCCCCTATCCACTGCTGTGTGAAACCCACGTGAAGTTTCTCAATGCATTTTAAATTATGTATGGGTTGAAAAAATTATTGTTGAGAGACTTTGGGTGCTTGGGTGGGATGCTGAAATTGTGTCAGGGTACATCAATATTTTTCTTAAATCTTTCATGAATATCATTTTCACTTAGGTTCCACATCTTACCATGCCTTTTGCTACTATCTGAACTGAATGAATGATCCTAAAATGAATTATACTTAGGGAAAACACAATGTCCTTCCTCAATGGTGGTTTCTACTCAAACTGAAATCAACTCGGTTACCAGAGAGCATCTGGTGAAATACGGTTTGAAACCTTTTCCAATGATATCCTAAAATGAATTAAAAGGCAAAACTTGCAGAAACTTGACGTTTTTGGCTAAACTAAGTAGAAGATACACGCTTGGATAATTATTTGCAAAAATGTTATGCATGTATACATAGGCAACCAATATTTCATCAACTTTGTCGCTATATCACTTTGAGCCATTTCTATGAAGAAGAAAGTGTGATAGGACTAGTCCGAAATTGTAGAGTTGAGTTTTTAAGAGATCGATTATGCCATGATTTCGTTCTGAACGGAATATAATCAAATGAAATTACATAAAAAATTAACAAAGAAACGCTTCGGTTGCTACCGATTCATTTTAGTGTCGAGCGAACGTTTTGTCTATTTCTGCGGGAGGATGGTTATAGCCGGTACCATATTGGCCATACATTTAAATTCCTAAATTCACTAATGTTGTACTAAAAATAATTATTGAATCAGACTTAAAACAAAAATTGTGTGCCAGACGTTTGAAGAATATCTAAAATAAAAAGGACAAGCAATACGCACCTGTGGCCATTTTATGTTCCCCCATTTATTTAATAATGGAATACTAGCTGACACGTGCGAATATTTTGCATAGTGTGCGGCTTCTTCCTGTTTCTTCCATCTTTCTTCCTGTTCTTCTACCTGTCGAATATTTTGCACAGTATGCAGCTTCTTCCTGTTTCTTTCTTCATTCTTCCTGTTCTTCTACCTGTCGAACATTTCACACAGTATGCAGCTTCTTCCTGTTTCTTCCTCTTCTCCTACCTGTTTCTTCCCATGGACAATTATATGTTAATTATGTTTGTGTTAAAGATACATAACGTAAACGTAAATGGTAAACGGTCATATTGATTGCATGTAGAATGTAAACAATCTAACTAAACGATGTGTTAATAGATGGCGCCTCCTACAGTCTTTTAAGCACGTAACCATAGCCAACATATTAGTTGATAATATTGTCAATAGATGGCACTGTTGATTTTTGATCATTTTTTTAATTTTTCAACAAAAACTTTAATTTAAACCATTTGTCTATTTTTCATCAATAGCGGGGATAATAATAATTTGAAACGATGTTTGAATCATTAATTTTGATGAAGAATTATGGGAGTTATGGCGTTGTGACAAAAAACACCTTTGAGAAATAATATATATGATTAATGGCATCTTGCAAGCTTCGACATCACATCTATCATAAAGCATTAAATTGTGTCTATCTTGCCAAAGATTGCATTACAAAATTAGAGCCGTATTTTTCCTGAGGAAATGGATCACTTTTCCTCCTTTAGCACATGTATGAAATATGTATCACTCTCTTCTCCTTATCTACATTTTCTCAGGAGAACCGCAGAAGTAGCGCCTCTCGATCGGAAGGCAAACGTTTAGTAGTCGCCGTTTGGGCTCCCGAGGGGTGAGGAACTGACTTTCCCCATTCCCATCACCCAACCCCGAGTCACCACCAAAACCCTCCCTCACCTTTCTTTGGATCCCTACGTATCAAACGCCGTGGGCTGAAGGATCTACGCGGCGGTGTGTTTAACCTTTCCTTTTCAAAGTGACATCACTATCTCCCTCTCACTCCTCTCAAAGGCGTGAAAAACGGGAGTATTCTCTCTCGTTGAAGCATAGTCAAGTGCTGTCGTGATGACGGCATGTCGCATCTGGAAAAGGATTTGGAATTGATGAAATATTTAAAATGTGTTGGAGAAGAAGTTAATTTCCATCAATTAACCCTTAACTGAGCGGTGAAAAGGATGGAGGGGGAGCTGGGATGTTTTTGGAGGGGTTAGATGGAGACGCCGTCGTGCGAGCGAAGTCAGGCACTTGGTGAGATTTTATGTACTTCGATCTGTTAGGTGGCGATCGATTGTACGTTAGGGGTGGAGATTATAGCCCCTTATATTGAGGAAATTCCATCCAAAGTGTTGAAGGTATGGAAGTAGGAGATTTAGCTGATACCACTTCGCCGCTATTCGTTTCCTTTTTTTTGGGACGTTTCGGCACGAGACTGGTTGAATATGATGGACGACGCAGCAATGCTATAGTTTCGTGCGTAACTTCCCGTTCGGAATAATATTTTATGATTATTGTTTAATGCTACGTTTGATATTTCGATGTTCATCACTTCTTTTGATAACTTTTAGCGATTGGAAACTAGCGGAGCTGGTTCAACCTCTCACTTTAAGTTCTTCAGGTGTATTAAATTTCAAATTTAAGTTATACTGTTTTGCTAAAGTCCAACTTCCTTCTAACTTACTAGTACTACTTGCCTACTAGTTCCTATTTTCAAAGAGGAAAATTTTGCAGCATACAACCGTGTTTTTAGCGAGAATTTTCAGTGTAATATTAACATTGGCACAGATATTTACATGTAAAACAGAAACAAGAGGAACGACAACACCTCTTTAAAGTACCCGTGATGTGAAAACTCGGCCATTTTCGATGTGTATATTTTTATGTGCATATAAGCATCGATCCCCATATGTTTTAAAGCGGGTGACCTCAATTGCGCCTTGCTGTTTTAAGAATGAGAGATGAGTACACTTTAGTGCTGCGAAATGACTATCTGCCTTAATTGAATAGGAGGATATCAACAGGCGTCATTAAGGCATTGTGAATATTTAACATGTGGCATTCATCGTTTTTGGAACATCGGAAAGAGATTATTTGCATCTGCTGTCACTTAGGAATGCAAAGGAGGCAGAGACTGACTTCCTTCCGAGGGGTAACGTACCTGACTGCGGGGAAACATCTCCCCTCTCCCGCAATGATAAGAAAGCCGATTCCGTTGAGTCCAGCCTCCGTTCGCCTACCTCGTGCAATGCTCGGGTTTGGTGAGTCAGCTCAGCCTGATTACCCAGCCAGAACAAGAGAAAGTGTCTTTTCCATCCGTGGAAAAGTGAGAGACGGGCAGTCCGCGTCCATTGCTCGCACCACATCCAATATTTCGGGGCGTGATCGGCCATTGTTTTCCTCTCGTTTTTACGCGACCTCTCCAGGGTGGCCGGTCGGCGGAAGGAAGTTAATTCGGCCACCAGAGCCAAGACGCCTTCATCCGTCTCTCACCCTCGCTATCTGCCTCCTGGTTCCCGGGGTTGGCGATGTTTATTGGCCCTTGGCAGTGATCCTCGCTCGACTATCCGCCACAGAGGAAGTAGAGATCCGCCAGTCTTGGCTGATTCGTGGACACTCTCCGTTGGCTCCGTGTTACTTAATCACTAAAATTTGGCAGTGATCTCCAACAATTTAATTAAAAATACCTTATGATATTCTCCATTGCCATCTATAAGTGATTTTAATATCAGAGTTAAGGCTTAGTAGATTATTTTGCATATAACTTAACTGTTTTTTTTATAATTCAAATCTCGCCAACAACTTCTGTGCTTCCCAACATCTTACTTTTTGAAAAACCAATTAGTGAGCCCGACAGGTTTGAAAACATTAAGGAAACAAACTAATTTAGAAACTGCAATGCATTTTAGTACCAGTTACTTCGGAGGTAAAAAGGAAAAAGTTAGTTCGAAAGAAGTCATCCCCTGACAGGCTCCGACTTAACGTGTAGCTAATGCAGAACAATTCTCTCACAGTCAACGATAATGCGCTATGGATTCCAAAACTGGACACACAAATCAGGTGATCGGGATATAAAACCTTGAAAACCACTGCATGTAATTTACTTACAGACGTTGCAATCACATGTTGTTAGGTGATCTTTGACTTTGGCTTAATCTACCTCGAAATCACTTTCCTGAGTGTGGTCGGTTTCGGAGTTTTACTCTCTGACAAGACGGTGGGAATCCCTCAGCTGCTGTCTAGACTGGGGGGCGAGAAAGGGATTTTTATCCCTGGTGATCAAATGTGCTTTGTAGTAAGAAAAGTGAAAGTGGGGGCTCGTAACTCTAAGGCCAGTTCTCGTCCGTCATGGACATGAGTGTTTGGTAAAATGCTGAGGCCCAACAGTTCGCCACCTGATATTCTAGAGATTTGTTGTCAGAGATGAGCTGTTCTCTCTCTTATGGTTCCCAAGCTTTCCGAAAAATGTAACTTTACTGCAGACTCCGATCGTAATGACCGTAGCATCTCCGACTTGAAAGTTTTTTGCCCCGTATAGGAGAGCACCGAATGAGAATGAGGCGAGGAGTTGTTTCCCGCGCGACTTCCTCGCATTTTCAGCTGAGATTTAAGCCGCACACCTCCCTTGTTTCCTCAAAAGATTTTTAAAGTTTTTTTTAACCTATATACTCAATAACTTTTATCTCGGGTAGGTCCACATTCACTCTTCGTATCCAGTATATGTAACCGTGGGCAACAATACAAATCCGATAACTGAGGCCTTCCGTTTATTCAGCGAATAACCTTTGAAACAATAAATTTGTAGTCCTATCAAACCTATATTTTGATTGCTTTTGCCACAGCGACTTTCAACTCACCTATAATTCTGTATACTATTTTACGCTCTCAAATAAAATGCGGCGTGCGCAATATTTTTTTAGTTTGGATATGAAAAAAAGGGCAAATTTCAGATATTATCCATAATTTTTTGGAAAAAATTAAGTGAATATTTTGGTCAAAGTAATGTTCAGCTGTTCATCAGATTTGATGAGACCGAAAAACCGCCAATTCTGCAGGTCAAGAGAGGGAGAGTTTTTCCAATCAGTTTAGCCATTGTTTTGCACTCTAGTAGAAGATTTGAATCCTCTTGCGGAAGGTAAATAAAATAAGAGGAATTGCAATTTCATCGGGGCTTGGCAAGATCTAATCACGACATGGCCCATTCATAAATTCCCTTTTTCCACCGAAGAGAATAATTTCACCCCACCGAAGAAAAGAAAAAGAATCGTGCGAGAGAGATGATATTCTTCCGGCTGAGGGCAGCAGCAACTGGGTGAATTTTCCCCGCGTCTCTCTCTCCCTTCTCCCCCCTTCTCCCGAAAAACACGCGGCTGCGTATTACCCACCCTCTTCATCTCTTCCCTTCCCTTCTCTCTCTCTCTCTCCCTGGAGAGAGAGAGGGAGAGAGGCAACATGGAGGCGTCACTCTTGCCACGCATCGGGGGGAGCGGGCAAAGGAGGGAGAGGGAGTAAACTTTTCCTCTCGAGATTCTTTCGGGTTGGGAGGAGAGGGGAGGGTTGCCAGTTTCTTTAAGCTGGTCAATATCCATACACCCTGTGAGAGTGTAAGGGGAGCGCTTTCTTCTTCCCAGCCTACTTCCTCCCCACCCCACTCTCCCCCTCTCCTTCACACGAGTGCCTCAGGGGGCAGCAACTATGGCATGCCACTTCTCCTCTCTTGATGCTGCCGCCGTTGAGAGGCGGTAGGGGGGCAGTGGAGGCGGAGGGGGGACAGGGGAATTGAACGGCATATCATGTGCTCGGCAGCAGCTGTGAGCGAAAGCCTAGCATCCCATGAGTGAGGGGTGTGGGCGAAGTGGGAGTGGGGAGGAGATGGAGCGGGCGGGCGGCCAACCGCCTTTGAAGCGCGTTCCTCCCGGTGGGTTGTTTGGAGGGTGTGAACGGAACGACGACCGAGCTCTCCTCACCGAGATCGACTGCCGGATTCGAGTATCGCTCGAATAATTGCTGACCCAGATACACACTCGACGCAGAGTCGGGCAGCGAAGGAGAGATTTTTGGAGAATTGGGCGAATTGACTCTCGCATTGGCGCCGCCAGAATTCAAAAGGAATTACCTTGACCAGTACTTTTTTAAGTGCGAGTTCTCTTACCTCCTGGTATATTTTCCTATCCTCCTGAGACCCAAATGAGTTTCAGCCATTAAAATTTTAACTTACTCGACATATTTTACAAGTATAGAAAACAGCTGAAAGTCATATTTTGGCTATGAAGTTGGTTTCAGATCCCGCAACAAGACTGTCCACTAGGATGGACTTCGAGTCATTTTGGTGTAAAAAAGGTATCAACGAGATACTTGGCAAAACAGCGGGTGTCCAATATAATGGACACGGGGTCTTAGGAGGCTATGTGTACTTTCCTCTTTATTTGGTCCATGTACTTATTCCTGAGTCTTCCTCTGTTGGGACTTTTCCCTCAATTTTGCCTTCAATTATGTCCATCACGAACCCATTGCGTCTCAAGGTGTGTTAAGTCCATCTTTTCCTTCTTTTCTCTATGGTGTTCCATATATCTTCTCTATATATATTTTCTCTATGGTCTTTCCTCTTCTACCCTTCTGTACACTTCATCATTTCTAATTTTGTCCGTCCATTTTATCTTCAGCATCCTCCTCAAGCATCAGGTTTTGAGGGCTCTTACACTTGTGATCAGCTTTTCCAATGGTCTATGCTTCAAATCTATAGAGTGCCACACCTCAAACAAATGCATTCACATAATGTTTCATGGTTTGAGTATCTATCTCCTTCAAGCAGAGAATTTGTTTATTTCCCAAGGATGCTTTTTTAGCTTGGTCTATTATCCGCCTGATGTCCGTTGTACTTCTTCTGTCCCACTTAATAGTACATAATTCGAGGTACATCCTCCACTTATTCTGTTTTCTCTCTTCTCAGTGTGACTCCTTCATTCAGCTTCTCTCTTCCGCATACTAGAATTATAGCCTTCGTCTTATTAACTTTCTTGTTGTACTCTTAAAGAACTTGGCCCATTACGATTAGTGATCATTGAAGATCTTCATGATTTCCAATTATGACTATGATAGCATCTGTGAAGCGGAGCATGTTTATATCTTCTCCGATTATCTATATCCTGCCCAGTCCACTTTGTTGTGCTTCTCTTATGATCTCCTCCAAGTGCATATTGAACAGTGCTGGTGAGAGGTTGCCTTCATGTCTTACTTCTTTGTTAATGTTTAGCTTCTATCTGGCATCCATCTCCCATTTGCATTGTGACGACTTGTTTACTGTATATTTAGTAGATTATCCTCCTGTCGCCGTAATCCATTCCGAGTTCTACGAGCAGTCTGAACATTTTTCACCACCTACCCTTGTTGAAAGCTTCGTTCAGGTCCAAGAATGCGACACATAATGACTTGTTCACATGTATTGTTTTATCCACAATAATTTTCTCCACAATGGCACTTTCCATTCTCGGGCTCATTTCTCGTGAGAGTAGTTTTGATGCATGTGACACAAGACTCAAGGTTCGGTGTTCCTAGCATTTTTTAGTCCATGTCTTCTTTGATATCGCCATCATAACGCTCATTTGAAAGTCCTCCGGAACTGTTCCTCTTTGAAAGCTATTTTTGATTATCTCGCACTGGTTATCCGAGTGCTTTGAACGATTTCTCCGTTGACGCAGTGTGCTTACATGCTTTGTTTTTTCTTGAGATTTCAACAGCTCTATCGAACCTGCTGCTCTGAATGAGTCGGGCTCCGATTCATCTTCGTCAACCTTGCTTTCGTTACTTATTTTGTTTTCTTCAAGTGGCGTCGGTCCTTGGTTGAGTTCTTCGAGGTATTGCCCCCATCTATTCTCTACGTCTTCACCTCTTATCTATATATTCCCGTTCGCATCTCTGACGTTGTTGCTTCTCGTTTTCCTCTCTCTTAAGTGTATCTTCACTACCTTTTATGCAGCTTTTGTGTTTCCCTTCTTAATGTTTTTGCTGACTTTGTCTATTAGCTTCTTGTTGAGGATTGCCTAACCTTTGTTTCTGGGGTTTTTGAATTGTTTTCCTTCTTTATTAGCCTCCGAAGTACCGTCATTATCCATGGCTTCTTCGTGCCGGCTGTTATACTCTCCAATTGTTTCTTTGCTACTTCTGCAATTGTCTTCTTCACATCATCCCATTTTTCATTGATGTCCATTTCATCCTCATATTTTACTAGTTTCCTGTCGACGGCGGCGACGAATCTTTCTCTGTTTCGTTCTTTGGCCAGTATTTTTGTATCTTACCTTCGTTCACGTTTTATCTTCTCGATTTTCTTGTATCCAAGGTGGCTGTCCATGGCTACTAGGTTGCAATTACTGTTTATATCCACACCGTGATAGCTCTTGTACTGCTTGACTTGGTTCTTGCACCTGACTCTGATAAGTCTACGCCGATGGTGCTCATAGAGAGTGTAAACTAATGCCATATTATTTTTACTGCAGAACTTTACTAGTATTTCTCCCTTGGCATTCCTTTTTCCCAGTTCGAAATATCCTACAATATTGCCTTCATTTCCCTCTCCCACCTCTGCGTTCCAGTCTCCCAAGGCAATGAAGTTGTATTTTCCCTTTACTACCCCAAAGACTTCTTCAGTTAGCTCGTAAACATCTTCTACTTCTTCTTTTGTATGGCTAGAGGTTAGAATGTATACCTGCAGTAGTATGGTGTCCGTAGACTCTCCTTCCCGCTTTCCCATGAGAACCCTTTCACTGTACTGCCAGACTGACTTTACTCTCTTGCCCCATGTTTTCTGTAGTATGATGCCTACATCTGCAATCCTCTGGTTGTCTTCTAAATATCTCACTCGATATCATAGGCTCCACTTTTGTATGCACCCGCCCACTTGGTCTCGCTGACTTCCAGTATATCTGCCCAAGAGTTTCTGGCTCACTCCTTAAGATCTCACGGTCCATGCCTCTATCCTGCACTTGTTCTTCGTGAGTGATGCACCAAAGGTTTTTGAGAAATAAATAAATCTCCGAGAAGTGTCATCAACAGAATTATTTAAGAGACGGAAGAGAAGATATGGAAAGCCCCAAGGCAGGAGGGATTGGTACAGCATGTATACATATCCCTAAAAATGGAAACCAAAATTGGTGCGTGCAGCCGTGCTCCCCTCAGATGCCTGCTGTCCCATGTGCGATTCCTATGAGCATTCTAGTCGAAGAAATTGAAATATTACAAAATAGTTTGGTAGAAATGGGTACCCCAGTGTTTTGCTATGTTCATCGATAATATGTAGTGCATATTATGAAATATTTTTGCGTATTACATGCATATCTGTGTAAAATGCTACTTCATCTTCTTTCAGCAGAAGATATTGAGAGAAGGAAAATTTATTCAAGGCATTTAAAGAGATGGTGTGAATACGTTGGAGGTACAAATACTGGGAAAAAGGAAAAGGAGCCTTAGGAGGGACTACTTACGTGGCTCTTTGATAAAGAATATATGAGGGGTCGCTTAGAAAATGCTGGAGGCTAGGCCGGAAGAAACCCTGCAGCTTGCAGGTTAACTATGGAAGCAATTGATGTTATATAATTTCAAAAGTTAAAACAAGGGTTAACCCTTCAGTGGGGGTGTAAAGTTTTGTTATACGATTGGGCGTGTGGGCCACACAACAGGTGGCCCAAATACAATTTTTATATTGCCAAAAATTTTCAACTTTTGTGTAAATTATTTTAACAAACAATGAGTTTGGACTAATATCCATTATTAATTTAATATTTTTTTCACTATGGATCATATTTAGTGTCATTAGTGGAACAAAACTCAAAGTCATTAAAATATTGTAAAATATTTTGAGCATCGAATATCCAGTCTGACAACATTTATATACAATATCCAGCAATTTTAACATAACTGATTATAATAAAAATGTATAAATACTTTATAAATAATATATAATATAATAATGCCGATAGAAAAAGATTACATAGATAGTCGCGCGGGTCTCATTTGTGGCCCAGTCAAGCAAGGCTTCCTTTCGCACGCTATTTAATACTAAGCCTGCAACAATTTGTTATAAACGACCACGTGAAACTTTGGAGGACATAATAATGTGCAGCTAATGAAACTTACGTGTATATTATGCCGTCCTATGAGAAACGGCACACAAATAAAACACGGTGGGCCACCCCTGTGGCTCACGCGCCTACTAAAGGGTTAACATTCATATATACCCTCTGGTAATAATTTTCTCCTCTATTTGAAAATAGTGAAATTAGAGAGTTTTTTATATTTCTAAATAAGTTGAAGCCAGGTAAAAAATATCAATTGATATTGTTTAGTATGCGAATTATTGTTATAACTCTCTTATTCATGAAAATTCATTTACCATTTGTTGGAAGCATGCCATTCTGTGCTTTGTATCACGTCATTAAGATGAAAACAACCATTAAAATGTGTAATATCGATGATTTGGGGAAAGACGCCGTATTTTATAGAGTAAGTAATGTCATCAGCGTCGCTTGTCTACTCACTCTCAAATTATATTTAGCGCATACGATAAGGCAAAATTTAAAGGGGGCAGGTTACCATGGCCATCAACAACTTTCAGTTCCATGGATAAGAATTTAAGGGTAAGAAATACCTCTCTGGCTGGCAATTACAATTTAATTGCTAAGAAAAGTTGAATGGCGTTCACTTTCACCAGAAATGGTAGGCTTTTCAAAAAACTCTATTAATTTATTCTTTCACCCGGGTTATATAGGGCATGTAGTTTTTTCATAGTAATATAGTTTAGTCACTTGCGGTTGAGGACTCCTAACTCTATGTACTTGTTCTTATTATTTTTTATTTTTTTATTATTTTTTTTATATTATTTAAAATTATAATCTACATTTTACAAACCTTTCAGCCCAAATTTTGCAGATGAAAATTCATCATTTATCCTCCTATATTCAAAATAGGATCCTGTATCATCCGTTGAAACCGTTTTATCTTATTACAGTCTTAATTTGAGCTTTTATAGCATAATTTTATCTCAAAACGCTATTAAAAATGTGATATAAACCGTTAGGCACTGCAAGGCCTTTCGAGCTATTACTTCACATTAACAAAATCAGTATCACGGGAGGAGAGCTCCCGACAACCCCTCTTCATTCAATCACCCCTGCTAGAGCATTTAATGCTGAATTGAAAGTACTTTCATCATTTCCTAGAAAAAAAGCGACAACTTCTTCAATATGATTGTTCTTTCAATATGTTGTTCTTTTAATCTAAAAAGCGTCTGTGATATTTCTTTTGGCAATCATTTCAGGAAATGAGGATTGGAAGAGTGAGCATTGGAGAAGGGATGTTTGATCCTTCATGATTCTTTTTTTGCTTATTGCGTTCCTTTTCAACCATAAATTATTTTATAATAACTTGAGGAAAAACACTCTTCACTCAGCACGTAAAAAGGGCGATCACAGAAAAATGCTGTACGTTTCGACGATCAAGTCGTCTTCGTGGGCGGGAGAGGAGTTCCTCTTACGCGGATAAAGACCACTGCCTTGTAAAATATCTTGTAGCGTAAATATTTTTTTAGCTATGCCGTAGCTTTGCAAACATTATATATTTGGTTCGAAATTTTTTTTAAATTCTCTGCACATGCAGCTTGGAGATATTAGAATATGCAAAATCATTCTTTCTGCTGCAATTTAATAACGCCATGGTCGCTATGCTTACTCATTATAATTGATCTATAGGAAGAATACTACAAAACGGTACTGCATTAGCAATTGCACCATAACAATGCTTTGGCAACTGAACTGTCTGTGCTCTGGCTGTTGCACCCTTTCAAGATCACTGTGACAGCATTCCATCGATTGTACAGTGGCAACTATACGATATACCAACGGCGCTGTAACAATGCTATGTTAACTGTATTGTGAGTGTGCTTTAAAGCACTGCACTAAAGATGTGCTATAAAACTGAACTGTTTGTTTCAATTTATTTACAATCTGGAGAGTGTGTCCACACACGGCAACTTACTGAGCACAATTGGAGCACAGATCCTCCTTAGTTTTAGCACAGAAGCGCATATAACGGCGTACTCTTCCTTGAAAGTCTTTCAGTCTTCTCGCCATGTGTTACCTAGAGAAAGCTGAGGGGATAGGGCAAAGACCTCATTCGGGAAATGATTTTCTTGGACTCTGTCCGGGGCGAGATGGGCCCCGCCTTCTAGCGCTTGCCCCACCGCCGAATCAGAGTGTGTTTTATTTCCCGAAAGGTGTTCGAAAGTCGGTTTATGTCTAGAGGAACACTCTTCCTTGAAAGGTGTCCAGGACGGCGTTAAGGGGATGGGTAAATTTAGCTGGAGACTAAATTCTACTCTCGCTCTCGCCCATTTGGGGTCCCTCCCGGGGCAGCTTCTTGAACTTTCACGGCCTTGACTCGTGAAAATTGCTAGAGTTTGCCTTTGTAAAAACCATGCCGTACCAAAGTTCGAGTATATTAATAAGGAGCTTTATTGGTTGACGATTTTTTATGAAGAAAAATCTAAATCCTCAACTGACCGATCAAGGAGATTAACTCCTATGCCAGCATATCGATCAATTATTAGACCGTCAGCTTCTCAAAATTTTGAAATCAATTCATGTACCAAAGGATCTAGGCACATATTTCTAAATGATGTATTCAGTCAAATTGAATAGTGTATCTATGTGTAAAACGACTGGTTTATGAACCCACATTCTCTTCAGCTCCCTTCTCTGATGCTGTCGCTTGTCCACTGCCCACTGACTGACGACTGCGTGTTCGGACGCAGGTGCTATCTCGATGAAGAGCAGTCGAGCTGTGTCGAGGTCACCGATTCTTTTTCAAGAGGTTTCCACTGCCGTGAATTGCTGAGAGAGAATCACAAGTCTATTCCTCCCTCCCCAGTCCCATTCGTTTTCTCCTACCCACTCCTCTCTTACTCTTCCCTCTACCCCGAGTGCCAACTTTATTTGATCCTCTAGTCTGTCACTTGTACCGAGGAAGAGGAAGATGCTGGGAACGGTATCATCCTTGATATGATAGTGTATTTATATGTGGCTCATTGTACAGGCTGGGCAAATAATCTTATTTTATAATCCAGCCACCGTGAGAGGGTGACTCCGTTAAACTTACTACGCGCCATGTTTCACAGTTCTTTGAGATCTGGTCATTTACAGGCGCGTCAATTACACCAATTCTTCTCAAATCAAAGGCTGCGTACGTCTTGTACACCGAAGTGGCAGTTCATGTCTCGAGCATCATTTTCAGATTGAAGGCGTATTTGAGTATCGAAGCTACGGCCGACAAAATTCAGCCCTTGACCACTAGGGACGGGCTGAAGGGTAAATATACTCCCCTTTTAAGAAACCTTCAAAAGCTAGTAAATGGGACTGTCGTTCTTGATGTTTGTCGTGAATTGCAATTTTTGTTATTTTGCGTAGAAGTTGGACCTCTCTCAATCCTGGCTATAATTAAAAATCGCATCACATTTCGAGTTTTCAAAAAATAATATTCGTGCTGCATGACCACTTTATCATCAGATAGATCAGGTGGAGAAAATCGAAGGTGGTGTTAGAGGAAATTTGTGCAATTAGAAGCTAAAAATTATATCGCAAGAAAATGGAAAGAGTGGGTTAATAGAAAGCTCAGCTCTGTAGAGTTGCGAGTGAGTAAAAGTCATTTAATTTAAAGTTTGAGTTTCACTTTTTCTGGTTGTTCAACGGCGTCCATTATTCTTTCCCTTACCAAAAATCACTTTCCAATAACTGATGGGTAATCTTATTGGGAGTAGATATTTAAATTGATTTTAATATAAATGTGTAACAAAGAGTAGAAATGGCTAATATTATTCATTCTTCAACTGTATCATACGCACGCGTAGCGACAAGTACCAGTTAAGGTTATGTTTTTCATAAGAGGAGAAAAACTAAAAATATACTCTGTTTCTATCTATTATGGTGAAGAAACGAATCTCAAAACTAGGAGCAACCCAAAGAAAGGACATAAAATGTTCATTGGATTGGATATTTGGGGAGGCGACCGACGGCTAAGGTCATTCGCGCCATAGGGGATAGGTATGGGAGGAAGGGTGGATGGAAACCCGGCGTCGGCATTACCCTGCTCTTAACGAAAGGCGCCGAGGGGACCACGGTTTAACGTCTCATCCGACAGACTGAGTAATGTACTTAAGCGCCCTCCATAAGACACTCAAGTAGGAATCGGGTTTCCTCTGAAAAACATCTGCCTCTGCAGGGATTTGAGCCCTGACCGTCCGTGTGGTTAGCCAGTACTCTAGCCGCCACACCAACCACAAGCCTATGAAACGAAAAATACCCTAATATAAAACAAAAATGTAAAACATATTAATCAGTTTTGGATAAAGAAATTTGTATCTCGATCCGGGTGATTAGTGCAAATTCTGATGTAGGAAAATATTAAGAAGACAACGGTATAAATTACATGGACTTGGATTAGTATAGTGACTATTATACGGCGGAACACTCTTTTCATTGCCAAGGTTTTGGCAAATTAGCAAGAAATTTTGAAAATGACGAGACATGCAGCCATTGGGGAACCATTCTCGGAATCCCAAAAAAATGCGAATAAAATTATGTCATATTAATTAACGCAACAATGGTAAAGGTAAATGATTCAAGAGATTAATTAAAGGTAGGTGGATGAGAAGTGGGTTTGTGGACGTGATGGAACGAAAAGGAGGAAATTCCGAGGGCTACTGGAAAGTGATGAGGAAATGGGAATAATTGTAGAAAGATGGAGTGTATAAATACAGGATTAGTAAGAAAAGTTTTTAGGATGCCGGAACTAGACTACACCATTATTTACTGAGGAATCAACAGAGGCACACGCGTGTTAAATATCGCCAAGGAATAGTGACGGTGACAGGAAATGACGAAAGTGCAGATCGATGGAAACGCAGACGATTACAAGTAATTGGTTACGAAAACAATGATTGATAAAGTAGTGGAGAGGAGATGATGGAAGTCAATACCATGCGAGGAAAGAGGAGACATCAGAAATGTTAAAATAAAGCCCGGCGTGTGACCAATTAAATGTAGGAAAACTTTTAGAGAGAACAATCCGAGGAAACGGAAAGGCAAGAGAAAAGAGAAGTGATAGCGCTATGCGCAAACGAAAAAATGTTATCGGCCTTAAAATGAATGAAAAAATTTGGTATTTAAGAGAAGGAAAGCAATTTCAAATGACCAATCAATATAGGTATTAATAGAAAGGAAATGCACCCTGTATAGATGGATGGAAATCTTTGAAGATCTTTACGTCAACGGATGTAGGCCTATAGACTTAAATATAGAGAATGGTGGAGCGGTAGAGAAGGATAAATCCAAACCGGAGGTGCTTGTCAGTGAAAGGAGATGGGATTACGTCGGAGATGCAGATAAGGACAGCTTTACGATGTTTCTTCAGATTATCAAAAGCGTTAAGGCCAGTAAAATAACTGCGAACTCATTTGCAGGATCTGCGAGGAAGAAGCGTGCCCGGAGGGCATCGTGAAATCAATCGTGATGCCTCTCTAGAAGAAGAAAAAAACCAGCAGTGAAAATTTAGTGTTATTTAATACGCAGTGAAAGTTTTACTGAGAATAATTAGTAAGAGCGAGGAGATCAGAGCAAACAACTCTGGTGCAGGCTAGATTGTGTTCTGGAAGGTGATTGCGGTGATAAAAACAATGATAGAGAAGGGCTTAGAGTTTGATCTGGACGCTTTGTTATCTTTGTGGGTTGTAAAAACGCGTTTGGACAAGTAAACTGGGAATATGTAATGAAAATATCACAAAAATAGTAATAAATTAAAAGAAAATAGGCCCAGTTATAGGGCGGGAGAGTCAAAACTGTCCGTTGTCACCGTAACTTTTGAACAATTGTGCCGAGGAAATAAAATGAGGTGTATGGGAAGAGAAAGACGTGGAAGAAAGAGTGGAAAGTCACCTGATGAAGTCTGTTAGATTTGCGGATGGTCAGGCATTGGTTAGTCTATCATCTTGAGAATTGCTAGCTTTGGTACATGCACTGGTGAAATTAGTACGGAAAAACCGAGTGAAGGTGAGTTATAAGATAAAGTAATGCGATTCTCTTGGAAAAAGAATGCGAGGCCGGTCATTAAAGTTGGAGGGCACAAAATGGAGCTTTAGATAACCAGTTTTAAAGGCCTTCAAAGACCTAAAAAATTCTCGGGGGAGGAATACGCCACTGTAGCTAAACTTGCTTCAGCTCTCGGCGAGATACTAAGGTTCCCGCGTTTATGTCCTATTCAAGCGAATAAAATTACCCCCTGAATGTGGCACTGATGTGCACTTTCGTCTTACTGCGTTAAGGTAATGGCGTGGCTGGCCCGGGTCTCCCCTAAATTCATCGTACTAGACTATTACACTTCTAGATTTACTCAAACACTAGACGATTTCCATACTATTGAAACCAACTTAATCCGGTAGATTACCTGAATATTAATTATTCTTTGGTCCATGACCATCTTTCCAAGAGTAGCCACTATTACTATATTCCATCCGCAGGGGGTATTTAGTTTCAAAGTGCAGGCAAATATCGTCTCAGGATACCGAAGGGCAAGTCTCGATGTGAGACCGGATGGGAGCGAAGTCAGATGACTAGAAAAGAAGTATCTCCCGAACGCGAAAAGTGCAGACTTAAGACTATTGCGGGTGGCTGTCAATCAGAGATGAAATCCCTTAAGAATCTAATTCTTCAAAAGCTGTTTTTTATGTGAATAAATAGTTTGTGATTAATCTATGCGTATTGCTGTTCATAGTTTCATCAAATTTCCAGTTTTTCTTTCAGATTTTCTTTTTATTCTCCCGTAGGATTGACCCAACGTTATTTTATCTGCGTGCGTGCGCGGCGTTACTCAGAGCGTACCCACGAGAGGAAACTCTCCCAAGGAAACTTTAATGCCCTTCAATTATGGATAACAGGAGGAAGAGATGGTGAGCGTCAGAGAGAGGCAGGGTTGGTATAGTTAAAAAGAAGGCCAACTCTCATTAAAGGCTTTGCAAGTGAGTTTTTGGGGCGACGGGGGAGGGGGTGGAGGGAGGGGAAGGTGGAGGGGGAGCCAGAGAGAGGGAGGGGTTGGAAATTGTCAGATAGTGGGGAAGGGTATAGAGGCGGCCGTCTCGAGCTATCCCTTGCACGATCAAGGTGCTGCCCCCCCCCGGGGTATGTACAGCGGGTTTAGCAGCTGCGGATGTGGGGATTTGAGGGACCAGGGGGAGGTGTGGTCTTAGATAAGCGAACAACGGAGCGAGCAATGGAGGGGAGGCGAGGGGGGAGTGGAAAAGGAGAAGGGTGAGGGGTGATTCGTGGGATGGGATGCTCCTCTCGCTGCTCCTCTTGCTGCTGCGTCCCGGGACTCCCGGGTCGGCGTAGATTTAAAAGGATTCCCCGCGCCACGTCGTGTCCGGCCCTCTCTCCCCGTCTCCGTGTTCTTCTCTGGCGTGAGTTGGGCGCGGGAGTGAGGAAAGAAGTGCACGCAGCTTAGCACGCGGAGGGCTCGGGTAATCCAACTCTCTCCAACCCTTCCCTTCCCGTCCCTTCCCTTCCGTACCAAGAGAGATCACCCCCTCCCCCTCAGTTTCACCCCGTTGAGAAGGCCGAAGAGGATGACCCTAAGACGCTCGATGCGAATTCTCCCTCTCACACTTCCCTCCCTCTTTCCTCCCTCTCTGGAATACGATCTCTTTTTATTGCTGTGAACATATCGAAATGGGGAGCAGAAAGTATTGATTCCACTCGAGATGAGGTTAAAGACGTGGATGGAAAATATAACTAATGAAGTATTATCTACATTTACACAATACCCTGCGAGCTGCCGCATGGGCGTGTGGCAGGGGGTGTTAGGTCACCAACCGTGTAAAGGTGTAAGTTTTTTGGAGATGAAATGGTGACATGAATTATAGGAGTGTATTTAGTAAGCTTAATTTTTATTGTGATCGCTTATTGTTTGCAGAAAGAACGAGTTCTTGTATCTATCTGTTCGGCAGTGTATCTTTCTTATTTTATTACATCTATCAGACCTAGAGATGTAGTGAGGAGTCGTGATAAAATTCCCTGTGTCGCTCTGAAAAATATCAGTTCTGAGTTCTATTATGAAGTAAGTACCATGAGTGACTTAGTTGCGCTGTCGGGTTCTCTTAAAAAAATTATAATAATGAAACTCTTTACTCAGTCTTCTAGTGATATGGAAATCATTTGTATTAAAGTGAAATTTAAGCAAATGAAAAAACAGATGAAGCATGATTTTTTTTAAGAACTAAAGTGTTCTCCAACAAATTGTCTTGTGTACAAAACGTTTCAATAAATTTATCCACGTAACATGTATTCATTCACTTATCGTTGTTATTGAGCCTGTCATGTCATTCTTTCCATAAGTAGAATTTTTAAGAAAATTCAACATGGCATCAGATAGTTGACTACTCTTTCTTGTCGTAAATTTTCTCATGCTCGATATTAATGGGTCGGAACGTATTAATTGTAGGTTATTCAAGTCTTGATTAGTCGCAGATTAAATTCAATCAGGAATAAAACAAGGGTGCAACCTCTCTTCAGAACTTTTCAACATGAAATTGGAGGAGACGATAAGTGACGCATATGAAATTAGACTAAACGGAAGATGGTAAACGGGGAAAAAATAAACCAACTATGCTTCGCAGACGATATCGCAGTCATAGGAGAAACTCGTGATAATCTTCAAAGATATATGAACACAAGGGACCAAGTTCCCTAGGAATACAACTTAAAAATGAATAAGACAAAGGATGAAAGCATGGTACGAGGAAGAGAAAAGCTGAATGCAAGAGTCAAGCCGAGATGAGAGAAATCAGAAGTGGATGCCATCTCAAATCTCGGAAGTCCCATCTTCTGAAACGAAAGAAGCACAATGAAAATGAAGAGATGAGTTGCCCAAGCTAAGAAAGCGTTAATAGTAAAAACATTACCGCTCTGCTCAAAGAAGATAGGTCTACAAACTAGAAAACAGTATGCGAAAACCGTCGCGTGGAGTTTGGAACTCGATGGATCATAAGCAGGGACAATTTGAAAAGTAGCCCCGAACAAACTAAAAGCCTTAGACACCTGGTTCTGTTGGAGGTTGCTGACGATAAAATGTTAGGAAAAAAAGGAATGATGAAGTTTACTGAAGATTGGAAGAGGATAGGACCATATGAAACACTATTAAGACAGAAGAACCAAATGGATTGGAAACACTCTAAGACACATTTTTTATGAACTGCAAGAACGATGTTCAAACCGCGATTCTTATTGAGCCGTAGTATATTGGCGCATAATATATTCCGTCCACTTGCAAGAACGAAGTTTCATCGCAGTCTATATAAACCGAGGCATCGGTCTGTTCTAGGTATGTTAAACGCAGTCCTTTATTTCGCTGAGAACAAGTTAAAGTTCTCAACGGTGCTAAGGTAACATAAATTAACAACGAGAACGTCAGAATGAAATCATCACCAAACGGCAATATGCGGTTAACTTATCGGTAAGTTTTTGT
Source organism: Ceriagrion tenellum (assembly GCA_963169105.1). Lineage (NCBI taxonomy): Eukaryota > Metazoa > Arthropoda > Insecta > Odonata > Coenagrionidae > Ceriagrion > Ceriagrion tenellum. Next base: position 197,509,241 of record OY720632.1, read on the forward strand.
CTTACTATGATGTAAGTTTTTTCTTAATTCTCAGATTAATAGCTATGCAATAAGTATTTCAAGCAAAGCAATACAAAGAAAAAACAATGGAAGAAGGGGGAGGCTCAGTGCGAGAAATTTCTTAAGTACAACCCTGAATTTCCATGAATGTGTAATTTTTCATCCACCAGTATGGTTATGGGTGAGAGCAGTGTAAGCAAAAAATTTTTGTTGCTTTTGAAAATGGTTATAGAAATTTTTATTTCACATTATCCGTTACAAATACTTCATTTCATTTTATCTGTACTCAAAACTATGGATTTTTAAGCATAAATAGACGTTTTTTCTAATTTTCTTTGGATTTTATCGATTTCATTTTTAGTACACGTTTTAATTGATTGAATAACTTATTCATAATGGTTCCGAAGTATGAAATTCTGGTATTTTTCTGATTGCAGCGGAAAATTAATGATGCTCTTAGTTTTCTTAATTTGAATAAAATTCTTACCTGTCACAATTTTTTGTTTTGACACATACTGTTTTGAAAAGAATTCTCAGTTTAAGCAAGAAAAGTCTAAAAATTACTGGGAAGTGAAATAATTTTACATTAACTTACATTTAGAGCCTAGGAAAACACAATTATATATCCCCATAAGTTTCGAAAGCTCACTTCAAATTCTTATAATCATACATAGACTAAAAAAACTTCACCTAGTGCACTCATCACTTCGTGGGATTACCATAATATAATGTAATTAGCACCATGCACACCGCGAAAATGAAGTATATTCTCCATTTTCGTTCATTAACTTGGAGGCCTCAAATGGAAATACAATAACATTCACCGACGAGATTGAAGAGAGGAAAGGGATCGCAAATATGCCTTCCTCATTTAATGTTAACTTATCATTAACCGCCGCATCATCATCCCCCACAGGACTTCATAATTTTTTTAATACCATAAAACCTTACTAATAATAGTTATTTACAAATAATTTATGCCATTTGACTCTGTGGCCTATCATGTTCGGTGATAAATTCAAACTTTTATTAACGATTTACGTGTCATTTGACCACTAAACTAGGTCCATGCGTGAACTCCGATTCATCAAAAGAGTATAAATCCATTTCTTTGAATGGAAATCCTTTCAAATGCCCTCAAGTTGTGTAAGTAATTACTTTAATTTTCAGTGAAAATCAGCGATTTTTCTGAAGGACGCGTATGTTCCTTCAACAATAGAGTTTGCTGTTTAAACGTACTTAGAAGCACGTTCGAAAATTCTTGGCCTAAGAAATATTTCGGGAAGAGATTGAGTCCGAGGAGAGGCAGTAATCTCGTTCTTGCAAGCCGAAAACCGCGGTGTTAGAATTTGTCGGAGACCATGGTTCAAAACGCGGTTTTAACTCCGTTCTTAAAGATCAACTAGTGGGTAATTATTTGTTTTGTAAGGAATATATTTAAAGTAAAAATGGAAATAAAAGTCCGCGAAGGAAGACACAAAAGTCATGGATGAAATGAAATTAAAGAATAAAGGAAGAGCTGCCAGTAAGTAAGGGTAGGGCATTGGATAGAAAAGGGTGGACGGCTTCAGTCAGCCAATCTTAGGATTGAACGACCAATGTTGATGATTATGGTTTTACTATAAGGATGACATATTTTCTGTAAATAGGCTTGATTCATTCACATGCATCAACACCTCGCTAAAATAATCATTGGTGAAAGTTAATAGTTTGGAAAATTTATGATTTAGCTCATGTGCATTGTACGGCGTCTTTAGTTGCATGTTGCTGGTGGTGCTGATGCACTACAGCGTCCCTTGGACCAAAAGGTCGAATGATTGGGAATATTTTGGTGAATACTTCTAGTCGGGGTCACGGAACTTTTTTGTTGGAATTGTGGGTAAGTATGTAGGATCCCAGTCATAATGCCTGCTGATGCCATTCATTCATTATGCAGCTGACAGGAGAACGGGATGGGGCATTTCGCTTCCCTCTTCCCTTCGGCAACCGCCACCGTTCTGGGGAACTACTGCGTCCTTCCTTATCTCATTTCGACTCCAAAAACGCAAAACTCTGCGGCCTTCTCCTCGTCTCCTGCACGGGTGGATGATTGGGGGGGGGGGGGATGAGGAGGGAAGGAGGAGGGTTTCGTACCTCACCTCCCCTCCACGGCCTATTATCCCGGATTTTCCACCACGTGCAGGAGAGGAAGAAAAAATGCCTCTTTTGTGACAACACAAATACCCCCGAATCTCGCTGTTATTCCAGCTTATTCGCACCGACGGCCCTAATCCCCTCTTAACCACTCGAAGGGCAAATTCACAGAGAGGGGAAGGCGAATATTTAAGAGTGGGAATTATATGACAGTATTTGCATGCTTTAACATTAGAATAGCCATCTTCACCCCCTTAAGCCTACACCTCTTTTTTGCATCATTTATCTTACTTCATTTATTCATATGTTATTACTTTTACTATTGCTTAAACTTTTTTATTATAATGTATAACCGTTTTTATTTTATTTCCCTTCTTATGAGTCATTTTTAACTATTTATATATCATCTATAAGTGATTTTCTTATATTTTTTAAATTTTACATTAAGGTATGCTTGAAATATTCTTTTCTTCCCTTAAGTATACCTTAGCAAATATTCTTTTTACAGTTACCTTGGCTGTTATCTATCTGTAGGTTTTCGCGGGTCTTTGACGTTCCCCCTCATGATCTCCTTTATTTTTCGGGATCAACCGCGTGTTTTGGTTGTGAGTGACAACCGTTTCGCTCACACTACTGTCAGCGTCTTCAGGTCAAAGATGTCGGTTCATGAGTTTGGCCCTCATAATATTAGGACCTATTTTCCGCCAATTTTTGGTGCTGCTCCCTAATCGGTCCTTGTTTCAGGATTCTCCTCCATGTATCGGCCAGGTGGTATCCTCTGTCTTTGTTGAAGTTGTCCTTGCGTGCTATCTCGCTGGATTCTCTAATTAGCCTAGGGTAATCTCTCTGCTCTCTCTCACTATTATCTTGGCCACGTCAAATTTTATGTCATGTCCCGGGGTCCAAGCGTGCTCTGATACGGCTCCGACAGGTGCAACTGTCCATTTTTCGTTGCTCTCCGGTGTTCCTGCATTCGTACCTTTAATGACCGGCAATTCTCACCGATGTATGATTTCCCGCAGGAACAAGGCACCTGGTAAACTCCTTCATGTAGATCCTGTTGGATTTTGTCTTTAGCCGAGGGTAGAATGTCACCGATTTTTGTGGTGCAGTTGAAGTGGTGACGCCGTGTTTTCAATTCTCTGATGATCCTTTCCGTGGTTTCCGGGATGAATGGAATGGTGGCCGAGGCTTTCTCGTCTTCGTTTTCTTTGGACTTTTGTTTGGTCTCTCTCAGCTTTGAGGCCGTTTTCAGGGCGATCGTCTGGTATCCGTTCTTTCTCAGTGCCGTCATAAAGTACCGTTTCTCCTCTGCCAGCTACTCTGCGTCAGAAATACGTTGCGCATGATGAAAAAGTGTTTTCACTGATGACGCCTTCTTTGCTGGGTGGTGGTGTGAGGCATTGTCAAGATGCCGATCCGTATGCGTCGGCTTTCGGTAAACAGAATGTCCAAGGCTGCCATCGCTCTTCTTCTTTACCAAAACATCCAGGAATGAGAGCTGGTTGACTTTCTCCGTTTCCATGGTAAACTGAGTGGCCTTGTGCTGGGAGTTCAGGTGAAATAGGATTTTTTTGGAGTTCCTCCTTGCCTTGAGGCCAGATGACGAACGTATCGTCCACGTAACGAAGCCAAAGGCTTTTTGTCACAAGTATCCAGGGTCTTTTCCTCCTAACTTTTCATGTATATGTTTGCTATCACTGGTGAGAACGGTGAGCCCATAGCTGCGTATTCCTTTTGTTTGTAATAATTCCCATTTCAGAGGAAATATGAATTTTGAAGGCAGTACTTTACTGCTAGGATATCTTCGGGTATTCCAAATAAAATCATCTCTCTGATAATTTTCAATGTTTCTTGGATCGGGACATGGGAACAGGGATATAACATCAAAACTCACTAAGATATCGTATTTGCTGATGGTAGTGCTCTTCAAGATGTCAATGAAATGGGTGGAGTTCTTAACAAAGGATTGCGTCTTTTCCACATAATGTTGGAGTGATTGGGAAAGGTACTTGGCTAAATAAGAGGTTGGGGCACCGATCTGACTAGCTATTGGTCGAAGTTGGAACTTCCTCCTTGTGGATCTTCGGCAGGCCGTATAATCCCCATCCGTCCAATCCATCGAGCATCACGCATTCACACCGCAGGTCGTCCGCTGCCAAGAAAGCCAAAGAAAAAGCTGTATTCTATACCCAGATTCATCTCCGAGCGCCTACACCTTTACCCCCCAGATATCACGCTCCCTCATCAAAACATCAGACCGACGGTTGCCGCACCTCCGCAGCTCACTGCGCACCCCAGGCTTTCTTCTGCGTTGCAAGAAGAAGACAAGAAAGAAGAAACCAGGAATGGAAGAACCGGCGTCCTCCCCAGTGAACCCCTCACCACCAACCCCCCGCCCCAAGTGATTCCACGCTCCCCAACCCCAGTGATACCCAGTTAACCACCAGTGCCAGTGACCCATAAAAACATTATTAATTCATTATTATATATATATATACACACACGCATATAAATGTTTATACAGAAAGGTAGAAAGAAAGTGGATAGGAACACATAAAATTGACAGACACAATGGTGAAATGAAGATGTAAAGATGGCCTGAAAGGCTCATTTTCTACTTTGGGTAGCGTACCCCGAAACGCCTGTTCTATATCTTTCACCACTGTCTGTGTGCTTGAGTTATTCTTTCATTTCGCCTTCTGTGTGTCTCATCTTCTCTCAACCGGTGGGTGAAAAGCTGCCCTGGCGCCATCTATTGGCCGATCTCGTGTCTCATGCCTTGGGGAGTGTTTGTTCATATAAACCCCCGCCGATTCCAGTGGATTCTTAGTAGACTGGGTAGCTCGGTGGTCTGAGCATTGGACGCGACATCCAAAGGTCCGTGGTTCGATTCCCGGTCCAATCGAAATTTTTCTGCTTGGAATCGGCCATCATTTCATCTTCAGACCACCATTGTGTTTGTAAATTTTGTGTGTTCCTATCCACTTTCTTTCTACCTTTCTGTATGAACAATTATGTGAGTATTTGCCGCTGAGCGGTCTGAGTGAATGAATGATATATATAAACAGTTTGCCAGAGGAAGGCAGACAATAAACGCAGAGAAACAATAAAATGAACACACAAAGTTTCTTGATATTTCGGTGCCACTAGCACCTTGGTCACAAGAGCGTAGAAGACCGAGGTTTAGTCCTCTACGCTCTTGCGACCAAAGTGCTAGTGGCACCGAAATATCAAGAAACTTTGTGTGTTCATTTTTTCATTTTTTTGTTTCTCTGTGTTTATCGTCTGCCTTCCTCTGGCAAACTGTTTATATATTCGTCACTTGAGTGATCACAAGTGCAGTTATATATATATACGAGTACATGGGTGCTTGCTGTTAGCAAGCAAGGGGGGTTTTTACATTATTTTACACTTTAAGCATCGAAAAATGAATGCATGATCCTTAAAAAACCAATGAAAGCTCTTAAGTATATGTGCTACATGCAGGCAAAGAAAAATATTATGGAATTCTCGAAATGAATTTCACTGTCCATGAGGTATGGATACCTGACAGTTCTAGTACAAATCATATTATATCTCATCCGGTAATTAACGACATTTCAAAATACTATAGTCAGTGAAATGAAAGGAACGTGGAACCACTGCAAGTTCAACATAACTTCATTTGATGGCCTTTCTACGTTAGATATTCCTTTCAGTACAGCATACTTAATAAGGTCTAACATGAAAACTTTATAATAGAACTTCGATCCGAATCGACAATTTTAATATGCTAATTTTCATGTTCAATTTTTCTTTTTCAATCTTCCACATGAATTGCACATGCTTTAGAATGAAAACTAAAATATCATGAAGATTGGTTGGTTAAAGTTGGTCATCAAACCTACGGTAGAGGTTAGGAAAAAGTTGAAGAAATTATACCCAGTACTTAGCAGCAATGTATTAATAGCACCTGTCCATTTAATGATGCCTATATGGGTGCTTGCAATTTGCAAGCAAGGGTGGGGGGAGTGCTAGACGATGATACTCTTTAAATAAGGAAAAAAATGAAAGCTCTCAAGTCTGCGTGCTACATGCAAGCAAAGAAAAATATAATTCTCGAAAATGAAATACGCGCCTCATGAGGTATGGATACCAGACAGTTCTAGTACAAACTTATATTGTATGTCATCCAGTCATTATCGACTTTTGAAAATACTATAGTCAGTATACCGAAACGAACGTGGAACCACTGAAAGATTATCCTAACCTCATTTGGTGGCATATAAGACGCTCTTCTATGTAAGAAATTTTATTTCAGTACAGCATACTTAATAAGAGCTGACATGAAGAATTTTACTATATAAGTTCGATCGGAATCGAGATTTTTAATATACTAATTTTCGTAATCTATTTTTTTTCTCTTCCAATCTTCTACATGAACTGCACAATTTTTTAATTAATACGACAATATCATGAAACTTGGTTGATGAAAATTGGCCATCAAAGGTACGGTAGAGGCCAGGACAAATTTGAAGAAATTATACCCAGTATTTAGCAGTGCGAAAAATGGCAAAGGGAAGAGTAAATTTCATTCATTTAGGATACCTAACTCATATATGTAAAGCTATCGATTGCAATATCTCGAAGCCGAATCGACTTTTTTAACTTTTCCGATTTTACCCCAAATCAACACATAAATATAACCCTTCCCTGAAACTGGCCCGCCTAGCTTAGTTCCAAACCTGAATCGACACTCGGCTATGCGACAATGGAATAAATCCATAGCAACGAAAGTGAAAAAATTTCTAAAATCCCAAATAAAAGTTTAAAAATATCAGTTTGACGGTAGATAGGAAAGAATCGATTGCAAGAATAAGATTTTTCAAACATTTAGCCTCATACTTGTGAAAGAATCAGTCCTGTAACTTAATTATTTCATATTTTAATGAACGAAAGAAAAAAGGTCTATACTGAAATTTTTCGTTTTTCCCGTATAATCCGATGTAAAGCTTTCGATTGCAATAAATCGAAGCGTAATCGACGTTTTTAACTTTTTCGATTTTTTCCCAACTCGACACATGACTCCAACTCTATCCTGAAAATTTCACCCACCTAGCTCGTTTAGAAATGCCCAGGAATTTTGATGAGTCAGTCAGTCAGTCAGTCAGTTTTGTAGCTTTATATATATTAACGAGTAAATTGGTGCTTGCTGTTAGCAAGCAAGGGGGGTTTGTACATTATTTTACACTTTAAGTATCGAAAAATGAATGCATGATCCTTACAAAACCAATGCTAGCTATCAAGTATACGTGCTACATGCAGGCAAAGAAAAATTTTATGGAATTCTCGGAATGAATTTCACGGACCATGAGGTATGGACACCTGACAGTTCTAGTACAAATCATATTATATCTCATCCAGTAATTAACGACATTTCAAAATACTATAGTCAGTGAAATGAAAGGAACGTGGAACCACTGCAAGTTCAACATAACTTTATTTGATGGCCTTTCTACGTTAGATATTCCTTTCAGTACAGCATAAAAATAAGGTCTAACATGAAAACTTTATAATAGAACTTCGATCCGAATCGACAATTTTAATATGGTAAATTTTATGTTAAATTTTTCTTTTTCAATCTTCTACATGAATTGCAACTGGTTTAGAATGAAAACTAAAATATCATGAAGATTGGTTGGTTAAAGTTGGTCATCAAACCTACGGTAGAGGTTAGAAAAAGTTGAAGAAATTATACCCAAGACTTAGCAGCAATGTATTAATAGCACCTGTCCATTTAATGATGCCTATATGGGTGCTTGCAATTTGCAAGCAGAAGGGGGGGGGGGAGTGCTAGACGATGATACTCTTTAAATGAGGAAAAAAATGAAAGCTCTCAAATCTGCGTGCTACATGCAAGCAAAGAAAAATCTAATTCTCGAAAATGAAATATGCGCCTCTTGAGGTATGGATACCAGACAGTTCTACTACAAACTTATATTGCATGTCATCCGGTCATTATCGACTTTTCAAAATACTATAGTCAGTATACCGAAACGAACGTGGAACCACTGAAAGATTATCCTAACCTCATTTGACGGCATATAAGACGTTCTTCTACGTAAGAAATTTTAGCTCAGTACAGCATACTTAATTAGAGCTCACATGAAGAATTTTACTATATAAGTTCGATCGGAATCGAGATTTTTAATATACTAATTTTCATGTTCAATTTTTTTTTCTCTTCCAATCTTCTGCATGGACTGCATATTTTTTTAATGAAAACGACAATATCATGAAGCTTGGTTGATGGAAATTGGCCATCAAAGGTATGGTAGAGGCCAGGAAAAGTTTGAAGAAATTATACCCAGTATTTAGCAGTGCGAAAAATGGCATAGAGAAGAGTAAATTACATGCATTTAGGATACCTAACTCATATATGTAAAGCTATCGATTGCAATATCTCGAAGCCGAATCGACTTTTTTAACTTTTCCGATTTTACCCAAAATCAACACATAAATATAACCCTCCCCTGAAACTGGCCCGCCTAGCTTAGTTCCAAACCTGAGTCGACACTCGGCTAGGCGACAATGGAATAAATCCATAGCAACGAAAGTGAAATAATTTCTAAAATCCCAAATAAAAGTTTAAAAATATCAGTTTTACGGTAGGTAGGAAAGAATCGATTGCAAGAATTAGATTTTTCAAACATTTAGCCTTATACTTGTGAAAAAATCAGTCCTGTAACTTAATTTTTTCATATTTTAATGAACGAAAGAAAAAAGGTCTACTCTGAAATTTTTCGTTTTTCCCGAAAAATCCGATGTAAAGCTTTCGATTGCAATAAATCGAAGCCGAATCGACTTTTTTAACTTTTTCGATTTTTTCCCAACTCGACACATGACTCCAACTCTATCCTGAAAATTTCACCCACCTAGCTCGTTTAGAAATGCCCAGGAATTTTGATGAGTCAGTCAGTCAGTCAGTCAGTCAGTCAGTCAGTCAGTCAGTCAGTCAGTCAGTCAGTCAGTCAGTTTTGTAGCTTTATATATATTAATAACGAGTAAATGGGTGCTTGCTGTTAGCAAGCAAGGGGGGTTTATACATTATGATACCTTTTAAGTAACTAAAAATGAATGCATCATCCTTACAAAACCAATGAAAGCTCTCAAGTTTGCGTGCTACATGCAGGAAAAGAAAAATATTATGGAATTCTCGAAATGAATTTCACGGTCTATGAGGTATGGATACCTGACAGTTCTAGTACAAATCATATTATATCTCATCCGGTAATTAAGGACATTTCAAAATACTATAGTCAGTGAAATGAAAGGAATGTGGAACCACTGCAAGTTCAACATAACTTTATTTGATGGCCTTTCTACGTTAGATATTCCTTTCAGTACAGCATAGGTACTTAATAAGGTCTAACATGAAAACATTATAATAGAACTTCGATCTGAATCGACAATTTTAATATGCTAATTTTCATGTTCAATTTTTCTTTTTCAATCTTCTACATGAATTGCACATGCTTTTGAATGGAAACTAAAATATCGTGAAGATTGGTTGGTTAAAGTTGGTCATCAAAGCTACGGTAGAGGCCCGGAAACAATTGAAGAAATTATACCCAGTACTTAGCAGCGATGTATTAATAGCACCTTCCATTAAATGATGCCTATATGGGTGCTTGCAATTTGCAAGCAGGGTGAGGGGGAGTGTTAGATGATGATACTCTTTAAATGAGGAAAAAAATGAAAGCTCTCAAGTCTGCGTGCTACATGCAAGCAAAGAAAAATATAATTCTCGAAAATGAAATACGCGCCTCATGAGGTATGGATACCAGACAGTTCTAGTACAAACTTATATTGTATGTCATCCAGTCATTATCGACTTTTGAAAATACTATAGTCAGTATACCGAAACGAACGTGGAACCACTGAAAGATTATCCTAACCTCATTTGGTGGCATATAAGACGCTCTTCTATGTAAGAAATTTTATTTCAGTACAGCATACTTAATAAGAGCTGACATGAAGAATTTTACTATATAAGTTCGATCGGAATCGAGATTTTTAATATACTAATTTTCGTAATCTATTTTTTTTCTCTTCCAATCTTCTACATGAACTGCACAATTTTTTAATTAATACGACAATATCATGAAACTTGGTTGATGAAAATTGGCCATCAAAGGTACGGTAGAGGCCAGGACAAATTTGAAGAAATTATACCCAGTATTTAGCAGTGCGAAAAATGGCAAAGGGAAGAGTAAATTTCATTCATTTAGGATACCTAACTCATATATGTAAAGCTATCGATTGCAATATCTCGAAGCTAAATCGACTTTTTTAACTTTTCCGATTTTACCCCAAATCAACACATAAATATAACCCTTCCCTGAAACTGGCCCGCCTAGCTTAGTTCCAAACCTGAATCGACACTCGGCTATGCGACAATGGAATAAATCCATAGCAACGAAAGTGAAAAAAATTCTAAAATCCCAAATAAAAGTTTAAAAATATCAGTTTTGCGGTAGGAAGGAAAGAATCGATTGCAAGAATTAGATTTTTCAAACATTTAGCCTCATACTTGTGAAAGAATCAGTCCTGTAACTTAATTATTTCATATTTTAATGAACGAAAGAAAAAAGGTCTACACTGAAATTTTTCGTTTTTCCCGTATAATCCGATGTAAAGCTTTCGATTGCAATAAATCGAAGCGTAATCGACTTTTTTAACTTTTTCGATTTTTTCCCAACTGGACACATGACTCAAACTCTATCCTGAAAATTTCACCCACCTAGCTCGTTTAGAAATGCCCAGGAATTTTGATGAGTCAGTCAGTCAGTCAGTCAGTCAGTCAGTCAGTTTTGTAGCTTTATCTATATTAACGAGTAAATGGGTGCTTGCTGTTAGCAAGCAAGGGGGGTTTCTGCATTATTTTACACTATAAGTATCGAAAAATGAATGCATCATCCTTCCAAACCAATGAAAGCTCTCAAGTCTGCGTGCTACATGCAAGCAAAGAAATATATTATGGAATTCTCGAAATTTCACGGTCCATGAGGTACCTGACAGTTCTAGTACAAATCATATTATCTCTCATCCGGTAATTAACGACATTTCAAAATACTATAGTTAGTGAAATGAAAGGAACGTGGAACCACTGCAAGTTCAACATAACTTTATTTGATGGCCTTTCTACGTTAGATATTCCTTTCAGTACAGCATACTTAATTAGGTCTAATATGAAAACTTTATAATAGAACTTCGATCCGAATCGACAATTTTAATATGCTAAATTTTATGTTAAATTTTTCTTTTTCAATCTTCTACATGAATTGCACATGCTTTAGAATGAAAACTAAAATATCATGAAGATTGGTTGGTTAAAGTTGGTCATCAAACCTACGGTAGAGGTTAGGAAAAAGTTGAAGAAATTATACCCAGTACTTAGCAGCGATGTATTAATAGCACCTGACCATTTAATGATGCCTATATGGGTGCTTGAAATTTGCAAGCAAGGGTGGGGGGAGTGCTAGACGATGATACTCTTTAAGTAAGGAAAAAAAATGAAAGCTCTCAAGTCTGCGGGCTACATGCAAGCAAAGAAAAATATAATTCTCGAAAATGAAATACGCGCCCCATGAGGTATGGATACCAGACAGTTCTAGTACAGACTTATATTGTATGTCATCCGGTAATTAGCTTTAAAAAAGTTTAAAAATATCAGTTTGACGGTAGGTAGGAAAAAATCGATTGAAAGAATAAGATTCTTAAAACATTCAGCCTCATACTTGTGAAAGAATCAGTCCTGTAAGTTAATTATTTCATATTTTAATGAACGAAAGAAAAATAGTCTACACTTAAATTTTTCGTTTTTCCATATAATCCCATGTGAAGCTTTCGATTGCAATAAATCGAAGCCTAATCGACTTTTTGAACTTTTTCGATTTTTTCCCAACTCGACACATGACTCCAACTCTATCCTGAAAATTTCACCCACCTAGCTTGCTTAGAAATGCCCAGGAATTTTGATGAGTCAGTCAGTCAGTCAGTCAGTCAGTCAGTTTTGTAGCTTTATATATATTAATAATATATATATATATATATATATATATGTTAGCTTACGGCCGAACGGGTGCCCCCAGGAGGTGGTGCCCCCTGCGGATAGCCAGGGAACGTCGACGTCATCGAGGGCAGGCGTCGTGACGAGGAGTCAGTCGAAGACAGTCAGTGAGTTGGGATGGGTCAGAGGGGTGCGACAAAAGTGATAGACGGTGATTGTGGGGTGTGTCGGTCTGAGAGACCGGGCGAGCAAGGGGCTCGCGGGTGTAAGTGTTCGATTAATAAAAGTGCGGAGCTTTACCGTTGTGCGTGAGTATGTCATTCGATATTAGTCGGTGAACCCCAGTCCCTCCCGCCATCCTTAAAGAGTCCTCAACTCCACTCCCTCAGGAGTATCCGGTTCGATCGGTTATTCGGCCTCACATATATATATATATAATCGTTCGTTCATTCACTCAGACCGCTCAGTGGCAAATACTTACATAAATGTTCATACAGAAAGGTAGAAAGAAAGTGGATAGGAACACAAAAATTTACAAAGACAATGGTGGTGTGAAGATGAAATGATGGCCGATTCCAAGCAGAAAAAATTCGACTGGACCGGGAATCGAACCATGGACCTGTGGATGTCGCGTCCACTGCTCAGACCACCGAGCTACCCAGTCTACTAAGAAACCGCTGGAATCGGCGGGGGGTTTATAGGGACAGACACTCCCCAAGGCATGACCCACGAGACCGGCCAATAGATGGCGCCAGGGCAGCTTTTCACCCACCGTCAGAGAGAGAATATGTATATATATATATATATATATATATATATATATATATATATATATACATATAAATGTTTATACAGAAATGTAGAAAGAATCATACGAAAATCACTTTTTAAAAGAACTTTTTTCACTCTAAGACCTCACACACACACACACACACACACACTCACACTTACATACAAGCTGTGAGTCTGCTTCCACCATTGTTTTTTCTCTTCCGGAGGTTTAAAACAGAAAAGACGACATATTGATTAGAAGAGCAAGAGAAATGAAATGACGAAGCAAACGAAAGATGAGTATTTGCACGGACCACGTTTACTTTAGTTTGAGTCGTTAGATCACCCAATAACATTCATATTCACACATCACACTTTACTTTATGGAGAAGTGGCGAAGTGGAGTTTGTAGTTATTGCCGTACACCCTCAGAACCCTGACTCCGCTAGTTTTGCACTATGCTTTCCTCCATAAACTTTGCTTCTCTTTAACAGCTCCCTTCACGCTCTCTTTTATTCTTAATACTGCAAATATTCCTTCTCTCTGCAGTCCCTTCTACGTCTTTTTTCACTAACAATATCATGCGAATATTTCTACAAGTTTGATATCAAGCACTACTGGATGAGGGCAGAGACAAGAAATATAAAATTTTTTATAGCTGTGCAATTAAAAAATTATTGGTAGTGGTATTTTGACTAGCCTCTAATACACATTGGCTCCGGTTACTGCACGCACCTTACTTGGCGTTTGGCTCTGAAATCAAGCTTCCGTCATTATAATAATTTTATGTCATGGAAAAAAAGTCTTTTTATTAGATTTTTTTATGCGTGATGAAAAGAAGTAATCATATAGGCCGCATCATGTCGACCCTCCACAGTTTGTCCGGAATTTTACATATATTTGCAACTGAAATTGTTCTCAAAATCTTTGGATTTCTCGGCTCATTTTTTCTTTGGGATAGATATAATTTCTTTTTCAAGCTATCGCGTTTTTCCCACTGTTTGAGTAGTCGTCACTCAGTGAGCTACTCTAGTAAGACCCCCCTCTACCCACTAGGTCTAGCACACCTCGGCGCGGCCGTCTCGGGGCACTGCCGTCTCTGCGCAGGGACGTTTCAGCGCAGGCCGCCTCGGCGCAGGGACGTTTCGGCGCATGGCCGTCTCAGCGCAGGGACGTTTCGGCGCATGGCCGTCTCGGCGCATGGCCGTTTCCACGCAGCCAGATTTTCACTAACCACACGTCTAGTAACAATGCTCTTTTGATTTATGACCATAGTGCTTTTAAAAGTTTTTGACTAGTCATTAGCCGAGTGGTTACCGAAAAGCTGGCTGCGCCGAGACAGCTTGTGTCGAGACGGCCGCGCCGAGGTGTCCCATTCCACTGCTCACTCGTTGCAGTTTGAAACGATGCGTGCAGCAATCCTTTGCATTTTGAACATTTCGTAATTTTAAAATACTTCCGTGCAAGGTACTAAATTTTCGATCATAATTCATGTGTGTACCGTGTACGTGTCATGTTATGTCCCCTACGAAATGTGTTTGCGGCGGGCGAAGAACAGCGCACGTATTATAAGAGGGCATTCTACATTTACATATCAGTTTAAGAGACTTCTGTGAGACAGAGTGGCCAAGCCTTATCTCCGGATGTTTACCTTGAGACCACTAAAGTAAACATCATATCGTGAATTTAAGAAAGTTCTTTCAAGAAATAATATTTTCACATTAGAGGACTCCATGTTGAGCAGTTAGTATAAGAAATTTCCCCAAACATAAAGTTTCTTCCTGCCTTTGGCCACATTGAGCCTATAGCCTCATGGAAACGTACTAGGTGAATGAATTTATGTGATAGCGCTTGCTGTCAACTGAATGTGGAACGCTCAATAGCATCCATCTTAGTCTACCCCCTCCCCCATCATTTACCCTCCTCTGAGAAGACGGCCTCGTGGCAGGCTTAGTGGCCGATGAGGCGATGAGGAGCCTCAGTCTTATTGCCCTCTCGGCTCTTGAAACGACAAAGAGAAAGAGCATCAGGTTCTCTCCTTCCCCGTGGGACACTTTTAATATCGGAAGCCTGCTTCTCTTGTTTGCATGTAATGACTATCTCTTTTCCGCCGACTTCCACGAGCCGTCCGTCCGCATCCGGTACGGCGGTAGTACGGCGGCATATGCACGGCGTGCGATTGAACGCAAGGATGGCAGGGAAAACGCCTCCAGTAGAATTGGACTTTTTGAGATCGAGAAATATAGCACTTGTAAAGGAGCTTTTCCTTCGCTTCCTATCCCCGCCTCCCCCACTCTCCCTCCAACATATCCAAGTCAATCAAATGCTCGTCCATCTCGTCCACTTCCCTCGTTTTCTCAAGACGCTTAACACTAGAACCGCGGAGGGGGTCAAATTGACCCCTTATGATTTTCAACATGTATATTTCACACTTAATTTTTTTTTCACAAACCTGACATTTTCTGACTTTTAATGAATTGTAGAAAGGCGTATTCGTGCGAAATTCCGACGCTCTAGGACTATTTTTGTGAACACTAGACAACAATATACCTAGAACCGCGGTAGGGGTCATTTTGACCCCTGCTCTGTTGTCGTTCCCGAACTTTATATTTTCGCAGCAGAAATTCACCGCAAGCGTAATTTTCGAAGGTCGAATGTGTGGGAATGGCATGGATTACCTCTGTCGTTTCTTATTAGGCCGCAGATAAAGGCAACCCGCCCAGCGGACGCCTGAAAGAATGTGAGAGTCGAGCCGCGTAGAAATGGACCTACGCGAAAATTTCCGGGCACCCCCCTTTCCTCGGCTACCCCCACTCAAGGCTCCTTCCTTCCCCTACCGTGCCTCCCCTACCAGTGTGGCGTCATTGTAGTTGCCAGCTCTATTACATGAATTACAATGTAATACTTCGCAATTCACCCGAATTCATCAGTTTGCGCGGAAAATTGTACAAGAAAACCAAAGTAATCAATGTAGTTTACTTACCTTTTCTACACTTACCTTGTTCAGTGTTTCTCTTTTTACCCAACGAAACGAATTTATTCTACATTCTTCATTACTGTATGCTTCTCTGCACCAGTAAAAGTGTTTCTTTTTTCTTAAAAAAAATTTACATTTTTCCCCCATCCTCAGCCGAACATATAGTAAAAATGTGAAAAACGCATTATTTGTGCAATAGGCGGGTAGCCTATCTAGCGATTATACCGCCCATATATCATTCAAATTTCATTGTAAATCTCAGATAATTCATTTCACATAGGGCAGTATCCAAAAGAAACCCAAAATACTAAAAATATGGCAAGAAAATACGAGGGGTCAAAATGACCCCCTCCGCGGTTCTAGGTATACGAAAAAGTCCGCGGTTCTAGTGTTAAGGCAGTTTGAGTGAAATATCATTTTACTTAAAGATCAATCAATTTGGTTTCATTATAAAGAAAAATATCTCACCCTTCTAATGACACCAAAAATTCAACCCCTTACCGCATTACTTTTGGAGATACTTGCCAAAAAATACCAGCCCTTTTACATGGCAGTGGTACGTGTATGCATTCCAAAAAGACATTACTTACAAAATGAAGTATTTCTAACACTTAGGCCGGTATTCATAGACGGGATGAATAATCAATGATTGCTGAATCAACGATTATTCGCCAATCATTGATTATTTGATTTATGTATTCATAGACAGAAAAAAATCTCCAATTCATGAATCACTGATTCATGAATCTCTAATTATTTGGGACAATCTGTAATTGGTGAATTAAAGATTGGATGTATGTTTATTTTTGAGTGGTATGAGAAATTGAAGAGGCAAAACATTTTGTGGGTATCGTTAAATTTTTATTCAAGTTGAGTATATAGTTTTATTAATTGCATATTGAAAAAGAAAATAAAAAATGGATTGGAAATGTTTTTTTGATAAAAATGAATTAGCCGTGCCTACATTAGAATTATTTCTTATGATTATTCAACGTTAATGAAGGCGTTGCTAGGGAAAATCAACAAACAGTAATCTCGTATTCCGGCAAGTGTTGATGAAGTAGCGGGTGCTGTTTAACGTCAGGAATTGTCCGACCACAAGTGTGGTCTCCTCTTTTATCTATTCTCACAAAGAGACAACTGAGGCACCAATTCGTCGCCTGAACATCATAAGAAACAGGCGGCCTGATGGTGTCAGCTATTTGGACGGCCGAAAGATTAGTTATATGTTTCACAGTTCTGGACACCGTTGGCTGCGAAACAGAATTAGAAATATAACCCCTCCTAACACCCATTCTTCTCCAACATTCATCACAACAACCTAACACCCACCCCTCTCCAACCTTCCCCAAGACCCTTCCAGGTATATATTTGCTTGAATTTTAAAATTTTTTGTACTTGAAAATGACCTCTATGTGTCGAAACATGTCGTACCAAAAAAATAAATCAGTGGAAGAAAACGAAGTTGTTTTTTCATTTGTTTGTACAATGTAGAGGGTAGAAATCTAAGACAAAGATATTTCTGTGTGGGTGCGGTAGTATTTCTACGATAGAGATTTCAAATTCTACTCTATAAACGCTTTTCGCTGCGTCTACGCACCTGCAATGCAGTGTGGGATAATTTATTGACGTAGTGATTCATATGTGCGCCGATAGATGGCAAACAAGCCCCCATAAATATTTGACTACCACTTTAACTGACACATGGCGCGCGTACGCATTTTTCAAAATACGCGAATCGCAATGGGAACTGCTATCTATTAGTCTGCCTAATTCACCAGAAGTGTTATATACACGTAGATCTATGATATTTTGATATTAAATACTGTGTACTAAAGTCACATATTATAACTAGAAATGAAAAACCATTCCTTGATGCCTATTTAAATATTTCTTTTGTTAATCATTTTTTCGCAATTTGGCCAATATTTACGCCTGTTTCAACTGTTAAGCCAGTTTCAGCTTTTTAACTAGTTAAGAGTTAACGCAAGGGCAGCCGAGCTTCTCTACCACACCAGAACAGCCAACGGAGCCATTTTGTCTCTGTCGCAAATATCATGCACTTGGGAAATTGAAATGAAGAAATAACTTTA
Organism: Ceriagrion tenellum; assembly: GCA_963169105.1. Classification (NCBI taxonomy): domain Eukaryota; kingdom Metazoa; phylum Arthropoda; class Insecta; order Odonata; family Coenagrionidae; genus Ceriagrion; species Ceriagrion tenellum. Next base: position 197,527,269 of record OY720632.1, read on the forward strand.
GAAATATGATTTTCATTTGGTATACATAATAATTCACTCATATTAGCTACTTTGCAATTCAATGGAGGCACATTTTAAAAAAAATTTGTAGCTCTAAAATGCCTTTCTCCTGGTTATAATCCTCACAGTCTGGTTCACCGTTAGGAGAATCAATTGCACTCTGATTGATCTTCAGAAATGTTGTTTAGAATCTTAATAATATCTTCAGGTTGTAGGCGTCGCTCTAAAGACATTGCCGGAAAAGAAGCTCGTATCTCTTGCAAACCGATCTAGATTTCACGGCGAACGATGGAGACTGAGTGATGAAAATCCTATTTGGAGAATGCATTTGCCAGCGTGAAGCGATTTGAGCAAATACCAAATTATTTGAGCAACTGAGTTCTGAAACTCTGAATGGATACAAAGTAAACACTGCCATAACATGATTGTTAGAGGCGGAAAACTATCGATGGCACTATCGATAACTATCGATAGTCTCCACTATTGTAAGCTATCGATAGTTTACTATTAAACATCGTTGGTATCCGATAGTGGAGGTCAGGGGTTACTTATTTCAGGTTATTAGTGTGAGTAGCGTAGAGTGCAGCAGCGAAAACGCTGAAAAGCCCTGAAAATCCCCCCAGTCATTCCATTCATCCATAGCACAACCTCATGGTTTAAATAGTGCTTTTGTTGTGATTCATTTTTTTAATTTTTAAGTGTTCTGAGTTATTTTTAAAATGCCAAAATGAAAAATATCACATGTGTGGAAGTGGTTTAATAAAAGTGGTGACATAAAACTTGCCAAGTGTACCACATGTGGTAAAGAATACAAGACAAGTGGAAACACGAGTAACCTTTTGGATCACATCAAACGAAGCCACAATGAACTACTAAGAGAAGACTCTTCAGAAGACGTGAGTGATTCTGGAAGTCTGCTCAGCTCGTCATCTAACTCTGTTTCCAATTATATTTTCCGCCAAAACAGTTATGAAAGTAATAGTTCGCGGAAAAAAGAGTTGGATAATGCACTAGTATATATGATTGCTGCAGATTTTCAGCCTTTTGAAATAGTGCATGATACAGGTTTCAGAAGATTTGTAAAGTTATTAGATCCCAAGTGTGATCTTCCAAGTAAAGGGACTTTAAGAAACAACTATCTTGTCAACCTTTATGAAGAAGTAAAAGATTCATTAAAAAACAAGCTGCAGGAAGCCGATTTTGTAAGTATAACTTGCGATCTATGGTCGTCAATGGCTAATGAGAGCTACATGACAGTTACATGTCATTTTTTTGATAATTTATTTGAATACAGGAATGCTGTTTTGTCAACAAACAGCTTAGATATAAGCCATACAGCTGGCAACTTGGCATCAGTTTTGAAAGGTGTATTAATTTACTGGGAAATCCATGCTAAAGTTGTGTGCATTGTGACAGACAATGCACCAAACATTGTAAAAGCGTGTGATGTTTTAATGATTAGGAATCAGCCGTGCTTTGCACACACTTTAAATTTGGTAGTCCAAGATGCACTGAAATATAAAGGTATTACAAGTATTTTGAAAAATGCAAGGAAATAGGATCCTATGTAAAGCATAGTATTACTGCAACCGAAAATCTTAAAAAGGAACAGCGGGATATGAATAAACCTGAGTTACAATTAATTCAGGAAGTGCCTACTAGGTGGAATAGTGGACTTTCAATGATAGAACGATTACTTGCTGTCCATGGACCACTTACAGTAGCTTTGTCTAAGACAGCAAAGTCTCCTGCAACACTGACAGCTGTTGATATTTCAGTCCTGGAAGATGTTATTAAAGTCCTTCAACCTTTTGATAGCGCTACAAAAACATTATCAGGGGATTCTTATATCACAGTGTCTTTCATCATTCCAATGACGTTTGATTTGTTAACCAAGCTAAATGAAGCTCTTATAAAGACAGATGTTGGTAAAAATGTATTACAATCTTCAATTAATGGCATCAGAACTCGACTGTTTCCCTATAAAGAGAGAACAGTTTGTAGACTGGCAACTCTTCTTGACCCAAGACTTAAGAAAGAAGCTTTCCGTAGCCCAGAAAATTGCAAAGCGGCTGTATCTATTTTGCAAAGTGAACTATCCAACCATGTTATGTCATCAGAAAGTGAAATACCTAGAGCTAAAACTGAAGAGATGGCTTCAGGAGTGAATGATTTTCCCAAAGAAAACATTTCAGCTATGATTCAATTTGACTTCATGGAGAAGAAATTGAAAGAGAAAAAAAGGACCAAGGCTGTGGATATAATAATATTAATGAGGCAATAATTAGTTAGAGCCAATGCCAAGATCGAGCCACTTCTTTTTTGGAAGGTAAAATAAATAATTGTTTATGTAATATATTTACTTACTCAAAAAGATTATTAATTATTTACTGTGTGTGGGTGTGTTTGTTTGTGTGCAGGTGAATGGTGATGAGTTTGTCCCACTACAAAGATGTGCATACAAGTATCTATGCATGCCAGCCACCTCAGTACCTTCAGAGAGGATTTTCAGTAAGGCTGGACAGATAGTATCTAATAGACGATGCAATATAAAATTAAAAAATGTAAATATGTTGGTCTTTCTGAACCAAAATAAGTGGTTAATTACTTAATTTTATGTTGTACCTACTTACCCTGTGTAACTATTTCGGGAATTTAGTAATGTTTATCTTATTCTGAACTTGACTGCTCATACAATGCATAAGAAGAATAATATTCTGAAATAAATTGATTATCTAAAATAAATTATGTTTTCTCAGTTTATTTTTATCTTTTTTAACTTGTTAAATTGATCAGATTAATTATTTAATTACATTATATGATACACTTGTGGCCATTTAAAACTCTGCCAGCTTTATAAGAAGTTAATTAATGTTTGTTTTTAAACTATCGGAAACTATCGATAGTTATCGATAGTTTGCATCAAAATATCGAAAACCATCGATGGCAGCAAATATCGATAGTTTTCCGCCTCTAATGATTGGGATATGTCGGATTCTTCAGCTTCTTGGGGTCATTTCAAAGACATTGTCGTGTAATAAATGCCACATATGTGTTGTGGTATTGTAAGTGGAAGAATTGAGCAGATTATCGAAGTAAACATAAATATAACCTTGATACCCTTGATCATTAATATATATAAAGCTACAAAACTGACTGACTGACTGACTGACTGACTGACTGACTCATCAAAATTCCTGGGCATTTCTAAACGAGCTAGGTGGGTGAAATTTTCAGGATAGAGTTGGAGTCATGTGTCGATGTGGGAAAAAATCGAAAAAGTTAAAAAAGTCGATTAGGCTTCGATTTATTACAATCGAAAGCTTCACATGGGATTATATGGAAAAAACGAAAAATTTATGTGTAGACCATTTTTATTTCGTTCATTAAAATATGAAATAATTAACTTACAGGACTGGTTCTTTCACAAGTATGAGGCTGAATGTTTGAAGAATCTTATTCTTTCAATCGATTCTTTCCTACCTACCGTCAAACTGATATTTTTAAACTTTTATTTGGGATTTTAGAAATTTTTTCACTTTCGTTGCTATGGATTTATTCCATTGTCGGCTAGCCGAGTGTCGACTCAGGTTTGGAACTAAGCTAGGCGGGCCAGATTCAGGGAAGGGTTATATTTATGTTTTGAATTGGGGTAAAATCGGAAAAAGTTAAAAAAGTCGATACGGCTTCGAGATATTGCAATCGATAGCTTTACATATATGTGTTAGGTATCCTAAGTGAATGAAATTTACTCTTCCCTTTGCCATTTTTCGCACTGCTAAATACTGGGCATAATTTCTTCAAATTTATCCTGGCCTCTACCGTACCTTTGATGACCAATTTCCACCAACCAAGCTTCATGATATTGTCGTTTTCATTAAAAAATTGAGCAGTTCATGTAGAAGATTGGAAGAGAAAAAAATTAGATCACGAAAATTAGTACATTAAAAATCTCGATTCCGATCGAACTTATATAGTAAAATTCTTAATGTGAGCTCTTATTAAGTATGCTGTACTGAAATGAAATACCTAACGTAAAAGAACGTCTTATATGCCGTCAAATGAGGTTATGATAATCTTTCAGTGGTTTCACGTTCGTTTCGGTTTACTGATTATAGTATTTTGAAAAGTCGTAAATAACCGGATGACTTACAATATAAGTTTGTACTAGAACTGTCTGGTATCCATACCTCATGGGGCGGGTCTTTCATTTTCGAGAGTTATATTTTTCTTTACTTTCATGTAGAACGCAGACTTGAGAGCTTTCATTTTTTTTCCTTATTTAAAGAGTATCATCATCTAACACTCCCCCTACCCTTGCTTGCAAAATGCAAGCACCCATATAGGCATCAATAAATGGACAGGTGCTATTAATACATTGCTGCTAAGTACTGGGTATAATTTCTTCAACTTTTTCCTAACCTCTACCGTAGGTTTGATGACCAACTTTAACCAACCAATTTTCATGATATTTTAGTTTTCATTCTAAAGCATGTGCAATTCATGTAGAAGATTGAAAAAGAAAAATTGAACATGAAAATTATCATATTAAAATTGTCGATTCGGATCAAAGTTCTATTAAAAAGTTTCCATGTTAGACCTTATTGCGTATGCTTCAAAGAAAGGAATTTCTAGCGTGGAAAAGGCCACCAAATAAAGTTATGTTGAACTTGCAGTGGTTCCACGTTCCTTTCATTTCACAGACTATAGTACTTTGAAATGTCGTTAATTACCGGATGAGATATAATATGATTTGTACTAGAACTGTCCGGTATCCTTACCTCATGGAATTCATTTCGAGAATTCCATAATATTTTTCTTTGCCTGCATGTAGCACGCAAACTTGAGAGCTTTCATTGGTTTTGCAAGGATGATGCATTCATTTTTCGATACTTAAAATGTAAAATAATGCATAAACCCCCCTTGCTTGCTAACAGCAAGCACCCATTTACTAGTTTATTTATATATATAAAGCTACAAAACTGACTGACTGACTGACTGACTGACTGACTGACTGACTGACTGACTCATCAAAATTCCTGGGCATTTCTAAACAAGCTAGGTGGGTGAAATTTTCAGGATAGAGTTGGAGTCTTGTGTCGAGTTGGGAAAAAATCGAAAAAGTTAAAAAAGTCGATTAGGCTTCGATTTATTGCAATCGATAGCTTTACATCGGATTATACGGGAAAAACGAAAAATTTCAGTGTAGACCTTTTTTCTTTCGTTCATTAAAATATGAAATAATTAAGTTACAGAACTGATTCTTTCACAAATATGAGGCAAAATGTTTGAAAAATCTTATTCTTGCAATCGATTCTTTCCTACCTACCGTCAAACTGATATTTTTAAACTTATATTTGGGATTTTAGAAATTTTTTCACTTTCGTTGCTATGGATTTATTCCATTGTCGGCTAGCCGAGTGTCGATTCAGGTTTGGAACTAAGCTAGGCGGGCCAGTTTAAGGGGAGGGTTATATTTATGTGTTGAATTTGGGTAAAATCGGAAAAGTTAAAAAAGTCGATACGGCTTCGAGATATTGCAATCGATAGCTTTACATATATGAGTTAGGTATCCTAAGTGAATGAAATTTACTCTTCTCTATGCCATTTATCGCACTGCTAAATACTGGGTATAATTTCTTCAACTTTTTCCTAACCTCTACCGTAGCTTTGATGGCCAATTTTAAACAACCAAGCTTCATGATATTGTCGTTTTCATTAAAAAAATATGCAGTCCATGCAGATGATTGGAAGAGATAAAAAATTGAACATGAAAATTAGTATAATAAAAATATCGATTCCGATCGAATATATATAGTAAAATTCTTCATGCGAGCTCTTATTAGGTATGATGTACTGAAATGAAATATCTAACGTAAAAGAACGTCTTATATGCCGTAAAATGCCGTAAAAAGGTTATGATAATCTATCAGTGGTTCCACGTTCGTTTCGGTGTACTGATTATAGTATTTTGAAAAGTCGCTAATAACCGGATGACATACAATATAAGTTTGTACTAGAACTGTCTGGTATCCATACCTCATTAGGCGCATATTTCATTTTCGAGAATTATATTTTTCTTTGCTTGCATGTAGCCCGCAGACTTGAGAGCTTTCATTTTTTTTCCTCATTTAAAGAGTATCATCGTCTAGCACTCCCCCCACCTTTGCTTGCAAATTGCAAGCACCCATATAGGCATCATTAAATGGACAGGTGCTATTAATACATTGCTGCTAGGTGCTGAGTATAATTTCTTCAACTTTTTCCTAACCTCTACCGTAGGTTTGATGACCACCAATCTTCATGATATTTTAGTTTTCATTCTAAATCATGTGCAATTCATGTAGAAGATTGAAATAGAAAAATTGAATATAAAAATTATCATATTAAAATTGTCGATTCGGATCAAAGTTCTATTAAAAAGTTTCCATGTTAGACCTTATTGCGTATGCTTTAAAGAAAGGAATTTCTAGCGTAGAAAGGCCATCAAATAAAGTTATGTTGAACTTGCAGTGGTTCCACGTTCCTTTCATTTCACTGACTATAGTATTTTGAAATGTCGTTAATTACCGGATGAGATATAATATGATTTGTACTAGAACTTTCAGGAATCCATACCTCATGGACCGTGAAATTCATTTCGAGAATTCCATATTATTTTTCTTTGCCTGCATGTAGCATTCAGACTTGAGAGCTTTCATTGGTTTTGTAAGGATGATGCATTCATTTTTCGATAATTTAAGTGTAAAATAATGTACAAACCCCCCTTGCTTGCTAACAGCAAGCACCCATTTACTCGTTTATATATATAAAGCTACAAAACTGACTGACTGACTGACTGACTGACTGACTGACTCATCAAAATTCCTGGGCATTTCTAAACGAGCTAGGTGGGTGAAATTTTCAGCATAGGGTTGGAGTCATGTGTCGAGTTGGGAAAATATCGAAAGAGTTAAAAAAGTCGATTAGGCTTCGATTTATTGCAATCGAAAGCTTTACATCGGATTATACGGGAAAAACGAAAAATTTCAGTGTAGACCTTTTTTCTTTCGTTCATTAAAATATGAAATAATTAAGTTACAGGACTGATTTTTTCACAAGTATGAGGCTAAATGTTTGAAAAATTTTATTCTTGCAATCGTATCTTTACTACTTACCGTCAAACTGATATTTTTAAAATTTTATTTGGGATTTTAGAAATGTTTTCACTTTCGTTGCTATGGATTTATTCCATTGTCGCCTAGCCGAGTGTCGACTCAGGTTTGGAACTAAGCTAGGCGGGCCAGTTTCATCGGAGGGTTATATTTATGTGTTGATTTTGCCTAAAATCGAAAAAGTTAAAAAAGTCGATACGGCTTCGAGATATTGCAATCGATAGCTTTACATATATGAGTTAGGTATCCTAAATGCATGTAATTTACTCTTCTCTATGCCATTTTTCCATTGCCAAGTCCTATTATAAAGTTTTCATATTAGACCTTATTAAGTATGCTGTACTGAAAGGAATATCTAACGTAGAAAGGCCATCAAATAAAGTTATGTTGAACTTGCAGTGATTACACGTTCCTTTCATTTCACTGACTATAGTATTTTGATGTCGTTAATTACTGGATGACCGGATGACTGGATGACTGTAATGACTGGATGAGATATAATATGATTTGTACTAGAACTGTCAGGTACCTCATGGACCGTGAAATTCATTTCGAGAATTCCATAATATTTTTCTTTGCCTGCATGTAGCATATGTACTTGAGAGCTTTCATTGGTTTTGTAAGGATGATGCATTAATTTTTCGTTACTTAAAGAGGATCATAATGTAAAAACCCCCCTTGCTTGCTAACAGCAAGCACCCATTTACTCGTTAATATATATAAAGCTACAAAACTGACTGACTGACTGACTGATTGACTGACTGACTGACTGACTGACTGACTGACTGACTGACTCATCAAAATTCCTGGGCATTTCTAAACGAGCTAGGTTGGTGAAATTTTCAGGGTAGAGTTGGAGTCATGTGTCGAGTTGGGAAAAAATCGAAAAAGTTAAAAAAGTCGATTACGCTTTGATTTATTGCAATCGAAAGCTTTACATCGGATTATACGGGAAAAACGAAAAATTTCAGTGTAGACCTTTTTTCTTTCGTTCATTAAAATATGAAATAATTAAGTTACAGGACTGATTCTTTCACAAGTATGAGGCTAAATGTTTGAAAAATCTTATTCTTGCAATCGATTCTTTCCTATCTACCGTCAAACTGATATTTTTAAACTTTTATTTGGGATTTTAGAAATTTTTTCACTTTCGTTTCTATGGATTTATTCCATTGTCGCATAGCCGAGTGTCGATTCAGGTTTGGAACTAAGCTAGGCGGGCCAGTTTCATGGGAGGGTTATATTTATGTGCTGATTTTGGGTAAAATCGGAAAAGTTAAAAAAGTCGATACGGCTTCGAGATATTGCAATCGATAGCTTTACATATATGAGTTAGGTAACCTAAATGCATGTAATTTACTCTTCTCTATGCCATTTTTCGCACTGCTAAATACTGGGTATAATTTCTTCAAACTTTTCCTGGCCTCTACCATACCTTTGATGGCCAATTTCCATCAACCAAGCTTCATGATATTGTCGTTTTCATTAAAAAAATATGCAGTCCATGCAGAAGATTGGAAGAGAAAAAAAATTGAACATGAAAATTAGTATAATAAAAATATCGATTCCGATCGAATATGCCGTAAAATGAGGTTATGATAATCTATCAATGGTTCCACGTTCGTTTCGGTGTACTGATTATAGTATTTTGAATAGTCGCTAATAACCGGATGACATACAATATAAGTTTGTACTAGAACTGTCTGGTATCCATACCTCATGAGGCGCGTATTTCATTTTCGAGAATTATATTTTTCTTTGCTTGCTTGTAGCCCGCAGACTTGAGAGCTTTCATTTTTTTTCCTCATTTAAAGAGTATCATCGTCTAGCACTCCCCCCACCCTTGCTTGCAAATTGCAAGCACCCATATAGGCATCATTAAATGGACAGGTGCTATTAATACATTGCTGCTAAGTACTGGGTATAATTTCTTCAACTTTTTCCTAACCTCTACCGTAGGTTTGATGACCAACTTTAACCAACCAATCTTCATGATATTTTAGTTTTCATTCTAAAGCATGTGTAATTCATGTAGAAGATTGAAAAAGAAAAATTTAACATAAAATTTAGCATATTAAAATTGTCGATTCGGATCGAAGTTCTATTATAAAGTTTTCATTTTAGACCTTATTAAGTATGCTGTACTGAAAGGAATATCTAACGTAGAAAGGCCATCAAATAAAGTTATGTTGAACTATGTCAGGTATCCATACCTCATGGACCGTGAAATTCATTTCGAGAATTCCACAATATTTTTCTTTGCCTGCATGTAGCACGAAGACTTGATAGCTTTCATTGGTTTTGTAAGGATGATGCATTCGTTTTTCGATACTTAAAATGAAAAATAATGAACAAACCCCCGTTGCTTGCTAACAGCATGCACCCATTTTCTCGTTATTAATATATTTAAAGCTACAAAACTGACTGACTGACTGTTGACTGACTGACTGACTGACTCATCAAAATTCCTGGGCATTTCTAAACGAGCTAGGTGGGTGAAATTTTCAGGATGGAGTTGGAGTCATGTGTCGAGTTGGGAAAAAATCGAAAAAGTTAAAAAAGTCGATTAGGCTTCGATTTATTGCAATCGAAAGCTTCACATGGGATTATATGGAAAAAACGAAAAATTTAAGTGTAGACTACTTTTCTTTCGTTCATTAAAATATGAAATAATTAAGTTACAAGACTGATTCTTTCACAAGTATGAGGCTGAATGTTTGAAGAATCTTATTCTTGCAATCGATTCTTTCCTACCTAAGGAAAAACTGATATTTTTAAACTTTTATTTGGGATTTTAGAAATTTTTTTCACTTTCGTTTCTATGGATTTATTCCATTGTCGCCTAGCCGAGTGTCGATTCAGGTTTGGAACTAAGCTAGGCGGGCCAGTTTAAGGGGAGGGTTATATTTACGTGTTGATTTTGGGTAAAATCGGAAAAGTTAAAAAAGTCGATTCGGCTTCGAGATATTGCAATCGATAGCTTTACATATATGTGTTAGGTATCCTAAGTGAATGAAATTTACTCTTCTCTATGCCATTTTTCGCACTGCTAAATACTGGGTATAATTTCTTCAAACTTTTCCTGGCCTCTACCATACCTTTGATGGCCAATTTCCATCAACCAAGCTTCATGATATTGTCGTTTTCATTTTAAAAATATGCAGTCCATGCAGAAGATTGGAAGAGAAAAGAAATTGAACGTGAAAATTAGTATAATAAAAATATCGATTCCGATCGAATATATATAGTAAAATTCTTCATGTTAGCTCTTATTAAGTATGATGTACTGAAATGAAATATCTAACGTAGAAGAACGTCTTATATGCCGTAAAATGAGGTTATGATAATCTATCAATGGTTCCACGTTCGTTTCGGTGTACTCATTATAGTATTTTGAAAAGTCGCTAATAACCGGATGACATACAATATAAGTTTGTACTAGAACTGTCTGGTATCCATACCTCATGAGGCGCGTATTTCATTTTCGAGAATTATATTTTTCTTTGCTTGCATGTAGCCCGCAGACTTGAGAGCTTTCATTGTTTTTCTTTATTTAAAGTGTATCATCGTCTAGCACTCCCCCCACCCTTGCTTGCAAATTGCAAGCACCCATATAGGCATCATTAAATGGTCAGGTGCTATTAATACATCGCTGCTAAGTACTGGGTATAATTTCTTCAACTTTTTCCTAACCTCTACCGTAGGTTTGATGACCAACTTTAACCAACCAATCTTCATGATATTTTAGTTTTCATTCTAAAGCATGTGCAATTCATGTAGAAGATTGAAAAAGAAAAATTTAACATAAAATTTAGCATATTAAAATTGTCGATTCGGATCGAAGTTCTATTATAAAGTTTTCATCTTAGACATTATTAAGTATGCTGTACTGAAAGGAATATCTAACGTAGAAAGGCCATCAAATAAAGTTATGTTGAACTTGCAGTGGTTCCACGTTCCTTTCATTTCACTGACTATAGTATTTTGAAATGTCGTTAATTACCGGATGAGATATAATATGATTTGTACTTGAACTGTCAGGTACCTCATGGACCGTGAAATTCATTTCGAGAATTCCATAATATTTTTCTTTGCCTGCACTTGAGAGATTTCCTTGGTTTTGTAAGGATCATGCATTCATTTTTCGATATTTTAGTGTAAAATAATGTATAAACCCCCCTTGCTTGCTAACAGCAAGCACCCATTTACTCGTTCAATATAAAGAAGCAAATAAATACATTGTTGTTTGACGTTTATAGCAAACTCTACACTTTAAAAACTTAATAGCATTCAAGGTCCTCAATGGAGCCAAATTGGCTCCCGTGGCTGTTCGAGGTAAATTACCTTTTTTCTGAAGAAGTACTCGCAATGAGCCACAGATATTTTTCCAGTGGCACTGTAATGAAAATTAATTAAAAGTCAGAAAAATAATGATTATCAAGGCATAAAGAACAAAAAATACACCTGTTGAAAATGTAAAAAACTGTTCTAGTGTTAAGGGAACCAATGAGTGAGCGGCCGGAATGGTAATGCAGCAGAGTCGGAGGTGAAGTGAGCCAAACGTCACTCGATAACCAATCCACAATCGCCGATCATGTCTTGCCGTCGTCGGCCACCTATAGCCACACCAACGAAGCTCGCTCGTATCATGCACAACCATTGCTGGAGCATAGCCTTTCATCGCCCACTCTTCATTTCAAACCCTATCCTTCCTACTTCTCCCGCATAGATTTCTCAGATATCACATTCCAGCTGCATTTAGCCCACTCTCACACTCATCCTGATATACTCAAGTTTCCGTGTCATAACTTTGAGATAAAAATACTTTTGTACACTGAAATTTTCATTACCCTAAACAAACTTCATTTCCTTGATATGCCCCTCATATTACCCTGAAGAGTCGTTGGCAGTAAGTGAAGAAAATTATGGTGTGTGCAGATAATAATGGAAATGATGATATGATCATCATTTGGCTCTTAAGTGTACGGAATATGATAACGTGTCGCTATGGTACATTCATCCGTGACAAAAATCTGTTCCTTTAATCTCAAAGTTGCTTAAATACTCCCATTTAATGTTCCTCTTTGTCACTCGTTGGCACTTGTGTTTGCTTTCGTACTCTCCCCCGCGTCCTGTTCTCCTAGAGTTTTTTTGTACTAATGTCGATGTCATAGTTATTGGTATGTCGATTCCCTTCAAGTGAAATTTAACACCTCAGTGTTTACTTCATTCCCGAGGTTTGACAATGTGGCTTGTTTACTGAATACTGCTTGCATGAATATATATATTATGGATCGTTTTCTCGTCGCCAAAAACTGTTGTCTAGAATTCCGTAAACAAACAACTTTTTGGAAACTGGTGTCGCTGAGTAATGAAAGACGGAAGTTGAAATGTAAATACAGTCGATGGATTGTGAATGAACACGTCTCACCGGTTTTGCCATGAATGCACATGCAGTGCATGCATATCACAATGCAGTGCATAAAAAATCTAGCAATACACGCGAGACGTAATTTTACACTTTTTTAATATCGTCCGGTCTACAGATATATTTAATTTCTCTCCAAATTGAATCGCACAAACGCAAAATTAATTTATTAGCACTTCATGGATATCGCTATACGGTAATTTAGTAATAATGCGAGTTGACTTCATGAGTATTCCCAATGGCCATCATTGTAGTGTAGGTAAAAAGGAATGCACTTACCGCCGCCTTGAACAGATTCTTATTTTTCAATCCAAGTCTCCCATTTTGGGTCCTCATAGACGCATACCCTGTTTTTCAACCTGGTGCGAAGCAAGTTCTGTTTCAACAAGGCATTCTAAATTCTTTATTTTAGCCGAACGGGCTTAATGCATTCAAATTAGAATCAGAGTCTGGCAAACATCGTCGTCGGCACACGGTGGACGTTTCATAAACCTCTTACACATTTCCTGTGATAGATATTTCCTCTCTAGCATTTACAAAGAAACTTTTAGATCACAAAAATAGCAAGATATTATTCAAAGCATTAATAAATTCATATCTCCTCAATTGTTATTGAATATTAGCCACAGTCTCACGTTATCAACAATTAACTACAACTATTTACAATAAGAACTGAAAAGACTAATCGAAGTGGCGCCAAAGACTGGGCGAGCTAAAAGTGAAAATTTAGGCAACACGTAGCCTAGGCAACAATTCCAAACATCCAAATCCATAATATTTATGCATGACTGCTAGCAAGAGGGATTCTTCCTCCGAGCTGGGCTTCTCCATGGAGATGAGGACAGGTGAGAGGTGAGCGAGGCATTACTCAATTTAGGCATTAAGAAACTGTAAAAATTACTGTTCGAACGTATTCCTGTAAAAATGTTTTTCAGTTATGACAGTTACCAGCTTCTGATTGAGTCTCCATAAAGGACGCGTTCAAGAGATAGTTGCATACCGCACGGATGTATAAATGTTCTCTAATACAGGTGGTCATCAGATAACGCCAATTCAAAGAGCGCTCCGATTTCCTGTTGATTTCCCCGTGCTGTAAGGATGCATGGTGAGAAACTGCTGGACACAATGCGTGCGATACATTGTTGCGGAGAGAGTCGAGAGTGGGGCCCTTAATAAGTGACTCCACATGCGGCGTACCTATTCAAAAGCCCTCGTCCGCAGCCGTTCTCTGCATGCAAGCCAGAGACATTGAATGGGAGTAATGGCGAAGGAGGTTATAAATTTGCCTTGGGCAAATATCCGCCATGAATGGAAGGGGAGATGTAGGAAAGAGTGATGAGGGGAGGGGGGTGGTGTCGGCGATTCTGTTTGTCTCCTCGTTCTCCCACGAGAGAGCGCCATAATCCAATTAAGAGGACCCATCCCTTCCACCCTCGACGTCCCGTGTTGCCACTTATTTCAGGATGCACGTGCTCGTCCCTTCTCCCCCCATTTGCTGCTCCCCGGGATTACGAGGGTCCTACCTCCCGGTGTATTTTGTAATTCATGATATTTTACGGCGTTCACTATGTATTATCGTGAGATTAAATAGTTGAAAAAATTTTCGCCTTCATTTTAAAATGTACCTTTTCTCTCGAAAGTTAAAGCGGAAAGTGCCAGATGACGACTCCGTGTTAATCGTGTGTGTACAAAACTCTATGGCGACCTTTGTATCTCATGGAGTTGTTTCACGGGTATTTCAGCATTGAAGTGGACGTATATGTGGCTTCACCGGTTAAGAGCACTTGGAGCATATCGAGGGATATGCTCCAAGTGCTCTTAACCGGTGAAGTCTTGTCATAGTCTAGGTGACTGATTTATTCATGGTGAATTTGACAGAAATGTGCCACCATCAGCGATATCGGCACCATCAGCATCAACTCCATTCAAGTCACTGCACTGCAGTTCTTTTGATAATCCTTTCGGATTGAGACCCCAGTAGGTATCTGTAGATGGTTTTGTCGACGCGAAATTTCACCATTAGTCATTAGATTAAATCAATGCCTTTGGCATGGCCCGTGGAGCAGAACTTCCCGCAATACTAACGTGATGGTGTAACCACTGATTTCTTGTAGAAGAGGATGGTGGTATTGCAACGGATGAGTTTCTAGTGTTGAAGTTTTTGTAAAATGTAATAAAAAAGGGAATTTGGTGAATGGAAAAATGGTCGAAACCTTTTTCACTTTGGATTCAATATCTAGTAATTATATGTTTGACAAAATATTCCATGGTGCGATTAAGAAAATCGAATTTAACATCGCCTAAACTGAGTGTTTTATAAACGTGGATTTGAATGAAATGTTGGTGCCCACGGTGGTATTTTTAATTTCTCTCTTTCCCATGTCACAGAATATTATCTTTGCTGTATTCCACTCGAAACTCGACTCAGTTATTTTGGTTTTGCAGTGAACAAGTTGTTTTCCAAGGCTGATTAACATTGTGATAGATTTGTGGCAAATGGAATCTGACACCAGAATGTGATATTTTGTTGCGAGAACGAATGCCATCCGCTTTATTTTAAGGATACTAGGCAGTAACTATTCTTGAATTCCACTTTATGGACAAAAATGCTATTTTTTTACATTTAAGACTCTCAGGGCCGTATTACAGAACGATACTCGAGTGCGGATTTTTCCCAAACGTCACTCAAACTCCACTCGGTTGCTACTTTGGTATCACAAGACGTCATTCGAGTGACGATGCTCTCTCGGACTCCCCTCAGAAACGAGTGACCCCTCTTGGATACTCGAGTGCCCACTCATTTCGAGTGAGCAATTTTCAAGATGTCTGCCGCAATCACCTGGCATATTTAAATTGAAATTTTGGAGGATGAACTACTTTTACTAGAATAGTTATTTTTCAGTAATACTAATTATTGGTGATGTGACTGCTTTGAGCGAACTTCGTGGCATCAATTGCCGTAATTTTTGAAATTACATGGCCTTGCAAATTCGTAATATTTCCTGGATTAATACAACACTTCTAACTCAAAGGTATTAGAATATTTAATGACTGAAAATATTATGGTGCTTTGCGTTTAAATGAACTTGGTGAATCAAAGTACAATTTTAAGTAGATTTAAGACGACCCAGTCGGCCAAAATGCTCGCGAAACCTATGATACTATTTGGGAACGTGTGATGGTCGCGGTATTTCATGTAATTATTTGATTACCACAGACTTGTGGTATGAATACATTTACATTATTGTCTTTTAGAGCTTTATTTTTGTTTGTTTACTAACAAAGAACTTAAATTAATCCGTGTAGTGCATTGCAATTGTTACGCGAAGGGATAAAACTTTCCCGCGTCATGATTCAAATGAAACAATCGCTCAACAACTACGAATTTCGCTCATAATTGCTCAGCAGTAATTTCTGTCAACAAACAGAATGACGCGGGAAGATTGTGCGACAAATTAATCCATATTCAGACCATTGCGGACTGCGAGCCCCCCAAGAACAATATGAACGTGTACATACAATGTTGCAGCTGTCTCGTGTGCCCCAAGTTCTATGGGAATGTTTAAGCTTCTGGAGACCGGGTTGTAAACCTGCGTATCATTCCTAATTCGAAAGGTGTACGATCCGTGTGTGTAACATGTGTTACTATACAACATCGATGTTCTAGCTGAGTTAATCAGATCTCTGATTACACATTAATATCAATGCCATAAGTTGACAAGATATTTAGCCTCTGGACGTTATGAAAGTTGTCTTAAGTTGTGAAAAGTTGTTAGTAGTCTTAAGTTGTGAAGTCTCGCCGATGTGTCCAATAGCGTTAAACGAACGACGCTTTGAATGCAGGAAGTATTCTTATAAGTAACCGTGTCTGTTCTATAACACTGTATCTTCTCTATACTTATATGATTTCAAGTCTCCACCACTACATGTAAGCAAACTTGTTCTTCCCAATACCTGCGTGATGATGTTATACAAGCTTCTTAGCATTGTATTTACTAACGTTCTATGATAACAGTTTTCAAAGACCTATCCTTTAGAGTAGGTTGGCGTAGAGGTAGAAGGGGATGCAAAGACAGGACATTTCAAAGTCCGTTGCTGTCGAACTAACCCCGACAGGTAATGTATGTATTGGTAAATATTATTTTATATTAGTGCATTAGTCAGTGTTGAGGTTTTAGTGATACATTGGAATAGTTTAATTCTGCAATCGCGGTATTTCCCTTTAAGAATGATTCTTTGTTCAGGTCAGCTGATTAATAGAATAGAATAGAAAACAATTTTATTGTCCTGGGACAAAGTCCCTTGGGACATTGAATTTTTTACATGCCTTCATGAGGAGTGGAATACAAAACATAACAAAATACAAAGCCTTACAAATATAGGAAAATGAACAAACAACTTTCAAGTCCGCAGACTTCATGTCATGACTTTCAAGTCAGACAGACAGAATGAGCAAGGTAAACAAAAGTGTACAAAGAAAACAGCAAATGATTATAATGAACAAGTAATGAACAAGTAACAAGTAACAACGTCATCTCATATAATTTTGTCATCTCATATATTGGCGATAGAACATTAAGGAGACAAAAAGTCAGCCATACTTCTTTTAAATTGAGTGACATTCCTAGAAGATTTAATACTATCAGGCAACGAGTTCCATAATTTACAGGATGAGATATGGAAAATATTTTCATATTTTATTGTACGGTATTTGGGGATGTAAAATGTTTTTGTTATACGGGTCGATCTCTTGTTTGTTTGGGCGTTAAAAATCAAGTTTTCATATAAATAAGAAGGGGTTTTCGTGTTCAGTACTTTGAACAACATTAAGGCCTTTTGAATTGTTCTTCTCTGATTCAATTTTAACCAACCCAGCTTTGCGTAATAGGGAGATACATGCTCGTTGAAACGAATATCAAAAATGAATCGCATACATGAATTTTGCAGTCTTTGTAATTTAACGCTTAATTCATTAGTCATATCGGAGTATATAATTGAACAATAGTCAAAATTTGGAAATATTAAACTCTCAACCAACCTCTGGCGCAGTGTTGTTGGGATTAAGTGCCTGAAATACTTCATTTTGTAGAGAGTTTTGTGAACTTTATTTGAGATGGCAGTGACTTGATCGCGCCAGGCTAAGGTACTGCTCAGGCAAATTCCAAGGCTTTTGACTGTGTTCGAGTAGTCAACTTGAATATTTAGAACACTAACTTTGGGTAGGTCTTTTGAGAGGAGCATGCGTACATTAGGAGCACTTCCAAATATTATTGATTTTGTCTTGTTGGGATTTAGTTTTAATCGACTTTTGAACAGCCAATCGCAAATAAATTTAATATCCTCGTTAACCAACGCGATGGCGTGGTTAATTTCAGAAGGGTGGGACTCTATATATATTTGCAGGTCGTCAGCGTAAAAATGATATTTGCAATGGGATATTTCCCTAGCGAGTTCCTTGATGAAAATACAAAACAGAAGGGGCCCAAGTATTGAACCCTGTGGAACTCCACATGAGACGGGTTTGAAAATTGATACATTGCCGTCTTCGTCTTTAACAGCTTGCTGACGATTTGACAGGTAGGAACGATACCAGCTAAGGGCAGAGTGAGAGAAATTGAGTCCACTCATTCGTTCCAGTAGTATGTCATGATCAACTGAATCAAAGGCCTTGCTTAGATCGAATTGCACCAGAACAGTTACTTTCTTTTCGTCTATTGATCGACGTATATCATCGGTTACCTTTAAGAGGGCCGTTTGTGTGCTAAAGTGTTTTCTAAACCCTGATTGATACTCATCGAAGAAATTTTGCCGCATAAGATGTTCCACTGTAGTGGTATGAACTAAGCGCTCGAGGGGTTTAGAGAGAGCGCATAGTAACGCTATTGGTCTGAAGTCGGACATGTCTTTGGGAGCAGGCTTTTTTGCTATGGGCCTAACTAAGGCAGATTTCCACAAGGTAGGAAAAAAGGAGTAATTTATTGAGCAGTTATAGATGTTGAGTATCATTGGCATTACAGCGGGTAGAATAGCTTTTAAGATTTTTGCACTGATTCCATCAACACCTACAGTATTCGATTTTAAAGCTTTCACTTGCTTTAAAAGCATGTCAGGTGTGTAGTGAGGGAAATAGAGCCTCGTGCTATCGAAATCTGAGAATAATGTATGATCAAATAAAATTGGACCGTTTTCAGTACGAGTAAAATCGATGTCATCTGGGTATTCGTACGAATTTTCTTCCCTGAAGACTGGTGTAAGGAAATGGCTTTTCAGATCATCCAAGGGGAAGTTCATTTTGTATGGGGAACGTCTAGGCTTTCCAAGGCCAAGGCGCCTCAGCTCCTGCCAAATGGATTTGGCGTCCCATTTTGCAGAAAAACACTCAATATAGTACTTCTGTTTGGCTGTTCGGATTTGGTACTGTACTCGATTTCTAATAACTTTGTATTGCTCGTGAAGGTGAGGTAGAAGAGTTCTTCGGAAATTTCGATGAAGACAATTTCTGAGTGACATTAAGTTCCTAATTTCAGGGGTAAACCAAGGGGCTGGTTGACGCTTTGGCCTAATTACTTTTCTAGGCGCATGAGTATCAAGCAATTTCAAAATAAGTTTGTTAAAAATTTCAACTTTTTTGTCCACAAGATGGGTATTGAAAAATTCACTCCAGTCACTTTCAAATACATCTGATTCAAATTCAGTTAAATTAAAACCCTTGAAATCACGGAAACACATTTCACTGGGCTTATAAGCACGTAACTTAAATCTATATTTTACATAAATTAGGTCATGTTCCGACAAGAATGTGACAGGGTGCTGCTGATACTCTTCTACCTTTGACAAATCGTCGACGATGAAAAGGTCTAGGAGAGTATTGCTGTTCATGAGGTTGTGGGTTGACTGATAGGGAACTAGGAATAGATTACAGCTGAATAACATGTCACTGAGATACGTACTATCATAAGTTTTCTTCAACATGTCAATGTTTAGGTCACCACACAATATCACATTTTTGTACCTTGGAAGAAGATTATGAAGTGACGGCTCAAAACGTTCAGACATGAACCCGGTTTTTGGGGGTCTATATATGACACAAAACAATATTTTGCCTTCCTTTCCAAGTATTTCTAAGAACATGTATTCAGGTCTGAAAGGAGTACCATCAGACTTTAATAACAATTTAAATGACAAGCTTTCGTGAAGATACACACATACACCACCGCCTACTCTTCCTGGTCTATCGTTACGCAACAATTTGTAATTGTTCAACTCAACAGCGTGCGAGGAGATATTTTCATTTAGCCAACTTTCGGAGACAGCAATAACGTGATAATCACGTTTATGAAAATAGTCACGGAATTCGTCAATATGCCTGAATAACGACTGAGCATTAACGTGACACAATTTTAACATTTCGAGGGTGTCAGACATTTAGTTAAAGTTACTGAGGTCTTCAAGACAGGTAATAACACTTCGTTCCCCCCCTTCACGTTTCCTCACGTAAATTCTGCCTCCTCGAATCCAAAGGTACTTGAACTTATCTGCTCTTTTGAGTTCTCTGGCTTTGGCGTATATTTTCCGGTTCCACTGAGTGAGTGCCTCATTGATGAAAATGGGCTGACTGGGTAGGTTGTCAATTCCAATATCACGAGTGCTTAGGTCACGTTTCACTCTCCGTCTGCTCAAGAACTCACTAGCAGTGCTCTGCCTCAAAAATCGCAGAACAATAATGGGGGGCCGATGCGAGTCACTTTGTGTTCCCACACGGTAAACAAAGTCAATGTCAGTGGCTTCCACTTTGACTCCAAGGGACAAGCCTATCTGATGGATGATGGCACTAAGGAGCTCTCCTTTACAATATGGAACTCCCTGAATCTCGACCACATTTTTCTTTGCTTCTTGCTCCATTTGATTAACGTGTATTTCTAGTTCGAACACGCGTTTTTGCAACTGACACAAGTCGCCGATAGTATTTTCGAGCTTTTCACTAAGATTTGTGATTGCGCTTTTGACCTCACTGAGAGACTTATTTAGATCACTGATCAACTCTTGACACCAGAGTAATGACTTTTTGATCTCACCTTGTTCGTCCTGCAAGCACTTGATTCGAGCTAAGATTTCATTTAGCGTCGCGGCTACAGGTTCGGCACCGATCAAGTTGTCACTGCTCTTCACAGGAGTGTTGTCCCCGCGTATAGAACGCTTCTGCATCAGGCATGAACCACAGTGCCAGGGCCGCTGTAGGCTTTCCAGGGTTCGCAGGTCTTCTTCCGTCATTGATGAGCAGGCGAGATGATACTGCTCATGGCAATCACAACAGGATACGATAGAACTTTTGCCGCGCTTAACAGCTTGACCACACTTTCCACAGTTCGGCATGGCGAGAAAGCGAGATATACGTCCGTTCACGACCAAGGACTGAGACTGACTGTGATTAATGACGAGATGATGAAACTATTATGAATGTACATGCCAATTCAAATTATACTTTCCATACATTTGGAGTCCATTTCCTATGGTTCTATTACATATATAGTAGTCTTGTGTAAAATTAATGTTGTTGATTACCTAGGTTAATTCATTGATACTAAGAATGACTGGGAATATGTATATGTACTTGAATATTGTATACCTCTCACACTATATGGTCTTGAATGAGGTACAATATAAACTGATGTGGTGAAAATTATTGATTGACTGCTACAGATCTTGCCTCATTTGTTTTCATTAGGAAATACAGTATGTATTTAAGGAATGAGACTAGAATTAAGTTGTCAACTTATGTTTATTTTTTTAATAATTATTAGTGGTGAATGTTAATGGTAGGAATAATGATCAAACTTCATTTATGACCTTAATTATTGACAACTTTTACGTAGCTAATGATTATATTGATAACTTCATGGGGTCCATTTCACTTTCTACTTATATGGGATAAAGTTATTGCATGATATGCTCCAGTGAAGTTCAAAAATTTGAAGCCACAACTCTAGCAAGGCCTTAGATGAATGATAGGTTCCACATTTGATTGAATTAAGTTCCAAATATGCATTTCACTTGAGTGATATTACTCAATATTGACAATATTAAGAAAAATATTACCGAATTTCAAAGCTAATGGGAATTAAAAATCATAACATCAACATAAAAGATAAAATACCATACTTGGTGCGTTTTTATTAAATGTTGTCCTCAACTGTTAATTAATTTGTCTAGACCACTTCAACTTATCACACGGACCTGACTCTGATTCATGATTAAATATTAATTCTGTGAGACCGTAGTAACCAGTGGAGAGGACTGCCAATATATAGAATGTATCCCATTTATGGAGCTCTTCTTGAATGTTATTGTATTAAAACTTAAGACTCTCCCTGGAGTCTTCTTTGACTGATATATCCCCCCCATATTTCATACTATGATAAATATTTACTTTTTGTAATGTATGATATCATATTCTAGGTAAGATGTCCATAAACCATTGGCTGATTATTTTTTGAAGCCTTATTTTTGTGATAGCTCATTGAAATGCAAATGAAAAATTTTCTCTGTCAGTATACACTCCCCCATATTTTGTTTGTATTCATTTGAAGGTTTGTCTTCTAAATGTACTTTTAAGTTCCCATTTCATACTAATGTTTTTACTCACTCCTTTCTCTTCTCTTCCACCATCCCCTTTAAAGACAATGTATATTCATGCTCAATAGAAGATGTGCCTGAAAAATATCTCTTGACATTCTAATTTCTTATGCTTTATGACCTCATTCCAATTCCAACAGACATTCATCTAAATTTTTTTGAACACCAGAGATATTTGTTAATAAATACTTCAACCTGTGATGAAATTGGATTCTAAATTCTGCCTTTAACGCATTACTACATTTATACATTTTACTACAAACATGGCTACCATGTTGCTGCAGCATCATTAAAGTACAAATAGAGACCATTACCCCTCCACTTAACCTTTACCTTACTGAGTTTTTTCATAGTCGTAAGCCTTGCTGGCCGGGGTTTTTCAAATGCCCATCAATGTGCCAAACGAACATTCTCGGCATTCTAGGGGCACAATTTTTTTGCCGGAGGGACACACTTAGAAGATAAAGGTTAAATTGATACCTTTTCATATAAAATCGGCCTGCTTAGTGTATTTATGGTCATATATGTTGAATAAAAGGGAATTATGAGGATTTTTTTTGCTATTTTCATTAATAAATTATCCATGATGGATGGATATACTTGAGTGACAGATTAACTTGCCAGATTTGTTTTATCAGTACAAATATGCAACTGAATTCAAATTTTCAAAAAACATCTATGCAGTCCTTTTTTGCCCTTAATTTACACTTCTTGCTAATTTTGTTATAATAGCCATCTACAATTGTAGATTGAGGGATACTGCAAGGGGTATATTGAATAGAGAACTTAAGGCTGATGGTATCTGTCGGTAGGATGAATTATTTATGTACCATGGACGCAATTAGAACTCCTGTCATTAGCATATCAAATGGCTAGGGAATCTATATCAATATATCCATCAGATGAATGAGTACAATCATATCATCAGAAGGTCAAACTTCATATTACAGTAGCATCTCATTATAACAAAGTGTCTTATAACGAAATTTGTGTATCGATAGTCATAACTCGCTCTGGTCTGAGCAAAATTTCACTAGTCTAGGAATGTATAGTGAGTTTGTTTTCATAATATATCTATATAGCACTCATTGTCTCAATATACCACTCAGTGATCAATATACCACTCATTCTTTTATACAGAACCTAAGCGATATTCCTAATCTTACATCTAACACAGGCAGCTGCTGACCATAGACTTGTCTTGTATCAGTTGCTTTGGATATGAACTTAAGCTGCGAAAAATTATGAACTTAAGGATAATGAGAAAGCTATAAAAGCCTCTTGAGGTTTTTTTATAGAAAAGAATAAATGAGAACAGTTGTGTGATAATACGTTTGAGGCTATTAGAAATTATGGGAGATCTCTGGCATTAGTCATTAACTACAAAGGTTTAATCGAGTCAATAATGACACCATTCATTGCAATAACACACAACAGAACTCACTTTATTACTATGTGACGACAGAACAATAAGCAAAACAATTCTTAAAACACTGCCAACCTTACAATAAAAATGAAACTGGCTGGGTTTAACAAATGTTATCAACTTGATCTCAAAAGAGGCTAATAGCAGCTTGTACTCGGACATTTATTTTGCTGGTTGACGTCCCTCAAAACTAAATTCCATAGAAAAAGACTATAGAGCGAGGGTCACATGTTCAGCCATTATGTATAGAATTACTCTAAAAAGAATACCTCATAATTGTGTGCAATGGTCTGGATTGTAACCAGAGGCGATGCTGTTAATAAATGAATAGGGTGATAAAGAAAAAATCTTTAATAATGCATATAATTAAAAATAATGCCACAATACTCCAAGCTGCCTATGAACAAATTTGTTATATTTTACTTAAAGGAGGTGGATGCCACTATTTCTCTTAAACATTTAGTAAGATAAAGGAAATGCTCAGTTAAATCTTCCATTTTAAAAGCGGTCTCTTCAATCGCTATTATTTCACCGAATTGTGAAAACATTTTTACAAGATTAGATAGCATTCTTGTGAGTGATTCATAAGTTTCCACAGATAATATTATTCTGATTATTGCGGAATTTGGATTGACTACGGTGAATATGTGCCATTTAAAAACGTAGAGTAGATAATTTAGATTAATTCGATTTTGTCGTACACCAGTACCCGATAAAGGATTGTCAATTACAAGTTTTCACGATACCCGCGTCAAAAAAGCCGTCGCCGCTATTTGTATCTCTTCAATTGCAATTCTAGTTTCTCTTTTGGAAAATTTAGTGTTTAATGTATGATTATATGTATGACTATATTTTTCATTGAATTAATTATAAAATCTGAAAATTTTTCCTGATGAATTCACTTCGTAATCACGTTTTCACTACAAAATATTATTTACTTGCGCGGCTAATTGAAATCGTTCGTCGTTTGTTTCACGTAAATGCGTCAATGGAACTGGAGTAACGTGAATAAATACTAGTTTCTAGATTCGTTACTATGACTCAAATGAGCCGAGTGTGAGTTCGTTTCTATGATACGAATCAACATTCACTCCCAATATGACTGTGAGTGTTTAGTCCACCGAGAGTGGAGTGCCTCACACTCGGATTGAGAGACGTTCTGTAATACGGCCCTCAGTATCCTGTGGAGTGTATTTTTAGACGATGAATGTTAATCTTAGGAAAATAAGTAAAAATGTTTCGTAAGGGGAAGTCAGAGATTAAATCATTACTCATTCCGTTGAAGAAATTTCTTGCTGCTCTTGAAACCAAAAAGCCCGGAAATATGAAAGAAATTCTGTCGTTTTTGGAGGCTTGGAATAATAACCCTGGTATACATCAATTTTGCCGACTTGAAGTCAAGTGCCGATATATATATATATATATATATATATATATATATATATATATATATATATTAAATTGAGTGTGCTGGACCCATAATAATCCATGACCATTCTTCACCATCACGTGAGTTTGTTTTACAAATGGCGGCTTCACGAATATTTCTCTCTCGCTGATTCTTTTGATAGTTAATCGTTGCTTGATAAATCATGATGCACCATTTATCGCCATCACATCAAGTTTGTTTTGCGAAATAGAAGTAATACAAAATTTTTCTATATTATTGAAAAATATTTCAACTTAATGTAATGTTCTTTGTAGTAGATTCCAGCGGACAATGGCAGCCATTCGTATAAAGGGTAAAAATAACCCAGACGTATTTCGCTACATTTTTAACTATCTTTCAAAGGTAAAATATATCAGACTTCATACCCGAAGCTGAGAAAGTGTAATTTTGGGTTGAATTCAGTGACCAGGACAAATTCTGGGCACTACATGTTTGGAACATGTGTTGAAGACCACAGAGGTAGAGGGGGACAGGAAAAGAGCCCATGGATTTGAGTTGAAATGTTAAGGCGTGAACAGCGGGATCGTGTGAGAGACATCTACTTGACTTGTTTGGCTGATGTGATAGGTTGTAATAAAAAGTCAAGACATTCCATTTAGTATTCAGACTTCTTGCAATCAGCTATAACATCCGCACCACTCACTGACAATGATCCAATCCCTATTTTCCAAGTATTTTCAACATCAAGTACCAGTGACGAGCATGCCTACAAAGACAGATAGTTACGAAACGACTTCATACTGTCTGAGGAACTCTTTCTGTGCAAGGCATCTACCCCAGGAGAATCAAAAGACCTAAAATGGCTTTCCCTCAAATCTTGGTGCTGTAGGTCAAGCTAGCGGAGTGAGCGCTTCCATGAAAATATAATGATCATGTAACAAAAGATATTTATTTATTTATATATTTATTTAAAGAATAATAGTCCACATACAGCGAAATTGACAATTTAAAGTGTACTTGAAGCAAACACAGAAGACACAAAAAATTAACAAAAATAACAGGAAAAGAAAACAGAAACAATCACTACAAACAAAGACATTTGACTTGGACAAATCTGGAGTGGGCGTTCACGTTGGTTTCAGTCTAGGTGCGCTTTTTATTCGTGGAAAGATGTGCGGAGGCCAAGTTGATAAAGATTTTTGTTGAGAGAGGGAAAAGGGATCGATGTCAGAGGGAAGTGAATTTATCAGGGAGGAGAGACGGAAGAAGAGCGAGCGTTTAATTAGTGATAATCTTTGAGTTGTGATATGTATCTAGTAGTGAGTTGCTTCTTGTAGGGCGCGACGGTACTCTGATGTTGATGAAGGAGGCAAGTTTGGGACTGTCAAAGGAAGAAGTTAGGAATGTCGAAGGGAGTGGAACAAAAAGGCAATACTAGTCTAGAGATGGAACTAGTAGCGTGACATATCTGATTCCAGCCTCTCCAGAATATCAAGAAAGGGAAAGTTTCTTTGTATTTTATATGCTAAGTATTTCTTATCCTTTTCTTTATCTGCATTTGTATTACAAGCCCCTAGATAATTGAGAGTACTAGCTTTATATATATAAAGCACTTTGTTAATAGTATGCAGCAGCAGCTCATGAAAATGAAATATCTATGTGAAAAACTGCGTCGTTATGGACAATTTTGGACTGCATATTTGTAATCAGCGACCTCAAATTAAATGAAATCAGTCGAAACGTCCTGCTCAACAGACAAAGTTTTCTACGTAGATCAGTGTTATAATACGATAAGGATGACTGATGAAATTAGTAAGGAAGTCGATAATTTTGTTTAGGTGCCTTGGCCATGTGATTGTGAAAATGGGAGGGTATACAAAGAGGTTGCAAGACTTGCGATTATTGGAATGAAAGGTTTAGGCAATGCGCTGGGCACATTAAGGACTAAGTCTGAGGAAGAAAGAGCTGCCGTATCATGAAGTGTCCTCCTTCCCAACTCTTTGAATGACATCTTAAATCAGCCGGAATAAACGGAAAATTAGGCTAGATTCAGTGTGATTGAGTCAATTCAGTAGTGTAATAGAGAAGAATTTTGGGTAAAAGCAGAATTTAAAGAGATAAAAGTGCTTATGTCAGTAAGTGGTTGAAAGAAGAATACAAAATGATTTCTTGGGTTGCGAGCGTGTATGTGCTTCGTTGGTTTGGTCACGTGGGAAGAATGAACGGGAGTGAAAGAATGAAACGTATGCACGTTGTAGTGGAGTGTGAAAGAGTGTCGAGAAGGAGAGAGAGAGAGAGAGAGAGAGAGACGAAGGAGCCGAGTGAGTGAAGTGATGTTTCAAAGTAGTTAAAGGGGAACACGCAACGAGACGAGGAATGCTCGTGAGCTTCAAGAATTGTGGAGCGTGTGTAGAAGTGCAGTGCATTAATGCGATCGATGTGAAAGTGATGTTGGCAATGTTTTGGCAGCACTGAATAAATTCTAATTGACACCCTCTGTCTAACGCCCATGATTTAAGCCCTCTCAACCCGTGCGCACTCGGAGCGCACTACGCATGGGAACCATGTGATGAGTATTTATGTATGTAGTATTGAGAAACTTCGCTGATAATCACCTGAAAAACATTTTTTTCATGTTTTTATCAGATAAGCTATAAGACATGTTCTATAGCTACAGGTGTCTACGTAAAGGTCCAGGATTTTTTCCTAAAATATATAATTTAGGCCACAAATATGTAGTAGTGAAATCGGAATTGGATGGGTATATCGGCTAGGGTACTGGCTTCATGTCTAATGAATCTGCATTCTTACTCCAGATGATGTGCATAATATTGAATTTAATTCACAATCCAGGCTGGAGTGCTTCGTGAATTACGCTCCATCCATAATACTGTGTCCGCTGGATGACATGTTAGACTGTGGTTCCATTGTTACCTGTTCTAGCAATTTAAATTATTACCACGTGCCAATGGTAATTCTTCAGAAGTAAATGACTTGAATTTTAAACAGATTTTATTCTTGAGCACTAAATTAAAATGACCATGCCGAAAAAAATCTTAAAATTTGATAAATCAAAGACGAAGAGATTATTGAGAGGAGCAATTAGGGAAATAGTGACAGTGAAATAATGATTAAGCGATTCGAAATATATAACATTTAGTTAATAACATTTCTATCTACATCTGATATTTTGACTATGCATCATTAATGACGTGACAGTTCACGGAAAGAAATTTTACTTGGACTTGATAGTCTTACGGAAGGAAATAGGATTAAGATGGCGAATAATTCCATTCACCACATCAGAATGATGAACCTCGTTGATCTGTCTCTTTAAGCCCTCGTCCCTTTCTCCTCTCTTCCCCCTCCTCCTCCCTCCATTCGCCCCCAACATCCTCAACCCACCCCCACCCACCCACCCCTCCGACCGGCCGTCCGGGCGCACGACCCGAGGGCTTGTTTTAAGGGCCCGCCGCGCCGTGGCGCCGCACTCGCTTCCCATTCGCTCCCGGCTTTTGTGCTCCGCGCTGACTTTCCAAAGTACACACCAATATTAACGGCGCGAGTGCAAAACGCGCCTCCTGCCACCCCTCTTCCTCTCTCCACTCCACCCCTTCTCTCTTTCTGCTTTTGCAGTAATCATCTTGCTCTGTAGTGTTTTGCTGCTAGGGTGCATGTGGCGCCGCCCAGGGGAAATGGAGCGAACGGAAATGAAATAGAAACGAAGTTTTTGGTCGAATGCCCTCCATTCATCGCCATGTTTTCGCGGCCTTTTAGGTTCCACGATACGCGATTCGAGTACCGGTGCCTCTCCTCTTCTTCATCGCCGAAATTTCTCCCCCTCTCCATCCATCCATGCAGAGAGGGTGAGTGATCTCCTACATCCACCACCCTAATACACCCTACTACCCCTAAATGTCCACTCTAAAAATTATTAGAGTTGATGTGACACTTTCATCCCCGGATGTCAGCAGAGAAGGCGGGGCACAGCCTTGATAATGGACTCGGGGTCCATTTCAAGCTTTTTCTCTGGGTCACCAATAATTGAAACCGGATCTACTCCCTTGTCTCGGGCGTGACTTCGTGGAATTTGCTTAAAAGTATAACTTAGTTATTCCACATAGATTTATTAACAGGACGACCTAGGTTCCGACGAAGCTCGTCATCATCAGGTCACCTAATGATGACGAGCTTCGCCGAAACCTAGGTCGTCCTGTTAATAAATCTATGTGGAATAACTAAGTTATATTTTTCATTTACAATGGGACCGGATTGTTAAGGAGTCTGGGGGCACAACCAACCACAGAAACAACACGATCAGAGACGACGGTTTCCGGATCAGCACTGCGTGGAAACCAATGCTTAAATATACCAGAAAAAGAGCGGGAAGAGAGGGCCAATCACTATCAATTTGGCCCCAAGGACAGAATATACATAAGTGACAACCTTCTGATCTGATTGACCTGAAAATATTCACCCTGAATATGATGGCAGACGCCTTCAAAAAGTCGGTGCAACAAACAACCATCATCTGCTTGTAAACCCTACAACTCTTCAATCTACGACTTTTGATGTATTTGCAAATACCAGCTAAAAATAGTCAGGAATCGAGATTCCTCAAATTACGCGTTAAGTTAATACATACTAAAGGCATGTCACCAGTAACAGTCTATTTCCATTAGTATCTTATGTTGCTACGCAAATACAGAGAAACATGAATTACACCGGATCTTCACCGCCGAACAACATGTCAGTTGGTACGGATGGGGATCATAAAGTCTAGAAATGACGCAACAATATCGACATCTACGTCTACTTTATACTCCACGAGCCGCCACATGGTCGTGTGGCAGGGGGTGTCAGGTCACCAACCGTGTAAAGGTGTAAGTTTTTTTGGAGATGAAATGGTGACATGTATTATAGGAGTGTATTAAGTGGAGCTCAATTTTTATTATGGTCGCTTATTGTTTGCGGAAAGAACGAATTCTTGTACCTATCTGTTCGGCAATGTATCTCTCTTATTTTATCGCGTCTGCCAGACCTAGAGATGTAGTGAGGAGTCATGATGATATTTACTCTATCGCTTTGAAAAATATCAGTTCTGGATTTATCAAGCAACCTAAGCCTAGAGTGTAGCTTCCGAGTCTCTAGAGGCTCCCACCTTAATCCCTCTAAAAGTCGTGTGACACTATATGTACGTTCGTAGCAGTTTTTAACGAAGCGCGCTGCTTTCCTTTGTATTTTATTGATGTTTTTGGTTAAATATATTTGACCAGTATCCCAAATGCTTGTGGCGTATTTGAGGTGTGGCCTAACCAGAGCAAAGTAGCATCTCTCTTTGACTTTTTCATCCGAGGACCTTCCTATTATACGTTTAACAAAACCTAGTTTCTTTAATTCTGTGCCGCATATGTTTTGTATGTGTAATCCCCACGATATATCAGATGTTAAAGTAATTTCAAGATATTTAACGTATCTAAAGATATGTTTTCTCCACCCACAGTACAGGTATGACATTTTTGTGATGACTTTCGCACATATCATACATTAATCCTGGAAATGTCATTGTAACCTGAGAGAAAATGCGCTATCCTAAATGATTGTATGGAATTAAAAAAGAAATATTAAAGGGGTAATATAAATGTTTCAGAATAAATAACGTCATCATTTTAAATGAGTTGACCGCCAAATATCGGGGTATAAATCACGTCTCGCCGAAGAAGTGTAGCACGATCTAACGTTGTTTGAGAAACGCTGTTCGAGGGGTTTTGTGAAAACGTACGGATTTCTCTTATATAAGATTTATCAAAACAGAAATGAGTTTAATAAAGCAAAAATAAATTGATAGATGATATTTTGTAAGCGGTAAAATGCTTAAATGACTTGCGCATTCCAGGGAACATGTCCATGTATTTTCAAAATAAGGCAGTGAATGACTGCAGAGTTATGCTAAAGGGCAAAGATAAATTAATATTCTGAATCAATGAAGCTCAGAATTTCACCTGCGATATGTTCCAGAAAATCTTTTCGTTTCGAAAAAAAAAAAGAAACTCGGGAGCGATATCAACTTAATGAGACAACCGAATTATCACCCTCTGTTAGTGCTGGAGTGGCCTACACTCCAGGTTGTACAGACGGCTGTATGTGGTTCATGAATTACCCCACATACAGGGTTATATAACCAATAGTTTAAACAAAAAAGGCCTTTAAACATTTTAAACTCATATAAGTACCCTTCCAACCTTTCTTCCATGCCTTATCATGTTTATTTATATTTTTAAATATATGAAGTTAATATTCCACACTTTAATGGAAAAGTGATTAATAGGAAATTTATAAATATTAATATTATTCAAATATTTAAATATCTTTCTCGGGCTTCGCACCGGGTAATGTTTTCAAAATCCGCCGACTTTTCAGAAAACGACTTGTATTCCATTTTCAAGGCACGTGTTATTTCCGCCGTGACCACTATAACACATTGAAAATGGAAAACAAGTCGTCGTCGGCGGCTTTTGAAAACATTACCCGGTGCGAAGCCCGAGAAAGATATTTAAACATAATACACAGGGAAAATCTTAAATCGATTATTATTCAAATGGCTTCCGTTCCTAATCCTGTTGTCCTCGGTAAAATGATAGGATATTGCATACGGAGGATTACATGCGTAAATAAATGAAGAAAGCTTTTTGCGTTATGATACCCAATAGGTTTCAATACAAGTGCTGCGGTTGAATTCATTGAATTGCGAAATGAGTTGTTGATTCTGGCTTTACAGTGCCGTTGGGAACCATAAAATTTACCGTATGTGACATTCCAGGCTACTCTCCTCACCGCCAAAACGACTGAGGTCAACCTCACCTATGAGGAAATTGTGACCCCCTCTCGCCCCCTCTCGCCCCCTCTCGCCCCCTCTTCTTCCTTATTTGCTGAAATTGAATGCCATATTTCTTAATAGCCCGTCTTTTTTAAAATATCTGTTTTTGTTCAACAGAATTACAAAAGCTAATGAGATTCAAATCGGTGAATGTTCGTGGTGATTATTGTGATACTTCATCTCATTACTCAGGCATAGAAAATTTCATGAGCTTAGGTCTAAAGAAACTATCCGGTGCAGGCGGTACCACCCTCCACCAGGACCCACAAAGTGAATAAGGGGTTGGGAACAGGAGCGTAGGTAAATATCGTACATAATTTGTATCTAGGGCCATTACGAAGGGAGGAAGTGCTTCTAGATACAACGGGAGTTTTGAAAAGGGGTTTAATAGATTGAAAAAAATATCGGACTAGTTGGGAGGATGTAATTGGTAAATAAGAATGACTTGGAGAAAATATTAGAAGTGATGGCGTGTTTTTTCAAAATGGGATATAAGTCTTATAGAAAGGAAATTATCTACTGCACGCCCGGGAAGTAAGTGATGCAAATATAAAGAATGAGGGAGTCTTCAGTGAGGGAGGTTTGGTGGAGAGGGAATATTTCTTAATTTATTTATCAAGAAGTGATTCATGGTAGCCACTCTTGAGGAGCGATCTACTGGTATATTACCTCGAGTAACCAACTAGGAAGTTGATACGAAGTTCCACATTGGGTAAACGAAATATTCCCCATCCTCAAGAACGCCAGAAAGAGATTGTCAAAAATTCAAAAACTTTGTCCTGTAAGATTTCTCCTTTGTGTACTCTATCTGACGGCTACACCTGGACACCCGACATATTCTATGGCCCTGTTGGTGGTGTCAACCCCTTACATGTTTTTCATTTCTTTCGTTAGTGAATTCTGCTCGGTCTTCTTCACATCCCAATTCTCATTGCCTCATTTAACTCTCTTGATGTTAACATATCTCTGTCTAAACATCAATTCATCTCCTAATTCCACGTTAAACCGTATAATAAGGAACAGTACATCTTCGAAAGAAGTTGCCACTCCTCTCATAATAAATCGTCCCTTCCCTACTCCCTAACTCCCTTAGTAAATTCCTTACTAACGTGCACCAATACCATCTCCAACGAGGCTATCTCGCAAATTCTCAAGACAAACAGAAACTTATACATTCCAATTACCCCAAATCACCTCCCAGCACCAACTATTGCTTTCAAATACGTAAATTAGGATTTATTAAAAGAATACTGGAAAAATGTGACAAGAAAGTAAAGGAGCCATGTTATTTCTCTCTCGTGAGACCTCAATTACAGTATGCCGCTAGTATATGGAACCCTTACAAAGGGGGACTAGTTTCAGATATAGATCGAATACAGCGGAGAACAGTTAGATTTGTTAAAAATTGTTACGATTAACATAGTAGTGTTAATAAATTTTTGATGGACATGTCGACGTCTAGAAAGGTGATTAGGGTGGGAACTCTATGTAATCGAGGGAAAAAATATAGGTAGCATCTTAAACGAAAGTTTGATGCTGACTTTTTTTGCCGGACGTTCAACATATTTTGCTAGAGCCGAACTTTTATGATAGAAACGATCACAGGCATAAGATAAGGGAAATAGACTGAAGAACCGATAAATGTCATTTTTCCACGCACAATAAGGGACCATTATGGTTGCGATAGATCAGTTCTAGGATAATTTGACTCTGACGAGGTAAAAATGGTGTTTGCGCTTGTGCTAAATATCTTAACATCATTATTAGTTGCTAACTTTGCTTGCAATTTCTGGCATTATATACCTCTTGGACGATTTAGTACCTTGTAGAACTATTTATCTGTCGCAGTAATGATAACCAGCGGTGGTATCATAAGTAGTGTACATCATGGTAGCATGTTCATCCACGCAGATTTCTTCTAGTTTCTGACCTGACCGAGCAATCTTGAATGCTTTTGGCTGCTGCGCCTGGCATTCCGGGGGAACGTGCGCGGTTCGGATTTCAGCTGGAATGAGGGCGTCATGCCTGGTGAGGAATCGCCCCGTGCCACACACCGTAGTGGGGGCTTGCACGGTATTTTGTAGATGGAGATATAGATTACGGCCTCTCCATCTGCACTACCTACTTCCGAAGCGCTCATTCCTTTTATCGCTTCCTTGATTGCTTTTTTTCTCTTCTTCTCGACAATATCACCAATATCCAGGTTCTCCGTAAATACCTCTCTCTCACCTCACCTTTTGAAGCCAATCTTTACAGTATCTTCAAAACTACCAGCCCCCTTTCTAAAACCTAATCCACCAATTCTAACAACATTCCTCCCAACCCCTGCTGTCACCCAGACCTATCCCCTATCACTCATCCCCAGACGCATCTCTCTCAAATTCCTTGCCTTTCACATCCCCTACTTTTCATATCCTTCAAGCATCACCTCTAATATTTTGTGCAATCTTCGTTAGTACTTTGGGCTCACCACTTGATCTCTCCATCTTCGAATAAATGGCCAAAAATCATCCTGTTGCCCTTCCGTCCAGCAAGCAGTTTCCCTGTCCTCACTCATGCCAAAAAATGTAATGACTTAGTTGTATGTTCCCTTTATTATAATCGAGTGCTCGGAGTGAAGACCCGACTCAGGTTCATTGATGATATATTCATCATTTGGACCAACGGCGAAGAGTCAGTCCCTGGCGATTTTCCTCAATTTTCTTCCATACGCCTCACCTCGGCCACTTCTCCATCTCAATTCACCTTTCTAGAGGTCGACATATTTATTTATTAAAACGCCAAAAACAGCAACTAGGGCCTTTACAATGGGTTTAAATAAACAAAAAATAAGTTAATAAATAAAACAAAAATGTATAGTAAAAACAATAAGAACAATAATCAACAGGAAGAAAAAGAAAAAAAATCAATTTTGTGGCTGGGAAGAAGAAGAGGACACAATGCGTTTAAGTTGGGAAGAAAAGATGTTGCGTGAGGAGAAAAGGTCAAGGATATAGGGTGACCGTTTGGCAAGGGTATTAAAAAATGAAGGTAGGCGGTAGAAAAAGGAACGTTGGGAGGTGGAGAGACGGAATTTGGGTGTGTGAAACAGACTTACATCGCGAGTTGTGCGGGCAGGGATGCGGAGTGAAAAACAGGAGAGAAGATGATCAGAACGGAGGGACCCGTTCATAATAGAGTGAAGGAAATTTAGGTCGGAAATTAGCCGGCAATGTGGGAGATGTGAGACACCTAGAGACAAAAGAATTTCAACTAGAGAGCTGAGTCTAAGGGACAGCACGCGATGCCGGACTATGGCTAAAAAGAAATTAAGGGGGCGGTTGAGTATTTTCAGTGTAGTGGGTGATGCAGTTAACCAGATGGGAGAACAGTACTCAAGGATAGGCAGTACACAACCAAGAAACACAGATTTAAGGGCAAAAGGGTCGGTAATTTCATTAAGTCTGTATAGAATCCCCACAATAGACATGGCTTTTTTAGAAATCGAAGAAATATGCTCACTAAAAAGGAGCTTTTGGTCAGAGGTGACCCCTAAATCATTGAAGGAAGTGACATAAGGTACAGGGTGTTTGAAAAGTTGGTAAGTAGAGGAGATAGTTTTGCGTTTTAATGTGAAGGACATAATAGCGGATTTACCTGGATTGACACGTAGTAACCATTTTGCGCACCGGCTATCAATTGCATTAAGAGCGGACTGTAACTGAAGTGAGTCAGCCTTACTGTCCACATTTTTAAACACTTTGCAGTCATCAGCGTATAAGAGAATGTTACAGGCCAAGGGTTAAATTTCATCAACTAGATCATCCACGTAGAGTGCAAAAAGAACAGGGCCGAGAACGCTGCCCTGGGGGACGCCGGAAGAGACAGGGATGAATGCAGAGGAGTGACCATTGATTATCACACGCTGGTGACGGTCACGTAAAAAATGTGAAATGACCGAGAAGACGGTACCACGAATGCTATATTGAGATTGAAGTTTATGTAGAAGGAGGGTGTGGTTGACGGAGTAAAAAGCCTTAGAAATGTCAATATAACAAACGTCGAGTTGCGACCGATTTTCGAAGGCAGAAGTGATATGATGGTGCAGAGTAGATAGATTTGTAAGACAGGAGCCGCCAGTAAGGAAACCATGCTGAAGAGGTGAGATGTAATGAAGGGTAAAGTAAAGAATGCGATCATGAAGAATACGCTCAAAAATTATTGACAAAACCGGTAAGATGGAGATAGGGCGATAGTTTTCAATAAGTACTTTCGGTCCAGATTTCAAAGTAGGGTTTACATTGGAGTTTTTCCAGTGCAACGGAAAAGTTCAAGATTAGAAAAATCTGTTGAATAAGATGGAGATGGGGATATAAAGTGCATCAGACACAGTATAGGTTTATCCCAACACAGTATAGGTTTATCGGGACGGAAGAAAGCACAGAAAAAGGAAAAACGTACAAATCAAAACAACACCCATGAATTTCCAAACTGTAACTTTCCCAATAATTTAGAAAACACGAACCCCACAAATACAATAGGCAGAAATATTAAAATAGAGGAATTTTCAGTAGTAGTAGTTAATTGTCGTAGTTTAAGAAGCAAGATACCTGAATTTCATCACCTTATAGAGAGTACTAATTCTGACATAATTATAGGAACCGAAAGTTGGTTAACAAGCGATATTGCTGATAGTGAAGTTTTTCCTGTAAAGTTTAGGGTATACAGGAGAGATCGAGAGAGTCGACCGGGAGGGGGAGTATTTATCGCAGTTAAGAACACAATAGTCAGCAAAATAGAAGTGATTCCCGATAATATTATAGAAAGTGTACGGTGTTCCATTCAATGTGCTAATTCGAAAGTAAGATATGCTTGTGCCTACTATAGACCACCCCATTCCGATGTACACTCAGTATTAGAACTCGAGAAACAGATCAGGTCCATTAATTCCCATAGTAACGAACGACAGATAATTGTAGGTGGAGATTTCAATACACCATCGATAGATTGGAAAACATGCAGTCATAAGTCAGGAGGTAGGGACAAAGAAATCTGCGAGTCATTGCTTAACCTGTTCGCATCACACGCACTACATCAAATAGTAAATTTGCCTAATAGAGGGGCAAATGTTCTCGATTTACTTGCCACAAACATCCCTGAAAAAGTTATTAAAGTTGAAAATGTCAATGGAAAAATCGACCACAAGGTACTATGCGTTAAATTTTGCCTAAATACTGAAAAAAAATTTTTAATTAAAAAGAAAGATTTACCTTTTTAGTAAAGCAGATTTTAACGGATTTAGGTATGACTTAAAGACATCTTTTGAAAAATTCGTGAACATTAGCAAAAATAGCGATATAGACAATACATGGAAAGAGTTGCTCCAAATTACAGGGTCACTTGTCAACAGATATATACCTCATAAGTATAAGGTCGAGAATAGGGAACCAAAGTGGTACAACGCGGAGGTTAGAAATGTTTAAAACGCCAACGAGTTAACCATGCGAAACTAAGAAAAATTAAGAAAAATGTAGCTAATAGCGACCTAAAAAATACCATCGAGCATTATAAAATTTGTAAATCAGCCGCAAAAACAGCCCTTAGAAAAGCGTTTAGCGATTTCAAGAGAAAAGTAGTCGGAGAACAACTAGAGGGAAATCCGAAAGCATTTTGGTTATATGTTAGGGAAGTACAGGGAACTAAAAAGTCAACGGTTAATTCCTTGAAAAACGATAGAGGCGAAATAGTAACTTCCAGTTAAGATAAGGCAAATTGTTTGAATTACTTATTTCAGAGTGTTTTTAATCAACCTATGCATAGTTTCCGCGAAACCATACCAGACCGATTTCAACAACCAATGACCCCGATCGATATATCTTGTAGCGGAATCGTATCCTTACTAAGTAACATTAGCCCGAACAAGTCCTCAGGTCCTGATGAAATTCCAGCTCGTGTTTACAAAGAATTAGCTCTCGAAATGGCTCCGTATCTTAAAGTAATATTTAAAAAATCCCTCGAAGAACACGCGGTTCCCAAAGACTGGAAGATAGCAAACGTGACCCCAATTTATAAAAGTGGAGATTGGGAACAGCCATGTAATTATAGACCAATTTCATTAACGTCACCATCATGTAAAATTATAGAGCATATAATAGTTACATCAATAATGGGACACCTCGACAGCCAGGATTTATTAATAACAAACCAGCATGGGTTCAGAAAAGGACGGTCTTGCGAAACTCAATTAGGTCTTTTTGTTCACGATGTTTTAGTTTCCGGAGAAGGTAACGTACAGGTAGATGCAGCGTTTCTTGACTTTAGAAAAGCTGTTGACAAGGTTCCCCACTGTAAGTTACTCGCGAAGTTAGCATCATACGGAATAGACAGTAATATAGTAGGCTGGATAGGAGACTTCTTACATGAACGCGTTCAAAGGGTGTTCTTAGATGGTGTCAGCTCAGGCGAAGTAAAAGTTACATTGGGTGTTCCTCAGGGAAGCGTGATAGGCCCAATTTTATTTCTTCTGTACGTAAACGACTTGAATAGTGTAGTGAAAAATAGCAAGCTCCGTCTTTTTGCCGATGATGCAGTAGTGTATAAGGAAATTAGAAATGAAGAGGACAGACCGTTTTTAGCTAAGGATTTAGATGCGATTGATGATTGGTGTGATAGATGGATGCTAGAATTAAATTTGAAGAAATGCGCGATTATGAATTTTTGGAAACAGAATGGCTTTCCCCGGAATAATTATTGCATCAAAGAAATCAAAATATGTAACGTAGTATCAATTAAATACTTAGGCGTCACCTTCACTGAAGACATGTCATGGGGAAACACTTCAGGGAAATAACTAGTGTAGCAAACCGTAGATTAGGATTCGTAAAAAGGGTTCTAGGCAAATGCGATGAGAGAGTCCGATAGAGAAGCTATTTTACACTTGTCAGGCCTCATTTAGAATATGCCGCTAGTATATGGGATCCCTACGAGGAAGGTATGATAAAAGAATTAGAGCGCGTGCAAAGGAGATCTGCTAGGTTTGTTAAATGCCGTTATGATAATTGTATAAGTGTTACGAGTTTAATAGAAGAACTAGAATGGAAATTACTATCAGAACGCAGGTTAAAATTAAGGTTAAACCTTTTAAGTAAATTCGAAACCGATTTGTTCACAGATGACGTTAGATATATATTAAGAGCCCCTGCGTATTATGCTAGGTTTGACCATATTCACAAGATTAGAGAGATAGATTGTCGTACCGATAGATTTTTAAATGTCATTTTTCCCGCGTACCATAAGAGAGAACAACAGGCAACGTAGCAAAATGGATAGGTAGGTGAAATATAGTTAGAATAGTCTGTAGTGCATGATGCATGTAATAACTACCAATAATCCCTTCCTTATTATGTAGATTTTAGACTGTACTATACTGTAGTAACTAATATTTTATTGTAATAACTACTGCAATTACTTGTAATAACTAATACTCTACTGTAGTAACTAATAAACTGTGACCCTATTTTCTAGCATGTCTACCTTATATATCCTACTTGCATGGCAATAGTGCATGTTTGGTGATCTTCACCCCCTGCCACACACCCTCGTGGTGGCTCGTAGGGTATTACGTAGATGTAGATGTAGACGTTACATGAAGGAACATTGAGGAAATATCATCAGAACCGGTATCTTTGCTAGTGGGTGGATGGGACAAATAGTTGAGAATTTCCTGAGGGGAGATGGAGATAGATGCAAGAGAATGCGTGGAAACCGGGTGAGCAGTGGGGAGGTCGATATTAGGAGAGGAAGGGGGAAATTGGACGAGAAATAGTTATTGAAGGTCGAGGCCCTGGCGTCTCCTTCATATGACACCCGATCGTCGGACAAAGTGAGTGGGATACGAGGAGTTTTTCGCTTGGAATTGATTAGCGACGAGAATCTCTTCGAATTCACCTTTATGTCCCCAGTAATTCTTTTTACAAAGTCCGTGTAGTCACGACGAAGAAGGCGTCGCGCGTGGCGGCGAAGAACAACAAAGGACTTGCGGGTGCGAGGGTTGGGATGGGATTTCCAAAGTTTCCAGACAGCAAGCTTGTTTTTCAAGTCCCAAGATGTCTCTGATGAGAGCCACAGGGGCTTACTCTTCGACAAGCGACGAGAAGGGACGAGGTCAAGAATAAAAATATCCATCAAGAATA
Organism: Ceriagrion tenellum; assembly: GCA_963169105.1. Classification (NCBI taxonomy): domain Eukaryota; kingdom Metazoa; phylum Arthropoda; class Insecta; order Odonata; family Coenagrionidae; genus Ceriagrion; species Ceriagrion tenellum. The sequence goes on from OY720632.1 coordinate 197,567,348, forward strand.
AAATGTCTCCGAGACATCGGTGTACATAAAGCCCTCTAACAAACAACTACATTCAATAAGCCCTGTATCAAACAACTGTATCCCATAAAATGAACAGTAAGTCGACTTCCGGCAGTCACCTTGAACGGTCGCATGTTGAACTCCCGGTAGGGAAAGCGAGTAGAGTTTCGCAATGCCTGAAAACTGTGTTGTGTGCACCAAGCCAACCAAACGTACGCAGGAGATTCTTACTTGTGGTAATTGCAGCGCAGTTCACCATCTCTCCTGCACCGATCTCACCAAAGCCGATCTGCAGGCATTAGAGGTCCTGGGAAAATCCTGGATCTGCCCGACCTGCACTTCGGAAAATCGCAGCAAATAGCGCGACAACACACCCGTTGGTTCACCGTTCTTGGACCAACGGACCCCAGCCCCCTTCTTCGAATCTTCAGACGGTATGCTTAGAGAAGTACTGCGGCGTGTCACCGCCTTACAGGACGGTGTTCGTGAGTTCGAGAGATCTATCAATGCCGACCCGTTCTCAATAAATCATACTCTGGCACAGTGCCAACGCACGATCGAAGAGCATACCTAGAGAATTGCATTTTTTTAATGAGTCTCTCAATTCAATCAACACTAAAACTGATAGCGTAGTTGAAGAAAGCAAGGCTATGGAAAAACGCATTGATTACTTGGAAATTCGTTTAAATGTTATAGAGCAGGACTGCCATAGGAATATCGTGGATATTCATGGAATTCCTCAAAAAAGCGATTAAAAACCCGAGACATTAGTCTGCCAAGTGGCATCTCTTCTTGGAGTCAAATTAACCCCAAGTGACATTGACTGTTCATATAGGCTTAACGCCCGGTCAAACAGGAACTCCTCTCCCGCTCAGCTTGCCTTAAAAGTTCAGCTGCTTCGGTACCACCTCGTAAGTGAGTTGCTTGCAGCACGACGGGAGAAAAAAAACCTCTCCACAAAAGACCTTGACTCGGAGGATTCTCATACAATATACATCAACGAATCTCTCAGCAACACCAACCTTTGGCTGAACTCTGCCGCCAGGGAATTAAAAAAACAGGGTGAAATTAAATATCTGAGGATTCACATTGGGTCGATCTTTGCTAGAAAAGTGGATGGGGTAGGAGAATCACTATGTGTACGCTATGAAGCCAGCTTCGAGACTTTATGATACGAGGTTGGCAACGCAGTTGATGCTTCCGACGGTGATACGGGTATACGTCCACGAAAACCTGTGAAAACTTTGTCTGCTCTATCATTTTGTTTATCTCTCGTGAACTGTCACTCACTATTACCTCACATTGACGAATTTAGGGATCATTTTGTTCAGAGATCGATTGATGTAATCTGTATGACTGAATTTTGAATATAATCAGTTGTGTCTGATGATATGGTGAACCTGATGGGTTACAATTTAACACGCCGAGATAGGATTGGCAAAAGAGGTGGTGGTGTCGGTGCCTTTATTCAACAAAGATTGAGTTACTCAGTCTACTCGTAAGCTACTTCCCCATCTGAGTACTGCTTCACGACTGAATTTATTATTATAGAAATTTCCTTCCTTCCTTCCTTCTCGATCCTTTAAGAAAATACGTGGACGTGACGCCATGTCTCCCAAGACTTTCAAATTTTAGATCGCATTATGTTACATAATTTTAATTATAATAATACATATTTATTCCATTCCAACAAGAAATACAAAAATAATAAATTAAACAGAAGAGTGAAAGTAGGCACCCCTGATGGAAAGGTCCTGAGATGGGGTTGCCATTCCTCGGATATGGCGTTTTTCGGAAGTTACCATGAAAATGTTACAAAGTAAAACATACAAACATTCAACTAAACATACAAGTAGTGTCCTTACACAATGTGAAAATATCATCTTATCACACAGATGTTACAATATATCCATGGCAGTATATATATCTCATTTAATTACAATTAATATAATACAACGCATATGAAGCAACTCTACATAAACTATATGAAATCCGTGAACATGGTCAATAAAAACCTTATTGAAGAGGCTTAACACTGGGACGCCCAGACTTTTCAACATCATTCAATGCCCAAAAAGGGTCATTTTAACCCACATTAATTAATAAAGTAATTCATCACTTTGTGTAATTGTTTCCATTTTACAGTTATTTCTACTAACTAATTTTCTTTTTCTTTTCATACATTGATAGTTTTACTTAAGAATATTAACAAGTTTGACTTACGGCATTTGTATCAATGGAAGAAGGGGGACACGAAATGGAAGGAAGACATGTGAGAATATTTTAGAAAGTGATTATTCACTGAAACCCGGGTCGCTTCATTTAATTAAAAAAGTGGTATTAGTAACAGGTATTCATCGACAAAACATTATTTTAGAAAGGTGATCCAGGATCCATGGAAAGTGAACGAATGAAGACGATAAAACGGGATGGGCAAGATGGGATGGCAACACGCGCAGCAAAACGACAAATTAAATTTAAAAAAAAAAAGAAATTTTGGTGACAGAACAAAGTGCTAAAACATATCTGGGTCAAAATGACCCGTTCAAGGTGAATTCTAAAAAAATTGATTGATGAATTATTCCAGGAAGGTGATAATTTTTGGACATAAAGGCATGCTAATATGAATAAAAGCCACGGGAGGAAATCCTGCTCTCATGGAAAATGAAATTAAAAAATGAATTTCATATAACGTTTTGGTCAAAATGACCCGACTGGGCGTTCTAGTGTTAAGCCATAGTTTTGAATAAATATCTCCGTGACGTCAAAATTTCCGAAATTCTAAAACTACCAGACGCTTACCAGAATTGGGGCACCAGGGGGCAGCACCAGAGCACAAGAGGCTGTTGCGGTGCTCGCGGCCGAGTACAGTCATTACTCTCGCCTGTCAATCGTGGAGATGGCGCTCTACGTCATCCTGACGTCACGCACCTTCAACCCGCCGCGGTTTTCCCACGGTCCGGATTTAAGGGGAGTGAGGGGGGGAAGGGGCTGATAGGGGGTGGGGGAGGAGGTGCTCCCCTTCTTATCTTAAGAGGGAAAAGGGAGGCGTTTGTCCCGGGCATCATTGATCCCTCCCTCCATCCATCCATTATGCCCTCATCATTGCCTCCTCCTCCTCCTTATGGCGTCCTTTCCAGATCCCTGAGACGTGGCCATCGCGAAACCCCTCTCGCCTCGTCAACGTGTATTGTAAGCCCTGAGCGCGTGTCCCAGGGGAGCAGGGGTCCCTTTTCGGGAATGAAATGGATTGGTGGGACAGGAGAAAGAAACCCTTCGCGCGATGCTCAGTCCTTAAATGACTTTAAAACCCATATCCAGCTCAAGAGATGAATGTCCCAAGTATGCTGGCCGAAACTTTTTGTTGATTGAGAGTTCTATTACTCTATATTATGAAGATGCCCCCATTAGGCAGTGTTTCCAATTTGTAATTTCCCAAATAACAGAACAATAATAATATACGAAACGAATATGCAAAAACATGAGATGAAGAGATTTTACAAATATCATTGATAAGATCTTTTCAGATGGATGAGAAAGAGCCAGTTTTGCAAATGCGTCAAAGGGATAGATAATAACGAATCCACGTTGTCTGGTAGTGAACTGAGCAATGAGGGGTGGGGGCGGAAAAAAGGAACAGTTGGCAGCGATAATCTAGGGATTCGTTAACGGAATGGAGAGTAGGGTGGCACAAATTTTTCAGAATTGAGGAAAGTAATACTTTCCACCTACTAGGATAACTTAAGTTGTGAAGTACATAGACAGTGCGAGAAATAATAATAATGATTTATTGCTTCCCTTTAGTACAGTATTTTTCAACACATTTTAAACAATAGATGGAAGCTTTAGGTTACCCCAAAGATAAATACCTGTGTGGGGGTAACCAAAATCTACCGTGGGAAATAGAAATTTAACAAAAGAATGCATGTACCAGGTTTATATCAGTGTTACACTACATAATATCACTATTTATAAAGCATATTACTGGTATTATTATTATTTACCTGGTTGAGGAAACAATTTCATGAGAACTACTGAAAATTATTTCAATATCATCCAATTGGAAGAGCAATATTTTGACTTGTCTTAAAAACAACAATCTTTTTTTCCATTTTGACATGCAATATTGTGTAAGTAGGTTAAAGATTTTAGGTGCTAAATAAACAAAACTTCTGAGGAATGTAGTAATATATGGCCTCGGGGCAAAACATTGGATTGAATACGAAAGTTCCATTTTTATTGTCTTGCAACTATGCCAAGCAAATTACCACTTCGCATGTAAAAACTTTTCAATACTTTATATATAAATAAAAAGCGTAAAGGCAAAATTTTCTGCTCGCCAAAAAATGGAAGAGTGTGATGGAATCGATTTTTAAACGTAATTGTTCTTATTATTCTTCTCTGGAGAACCACGACAGGTTTGATAGTGCACTTATACACACCTCCCCAGCAAAGAATTCCATAGCTTAATTTTGAATTAACAAGTGCGTAATATATTTGTCTTAGAAAGAGTGTTGGACATTTGTTACGTCAAAAATATAGATCGATCAGACATTGTCTCAGAAGCGAAGCTACGCCGTCTATTTGCACATTCAACTTTAGCGCGTGGTCCAAATGAACCCCAAGGTACTTGAAGTGAGTTACACGATCAATAACAACACTTTTCACAGTTAACATCAGTACACTCTGCTGAGTGATATACTAACTCCCAATTTAACTGATATCTGTTACATAAATCGTATATTAAATATTTGGTTTTCTCACTTCTCTCTTCTCACTCAAGGACAACCTAATGTAGCCAAACCACTTACTTAAGAATCTTAAGTCTTCATCTAATTTTCTTTTTACATTATTCCATGAAAAGTCCACATAGCTCAAGGCTATGTCATCGGCAAATGCCGTTAGATACCCATTAAAACTATAATAACATAAGTCATTAATATATACTAAAAATAGTATGGGAGAAAGCACAGACACTTGGCGGGACACCTGCTTTTATAATTTTTAGCTCGCTACAACAATTTTTTACACGTACACATGGACTGCGTGCGTTTAAATAACTCTTAAGTCAATCCAGGGCTGTGCCCCGGATTCCAGCCTTATATAGTTTTTAAACAGGATATTATGGTTTAATGAGTCAAACGCGTTTTTAATATCTATTAACAAATTTGCTGTGAGCTTGTTGACAGCACTGTGCACACTCTGCACGTGGTTTATTAGTGCATCTTCAGCACTCCTCCACTTCTAAACCCAAATTGTCCACTGCTAAAGAAGTTCATTTTGTCCAAAAATTTTATCAGCCTTTTTTTTACCAATTTTTCTAGAATTTTGGAAAATACTGGAAGTAAGGAGATAGGTCTATAATTCTCCATATTTCCTCTATTACCTTATTTAAAAACCGGAACGACTACTGAATTTTTCAAATCCTAAGGAAACTCGCCAGTAGAAATACACAAATTATAAATATGTGCCAATAACGGAGTCAAAAAGGTATTTAGTTCTTTGACTAGATATCCACTGATTCCATCAAATCCTAGGGATTTATTACTCGATAGAGACTTAATCAATGCGGAGATTTTGTTTCCTGTAATGGGTTCAAGGAAGAACGATTTTTGTATATTATTAGTGGGGCATGGGTTGTCTCATATCCCTTTCAACGCTAAGGCATACATTGTAATACCTTCCCAGTGACAAAGTTCAGTTTTTTGCATATTCACATTCAGCACGATGAAACAAGACACATGTCACTAAATACTTTAATTTTCGGAGCCTATTTGTTGTAATTATAACTGTTTAAACTTTGGACGTTCTAGAACGTTCTGTGCCAACGGCATTATTGTCGTGCGGGTTGCATGCATTCTCGGTCATTTCCCCGTCCTCGATTTCACGTCTAATAAATGAATAACAAATCTTGAATCGCCGTTTGGGCTTATAACTTCACGAGTGTATCCAGTTTGTAAACTCTTCTTACACATTGCACTCATTTAATCCTCTCGGTTATAAAATATTGCGCTGATATCAATAAAATTTTATAGAATGCGATTTATTTTGAAAACTTCAAGAGAAAATTCCTCATTCGTAAGTACAACTGTCTTTTCGCTCAGTATTTTGATCGTTATAATACGGAATACTAAATTTTAGTCCAGGAAAGGGATTGCTAGCATCTTTAATTGAGAATTACCATAGTAAGCCATTGGCTGTGTTTATAAATGTACAAAACCCCTGCAGTCATTTTTAAAACTTAAAATCACCGACGAAAATCATAATCACAAAAATACATCTGCATAGAAATTTTTTTAAACTACAATCAATATTTGCATAATCCCAGTATTTGATGTTTCTGTGATAATTTATGAAGCAAAGTACGACGCATAATTACGGGTTTCCCTCACAAGCCGCGCAATTTGCGGGATTATCCGTCCTAATCCCTCAATTAGCACTCTAGGCATTTTCGATTTTGCATTGTCTATTTCATATTGATGTGGATAATGCCACCTAATTTGCAGGGTTCTACGATTGACAAAGGTATTCCAATATATCCACACCGCAGAAAAATTGTCTTCAAGAAAATATATCGTCACATCCATGGATATATGTATCGGTTTAGGGGTGGTTGGCAAAGTATTTTTGGGTAGAAAGGAAAAGTGGGGGGGGAAGGAGACGGAAGAGGGAGAGAGAAATTGGGTTCGAAGGGGCTGCTAACAGTTGTGTGAGACTCCCCATGGGGCGAGGGATGGATGGGGGGAAGGGCTCAGAGCATTGACCACGCACTGGTCCACAGAGAGAGAGAGTTGGCCGATGGTGGGGGTGTGGTATGGTGGGTCTCCGTAAAGAGTGGAGCGAGAGGAGGGATTAGCTCAGGAGAGGCCTTCGAGCAGGTTTTGCAATGACTGAATCACTGCCTGGGCTGGGAAGGCTGGGTGTGGATGAACGGCAGGCATCGGCGAATGGCTAGCGTGGAGACGGAGGGTGGGGATCCCTTGGTGAGGGATGAACGAGGGTAACAAGGTGGAAAGTGCATGACAGAACAATGTCACGGTCGGGGGTGAAAGGCGTCTAGCTTGGAAGACAGCTGAGACAACAAAGGGTTAACGGTTTGGAACAAAATAATCATGGCATAGATTCATTCATTTTTAGATTTGCATTTGGAATGGCTCATGAACTGTCCTTATCAGTTGTCATAGAGTATCATCAGTACTATTGTGAAGAGAAATGTCGAACACAGAAATGCGTTCATGAGTAAAAAAGGGAAGTTAAAGTTTCTCATCAAAATGCGCCCCGATTATTTTATAAACTACTGTTTATGAACACTATGTAACTATCTGAGGGATGACACGTTTTCAAGTTATCTACAATGGCAGTTCTACAATAAAAGGAAAATTTTTAAAAATACAGCAGAGTAAATTGAGTTGACAATATTCATTTCACAGGGAAGGGTTTTCCCTGTATTTGACATATGAGTAACTTAAAATGAAATGTTTATAGTAACTTGTGCATTAATTTTTTTATTTCTCAAAGACTTTTTCACTCCACCATTACGGTTAATTCTTTTACGTTTAAATTTTATTTTACAACAGTTAATTTAGCATGTGCAGCATTTATAGTGGTAGTGAAATTGGAGGAGCACCACTAAGAAGTTCATTAAATCGAAAGATCAATATTTTAGAAGAATAATGAAATCCCCAATAAATGTACTAGCGAATAGTTCAAACTCATTCCTCTCCATCAAAAAAGTTTATATGCACTGACAAATTAATCGCCAATCTGCTACGAGACCACGGTGAAAAAGGGCTTAACAATTGCAAAGACACGAAGAAAATAGAATATGTAGAAGACATAATGGTAAAAATTTAATAAAATTTAACGGTAATATCCACATTATACATACAAAACGAAATCGCCACCTGAGAAGCTAAAAAAATTTAAATGGTACTAGAAAAACCTGACGTTGTAATACATTGGAAATTAGGGATCAGCCGTCAAAAGAAAGATTTTTTTACATTTTATTATTTGCTATTATTAATAATACATTATATCATTCACTATTTTGTGACTATTTGCTTTTCTTCATTACTTTATAGATTGCGTTAATAAGGACTATATGTGAGAATAGATTGAATAAAAATTGTGGACGTAGAAAAATACATGAGCTGATGCTATAGCACCCCCTATCATACACCTGAACAGTGGCTCCGAGTGTAGTAGAAACGGTATATCCAAATATTGTAGAATGCTCTAGATTTTGCTGCAGATTCAAAAATATTTATTTATTTTATAGATTGATTTATATGCACCAACGATATAAGTTGCATCGAACTATGTCACATATGGGCAACATTACAGCTACAATGTATACACTCGCAACGGGATATGATCACACGGTGTGTTAGTTAATGCCCAATATTTTATTAATCTGAATCCCGCATTTGTCGAATCAATATTGTAAAATCTAATTAGATGAAAAAAAACGAAAGAAAAATGATAAAAACAACGAAGATACACTTCTAATCTAACGTATCAAACCACAAAAATTGAAAAAGTTTAAAACATAGCCTTTATGTAACTAAACATTGCATTCCAAAACACAGCCCACCGTAGAAAAGGTCGAAGTCTAAGCTATGATGCCAGTGAAATTGCAATCGCCTTACGGGTGACTTGAGTCCGCTGGCCGGCCGTAAATAATGGCTTGAACGTGGACGTTGTAGAACGTCCTGCGCCACCCGATAGCACCCACAGGATGTTCCAGAACGTCCTTGAGCGCTGAACGTGATATACAGGTATTATTATCATTTTCTACAGCCGAGTCAAAAACTGAAATAAAATATTTATTAAAAGCCGTAGCAATTTCTGGGGGATTAGCAACAGCTTCTCCTTCTATATTCAGAACTACCCGTGTGCCGTAACTGCCGTCTATCATCTTTTCCCCGGTGATTTCTCTCACTATCTCCCACTGGGCTTCAATGTTTCCACTCTATTTACAAATTGTTTCAAGTAGTAATTATTCGAAGCATTGCGTAGTTTAATCCGTAGGCTATTTCTCAATTTCAAAAAAGCTTCCCTTAGTCTTATTGACTGAGGGTGACATTGGCGTTTCTTCAACAGATATTTTTTTCTTTTGATTTCTTTGAACAGGGTGTCGGTGATCCATGGTTTTAATCTACGTTCCTTGTTTCTCAAGGTAAATGCATAGCTAACAATTTTATTACTATTATTCAGCAAGTCCATGAGAATAGAAAGGGATTTAGATGCGTTAACTTCACTATATACTGGACTCCAATCAACATTTTCCATCATATCCTTAAGAGTTTTATAATTTACCCTGAGTCCTTTGACTTGGTTCTCATTTGTTTTATCACATTTTAAATCTATGTCAGAAAAAAGGGACAGTGTCGTCATGGAATGATCCTTAATACCCAAGTGCCAAACATCAGCAAGGAGTTGTAACTCATAAGTGTTGTAGAATCTCGAAAAAATGTGATCGATACATGACGATGATCGGGTACTAATTCTTGTCGGTTGCTTGATTAAACAGCGTAATCCGTAAAAACTCAATAAATTTATATTGAAATCAGACTCACTACTTGCCTTCATTATATTTATGTTGATGTCTCCGACGATAAGTAAATTTCTTCCTGCAGCCAACACTATTGGTTCCAGGTCATCTAGAAATTGAGGAACTGGGATATTTTGATTTCTGTAAATGCTTAGGAGGTAGAATTCAACCGTACCATATTTAAGATTTAAGTAAACACAATCAGGAGCTTCAATTGGCACCACGATATTATCACATTGAAGTTCAGAATTCACATAAATTAAAATCCCTCCAGTTCGATTTACATTATGGCATTTAGCATATACATTGAAGCCGTTGATTTTATAAAACGCTATCTCAGCATCATTTGTCCAAGTTTCTGAAAGTACAATAATATGAGGTTTTTGGGGGACTGTATTCAAATGGAGTGGAAAGAGATCAAAGTCGCTGCGTAAGCTGCGAATATTTTGATGTAATAACAACAATGATAGTGAATTTGAATTCATTTCGAACAGAATTTAGATGAAGTATGATTACAGCTTACTTAAGCCATCCATACATCTACATCTACTTCTACGTACTACCCTGCGAGCCACCACGAGGGTGTGTGGCAGGGGGTGAAGATCACCAAACATGCACTATTGACATGCAACTAGAATATTTAATGAAGGCATGCTAGATAATAGGGTCACATGGTTAGTATCTGCATAATAAGAAAGGGATTATTGGTTGTTATTTCATGCATCATGCACTACAGACTACTCTAACTATATTTCACCTACCTATCCCTTTGCTATGCTGCCTATTGTTCTTTCTTATAGTACGCGGGAAAAATGACATTTTAAATCTATCGGTACGAATTTCTATCTCTCTAATCTTGTTAATATGATCAAACCTAGCATAACCCGCAGGGGTTCTTAATATATATCTAACGTCATCTGTGAAAAAATCGGTTTTGAATTTACTTAAAAGGTTTAAACTAAATTTTAACCTGCGTTCTGATAGTAATTCCCATCCTAGTTCTTCTATTAAACTCGTAACACTTATACAATTATCATAACGGCTTTAAACAAACCTAGCGGATCTCCTTTGCACGCGCTTTAATTCTTTTATCATACCTTCCTCGTACGGATCCCATATACTAGCGGCATATTCTAAATGAGGCCTGACAAGTTGAAAATAGCTTTTTTCTCGTACTCTCTCATCGCATTTGCCTAGAACCCTTCTTACGAATCCTAATCTACGGTTTGCTACACAAGTTATTTACGTGATGTGTTTCCCTCATGAAATGTCTTCAGTGATGGTGACGCCTAAGTATTTAATAGATTCTACGTTAGATATTTTCTTTTCTTTGATGCAATAATTATTCCGGGGAAAGCCATACTTTTTCCAACAGTTCATTATCGCGCATTTCTTCAAATTAAATTCTAGCTGCCAACTATCACACCACAACCATCAAACACATCTAAATACTTAGCTAAACACTGCCTGTCCTCTTCTTTTCTAATTTCCTTATACACCACTGCATCATCGGCAAAAAGACGGAGCTTGCTATTTTTTACTACACTATTTAAGTCGTTTCCGTACAGAAGAAATAAAATTGGGCCTATCACGCTTCCCTGGGGAACACCCGATGTAACTTTTACTTCGCCGGAGCTGACACCATCTAATACCACCATTTGAACGCGTTCATGTAAGAAATCTCCTATCCAGCCTACTATCTACATCTACATCTACGTCATAACCTGCAAGCCACCCAAAGAGTGTGTGGCAGGGGGTGCTTTCGCACCAGGCATGCATGAATGATATGGTAGAACACCGACATTACATTAAAACCCGCGTACCACACATGCAAAGCGCCAATTGAAAATCTAATACCCAAGAAACATTCAATCTTCAATCGTTCCAACATGCAAGGGGTACAAAGACTACTACTACAGATTCAAAATATCATGCATAAATAAGAAAACCAATATTCACATCATGCATAAATAAGAGAGTAGAATATATAATGAGAAAGATTTACTGCCTGCCTATTGTCAATACTCGAACTATTCATGACGACGATCACAGCTGTTATGGTCCCGAATGGTACGCGGAAAAAATGACATTTTATACCTATCGGTTCTACAATCTAGCTCTCTAATTTTATTGGCGCGATCTCATCTGCCGTAGTACGAAGGGGTTAATAGTATGTTTTTTACGTCGTAAGTAACATGATTTTCCTGAAATTTATTTAGGAGGTTAAGCCTGTAATTTAATCTACGCTGTGATAGCGATTCCAACCCTAATTCTTCTAACAGTCCAGACACACTAGCCAACTTATCGTAGCATCGTTTCACAAACCTAGCTCCTCTTCGCTGTACGCGATCTAACTCTGATATCAACCCCGTTTCGTATGGATCCCATACACTAACAGCATATTCTAGATGAGGCCTAACGATTGAAAAATAACAACGTTCTTTCACTTTCTCATCACATTTTCCAAGTACTCTCTTGATAAAGCCTAGCTTCCTATATGCTTGACCGCATATTTCCCTAATATGTTTTCCCCAAGATAGATCGTGAGTAATTGTGACTCCTAAGTACTTAACAGACTCGGCGTGAATAATTTCCGTATTTTTAATTCTGTAAGCCCTACCTGGCCTATTTTTCTTTTTCCAAAAGCTGACTGCTACGCACTTTTTTATGTTTAGTTCCATCTGCCACTTTTTGCACCATGCATGAATAGCAAGTAGGTCGATTGTTAACGAGTCGCTATCTTCGGAATTGTTAATATCCCTATACACAACTCCCGCGAAGTGTCTAAGCTTACTTTTAACGACGTTGCGAATATCATTTATGTACAAGAGAAATAAAAGTGGACCAATGACACTTGGAACACCCGATGGAACACCCGATGTAACGCTGTGTTTGACATGGTACCGTCTATGACAACCCTTTGTTCCCGCCCATGTAAGACTTGATTAATCCAACTAATAATGTTTTTATCTATTCCATATGCTTCTAGTTTTGAGAGCAACTTAACGTGAGGTACCTTATCGAAAGCTTTCTTAAAATCGAGGAATATCGCGTCAACTTGAACATTATTTCACCCGAGAGCAAGATGTCATGAACGAAGAGGGCCAATTGGGTTTCGTAAGATCTACCCTTTCGAAATCCGTGTTGGTTATTTATTAATAATTCCTCCCTATCTAAATGACTCATAATGGAGCTTACAATTATGTGTTCAAATACCTTACAGGAAATGGATGTGAGAGAAATAGGCCTATAGTTACTAGTGTCTTCCCTGTCGCCGCTTTTGAATATAGGTGTGACATTTGCTACTCTCCAGTCCTTAGGCACTACGTGATCTACTAAAGATTTGGTAAATATAAATTCTAAGTAAGGCGCTATGTCTGATGCCAATGTTTTATATACGCGAGCAGGTATTTGATCTGGACCGGGGACTATATTACTGTCTATTCCGTATGATGCTAACTTCGCGAGTAACTTACAGTGGGGAACCTTGTCAACAGCTTTTCTAAAGTCAAGAAACGCTGCATCTACCTGTACGTTACCTTCTCCGGAAACTAAAACATCGTGAACAAAAAGACCCATTTGAGTTTCGCAAGACCGTCCTTTTCTGAACCCATGCTGGTTCGTTATTAATAAATCGTGGCTGTCGAGGTGTCCCATTATTGATGTAACTATTATATGCTCCATAATTTTACATGATAGTGACGTTAATGAAATTGGTCTATAATTACATGGATGTTCCCTATCTCCGCTTTTATAAATTGGGGTCACGTTTGCTGTCTTCCAGTCTTTGGGAACCGTGTGTTCTTCGAGGGACTTATTAAATATTACTTTAAGACACGGAGCCATTTTGAGAGCTAATTCTTTATACACTCGAGCTGGAATTTCATCAGGACCTGAGGACTTGTTCGGGCTAATTTTCTAAGTGCGGTAAGGAGATTTCAAAGTGCGCACTGCCGGCGATATTGCACGTTGTCGGCGATATTACGCGACAAGAACAAGGTGCTCTACTTTTATAGTGAATTTACATCTGGCGTCCTCTTTTTGGAACTTTGTGGTAATAGTGCTCCTCTACGCCGCTGTCTCAACCAATGGCAGGACGAACAGTTCCCCTCCAACCCCCAACTCCTGCATCGGTCAGCTGACTCCCCTCAATTGCCAGCCGCATCGACACAGCGCGGCGCTCGCCCTCTTGGCATCTGACTGGCACCGGGGAAGGACGTATCTGCTTGGCTCCAGTTGTGACTTGTGTTTGGTCTTGCATAGACCAAGTTAACGGTATTTAGCCTACGAGGTTGTTTTCTATTGTAATATTTGTGGTAATATAAATGCTGTTACTTGAAGTTAATCAAACTGGCTAAGGTTGTTGTCATTTTTCTCTCGTTTCCGCCCACCAATCGCAGTCAATTCACTCGCGACGTCAAGTTTCAGTGGCTTGCGTTGCAACGTTTTTGGAAGCTTTCTAGTTTTTGCAAAACGCGATGGTTCCGAGTTTATAGTTTGTGCGCCAAAATAATAAAATATTTTCATGCCAATTATTATGTTAAATGAACGAAGTTCTCTAAAGGTACAGCATGAACGTATTAATAAGACGAAGACTAAAATCCTAGTTTGGGGGAGATAGAAGAAGATGAATGTAGAAGCCACCCAGAGAAGAGAGAAATTAGAGCTAGTGAATTCCTTCACCTATCTCGGAAGCACCATCACTTGAGACGGAAGAACGGACATCGAGTGGTGAATAGCCCAAGAAAAGAAGGCTTTCATGGGAAAAAGAAAACTACTGTGCTCAAAGAAAATAGGACTACAAACTAGGATATAGTATGTGAAAATCTTTGTGTGGAGCGTGGTACTCTTTGGATCAGAAGCATGGACCATTGGAAAAGCTGATCAGAATAGACTAAAAGCCTTCAAAACCAGGTGCTGGAGGAGGATGTTGAAGATAAAATGGAGGAATAAAATAAGATATGATGAAATGTACTGAAGAGTAGAAGAGGTAAGGACCATATGAAACACCATACAGAAAAGAAGAACCAGATGGATTGGACACACCCTGAGACACAATGGGTTTGTGAAAAACAATTTAAGGTAAAATGGTAGAGTCCCAAGAAAAAGAACTAGGAATAAGTTCATGGACCAAATTAAGAAGACGGCACTTAGGGAAAGGTATCATGAGATAAGGGGACTAGCATTGGATAGGAAAGGATAGGGGGCTGCAGTCAACCAATCCTAGTATTAAATGAACAATGATGATGCCGATTATTACCTTTTCAGAGCCTTTATGGTACTTAAATTCATTTGGAAATTTATTTTAATGCACATTGTATGATATCTATATGTTTTTATTCATTGTTACTCATAATTTGGTAGTTGCAGGCTGGTTAATTCCGTTATTGTTCAATTTTTCGAAGAAAAAAATTTCATAAGTACTTTCTCGATCAAAGCATTGCGTTATTGTGTAAGTTTATGTACTCAAGTTTCAGCAGAGAGCATTTTCCTGGCCACTGCATGGAGACCGTTCAAGTATGGTATATTTTACGTTTAAATGTGAGCCGGTGACTTTGATAGGAGTTGCCATAAGCCAAGTTGGAGATCTCTCCTCCCAGGCAGTTCTTGCTGTCTGGACTGACTGGACGGATGTATTTAGGGGAACTTTGGAGGGAGTGAGAAAATAGACGAACGAGAAACATAAACCGGGAGGGGAAAGGAATTTTTGTTCGCAGGTGGCAAAAAAGGTGAATAAAGGGCATGTTGCATCGAGGATCACGCATCATAAGGCTCCGAAGCAAACGATATGGGATAAAAATACAAGAGTGTCCTGATGGCAAGTTAGAAGGGCGCGGGGAAATGAAAAGACGTTCTAAAAATGGGAAAGTTGGGACGAGAACTTTCGAAATTACAACCTATAGTCAGCGTCCGAGACATTATCGTAAGTTGTGTGAGCGGTTTAGCGTACTTGTGTCCAGAGATTATTCAAAAATCGTTCGTAGTTCCTGTCACTCGCGGCATTTCGTGAAACTTTTCGTAGATGACGTTATTGATTTCTTAGATATCGAATACAATGCTGGTCAATACTTCGACTTCCTTCTGTTGGTATTTACTTTCTTATTTTGGAGAGTTTTCACCGAGTCACATGTCCCGGAATTCACTAACGAAGAGTTACCACTGAGTTGCGCTTTACTTCCCTCAAATATATTTACCCTATGTAATCAGAATAATCTCAGGTTTATCCATAAAATATTTGTTTATTTTTCCAAATACAACTATTCACAGGCTTACTCCTCTCACGGCATCGCGTCGAGCTCTGCAACATTTATTCTGGAAGGAAAACGTGACTCAAACATGACATTGGTTACCTTTTCATTTTTTATGAGGACGCAGTTTATTTCGAATTGGTTGTGTTTTACTATTGGGACTTTTAGGCTATTTGATTTTTAACGGCATATAACCCGTTATTGGTATCTCTTATCATTTCTGAGCTCTAAAGAAATGTCTAACAATAATTTTCTTGCGCCACAGTCATCCATGGATTCTTCCAATCCGTCAGTTCGAACATCGAAGCGTACAAATCAGCTTTTTGATGTAAATGACCTTCGCTCTAGGTTACGAAACCGTGGCAAACAATTGACCTGTCGGTCTTCGTTCCCCTTTAAAAAGAAAGGCGGTCGCAGAGTTACGTTTATTTGATGCTCCGATGGCTCATGTCATTTGCCCTCTGATCAACTCATCATTGTAAATTAGGGCAAAGTTTTTAAAACCTCATTTACTTTACCCAATGGCAGCAGTAGCATACACTTTAAAATTATGTGAATTAAAATTATGATTTTCTACTTTAAATCATAGTACCCTTTATGCCCATTAATTCTCAATGGGAGGGATAAGAGTAAAGATAAATATACATGGTAGTTCAATGAACAAAGAAAATAACTTTACCTCCCAATAATTATCTAAATGGTGACTGCTTCAACATTCAAACATGAATTGATTACGTATAGCAGCAGCAAAACCACTTCGACATCGCTGTCCACTCAGTGACTCTTCCCCACATCAATTCTTTCGCAGCCGAATCAAAGCGGCTTAGACAGTAACAATCTCAATATTCAACCACAAATGGATAAACTATAGCTGCAACAATACCACTTCAAAACTAAAGCCCGTTCAGTGGCACTTCGCCGCGTCAATAAATGTATAATAACTCAACTATGGCGGCGTGAATAATGCTTAAAGCACAGTTAAAATGTTATTCTGCGTTTTTGAATAATCGGCCAATCATTTAAAAGCAGCTCTTGAGAAACTGCTATAATTGGATTTTTATGAATCCGATGAGATCTTATTAACTTTTCTCTCGAACAATTTTGTTTGATAATGCAAATTTAATAAAATGAAAATCCTGTCGAGTTGACATCTTAAAGGTAAATATCTGAAAACCGGCCGGTAATTGATGAAAATCAAATAATTTAATTTAAAATGGTCATTCGGTTCAGAAAATGGTGTTTAATATTAAAGACCTTATGGCATTTTAACAGATTTACTCATAAAAAGGCTATATATCAATTCACCATGTTTTACTTTATGGTTTTTTACGAAGTGGAATTGGCCCGATTAGTCGTTAAATCATGCATATCACTAAGACATTTCACTGAAATTTGTTTTCCTAAACAGTCAAATTCGGTCATTATGGCGGAGAGGTTTTTGTGTACTGTTCTATAGTTATTTTTGGTTGCTTTGCTCTTTCCCTTAACTTTTGGGTTCCAATCTCTGCTGAGGAGAACATTTTTCAGAAGACACCCGATCCCTACTCCAGTGTATTGTGAAGGGTATTATGCAGTGCAGTACTCAGTATGTCGGATTAGACGTTGGACTGTGGTCTCCTTGGCACCTTAAGCAAGGAGCAGGCTAATGCCATAGTCAGGTTTCTCTACACCCTTCATCCCTTACATATCCCCTATGGCGCCAATCATTTTAGCTGTCGGTCACCTCCCTAAATACCCAATCCAATCCAACCAATGGTAGTGAATCTACTCTACATTTCTAATTATACGTTATGGGCGATTTTCACCATTTGTCCATATGAGGGTCGGCTTCAACAATGCTATCTGTCGTCAAGAAGACATTGAGCCAAAAATGCTGAATTTTTAGCAAATTTATAAATTTGTTTTTCTAAAGTTACAGTAAATCAGTAGGAGATCAAAAATTAATTACACAGATCAATTAGGAGCGAATGCTTTAGGAGAGAAGTGGAAGTGTTACGTTGTTTTTTTTCAATCGTTAGGCCTCATCTGGAATATGCTGCCAGTGTATGGGATCCATATGAAGCGGGGTTGATATCAGAATTAGATCGCGTGCAGCGAAGAGGAGCTAGGTTTGTAAAACGATGCTACGATAAGTTTACTAGTGTGTCTGGATTGTTCGAAGAATTGGGATTGGAATCGCTATCACAGCGTAGATTAAATTATAAGATGAACCTCCTAACTAAATTTCAGGAAAAACATTTCTCTGACGATGTAAAAAAGATACTATTAATCCCCTCGTAATACGGCAGATTAGATCGCGCCAATAAGATTAGAGAGATAGATTGTAGAACCGATAGTTATGAAATGTAATTTTTCCGCGTACCACTCGGGACCATACCAGCTGTAATCGTCGTCATGAATAGTGCGAATAGTGACAATAGCTAGACAGTAGATCTTTCTCATTATATTCTCTACGTTCTTATTTATGCATGATGTAAATATTGATGTTCTTATCTATCCCTGATATTTTGAATCTGTAGTAGTAGTCCTTGTATCCCTTGCATGTTGGAACGATTAACGATAGAATGTTTCTTGGTTAGTAGATTTTTAATTTGCGCGTTGCATGCGTGGTACGCTGGTTTCAATGTAGTTTCGGTGTTCTGCCATATAATTCATGTATGCCTAGTATGAAAGCACCCACTGCCACACACCCATTGGGTGGCTTGCAGGGTATGACGTAGATGGAGCTGTAAAAGTGCGTTTGGGAGCGATTTGGGTGGGCAATTGATATCGTCGTGGTATTTCATACGTAAGCCGTGGAGAGGTGGAGGAATATTGAAACCAGATGAGTAGCAAGCACCGCACAGCGTTGTCGAGCAAAGGATGGCGAGTAAATCTTCGTGTCTCTTGCGAGTGCAGCTCTCGCTCAGTCAGATAAGAGAACTAAGGAACGCGAGATGTACATAGTACTACCAATCAGGAAATTCACCCCTGGTGGAACAGCCTTGACGAGGCCTACCACATTAATTTAAATGGCGACAAAATCCTTAGACACTCCCACGGATATCACGATTGCCTGGTCGGAGGGGCTGTTGAAATTATTTTAGAGGAGAAAAGCTAAAATAGAAACGCGGATCACACACCCAACTTGCTTAGGAATCCTGAGATTTATGTCAAAAAAAGACCGCATATACTGATACCAATTGAACCCAAAAAAAATCATGGCCCACCTGGATTGTTGCGCTAAAGTAATTGAATCTGGTCAATACCAAACATGGCACTCACTCATATGTTTGCGTCGAAAAAGATGAGCGAGACGCTCATCGAAACGTCGATCATAGAAAGCCATAACCCGCGCCGTGGTCCAGAAATTTTCATCATATATGCTCTGAACGCCCTCAAATTAGTTTCGAACAGAGAACACTCTTCGCTGTAATGGATACTTAAGCAATACCTCTTTGGGTCCCTGCGTGAATTTAACTCTAAGATATCTCAACTACAATGTTTCGATTCTTATTCCGTTAAATTTTAGTTTTATTTCCTCTCGAAAAAGAAGTAATGCACATGAATACATCATAATAGATTTCAACTTTGATTTCTTCAGTCGCTTTCGTGTGATTTTCGGTTTCTTCAAATGCAAAAATATTTTGTCCATTGGGGTCTTGAATTGCAGGGCCGTCTTCTTCTGCGACTTCCATTCTTTGTTTTATTTATTTATTGATCTTTACTCTATTTGTTCATTTACATAATTTTTAAATTTATTTTTACGCACTTATTATTTTTTTACTTTGATTCTCTTATAACTTATTTAGTTATTTTTAACTTTGTAGTCATGCATAAATTACACTTTTCATTATTATTATCATTCATGTGTATTTCATGGATATTTTTTTAATGTTTTGTTTGTGTTACATTAGCTTAATCTGTCGGTAGGTTTTCGCAGGTTTTTCACACTCCCCTTCATGTGTGGGTGTTTTCATGCAGTGGGTTTTTTTTCGTCGAGGATATTCTCTTCCTTGCTTCCTCACGTTTTCCTCACAAATGTATATATCTTTCTTCACACTTATTTCCTGTATTTATCTGACGAGGGGTTAGATGGAAGAAGGGACTACTTTAGTCTCAATCTCGTCCCAATAAAGACGCCTTATTATTATCATTATTCTCCTTCAAGTCTCTATGAATAAGACCGCGTAGATTTTCAGCGCTAAATCTTGAATTAAGTTATTGCCACCTCCTGCGGTCGCTCGTAGGGGAGATATCAATGTTTGACGTTGTGTCGACACTCTTCTCTTTACGCGGTCATATTTGGCAACCCGGGCGCGCGAGACTCCGGACCCATGTGGGCCGCTTCGAAACACGCCGTCGCCTTTAAAGGGACCACGCCCCCTCCCTCCCTTCATCCCTCTCTTCGGACACACGCTCCTTTAAGGCGAACATGAATCATTAAAAGGGGAGGCTGTGGGGAATGGGGAGGGGAGGGGGAAATGGGTTGGCGCGCGCCTTCCCCTCCTCCTCTCACGCACTCCCTCCCACCATCAGCTCCGCTCCCACGAGGGAGGAAGAGAGGGAGGGGGATGAAACGGGGTGGAAGGAGAGACTGGGTGGTGTTCCCGGGTCGGCTTCCGTCCCTGCGGGTGCGGGACTTCCGGTCGGCCCGACGATTTGTGGCCGATCGGCGGCGGCGCGTCCTCCTCGGTGGACCTCCGATTGGTTTGCGTTTCCCTTTCACTATTCCAGGAGGAAATGAATCTCAGGAGAGAGAGAGAAAGATACAGAGAGAGAGAAGGAAGAAAGGAAAAAAGGAGTAAATGAATCAATAGAGAGAGAGGGAGAGAGAGAAAGAGAGAGAGAGGGGGAGGAGGAGGAGAGAGGGGTGTTGAGGGAGGGGAAGTGATAACGCGAACCCATCGCTGGCGTACAAACAGACTCGGGTGGTGCTTGTTTGACGTCGCCATGGTGACCGCGGAAATTCGTGCGTCATATGCTGCTGCGGCAATCCTCACTCGGGGAAGTAAAAAAATGAGTACATACAATACTTCCGGGCCTTCTTTCCTTGAACGCTGCGTGATAGATCTCCGCTGAAAGCTCATGGTACTTGCGCATTCCTCTTGTGAACGTGTATTGTTTTGATAAATTGCACCTTGAACAAGTGGCAGATGGCGGAAGCTATATTTAGGGATCGGGTTGGTGTGGTGGCTAGAGTACCCGCCTACCACACGGGCGGCCAGGGTTCAAATTCCTGCAGAGGTGGATGTTTTTCAGACGAACCCGATCCCTTCTTGAGTGCCTTGTGGAGGGCACTTCAAGTAAAGTACTCCATCTGTCGGATGAGACATTAATCCGTGGTCCCCTTGGCACCTTTCGTTAAGAGCAGGCTAATGCCGACGCCGGGTTTCTATCCACCCTTCCTCCCTTACCTATCCTCTATGGCGCAAATGAACTTAGACCTCCCCAAATATCCATCCAGGAAGCCATTTTATTTCCTGACTTCAATAAGATTACTTGCTATTGCTGCTAAAATCGCTACTATTCCGCCTTCTTGGCATTCTATTGAAGTGCCAGAAACTTTCTGCCGAGCTGTATGATGATTAACTTCTATATTGTTGATGTAGGACCATGACCAAGTTTTTTCATGAGGCTTTTCAATTGCACCAGGCACATGAGTGCATCGTTTGAATTTTGAAATTTTAATCTGCAATAAATAATGTGAACCAATGTAAGTTTAAGTCATAATAACCACCAACTTGCAGGTTGGTGTACATTCAGAGCAACATTAGTTGCCTGTTATTGTATATTATTAGTAGTATCACTTGGCGTAACTTGGTGGAATCTGTTAACATTGCTAGGATAACACTTAACTTTGCTTTGGTACCTCAAAGTACCCGAAGATGACGTCGAACGTCGAAACCCGGGTCATGGCAAATGAAAATATGTGGAAAAACAAAGTTAAGTGTTATCATTAAAATATCCAGCTATTGTGTTGTTTTTTGTGGCCAATACTCGTTGGTTATCTTGATATATCTAATTAGCAATTACGACCTTTGAGCAGCCAATCTCTTAATGCTTAATAATTACGAGGTTAAAGGATTTTTCTTTTTGTTCATTATTCAAGTTGTCCCATGGGGCTCATTTAATCTCCCAGATGCAGCAATTTTCATGGCCATAGAGCCTTTTGTATGGCAAGGTTGCAACTATTCTCTATCCGGAATTAAATCCATGAGAAAACTTCTTATTTTCACCGGTTATTTACGCGCATACTGTTAGTATGAATACGTGCAGCCCTCGGATTCTTGCTTTTTCTATAAAACGTCCACTTTGAATCCCGCCGATACCTCTGTCGTCTCTAATCGTCGATTTTGGTCGGTGTTGCGCTGACGGTTTTCCTCCTCTGCCGTCGACTGATTAGTGCGCTATTTACTCAAACCATTTTGGACCAAGTTCATAGATTTTATGGTATTCACTTCTGAAATCACTGAAAATGAAATAACTAGAGGTTTAGAGTTCTTTCTGTTATTCACCCTTGGAGTATAATATAATACGGTTGTTTTGCTTTTAAAAATTGATACTTCTTAGTGACTTTGAAACCGTAATTTTTGCCTCGTTCAGGTGGATCAAGTATTATACGTATAGTTAATTTTTGGCGCAATAAATTAATCTTTTTATAATCATATTCAAGATTTACACATTTTCCGGTATGTTGTATTCTTTCCGGTAGGTTTTCAACTTATGCTATCACCGTATTTCTGCTTTCGAATTCCACATCAACATATTACCCTGTGAGCCACCACATGGAGTGTGGCAGGGTGTGTTAGGACACCAGCCGTGTAAGGATAGAGGGGATAAGGTTTTGGGAGAGGAAACGGTGACTTAGATTATGGAAGTGTGTTTTGTGGAGCTCCGTTTTTATTGTAGCCGCTTAAGCCGTAGCCACGGAGAGAATGAGTTTTTGTACCTTTCTTTTTGGCAATGTATCTCCCATATTGTATCGCTTCTCTCCGACCTAGAGACGTAGTGGGGCGTCATGATAATATTCTGTGTCGCTCTGAATTGTACTAGCTCTGAATTTCTCAAGCAAGCTTCGCCTAGCGTGCAGCCTCCGAGTCTCTAGGGGCTCCCACTTCAATCCCTCTAAAAGTTGTGAAACACTGCATGTCCACACGTAGCAGTTTTTAACGAAGCGCGCTGCTTTCTTTTGAATTTTATTAATGTTTTCGGTAAAATCAAAATGACCAGGGTCCCAATTGCTCGCGGCGTATTTGAGGTGTGGCCTAACCAGAGCGAAGTAGCATCTCTCTTTAACTTTTTCATCTGAAGACCTTCCTATTATACGTTTACCAAAACCTAGTTCCTTTTATGCTGTGATGCATATGGTTGGCTATTGTGTTCCTCACGATATATAAGAAGTGAATGTAATTTCAAGATATGTTACGAGTGGGTTTTACGATTACAGGTGATATTTGAGGCAGAGTTTTTGGGTGTCGACCTTTCCCTAGGAAATTTTAAATTCAACACCTCCATCCATCTCAAGCCCACGAACAAGCTGGATTATCTTCATTTCAACAGCTGCCGTCCCTCCCATACAAAACGATCCCTACCCTACTCTCTCTCTCCATCTTTGGCCACTGTCCTGTAACGACCCTGACTCCCTTGACCTTTTCCTCTCGAATCTTCACCAATCCCTCCGCACAGACTATCCTCAGCGCCTCCATCAGAACAAAATACTAAAACAACCCTCGTCTTTCAAACAGCTCCCTCCCTCATTTTGTCCTAGTGTAAATTGTCCTCGTGTCCAAATCGCCCTCTATCCATCCCATTTCCCTGGAGTCCACTCCCACCCACGAATTAATAAAAACCTCTACCCTATCCTCTCCATTCCAGCAACCGCACCACTTCTAAAGTTTCCGTCGCTGTCCCTTTCACCTTTAGATGCCCCCACCTCAGCCTTTCTGTCCTCTTTTAAATCACCAAGTCTCTTTCCAAATCAGTTAATACCACCACTATACGTTCAATGGTATCAGGCTCAACTATGTGGAAGTTGATATTCACAAATGAAAAAACGACTTCGTTTTCTTCCACTGATTTATTTTTTTGGTACGACATGTTTCGACACATAGAGGTCATTTTCAAGTACAAACATTTTTTTAAATCAAGCAAATATATACCTGGAAGGGACTTGGGGGAGGTTGGAGAGGGGTGGAAAAAGTGGGTGTTAGGAGGGGGGGGAAACCCGGAGAGAGGTGAGGGGTGGCGGTTATGGTGAGAATTTGGGAAAAACCCGTAGGAGGACCGCGTTGGTGAGAAAGGTGGGGGCAGGGGATGGAAGGTATAGGGAGGGGTGGGTTAACTTGGAAAGGGTCGTTAAGGTGGAGGTGGGTTATCAGCAGGTGTGGAGTTGGGCGGGAGGGATCTGGGTTTTCGTCTTTCCGTGAGGTTTAGAGAGACTTGTAGGAGGGGGGAAATTCTTTCAAAAAGGATGTCGTTGGGTAATTTACATTTACTCATATTCCTCCTTATTTCTAGCTCCTCCTTTTTGTCCATCTTCCTCCCTTTTACTTCTAAGTGTAGTATCTCCGGTATGAAGTCGCTCTCGTGGTTCTCTTCCCAGAGATGTTTGGCGAAATGAGACTGTGACAGATTGCAGTTCCGGTAACATCTCTTATCTTCTTCGATTCTTCTCTCGAATGTGCGCCCTGTCTGCCCAACATATGCAGCACCACAGTCGTTGCACTTTAATTTGTACATGCCACTCCTTTCAAAAGGTTGCACTTGGTCTTTTGTGTTACCCAGGAATTTTTTGAGGCTTGAGGTGAGGTGAGGTTTTGAGAATTTTTTGAGGTTTAAAATATCGGTGGAAACCTCAAAAAATTATAATATTATAAAATTATGATATATATAAATATATTATATATTATAATATGTATTATAATATACATAAAATTATAATAATATAATAATATTTTATAACGGTGGTCAAAAAATTCCCTTGTAACACAAAAGACCAAATGCAACCTTTTGAAAGGAGTGGCATATACAAATTAAAGTGCAACGACTGTGGTTCTGCATATGTTGGGCAGACATTGGGCACATTCGAGAGAAGAATCCACCCACTTTTTCCACCCCTCTCCAACCTCCCCCAAGTCCCTTCCAGGTATATATTTGCTTGATTTAAAAAAAAATTTTGTACTTGAAAATGACCTCTATGTGTCGAAACATGTACCAAAAAAATAAATCAGTGGAAGAAAACGAAGTTGTTTTTTCGTATGTGAATACCACCACTATATTCCCTCCGACCCCTTGCAATCGCCCGCGATACAAAACTTGTGGCATGCTCATCACCCAGCCTCGGCTTGACAAATTCCTTGCTTTTCCTATCCCCTCATCTTCCTGCATCTCACATACTATTGTGCACATCCTCCTCTGACAATTATGCCCTAGTTTTTACATTGGCCTCACGAACTCTGCTCTCAATATTTGGATGAATGGCCACCGCTCCAGCTGCAACGATTCGCCTTCCCTCTCCGTGTTCTTTCCAGTCACTACCCACGTTTTCTTCCACAGCTCCACTTTAAATTATACTTTATAGTGGGTATTCTCGCCTCCCTCTCCCCTCCTCCTCTTCTCTTCATCTTTAAGACCTTGAGTTGTCATGCATCTATTTTTCAAGTATTCTCTCCACCGGGACTAAATTAATCATACTAACCTCCTCCATCACTTCCAATCAGACTAACCTCTTCCTTTCAAAATTTCTTTTCTTCCCACCTTCCTGCCCCCCCTACCTTCCTCACTTCCCTTTTTGTCCTTTTCCTTTCCCCTCTGTCCCTCTTCCTCCCTCCCTTCCAACCTCCTTCGTCCTTTCTTCCCACGAGTTCTCAATCTTCCTCTGAAAAAGACGCACGGATCGTTGAACTATTAGGAGTTTTTTTGTAATTATTTTTTTGTTTGCGTAGGTGTATTTTTTGTCTGCCTCCCTGTGGTATATTTATATCCATATGTATCAATAATTATCAATAACACACCCTTTGGGTGGCTTGCAGGGTATGACGTAGATGTAGATGTATCAAAATATGCAAAACATTTTTTTCAAACAGAGAGAGAATTGCAAAGTGAACAAACGCACACTAAAAAAGGACGGACGATTGGTGGTGTACAAACGGAATGATTGCCGATTTTAAGTGAAAAAAATTTGACTGGACGGGGAATTGAACTGTCAGTTTTATGTGTTCCTTTCCACTTTCTTTCTACCTTTCTGTTTGAATATCTATTTGTATGTATTTGCCGCTGAGCGATCTGAGTGTATGAACGAATGATTATATATGTATACATATATATTCAGATATTAAGATAGAAAGAAAGTGGTTAGGAGCACATAAAATCAAAGAACACAATGGTGGCGTGAAGGTATAAAGATAGCCGATTTCAAGTGAAAAAAAATTAAACTGTGGACTCAACTTATATATTTATCTCAAGATAAAATAACATCGAGATACCGTCCTGGTCTGTTTTTTATCATTCTACCTATAATGGAGCAGTGAAACTACACTTCGAGGGATAACGATGTAATAATACGTCCCTACGTATTTTCACTTAAACGGTGGGAGACGCATCATTACATTCTGTGATTCACGGCGATAGTATAACTCGTTGTTGTACAATTATGACTTTCATACGTGCGTGGTATCTTATCAAGCATCTTATTTCATTGTTTTCTGTCAATATTCACACTGTGTACATATTTTCGGAAAATAAAATTTTTCCAACCTTATCTGGCGGTGTCGTTATGGAAATGGCCCTCCCACGGGGACTAGTCTGGTTTGAGTGATGAAGTTTTTTGACCGTCCTATCATTCGTCTAAATTTTTTATATGGAGGGCTTGCTTTGAGACATACTTTGTATTCTCTGTTATCTGATATCTTGAATGACTGCACATTGAAATAAATGGTAGGAACAGAGACAATGTTCTGAGTAGCCGCGTCGGCGAGAGACGTGGCGCCGCGAGGAAAAGAGGGTTGGCTCGATGGCCAAATATGTTGCCCTCGGAGCGGAAACGGAGAAACAAATGGATATGCAATTGAAACAATAAGGAGGCTTAGGCGTAAAAACAGTCTGTCACCAAATTCAAGATATAACTAATAGAAAGTTTTTTTAGAACTTTTTTTAGAAACAGGCTGTTTTAGAAATAAAATAATTCATTGTTATCATGCTGCACAAGACTGTAAGTAAACGCCCAAGCTTGAGAGATCATTGGAGTTCTTCTCCTCTTTTGTCCTCTATTTTCTGTCCTCATGTAATGTCTGTTGATAGGTTTGTGGCAATTTTGTCAATGTTTTATGTTAATGATAACACTAAATCAAAAAAAGGTGGATGACCCAGTCTTTGATCCTCTACACAAAGTGCGACCCTTGATTGACCATTGCCGTGCAAAACTTATGAGCTCCTATATGTCAGGGGAAAATATTACCATTGACGAGGGGATCTGTCCAAGAAACTAAATAAATATGGGATACAATTATTTTTCTGTAGTGAGTCTAAAACTGGGTATGTTTGAAACCTTGAAGTTGTTCGAGGGAAGAGACCTGATAATTCTGATGCTGCAATAGTGACGCGTCTTCTGAGCAGGCTGCTCAATAATGGACGTACTGTGTATTTGGAAGGGTTTTTCACAAGTGTGCAACTAGGAAATGAACTCAGAGTTCTCATCACTGGACTTGTTGGAACACTTTAAAAAAAATCAGAAGGCTAATACCAAAGGCAATGTGTATTCCTATAAAACTAAAACGTGGAGAAGTAGCTCATCGCCAAAAACATGGCGTGCTAGTGATCAGATGGTGTGATAAGCAAGAAATTTGGATTATATCATCTAGGCACCACAATGATATGATAGCATACAAGGATAAACAAGATAGAGAACAGACAAAACCTTTAGTTGTTTTGACTATAGCAAAAACAAGTTTGGTGTGGATTTGAGCGATCAGAGTCTGTCGTACAGCGCGAATTCGCATTGCAGTGTAAAATGGTGGAGAAAGTTAGCATTCCTGCTGATATCAATGAGTATGATGCATAACTTATAATAGTCTTCACCATAGGAGTAAACCTCTTAAGAAAGTTTGTGGAGGCTTTATGTATAGACTTAGCTGAATATGAAGCTGACAATTCAACAGCTGTTCCCAATGAAAAAATAACTCATTTGGGTGATCACCATTTCTGCGACAGAATTTCCATTCCTGAGGGAAAGAAAAAAGCCCAAAGAAATTGTGTTGTGTGTTCTATGAAAGGCAAAAAGAAAATTGGAAAGGCTGTCAGAAAAGATATTTCTTTTTACTGGAAAGAAATGTCGGTCTTTTATTTGGTGAATGTTTACGTGTGCACCATTCAAAGAAATCTTACTGACATATAAAATCTATTGGTGTCTGTCTGTCTGTCAGTCGGTCCGTCTGTCTTTTACTCAATCACTCAAAATCCACTGAACCGATTGAAACAAAACTTGGCAGGAAGATAGCTGATGTATTTGATTCATACATAGGCTATATAACAAGGGCTTTAAGGGCCTTTTAGGACCCAAAAATGGTTATATCATTAAATAATCATAGGAATAGATGCAGAGGTTTTTGATTTGCTTAGTTAAATAACTTTTAATCGAGGTATTCGGTTGTAATTTTCGCAGTTATGTGGAAAAAAGAATAAAATTTCTTATTATTTCAATCGATTTTCATCTACAATTATATTTAACTTGATAATTGCAGTTAAAACGACAAAATAACACATTTTTCTCCAATTCAACAATAGCTTATTTACTTGGTAACTAAGGATTTTTCACGCATGAATGGGGACTTTGGGCATGATTTTAGGCCTGCAAGGGTCCACGGTTTTAAAGCTGATGGCTTCAAAAATAAATTAAAGCCCATATATTGTAATTAACTAAGTAGGCAAAGAACGTGGCTACAATTTCCTAGACGCCGAATTTTCGATTTCTAGCTGACCTGGGAGGAATGGTAAGGCAAAGTTTGAGTGTTTTTTCTCTCAAATCAGGGGAGTTAAAAATATTTCTTTTCAATCATAATATAGTCTTACCTGTTAAATGTTTTACACTTAGCTTCTATCGGGCGGTTAATAGCACTGAATGGGTTGAAAATTACACACATTAGTCTAGACAACACATGTTTAATCGAGAGTAAAACTAAACAGCCTCGAACTCCAAATCAGTTGTGCCAACTTCATCATTTCAAAAATTTTAAACATCGTTACCAACTCTTCCCCTTGTTTAACTTTTTTTAAATAAATAAAAAAACATACTTCACATGAAACTACAAACATATTGAATTATCTCTTGATTACATAATCAATTAAGTCCTAACCTACTTACAAATACTTTTGTTTTAGGACCAGGAAGACTCTTAGTAAAAATATCTGCGACATTTTGTGCTGATGGCGCATACTTGTATTGAACAAATCCTTCCTTTACCTGTTACCTTCCTCACCCATGACACCATACACACCCTCTTCTTCTAAGTGTGAAAAGTCACTTCTTGTGGGACTCATGTGATGAGATGAACACGAATCTAGAAACTACTCCCTCCTCTTTGAGTATTCCTTTCTTCCCAACTGAACAGTAGGCTCTAGCTTTTTCCACTCTGTCAAGGATACAACTAACGGCGGATTTTGCTTCGCCTCCTCATTTCTTCTTCTGTCTTTCTGCCAAAAACTCCTCCAATTCCGTAAAAACCCCAGAAATGTGGCCAAACTTACCACATGTGTAGCATTTGAACATCTTCTGACTCTTACATTTATTGGGAATGGTATTTCTATTTATATTTCTACTCAATTCCCGCTCTTTCCCCTCCAAATGTTTGGGACTATCCTCCTTCTTATTGACAAGTAATCCTTTCATTGCTGCTAACGCTTTAGCCTCTTCCTTGTAGTTGTTTATTTCTCTCTTCTGCCTCTTCTCCTCCACAAATAATTTAGAAATAACACTGTCCGTTTTTAAGTGTTCCTTATATTCCATGGTGCGAATAAAGACTTCATAGCTTCTCCTTTCTCTAAGTAAAAATAAGGACAAAGTGTGCTCACCAAATTGAATTCCACACTTGCTAATCTTTCCATTTAGATCCAACACCTTGGACACGTAATCCGACATGGACATGGAATCTGCTTCCTTCAACGTCGACAGGTCTTCCAAGAACTCAATTTGCTGAAGTAGACTGAATTCTTGATTGAGGGTTTGCAGTATCTGCCATGCTCTCTCCGCTGATTTAAAATCCCCAATATAGTCAATATACTTGTCGCTTACAGTCAGAAGTATGAGGGATAACGCCCGCGAGTTCTTCTTCCTTTTTTGATTGAGGGTTTGCAGTATCTGCCATGCTCTCTCCGCTGATTTAAAATCCCCAATATAGTCAATATACTTGTCGCTTACAGTCAGAAGTATGAGGGATAACGCCCTTCCTTCTTCCTTTCTCCGGGACTGAATCCTTCAAACATTTCTTCTCCGCCAAATCCTGGTTCGATTGCATCCAAGCAATTTTGCTGATCCAGAAGAGCCCTTGCCTTAATATGCCAGGCATAGTAATTATCCATCTTCAATTTGTCTTGTCCGTCTTCACAACTGGCTGCCATTGTCACATACGTCTCTCAATTAGTACTCTCTTACTTAAACCGCACCAATATCAGAGTAGACACTTCTCCTGTAAGCATCTGGGCCCATAACCTATTAAATTTTTTACACTTAGCTTCTATCGAGCGGTTAATAGCACTGAATGGGTTGAAAATAACATACACTAGTCTAGACAACACATGTTTAATCGATAGTAAAACAAAACAGCCTCGAACTCCAAATCAGTTGTGCCAACTTCATCATTTCAAAAATTTTAAACATCGTTACCAACTCTTCCCCTTGTTTAACTTTTTTTAAATAAATAAAAAAACATACTTCACATGAAACTACAAACATATTGAATTATCTCTTGATTACATAATCAATTAAGTCCTAACCTACTTACAAATACTTTTGTTTTAGGACCAGGAAGACTCTTAGTAAAAATATCTGCGACATTTTGTGCTGATGGCGCATACTTGTATTGAACAAATCCTTCCTTTACCTGTTACCTTCCTCACCCATGACACCATACACACCCTCTTCTTCTAAGTGTGAAAAGTCACTTCTTGTGGGACTCATGTGATGAGATGAACACGAATCTAGAAACTACTCCCTCCTCTTTGAGTATTCCTTTCTTCCCAACTGAACAGTAGGCTCTAGCTTTTTCCACTCTGTCAAGGATACAACTAACGGCGGATTTTGCTTCGCCTCCTCATTTCTTCTTCTGTCTTTCTGCCAAAAACTCCTCCAATTCCGTAAAAACCCCAGAAATGTGGCCAAACTTACCACATGTGTAGCATTTGAACATCTTCTGACTCTTACATTTATTGGGAATGGTATTTCTATTTATATTTCTACTCAATTCCCGCTCTTTCCCCTCCAAATGTTTGGGACTATCCTCCTTCTTATTGACAAGTAATCCTTTCATTGCTGCTAACGCTTTAGCCTCTTCCTTGTAGTTGTTTATTTCTCTCTTCTGCCTCTTCTCCTCCACAAATAATTTAGAAATAACACTGTCCGTTTTTAAGTGTTCCTTATATTCCATGGTGCGAATAAAGACTTCATAGCTTCTCCTTTCTCTAAGTAAAAATAAGGACAAAGTGTGCTCACCAAATTGAATTCCACACTTGCTAATCTTTCCATTTAGATCCAACACCTTGGACACGTAATCCGACATGGACATGGAATCTGCTTCCTTCAACGTCGACAGGTCTTCCAAGAACTCAATTTGCTGAAGTAGACTGAATTCTTGATTGAGGGTTTGCAGTATCTGCCATGCTCTCTCCGCTGATTTAAAATCCCCAATATAGTCAATATACTTGTCGCTTACAGTCAGAAGTATGAGGGATAACGCCCGCGAGTTCTTCTTCCTTTTTTGATTGAGGGTTTGCAGTATCTGCCATGCTCTCTCCGCTGATTTAAAATCCCCAATATAGTCAATATACTTGTCGCTTACAGTCAGAAGTATGAGGGATAACGCCCTTCCTTCTTCCTTTCTCCGGGACTGAATCCTTCAAACATTTCTTCTCCGCCAAATCCTGGTTCGATTGCATCCAAGCAATTTTGCTGATCCAGAAGAGCCCTTGCCTTAATATGCCAGGCATAGTAATTATCCATCTTCAATTTGTCTTGTCCGTCTTCACAACTGGCTGCCATTGTCACATACGTCTCTCAATTAGTACTCTCTTACTTAAACCGCACCAATATCAGAGTAGACACTTCTCCTGTAAGCATCTGGGCCCATAACCTATTAAATTTTTTACACTTAGCTTCTATCGAGCGGTTAATAGCACTGAATGGGTTGAAAATAACATACACTAGTCTAGACAACACATGTTTAATCGATAGTAAAACAAAACAGCCTCGAACTCCAAATCAGTTGTGCCAACTTCATCATTTCAAAAATTTTAAACATCGTTACCAACATTACCTTCTTTATCAATTTTAGAAAACTGCAGGCCTCTATCTTTGATATATTCCCACAGTAAAGCGCTGAATAAACCCGGACACGTCCGCCGGAAGGCGCAAAATGGCCGAAAAAATCCGGGGTATTATAAGGACTTAACTACCAATAAATAAGTATTAACGTATGATTTTTGGCTTAACTGTGATCTACTAAGTACTGGTAATGGTACTCAAATAGCTAAATTATTTTGCCTAGAAGAAATAATCAATAGAATTTTCCAAGTCTCGCCGTTTTGGTTTCTTTCAGGTGCTTGAGAAGCGTACAGTCAATAAATGAGGAGCATATATGGCGATAAAGGACTCACGTCATTTACTTTTTAGGTTACTAACATGTAAAATTATTAACACTTTTGCTAAAACCCTTTTCCACCATGAGGGTATGTATTTTTACATTCAAGATGCCTCAAAACTCTTCTCCGTCTTCTCCGCGAAACTGCAGTTGGTTGCCAACCATAAGAGCAAAAACGAAGAGATTTATTTAAATAATTTTGGTAGTTAGCGTCTTTCTCTCATTCCCCGTTGGATTTCAATGAGTAAATATCGTCTGAGTTGGTCGATAAATGAGGCAGTGATCCAGCGTAAAAGAACTTATGTCATTGAACTTCTGCATTTGTACCGTACCAAATTATCAAGGAATGTAGAAAACCCTATTTGACGAGGTCATTAGCCTAAGTTTCACAGTTTTAGAACGCCCTATACCATTTATATACCTTAATGCCCGTGCTTGGGGTCAGAAAATTATCAATAAACAAGTATCATTGTATGATTTATGGCCTAATTGTGATCTACTACTTGTAATGGTATTCAAATAGATTATTTTGTTTAGGGGGAAAAACAATAGCATTCCTAACGCGGCGCCGATTTGGTTTGTGTTTCGAGGTGCTTGAGAAGCGTGGGGTTGATAAACGAGGATATGGCGTTAAAGAACTCATGTCATTTACTTTTTTGGTTACTACTATGTAATATTATGAAGACTTTTGCTTAAGCCCTTTTTACCGTATGATTAGTTTTAAGTGTGCCTCAAACACTCTTCTTCGTCGTCTCCACGGAACAACAGTTGATTACAAACTATATGAGTAAATCCAAAGAATTCGATGAATTTTATCAGTTTACGTCTTTCTCTCACTCCCCGTTGGATTTCAATGGATACCTATCCTTCGCTAGCAATGATCGATAAATGAGGAGCTGATCCGGCGTAAAGGAATTTATATCATTGTACTTATATCTTAATACTATGCCAAGCTACCAAGGGAAATAGAAAACCCATTTGACAAAAGTCATTAGCCTAAAATTTCCTGGTTTCGAACGCCCTGTACCATTGATATTCCTAAATGATCATGGTTGTGGTCAGAAAATAGGAATTTTTTTAATGTTGCTAGATTTTGATCCCAAACACAGTAGAAGAGACTCGTGGATTATTCTTAGTAAAGGATGATTGGATCCTTGACCGCTCCCATACGAGGGTGTGACCCTTATTGACCCTTATTGGGTCCCAGAACAGAGTGAATGATACTGTAATTGTGAAGTCTCTTCCTGTGTCTATCCAGTGAAAAATAAATACCCTGATTATTATGAATATTTATAGAGCTACTCCGTCATTTTTAAAATCTAATTTCCCATCATCAGGTTTCCGAATGTTAAAAATCAAGTTTCCTCAAGAAATCTTATCCTCTTCGTCTCCGCGAAACACCACTTAAGGAGGAAGATGAATCCTCAGCGGAAATAAATAGAAATTTATTTAAGTTTCTTTAATGCATTACCCCCACAGAGTTTCAACGAGTACCTTTCGCTAGTATATAGTATAAAAGAGTTAATAAACGGAAACCTTGAATTTAATATATTTGTCATAGTCAATTTACATCTGAAATTGAAGGTTTGCAACCTATTTTGGAAAAATACTAACATTTTATCAATGTGGCAAATATGTACAACTTTTTCTTCTTTTGAAATAAAAGGGTTTAAAATTTTTTCTGTAAAGCAGAGAATTGAATTTTACATCATACCACGTATCCTAAAAAAAGAAAAACTTTGCTTTAATATAAAACAAAAAACAACCCAATCATACGTGTGGAATATAACTGAAAGATTTTCGAAATCATGGAAAAATTGCTCACCTGGATCTTAGGCATCCCTTTAAAACAGGCCACCCTCAAATTGTTAAGACTGCTCAAAGAAACTCTCTTGGTGTTCACATTGTGACGTCCCATTTGGCAGACATTCAAATGTTTGATGCAATCTAAACGCGGCACCCTTTGTGAGGGATCCCTGGTTAAAAAACTTCTGCCACTGCTCATTCACCTCAGTGACTTCATTACTGCTGATTCTAAACAAATAGATGCTTATCAATGCATATTTCACCAAATTGAATGCTTTATTACTTTTACCCAGCTAAAAACTTCCTTAGAAGCTGTTCGTTAGACCGTAAGGAATTCTACAGAAATTGACTCTTTTTCTTCAGAACTAGTTCCTTTTCTAAGGATCTGCACGGAACATGAGAGCCTGACTCTACAGAACATATGTTCTACAGAACATATGTTATGTAGAGTTATTTCCTGCACAGCAAAATCACTCCTTAGACGCTGTTCTGTAGAACTTCAGCTACTCTACGGAAATATGTGAGGTTACTGTTGACGCAGTTCCTTTTCTAAGGACCTATATGGAGAGTCGTGGGGAATTCCACTGAACGTCCTATGGAATTCTGCAGAACGTCCTAAGGTATTCTGCGGAACATCCGGGGGTATTCTGCAGAACGTCGTAATAAAGTCCGCGTTTCAATACTTTAAAGTATATCTACTGAACTTCTTAAGAAATTCTGTTGAAGTATTTATGAGGAAACTATACAGAATTTTTTAGCAGGGTACTTATCAACATCAGAGAAATTACTACTGAGGAAGGGTATCGCAAAAGTATGCCATACTGAACCTTGAGAATGACTATTAATTAATCTCTCTTCGTCGCTTTCCCCCCTTTCCACAGTCCCTCACCCCCACCCCTCTCTAAGGAAGGCGGACGGGAGACGAGGGGGTGGAGGCGAAGAGGAATGGGGGAACAGCACCTGCCGCCCCATTCAGACCTCTCGCGCCCGCACAAATGGAAACTTCTTTTATGTCCGCGGCTTTATTTTCCCTCGCCTCCTTTTGTCGTTCCACCCACCCAACCCTCTTCCTCCTAAGTATTTCTCCTCCTCCACCACCTCCACCCTCTCCCCCCCTCCTCCTCCTCCTTCGGGCAGTGGGCGGCCCTCCGAATGGGAGCCCCTCCCGCTCCGTCGCCCGCCCGCCACTCTTCCGACTCTCCAACTCTCCCCTTCACGCAAGATATCTCGCAACGCACGCCGCCACTCGCTTGTTAAATTTTCCTCATCTTTTCCATTCAAATCAAATCCACATCGCGGCCGTTAAATTTTCCTGCTGTTCCCACCTGCATCCCTGTTTAAGGTTGTATTGAAAGTAAATCACAGTATACTCCAGCTAACTTCATGTTTGTACGAGCGAGATAGTTCCCATAGTTAGCACAATAGAGACCATATTCGAATTATAAGTTTTCATTTCACCAGCTGTAGGACACATAAATTAAATATTGTATTATTGTATAATAATGTTTTATATGATAGAAATTGTAAGTAATTAAATGAAAATAACCAAATATGTCTTTACGTGACTCATTTTTTTCGCGCGGTGCGTTTGAAACTCCTTCAAAAAGGAAGATTTTTTTGTGATACCCAAGAACCCACTGCGGTGACAATATGATTAATTTTCAAAAATAGTTGAAAAAACATACAAACTACACACTGTTTGTTTTTTTACGACATCTAACTGTTAGAAATACCTCATTTTGTAAATTATGTTTCTCTGGAGCGCATATAAGTACCATTTTCAATGTAAAAGGGCTGGTATTTTTTGGAAAATATCTCCGAAAGTAATGTGGTAAGGGGTAAAATTTATGGTGTTTTTGGATAGATGAGATATGTTTCTTAAAAATTACACCAAATTCATTGATTTCTAAGTAAAATGATTTCTCGCTCGGACTACCTTAAAGTACGTCATTCATCTCTTCCTTTCGAAGTTGACAGCCGAGGGTGCGCTCCTATCTCAGAAGGTGAATAAAATGACTAAAATGTCCTTAGTTCTTGTAGCATTATATATAATTTATCTGATTATCTGATGTGTACAATAAACTTCCATCTTATTTCGCTGTTTTTCTCGAAAATAGAACTTAAAATTCCATTGCATTATGTGGAAGAAATGGTAGGTAATAGTTTTTTGTTCACAGGATATGAATGAATATTCGCGGGAAACTGACTACAAAAAAAGAAAACTTCCGAAAAATAAAACAATTCGCCTTCTACTACCTTATTTTTTTTACTTTTTCACCGATCACTGCCATAGCTGTAGTCAGAGTGCGGTAGTTCAATAGTAACAGCGCTGAAATCAGCTCCAATGACTGTAGTAAAGCGCTCATGAAAATTTTATTCACGGAATAATTGCCCATGTGAACCTTCATTTTGGTTCTCAATAGGTAAGAAATGTATTCACCGAAAATTGTGTTTTAAACCTACTATAAGATCCCACCCCATTCCTCCCACCTCTTGCTCACCTTCCGCTCACAAGCCAGCGTAGGTGCTGATGCAGTTTCCCATACGCCTCGAGGAGTTGCCCCCTTCCCCTGCTACGTGCTAGTGGCGGCAGCAAAATGTGCAACGCTTGACGTCAGCGAAAGGCAAGCGAGGAGGAGGATAGGAAACAGGCACTCGCAAGACAGTCGGAGCGGAGTTTTGGAGAGAATAAACATGCTTTTAACCCGTTCGCCGAAGAGTGATTATTCCTGTCATTCTTCCTCCTGTGTTCCCTTGATGTTTCCCCGGCGGACCAAATATAAGACAAGCTGTAACGTCCTATATCTCGGCGCTCGAGGCGTATGGGAAACTGCATCAGCACCTACGCTGACTTGTAAGCGGAAGGCGAGCTAGAGGTGGAAGGATTGAGGTGGGATCTTATACTACCAACAAAAAAATGTAGCCAAGTGTTCGTTTCGTCTCCCGCATTAGCAGGGGAAGCATCTTGGTGTATAGTTTCTTTTTTTGTGGAAATTGTAGTAAAGAAAAACGTGGAACAATCGCATGCCAAGCGTCTTAAAATAGAATCATTGCAGTGCCGAGTTTGGTGAGTTCAAGATAAGAAAATCCTCGATTGCATGCTTCAGTCTAACTCACTGCTAACTTTCAGTTGAAAAACCAATTCCACACGATTTCCTGGTGGATGTTTTTTTAATGCACCATTTGTATATTATTCATTTGCAGCGGATTGAATTTACTTGAATCATTACCAAACACACTCGAATGTTCTCTCTCAAACTTCTTTATAATTAATTGTTTGATTAGTATTGTGGGGTTGAAAATTCATCATCTCCGTAGAAAAATTCTTATTCATGGCTCTTAAAAATGAGAAGGCAGGACCTCGTATTCTGGTGAGAAAGATGGCTTTATCAGCGTATTTTTATTTTTACTTTTAATAGTATCGATACGGCTTAGTATTGCTCAAGTTAAGTACGACTAATCTTAGGTACAATTTTAATCACAATGGCAAAATAAGGTATAAGGAACTTTCACGAACGATTCCGCATGGTTATGATAACTATTTAATCGGAGTAATCAAGTGAAAGAGCAAGTATGCGGCTTTCACTCAACTGCTGTCTTTGTCAACCGCTTCATTCGCACAACATTTCAAAATTCGACATATTTCATGGATACATCGTCATTTCTGGCCTTCCTCTGTCTTCTCACCTGTTTCTCTCATTGCCGTTTTCAACCGGCTGTTCTGTCGTCAAATATATTCAAAACTTTTTGGCTCTCCGTCGTATCAGAGTCATCGTGATACTTCTTCACTCCTCTAACATTGGTTTACATGGAGTCTCTCACCCGGTGAGTACTATTGAAATGTTCACTCTGGAACTGCCTTGACCTTGACATTCCACTCCACCTCACGTTATCTGGCACTCACTCAAAAATTACATGTCTTTCAGTTACCGCTATCACAAAAAAACACATTTATCTCGTTTAATTATTAGCTATATGACAAACAAATGACATGAAGATGAAAGGGTAGGCAATTTTAATTACTAATAGTTTAATGGTTTTTTTTAACGTATAATCGGAAGGTCCTCGGATGAAAAAGTCACTAAGTGAGATGCTATACTTCGCTCTGGTTAGGCCACATCTCGAATACGCCGCGAGAAGTTGGGACCCTGGTCAAATAGATTTCACCAAAAAAATTAATAAAATATAAAGGAAAGCTGCGCACCTCATTAAAAACTGCTACGAGCGTACGTATAGTGTCTCACCACTTTTAGAGGGATTAAGGTGGGAGCCCCTAGAGACTTGGAGGCTACACGCTTGGCTTAGGTGGCTTGATAAATTCAGAACAGATATTTTTCAGAGCGACATAGAGAATATTATTATGACTCCTCACTACATCTCTAGGTCTGACAGTCGCGATAAAATAAGGGAGATACACTGCCGAACAGATAGGTGCAAGATCTCGTTCTTTCTTCTAACAATAAGTGATCACAATAAAAATTAAGCTTACTTATTACACTCCTTTAATTCATGTCACCATTTTATCTCCAAAAAAACTTACAGCACAAATCCTGGTCGGGGTATCTCTGTAAATCTCTATATGATCTGGGACAAGGGTGGGTAGTATTTCTGTTGTTAAAATTTTGATATCACAAACAGTGTGGTCTAAGGGGGTGAATCCAATTCGCCTTGGTATTGGAAGTGCATGATAGAAGAGAAGGTGGCGTTATAAAAAAAACTTAATGACTCCGCGGTTTGAGGAGACAAATGTATATTTTATTTTTTAAAGATTTCTTTCTAGATTTCTTGCGAAGCAACCACGCCATGAGAAAAATTTGGTATGTGACCACCGGTGTTGACCCTGAGGGCAAAAAATGAAATGTTTCGGGAATACAGACCTCTTGGTGCGTTGTTTGAAGGAATGGTGGTATGGTTTAAATTTTTAAGTTAATCAGTGAGCAAATAGGTCATTGCGTATGGAGTCATCCACCAGACTCAAAGAGTGTGAACTCTACACTCTGGGGAGAGATGTGGAAGTTAAAATATTTTATGTGTTCAAAGTGAAATATTATATTACCCGACTGATGTGAGAGATACAAATATGGTTGCAACGTATCTTGTTTAATAGGATTGTATGGACGATGCTAGTTTCATTGTATCTTAGAATTCCCTTGAGTTAATCAGGAATCAGGATACATCCGACCCTAATTTGAAGAAATATTAGGATGTTTCTTATTACGAAATATATTGGCATATGTGTGTTTCTATATGAATGTTAGGAGCTCTAATAGGGTTAAAAAATTGTTGAGGAATGTTGATTAAAACCAATATTTTGTATTAAATTTTATTAAATTATTTTTATGCATAAAATTTTTTTCTATATTATAATTGCAAATTAAAACGTCTTCCACACTCGTTTTTTAACCTCCGATGGAGGAATTTTTTTCTCTCTCTCTCCCCCAAAACAGTATCAATGCCACTATTACGTCACCAAAGTGGTTGGTCATTTCTTCCACCCGCTCCACGCGACTTCGCACCCCCTCCTCCAAATCTACCTTCTTTAGAAAGGTTCCCTCCTATTGCACCCAGAGAAGCCTCTCCTCTCCCGGATACTGACCTGTTAGGATAAATAGAGAGACATTTGGATATCTTACCATTAGATATTTGTAGTACAAAAATGTAAAATATCATTATAAATTAGTAAGCAAAAAACACACCATTGAGGAGGTTGAAGGTTGTGGGTTGTGGGTTTGGCGACTGCGGTGTTGTTGGTGGCGGTAGTGGTGGCGGTATCGTCGGCGGAGGTGGGATTCATCCCACCATGCAAAAAGGATAAACATATCAACTTGTATATATCAGAGAGCAATATGGCTACTGATAAAGCCATACCTAACTTACATCAATCAACCGGGGGATGATTGGAACTTCCAAAACCACCCTTTGCCTCGGCTAGTCTGAGGGAAGAGAATCGCTACGAATTCAATATCCGTAGCGATTTTGTCGAAGTTGATTCGACACATCCAATCTCCCCAATTCACCACAAAATCCTCTTCACTATGGTTAAACATGAGAACTTTTATTACTCCTCTATAATAAGGATCGATTATTCCCGTCCCCACTTCTATTTTATTCTTGGTCGAAAAACCCGAGCGAGAGGCGAGCCCTCCGTAAAAACCTTTGGGTATCACGAGCGAGGACCCAGTTCTCAGGAGTGCTCGTCCTTGCCTGGGAATAATATCTCACTGAATAGCGCTAATATAGTGTCCAGCCGGACATTCATAGCAAGATTTGGGAACGACTGCGAACGGGTGCAGTTTCTCAAAAGTAATGAGCAATGCTCATTGAGCATTGTACGTCAAAAGTCGACATGAAGCGATAAGTGAAAGTATATCCTTGAGTTAAGCCGAATTTAATACCTCAATATATTACAGCGTATAAATAGATTCAAAATATACTCACTTGAATGTAACGGCTGGTGCTGTTACGACTGTTGCTGCGAATATTGACTGTTGCTTTTGAATGGTGAAACCAGCTGACCCGAGCCTCGGTTTATATACAGAAAGAAAAATAACCGAATGCTCACAGTTTGGTGGGAGAGTGAAAAGTACGTATTTGGCACGGATTAATGGGTAAAGTTTCTTGCATTGGAAAAAAATTGGAACACATGAACAGAATTAGAACAAAATACATTCCAGCGTCCTCTATTCCGAAAGACCTCAGAGCCATTGCATCAGCCTCGACTTCTTTTTATCAAACTCCACCTAAGCCTTTATATGATGTGAAAAGTATGTGGATTTAACTCATTCGGTTGCTGCGCTATTTTCTTTATACTTTCCTCCCTCGAACGATTCAAGTCATGAATTGAAAAAAAAATAGAACGAATCTGGATATATTCCAGCAAATTCTATTCCGAAAGACCTTAGAGCCATTGCACTAGCCTTGATGCTCAGGAGGATCGAGTTAGGTTTCATCCACTCTGTTGACTTCACCCAGGAGCTAGAGCTGTGCACTCATTCAAATTCTTATTTGGAATGAAAGGGAGCACGATCATTGCCACTATCGCAAGAACTTGCCTTGTTCAATACATGTGCTACAAATTTTACTATTTCATCAGCATGTGGAGTTATCTTCCACTTAACCGGTGAAGTCCTTTCAAAATAAGTCTTAGGAAACCTGATCTCGCAATCGATCCCCTACTTGTGACCCAATCACTTCGCGCTCAAAGATACGAAGCGCATATCACTCCACCGTTGCAAATAGTCCATGGATAAGGATGAGATTTTCATAAAGAAAATACTTGAAGATAGGGAAAATTCATTTGCATCTCAAAATTCGAGAGAAACATATCCACTACCAGGTTCAGAGTCCCCATTCTGCACTCAAGACATCCCATCACTTTTAAAGGCGAGTAACAATGAAGTCGTTCTTATATATATATATATATATATATGTGTGTAGAAGATATCTCACTCAATATCGTTTCAAATGCAAATTGGAAAAACCGAGCGCGAGGTACCATCAAGCTGTAGTCAAAAGTCACATTTTCGTTTGTTACAGCAGAACGTTAATTGTATTCAATTTCAATATGACAAAATTCTCCCAAAGCTTTTTTCGCTCATAACAGATAATCCCATTTTCGAAAACTACTTCCAACGTATACGGCTATCAATTAAAAAAGTGTCAGTTTTTACGCATCGCAGTTTTTACGCATTGCATTTTCTTTCGATTAACATATTGAAATTAATCTATGTTAATAAATAATGGATTCTCTATATCAGCTACGTCTATAAGCAACAGCAAGCAATGAAACGTCAGTTGCAGGTGAAAGATGTTTGAGTCAATATGGTGATATTCTACTCTCAAGTAGTCAAGGCAACTGGCTTTACGTAGTGAAATGGGAAATACCAAACTTTCTGTCGGAATATCCACAACTATCACCAGACATTTATTGCGATATTGAGGAAACTGCTCTAGATTTTATCTCTTGTTCTCATTGTTTTCCTTTCTTATTATCAGAGATATGCTCTAAAGATATGTCACCCATCCGAGAAAGTCTAAACAATTTCAATGTTGGTCGATATGACACAAAAGAGGAATCAAAACGTGCACTTATTAACATACCCGAACGTATCGTATAGGAAAAAGTTACCATAGACGACATGGACACGTACCATAAGATGAATGAAATGCTAAACATGGCGAAGGGTAAAACATTTTGTCCTTACTGTGAAGTATATTACTAAATAGATGAAGCTATGCCTCACGAGAATACGAACGAGTATAGACGAAATATCACTATACAGCAGGGTAGAGGTTTTGTTGAGTCAGCGATTGGATCTAGGTTGAAGACATACTAGGTAAATCTGGAGGACGAGAGAGGTCAAGCCATCCAGTCTACCAAGAAACCCCTCGAATCGGCGGGGGGTTTATCGGAACAAACACTCAAAGGCATGACCCACGAGAGCGGCCAATAGATGACACCAGGGCTTCGTGTGTGTGTGCATATGTAACTTCACTGAGGATCACATGTGTGATGAAAAGACAAAAATTGCCACAGGGAGGCAGACAAAAAATATAGGAGAACGAAAAGGGAAAACACTAATAAGGAAGCTAAGACGTAGAAGAATAATTCACGTGCACGCGTTCTACGCAAAACTAAGCGTAGCCTCTCGCACGCAGCCAATCAGGTGCTTCGCCTCTTACGCGTGGATTCGCGCGAGCGAAGTTGAG
This sequence comes from Ceriagrion tenellum, assembly GCA_963169105.1. Classification (NCBI taxonomy): domain Eukaryota; kingdom Metazoa; phylum Arthropoda; class Insecta; order Odonata; family Coenagrionidae; genus Ceriagrion; species Ceriagrion tenellum. Next base: position 197,610,490 of record OY720632.1, read on the forward strand.
TTTTGCTCAACTTTCTACGCGCGCGACGCGCCAGTTCGCGTGAAACAAATAGCGGACATGTGGAGTCCTTTGTATTTACTTTGACGATTTACTACGATACATTTGCATGCACAAAAGATATGTACATTTCTGTGTAGTATTGCTACAGTGCTTGATACATATCAATTGTACTGCGGGCACATTAAGAACTTTATAGACTAATTTCGATGCATAAACATCCCAGGCGACTTTGGTGCACCGTCCAAATGTGCATCATAATTGACAATTTCTGGGCCATACACCACCTAGAGCATGAAGTCTGGTCAGAAATGAGCTATTTATATTTGTCTTTAGTCCAAATTTTACCTTCAAGGAATGTTTACAGAGGTATCTGCGCAAAAAACTCTTCAAAACGGTAACACATATTATACAGCCATACTCGGAGTACAAGCTGTAATACAATGTTCTCCTAAAGAATGTCGGATATGAGTTTGGCTCAGAGGGTAGCGCGCTCGGTTCCGGTATCCGAGTGTGCTGGATCATTTCCAGGTAAGGGGATTATTTTTTTTAGTTTTCCTGACCCTACTGCAATGATATTCACAATGAGTGCTAAATAGTTTTCTTAAGGTGATAATTTTTGAGAAAAATTGTTCTACCTCAATTTTCAAATTAATTTCTATGCCATCTTCTTCCTGTCAGCATATTAGGTGGAGATAGAGCAATAAGAGGTAAATTCAAAGCAGAGGGGAGGGATGGATCTCGACGCTTGGTCAGAAAAATTAAAGTAACGCGGTGGTCGCCAATCATCTGCATTAAAATGTATATTTCTTCATTTTGAAAGAGATACGCAGCTCTTCACTCGTGTCCGCGAAATAGCTACAATGTAAACCATACGTACTCGGATTTTTAGATTTTTCTTCTTCTATATTTATTTGCCGACAGATGTCAGCACGTGGAGTGGTCACGACTGACGACGAAGTCGACTACGCTTACATGAGAACCTTTCACGTGGTTTCGCGCGAAACTGGGCGCACTCTTCGCACAAAACGCATTCATGTGAACTGGGCTTTAAGATGGAAGGGAGGACTGAGGCAGATGGAAGGGAAGGAGCGGAGGAACATAGGGGAAGGGGAATAGGGGGAGAGGGGAAGGTAGGTGGCAGGAAGGCGAGAAGAAAAGAAAATGTAAAAGGAAAAGGTTGGTCTGAGTGGAAGTGATGGAGGAGGCTAGTGAGATTTATTGAATCCTGGCAGAGAGAAAGCTTGGAAAAAGTAAATACAGGAGGACTCAAAATCTTCAAGTTGTAGGGGAGAGGAGGAAGGGGGAAGGAAGGCGAGAATACCAACCTTAAAAATATAATTGAAAGTACAGTGGTTGAAAGAAACGTGGGTGGCGACTGTGAGGGAAACGGAGAGGGAGGGCGGATGATTGCAGCTAAAGCGGTGGCCATTCATACGGATATAAAGCGCAGTCGGAGTTAAACCTATGTTGAACCTGGGGCATAGTTGACAAAGGAGGATATAGACAAAATTATGAGAGATGCAAGAAAGTGAGGGGACGGATGGAAGATGAAATACAAGAATTTGTCAGACAGAGACTGGGTGATGAGGATGCCACAGGTTTTGCATCGTGGGCGATTGCACGGGGTCGGAGGGGATTTAGTGGAGGTAAATATTGATTTGGAAAGATGTTTAGTGATTTTTAAGAGGGCGGAGAGGTTGGTCCTTGTGACCAAATCTCCCTCTGTACCACTGCTTTCCCAGGAGTTCACCTTATCCGTCGTATTATCAAAAACCTTTCCCTATCCTCTCCGACAACCTCACTAAACAACCCCCCACTTCTAAAATTTTTCCACGCTGTCCCTCTCTTACATTTTCACGCCCCCTAACCTCTGCACCCTCTTTAAAATCACTAAACCTCTTTCCAAATCAATTTTTACCATCACTATGTCCCCTTTTGACCCCGTGCAATCGCCCTAAACCTTCCGGTAGCTAGAAAAGCGTTGCCGTTTTCGCTCGAACCACATATCACTTTTCCTCAAAATTCGAGGAGAGAAGCTTGGATAATACTGATAATTTTTCCAAAGCAGGTGAGAAAAGTTATAATTGAAATGGGTGGTCTTTTTTCCCGGCCGCAAAACAGTTTTATTTTATTGGACTCGTTAGCGTCGAAAAATCAAATTTATGCGTTTTTGAACACTTCAGATTCATCCGTTCCCACTCCACCCCCTTCTCTCTTTGGAGAAACTTTTCCAGTCCTTGCCTTCCAACTCGCTCCTTTCTCTCCCCCTCTTCTATTCTTCCCCCATTCCTCCCTTCTCCCTCCTCCCCCAAACCACAAGAGGAATAAAAAAAGAAAGATCTCACCCCACTTCCCTCCCTTATCCCATCCTCCGCTCCTAATTACTTTTGAATGAACGCCCTTCGGCGAATAAGAATTTCATCTCCTTTACTCCCTCCCCTCCCACCCAGACCCCATCCTCCCCTCCTTATTCTCCCCTAACCCCATCCATTCCCCCACTCTATCTTCTTCCCCCACACTACCCCTTCTTCCACTCCTTTCCCTCCCTCCTCACCCTCTCCCTTCTCCATAAAGAAGGAAACCTAATTTCTCTCCCAGCTAGCCAAAAGAGATCGAATGCTAAAGTAGCAATTCTTTGATCGGAGAATCTCTCGTTGGTAGTTTGGAACTTTAGGTCGGCTAAAAGTCTTGCTGATGTGCTGCATGCAAAACTTGAGGATTAAAACGCACTTCCCATTATGGTGAGCTAAGTTGCGTAGAAGTTCATTCTTTAAGCTCCTTGAATTCTATTACCTACTATATTCAACGAAATCTTTCATTCAACGTCATGTTTAGGGCGATGTATTGCGGTATTTGTTACTTCTGTCCTAATAATGGCTGACTCTACCCCTCCTTCCATTCTTTTGTAATGCTAAACCTTACTTTCAGACTTAGCAGCTAAATTATATTTTTGTGCCAAGAACATGATTCAAGGAGGCGATGAACACATTTAAAACATTTTTACCCATGGAATGTAAAATTTTCGAGCAGCTACTTTGAGCTTCTAGTCATCGTAAACTTCACTCTTTACAGTGGATTTCTATGGGTATTTTTCTCAAGGGCTCATGTATAAATTGAATGGTTTGCGGCGTGACTTGGTGAATTTGCTTCATGTTGAAATGTATGTGATACAGGAAATGCTCAACCATATATACACTGAGTCAATGGGGGTGGAAGGCTGGGCAAGGGGGGAGGGAGGGGTTGAGCTGGAAGGCCGGGGGGTGCAAATGCACTCACATGCTTGGCTTCAAACAAATGTTTTGCAAACGACGAGGAGGGATTGTTATTTTTAAAACATGCTTCGTGTTCTTTTATTCGCGTTTTGAATTTCCTTCCTGTTTGTCCGATGTATATTTTTTGATACTTATTGCACGTAATTTTATATACTCCACTCTTTTGTCTCTAGGGGGCTATCTTGTCTTTAGCGTGGCTGATTAAGTTCCTAAATGATTTTTTGTTGTAATTAGCCGGTTGGAATTTATCTGTCGGAAAAAAATTGTTGTTTTATTGGAAATGCTTCCCAAGAATTGGATTTTATGTCATTTTGTGACTTTTTCTTCTAGGAGAAGGGATGGGAAAATGTTACTCATGGCTAGTTTACGGCGTTTTTGGTTGTGTAGGTTGTGAACGAGATCGGTTGAGTATCCGTTGTTAGCTGCTATCAGTTTGATTGTGTTCATTTCAGGCTATGGTCCATTCCATTTGTACTCTGAGAACTCCGGTTGAGCCCTCACCGCAGTCACGAGTGCGAATCGCGTGTTTGGGAGGCCTAGGCCCTCGCTTGGATGTCGGCTGTGTTCGATCGGGCATTTGGCTTAGGCGCGGTGAAGGTAGAGGGCGTCGACGAGAGGGAAAACAAATGCGTCGCTTTCGAGGCAAGAAGACAGTGTGCAAACATTCGGGGGACATTTCACAAGGTGTGCCTTTTGACGTGGAAACAGCGTCACGGACCCCCCCCCCCCTCCCGAATTCCCCCAGAATGTTATCGGGAGAGGAATTTTTCACCGTTGCTGTGGCCATATTTCTCACGCCATCTCCTCTCTAAAAGCGACCTTTTTTGCCCGCGCATTTTATCTCCCGTTGCCGGCCCTTTACGGGCGAAGCACTTTTTAAAGAGTGCGCCCCCGGGGGAAGGGATGCTTCTCGGTGGACAGTGGATCAGGGATTTGGGAGGTAGCAAAGTTTTTGGGGCGCGATTAATGTCCCTTTGAATGGGGGGGAGGAAGGGCGGTCGATGGGCCCACGGTCCGAAGGGAGGGAATGATATGCGTCGGCGGCCATCTCGACGGCCTTCTGTGGAAGACGAGAGCGATTAGAGTGTTGCGCTCCCGTTATGCTGCGCTTAAGGTAGTTTTAGCGAAATATCACTTTAATTAGAAATCGATAAATTTGGTCTCATTTTAAAGAAAAATAACTCACCCTTCTAATGACACCAAAAATTTAACCCCATACCACATTACTTTTGGAGATATTTTCCAGAAAATACCAGCCCTTTTACATGGGAAATGGTACGTGTATGAACTCCATAGAGACATTTTTTACAAAATAAGGTATTTCTAACACTTAGATGTCGTAAAAAACTAACAGCGTGAAGTTTGTATCTACGTTATCTCAACTAATTTTTAAACATTAATGATATTATCACCGCATTATAATCTTCTGGATATCAAAAATCCTTCCCTTTTGAAGGAGTTTCAAACGCACCGCACGTAAAATTGAGTCAAGTTAATGACTAATTTAGATATTTTCATTAAAAGACTTACAATTTCTGTCATGTAAAACTATATTATTGTACCATTAATAACGCAATATTTAATTGATACTTCCTACAGCTGGTGAAATTAAAACGTATAATCAAATATGGTCTCTATTATGACTAGGGATCTATCTCATTCGGACTAACTTAAGCGAGTCTCGGAGGCCCTGTTTGGCGGGGGGGAAATAACCAAATGGGATCAAATATTTAATAATTTTTCTCTTTGATTGGTCCATTGTTACACGTATTGACCGATGTATTTGCCACTTTTATATTGCCCTTGTTTCTCCTAGTTTGAAGGATTTATGAATGTCATTACCCCATTAATTGATTGTATACTTGTTCAATTTGCTACATGGAGCTACATTTGACTTAAAGCATCCTCAACACACCTAAAAATTACAATGCTGAAGCATAACATGATGTTACATTTCCTACTCCCTCACATCAGTGAAGGTTCGAGTGTAAAATGCCATCTTGATTTATTGGAAAAAGCTTTTCATTTGTGTTAGACCATGCAAGACATTCATCATAAGTGAAATATCTTCAGGACAAAAAAGAACGCACAGCTCCTTTCATTTCATCTTCATGTATTCCGTTGCCTTCAATGTCTTTTAGTTTGTATGCACTGGCTAGTTTTACGAAAGAATTTAGTTAAAAAATAATTATTATTTGCGATGGATTCAATGTAGAGATTGTTAACTGTTCAGTTTGAATATCAATACTGGTGAGAATGAAAAGACGATGGTAAATGTCCACACTGTTTAATGAGTACCGACCAATGGTCTCGACACTTGATGTCGTTCTCAAGGTGATCGTCGTTTCTATCGTCTTTTCATTCTTATCCGTATAGATATTGAATATTTTCACCAAGTTATGCCTGAAACTCTTTCATACATTCAGTTTGATACGATAACGCAATGCATACAGGATATTATTACAGTGTAAATACTTAAGTCATATGGAAAATATTTTATTTACTAATGCAAGTGCTTAAAACGAGGTAATTTTCGGAAAGATAATGATGAATTGCGCTTAAAAAACACTTTCAACGTGGAGTTTCATATTCAATTAAAATGCTGGAGTCAACAATCACTCATATATGGCTTGGAAATACGATGTGACATCTGATCTTTGTCATGTTACGGCATTGCAACAACAATGAGCTACCAAAAGTGCATAGAACGAGAAATGTTTACAATTAATGAGGTACCTTTAAATCCCTTTTCAGTAGATTAGAATTGATGCGTGAATTTAACACCTAACAGGTATATGCATTGGTGTTAGACACAGATACATAACAATCATCAAGTAAATAATTTGTGAATTCAGCACTTGATTTGATGAAGATATTGTATTATGTATCTAAAAACTAAATGAAAAAAATAATTCCCAATATATGAATTAGATTTCGATTATTTTTTTAAGGAAAAGGTGTCATTGTTAAGTGAAAGGCTACAGGAAGGTGAAAAAAAAGCTTCATTCAACCTCCACCCGGTTCCGCGTAGAATTAAATAGAATACCTTTGGGCGCTACACTAGAAATATAAACAATTTATAATTTGAAGAACCTTTTAGATGGAGTCCAAGGTTCAATTTGTTTGTGACAACACATCATGATAACTGGAACATATAGTTTTGAAAGAAGAGTTTTCGCGTTCATTGAGGTGATGTCTTCGTCAATATTTACATGCATGCTTATAATAAATATATACATTTATAATGCGCTTCAATAAGTTTGAAATGATTACCAAATTTATGTTTACAATTATTTGGAGTTTTTAAGGTAAAAAATGGAAAGTATATTTGTGTACTCTTCCTCGAATAATGACCTTGACGTGGTGGAAGGGCTTGTGCGCTCAAATAACCTCCAGAGCTGGGTTGGTTGGGGGAAATTACGACAGTTCACCCATGTAGAATCACCCACGGTAGATAGGAAGAAGGATAGGAACCAGGCGAAATGTAGTCCTCTGATGGTGTCACATTGAAAACACTGTAGGTGAATGGAATGGGAGTCCCTCTGAACTTTCAAATACCTAGAATATGAAAGTCATTTGAAGACAAATGAATCCTGGTAACTACGGGACGCCGCCCGATAGGGTGGGTGTCGTTCCCAGCAGCGGGGAAGACAAGGCCCCGCGGTCGTCATCGTGCATTATTCATGTATAACAGAGTCATCACAGAGTGTTAGGACTTCGAGAAGTAATAAAATATGTTTAAAGAGGAGGAGCAGAGTACCGCGAAAAATAGGAAGAGAGAACGTTAGTAAAATGATGGGTCAATCACTGCAGCGTAGACCTACATTGCCAAAAATAGTTAGGGGAAGCTCAAATAAATAAATGTAACTTACATTACAAAAATTATTCCAAAATGTGCTCTCAAGACAACGGCATAACTTCAAAGAAAAATTCGTTTCTCAGATGTTTTAGAGAATATCAAAATGATAACATACAGAATCACAGACAACAGCAAAACGACAGGCAATAAAATAAATTCGATATTAATTTAGCAATAGTAAATTTCCATAGCGTAAAGAACAGACATGCCGAAGATCAGAATATATTTGAAAACGGAGATACAGTAATTGAATCGGAGAGATGGCTTGCGGAGGATATAAACGATAGCGAAGTTTCTCCAACAGGATATAAAATCTATAGACGCGATTGACAGGATTCGACTCATGGAGGAGTATTATCAGCACTAAATCATATTTGAATGGTACCGCGCACATATAAGATGACAATGAAATGGAGAGCGATTTGTGTACTATTGTGCAACAAAATATAAGAAATATATATATCTGTTCATTTTATAGAAGTCAAGGTTTCAAAATAGACGTTTTTTTACATATTAGAAACTCAGATATCATCATTTAACACACATACAAAACACAATGGAAACTGAGCTCCTTTCAAATACACTCTCTCATAGGACATGTCACCATTTCACCTCCAAAACTTTTACATCTTTACACGGCTGATGACCTACCACCCCCTTCCACACGCCCAAGCGGCGGATCACGGGGTAGTATGTAGATGTAGATTTACCTCGAGAGAAAACCAAAGTGTGATAAATATTGGTGGAGATTTCTACCTCCCGGCTATAAATTGGAAAACCAATAGCGTAGGAACAAGTTCACGGTGGCATTATATAAGCAAAGCCTTACTCAGCAGACTTTCACACCACTCTCTAACTCAAGCAGCATACAAACCTACAAGAGGTAATAAAGTATAAGACAATTCAGCTGTTAGTCACCATGCAATACATACCCTCGTAGACATTGGAGATCAATGATATTTTTGAACGATTTGACAAAAAAAGTTTAATCCACTGTAAAACCTGATCGTAAAGTTAACTTATTCAAAAACTGCGAATTTACTATGATTTCATAATTTTTTGAGAGACGTTATAAGCTTTATTAACGAAATACGTAGCCACAATGAATGACGGGAGCACCGAACTATCATGGAAATATTTTTGGAAAAAATGAGTAAAGGAATCGATGAACATATTCCATCTGGATTCAAACGTGAAAGCAAAGAATGTCGTTGCTATCTCCATGTAGAATGGCGGAAGCTCAGGAGAAGGCAATTACACATCCTATACAAAAATTCTATTAAATAAGGTTATACCACAGCTGAACTTGCGGCGAAGGATTTTTGTTGCTCTACGGTAAAAAAAGAAGAAAAATGTATGTTCTAATCGTACTACTATAAGTGGTTGAATTTGCCAAGTCACTCTAATCTTATGCGAGAAAGCTCCAGGGCAAAAATTCGACATTCGAGTCTTCATAGATAAACTCAGCGAAGTAGTTTCAATAACATCGACAAGCCAACCTATTAAACCAATACTTCAAAGTGTCTGTACACAGTACGTAATTCAGACATTCCTGATATTAATGAGCCGATAGCTTACATCATTATTCAACGTGATGGAATAACAAAACAACAGCGTTCAGTAAAAAGTCACCAGGTACAGACCTGCACGCGTGCTTAAAAAGTAAGCGCAACAGATTGCAAAATTCATGGAAATCATAATTAGCAAATCATTTCTCGAAGGAAAAGTACCCCAAGACTGGAAAATAGCCAATGTCATATCAATATGTAAAATAGGAAAAAGACATGCCTGAGGAAATCAACATATCGTTAACATCACCTTTATGCTAGGCTCTCGAACACATTGTTGTTAGCAATATCATGATCTTCGTGGATAACCCGACATTCTTACATATCAGACGGAAGGGTAGGTCCTTCAAAACACACCTTACTCTCTTTTTTCACGATATCCGAAAATCAAAAGAATCGAGAACACAAGATGAGATGATATTCCTTGATTTGAAGAAGTATTCGGCAAGTTTCTTCATATATAAATCTCTTACAAATCGCAATCATGTGGAGTGAATGAAGAAGTAGAGAACTATAGAAGTAGAGTGTAAGGGACTCTCTCAGTGATTGCAAATAAATTGTAGTTATTGGTGGCATTAGCTCTGATATGGCTAGTCACATCCGGTGTTCCACAAGGAAGCGTGATCAGACCTATAAAATTCATTATTTATAAAAATGACCTAAGATCTCGAGTAGCAGTAAATTAAGGTTATTTGCAGTATATATGGTCGTACACTGGTACATTGTCTAATTCGCAGACTCAGAGGAGCTATCTTCGGATCCAAACAACGTTCACTTATGGTACCACGGTTGGGGGCTAGAACTACGTATTAATAAATGCACCTTAGTGCACTCATTGCGGAAGTCATCACACTAACTCCATGCCTACACTCTGGATAGAGTAAACAATAAGTCCTCAGTTCAAGTCAAATACATTGGAATTACCTTAAGGTAGTCCGAGCGATACAGTTCCCTAGTCATAATGGAGACCATATTCGAATTATAAGTTTTCATTTCACCAGCAGTGAGACATCAATTAAATATTGCATTATTAATGGTACAATATTATAGTTTTATATGACAGAAATGGTAAGTAATTAAATGTAAATAGTCTTGACTCATTTTATTCGTGCGGTGCGTTTGAAACTCCTTCAAAATGGAAGGTTTTTTTGTGATACCTAAGAACCTATCGCGGTGACAATATGATTAATTTTCAAATATATTAGAGAAAACATACAAAATACACTCTGTTAGTTTTTTTTACGACATCTAACTGTTAGAAATACCTCATTTTGTAAATAATGTCTCTCTGGAGTGCATACACGTACCATTTCCCATGTAAAAGGGCTGGTATTTTCTGGCTAATCTCTCGGAAAGTTATGTGATAAGGGGTTAAATTTTCTGTGTCATTGGAAGGGTGAGATATTTTTCTTTAAAATGAGACCAAATTCATTGGTATTTTGCTCAAACTACCTTAACCGCAGATATGTCGTGGAGACCTCACATAAAAAACGTATGCGGCACACATGAAGAGAGACTCGGATTTATCAAGCGTATGATAGGATGAATAAGTAACCAGTAGTTCTACTTTGCTCTAATATGGCACCACCTCAATTACGTCGCGAGCATTTGGGACCCTGGGGAGAAGTATCAAATCGCAAAAATGGAATAAAGTACAAAGGAAAGCGGCGCTCTTCCTTAAAAACTTCAACGAGTGAAAGTATAGCGTTACTAAGTTTAGAGAGGGATTCAAGCGGGAGCCCCTAGATACTCGGAGGCTACGCGATAGGCTTAGCTTGCTTAAGAAATTTAGAACAAGTGTATTTCAGGGCTACACGGAGAATATCATTTTGATGCCATACTACATCTCTAGGTCTGAAAGATGCGATAACATTAGAGAGATACATTGCCGAAGAGATAATTACAAAAATTAGTTCTTTCCACTCACAATAAGTGACTATTGTAAAAACAGGGCTCCATCAAATGCACTCTCTTAATGCCCACTTTACACGGCTGATTTCTTAGTATCCCCTGCCACACGCCTATGCGGTGGCTTGCTTGGTAATAAGCGATGTAGATGTAGATTAGGACTAGGAAACTAGGAATTATTAAACAGGATATGGAGGAGGGGAATGTAGATGGCTTTGGATTGTATGATTTGAGATGGAGGGATAGCATAGAGGGTAGCCATATTATTGAACGCAAAACTGGGGGTGAAGGTAGATAACATTGAAGAGGTGAGCGACAGGATAATGGTGGTAGAAATAAAATCTCGCCAGAAAAATTTCGTCTTAGTACGTGATTACAAGTCCACAGTTTATTTGAGGGAGGAAGAGGTGGGTGGTGGGTATGAACAGCTAGAGGACATAATTAGGGGGAAGTCTGGGGCAAGAAAACCCTGAGATTAACGAGTGACTGAAATGCAGTAGTGAGGGAAGGGAAAGATGGATATAAGTGAGAGGGTATGAATTGGGATCGAGAGATGATCGTGGTGAGAGAAACTGTTAATTTTTGTGGTAGAAGTAAATTCGTAGTAACAAATACATAGTTTAAATGTCATCTCAGGCAGAGATGCTCATGGGTCATGCTGGGAGACACAGAAATATATTGGATCGATATCATAATGATTCGGCTAAGATTCAGAAACTGTCAAAAACTCGCAGATTCATCCAAAAGCTGATGCGTACTTTGTTTTTATGTAATTTAGTAATGATGACATGTGATTCTAGATTCTGAAGGCCTCATAAAATCAGAAGGATAAAGAGATGGAACTTGGAAGCTTTGAGAGGGGAAAGTGTAAGAAATATCAAGTGAATTTGGAAAGGAATATAGGAGTAGCAGCGGAATGGAAAAGATTGAGGCAGAGTGCAAAAATATAAAAACAAGCATAGTAAGAGCGGTGAAGGAATCAATAAGATCAGTGGAAACTAGAGGAGTAACGAAGCAGTGGGTTATTGAAGAGATAATTGGGAAATTGGAGGACAGAAGGAAGTGAAATAATGTCAAAACCAACCTAGGCAAAAGGAAGTACAGGGAATTAAATAATATCCGGCAAGTATCCAATTGCATAAATGTAAACTAATGGAAAGGAATTGTGTGAATGCGAGAAAATGGAAAAACAGGAGAAAGAAGGCGTATAGAGTGCATTATATGTCAAGATAAAATTACTATCAGGTTGTAAGAGGGGGCAAACGGTACCAAGGTGTAAGGATAAATGAGGTAGGTTATAAATTCAGATGGAGGATACTGAAGGTGAGTGGAGAGAATAGGTGAAAAATCTATATGAAAGTGGAAGGAGACCAGTTTAGCCTAGGTCTAGAGGATGAGGGAACTCTAGATGAGAATAAACTCGTACATTATATACTCGACATTAAAATTGAGAAAGCATTGGAAGGGAAAATGCCATGAAAAGCTCATAGAGTAGAAAACACACCTTTGGATTTACCCAGTAAACTCTGACACACTTTTTTCAAATTTACTCGTAGGATCTATGAAGAAGGAATATGACCAGAGAACCTCGTAAAAATTGTCCTATCACGAAGATGAACAAAGCGTCTGGATGCGAGGAATAGAAAACAATAAACTTGAGATCAAACGCAGGCAAAGTTATGCTTAAATATTAAATAAAAGGTTGGAGAGCAGAGAAAAGTTCTTCATGAACGAAGTTTTGGTTTCAAAAGAGAATATCTACTCGAGATGTGATTGCAGTGATGAGAACTCTTATAGGAATACACCTAGAATATGGCCGGGACGTTATAATTTATGCTCAGTGGATTTCGAAAAGGCGTTTCACTGGGTGCATTGGGAAAAACTAATTTAGATTATCGTTAGAATGACGATCGATTGGCGAGGCAGGAGACTAATCCTAAGCTTATATATGACCGGATAAGCACAGTCTGACAGTGAATCAGAATGAGTGAATCTATAGGTCGTGGGGTAAGGTAAGGGTGACCATTGTCGCCTTAGCTTTTTAACATTTATGTTGAGGAAATGACGAGGGAAGCATGGGAAAAAATTAGAGGTGGAAATCAAGGTAGAAGTGAAGCTGATAAAGTCTGTTAGATTCGCGGACGATCACGCATTGGTTAATGGATCTCTGAAGGGACTGTAAGCTTTGGTAGATGCTTTAGAAATACAGTGCGGGATATTAAGAATGAAGATAAATCATAAAGAAATAAAAGTAATGAGATTCTCTAGGACAAAGAAAGCGAGGCTGGTCATTTAAGTTGGATGACACAAACTTGAGCAAGTAGAGCAATTTGAATACTTATTTCGTTCGCTAGAGGAAAACAAACATAGTAGCGGAAGAGAATAGCGCCAGCCAAGGAGGCGTTTAGTAATAGAAGGGAGCTGATGACGGGGACCTTGGGTAAGGATGTGCAGAAGATGCTGGTGAAGAGCTTGATATGGAGCGTAGCGTTGTATAAATCAGAAACGTGGACCCTTAGAAAGGAGGACGAGAATAGGCTGCAGGCATTTGAGATGTAGGTGTAAAGGAGGTTCGAGAAGACTCAGTGGATGGGGAGGAAAGCGAAGGAGGGGGTGGGCTCTAGTATGGTGGGAGAGGAAAAGAAACGTCTGAATAAAATCCAGCGCAGGCAGGGTTGGTTGCTCGAGTAAGTAATAAGGTGTTGCCCAAGACTGAAATAGAGGGGAGGATGAAAGGCAAGCGGGGAAGGAGGAAGAAAGAGAATTGGTTTCATGGACGGGATGAAGAAGTGGTGGGGGTGGAGGAATGGCGAGGAGGCCCGGGAGCGCGGGCTTTTCAAACGGGCAGCGTGCGCTTATAGGAGCCTCCATGTTACACGAATAGCTGCGTGCGCGTCCCCTAAATATAATCCAATTTCAGAAATCATTTGTACACCTCATTTTCTCATGAAGTTTCTCTATCTGAAATCCTAAGACCCTTGACTTTCAGACGTGGATGCAAATTGGGACATCGTGGCTACCGCGACACAATGATTGTTGGGTTCGCAGTTGGGAGGACGCGGGGCGTGTCCTCGAACGTGGTGACGATAATTATATCCGATAGTGAGTGCAAAACATTTGTGTTCACAACTGAGTTCACAACAATTTAATCTGCTGGGATCTCATAATGATTGTATCCGCCGGGGAGAGCAGACTAATTGTGTCGGCTGTGTCGGCTGTTTTGCATCCGTCCACTGAGGACGCGATATTGTTCGTCAATATTGAAGGGTCCGATAAAAAGGTAAGTGATACTTATGGGCAACATGAAAAGGGAAAGTGGTGAGCAGGTTGCAGAGTTGAAGTTCACGGGCGACATCCGGAATGAGGATTGAGGTAAATGCAGAGGAGGCGCTGAGCTGTCCCAGGGGATTGAGCGCTCTAGCACGAGAGAAGGTCATCGGATGCATTCAGTCCGAAGTGTATCCTGAGATATTAGTGATTGTAATTAGTAACGCGACTTATGTGTGTCCAAAGGAATATTTTTGATTGAACTAAAACTTGAAAGGTGTACATTCAATTGTTAATTGTGTATTTTTACATTTTAGTGGGGTTAAGTAATGGTTGTGTGCTATCAGAATATTATTGGAATGGTTATTATGAACCCACAATTAGAATGTGATGCTTGTTTACACGGATATTGGTTAATGTTGAATTAGTTTGCTTTAAAAATAACAAAATTTTCATTTGCACGTTCATTAATGACACTAAAAACCTCATTGTACCAAGGTATAACGGATACGGATATTTAATATATACTCATCAGAGCAGCCTCGGTTAACAAAAGGATTGAATGGGGAAGGGTATAACTAATCAGACGGGGTGAGGTGGTGACGGTTGGAACTGCACCGGTTGCATGTCACGCGTCGAGGGCGATACTAAAATGCAAGGAGGGAGCGTAACACTGCATTGTCATCGGAAATGGGTGTCTCGACAGTATTTCAGAGCACTTAGTCATGAGGGGGCTGGATAGTTTTCAATCATAAGATTTTACCCAGACCAACTGGCGAAGCAAGAGAAATTAAAAAGGTGTGCAGTCAAACAAAAAAAATGAGCTTTATGTATATTTCTTACGGCTCCTCGATCACAGCGACCCCGTCAGCGTTACAAACAGACACATGTAGGTAATTAATTAGTTTGATGCGGATTGTTAAGCATTCAAAATAATGATAGGTGACTAATTTATTGAATGCTAAGACAAAGTGGCTTTTGCAAATTTGTACATTGGCTTATGTAACCTGGAAGCAGGTTTGTAATAATTCTTCCTCTTGATAACTTGTAAGAGAGACTCATTTCCACCGCTATGTTCTCCGTAAGGAAAGCATTGGTGGAGAAACAACCCCGTGGTGACACACCCCAGTGCTCTCAGCTGGTTTGATTCTCGCGTGTTATTTAATGAGAAGGAGGCTCGCAGCCAACTGTTATCATTTTATCCTGTGATCGCCTTTCAAATCTTATCTTTCCTCGAGTACTGTATCCCATTGAATGCGAAGACCGTCTTTCTCGTAAATGCGGGCGTTTGTATCTTTGGTTGCGGGGTTGAGGGTGGCGTGCAGCAAATGGAAACTCATCCGATTAGGGTATGCGATAGCATACGAGTGAGACGAATCCTTACATCTGCATAATTCTCAGCGGAAGAGTTCCCTCGAACATCTTGGCGAGGGCTCCACCCGCAAAAATGAAAACCCAGCTGTGAGGACGACAATCCCCTTCGATCTCTGTATGCACTCCGACTCCGGCTGAGGAGCTTCATTTGGAGATATTTATCTTATTGGCCTGAAGCTAATTCACCGATCAGATTCATGTCTATTTTAGCTAGCAAATATTTTTGCGGTGTGTCATGGAAAGTTAGCTGTGAGAATTAAGCCATAATATGTAAATCTTTGATAGAGTAAATCTCTGTTTGTGATTGGAGTTCAATACGTGTAAATGAGAGCAAGGAGGGTGATACAGTCATGGCGTAATTTTATGTTATAGACAAAGCGGCGGAAAATATTTTCCAGACTATTGAAACAGACTTTTACATGCCTCGAAAGCTGACCCCACTGCTGAGAGGTAGCAGCCTCAGCATAAAGCATTGATGTCATATATCGAGAAGTTTGAACCGGTAACGACAGGTTTGAGCGAATGTGAAGTTCACGAAATAAGCCGGAATACTGCGATGTGGTAGCCAACGGGAAAACCACCATACTAGTTTCCCGAGAGAATGCAGCCTTGTTTTCGAACTATGCTTGACTTGATGTAGTCCAAGCGGTAAGCGGAGTTCACCACAGCCAGTATTTTGGCAGAAGTAGTGCAACGAATCCCTCTCGGGAAAATATTTTTCAGGAAAAAAAAGTCTCCATATTTAATCTCCCTGTAGAGAACACTGAGAGGGGTACTTTATTCAGAAAGGACGGAATTACGGTTTAATATTTCACTCAGTCGATGAAAATTACATCGGCTTCCCAAACGTGTTGTTTTTTTCAGATCCGTCAATTATATTTGATAGAGATTTCTTCAATCGGCTCCGACGTCTCCATTGTCGATGCCCACTAGCCTTTTCAGTTATAACTCAATTTAGGCTTGACCTTCGAGAATTAGTGCGTATTCTGAAACGCGAAAGCAGTTGGTACGAAATCTTCCGTGGTCGTTACAATTTGCATTTCTCTAACATGTATGCAATATCACTACGACACTGCACGTTCCATTGCTTGTCAATTACGTAGTTTACTCATAGTATTTATGTATTTTCTCGCTGTAAGTTTCATTTAGGCAGCTATGGTGATTTTTGTGAACATTGGTTGTAATTGCTAAACAAGTGATGAGATAATGTTGTAATGACAATTGAGTAAATAGACACTTCTGCTTTCACAATTAATTTCACCTTTTAACGGTCCGCACATGGATATTACCGCCCAGCTTATTGCAAGCGTATAGTTTAGTTTAGGTTCCTAACGTAGGTAAAGGAGCAGCAATCTAAATTTCCCCTTCTTTCCTCTCTTCCCCTCCCCTCCTAGTATTCTTCCCCTCTCATCCCATGGGACTGCTCGGTCGTCAAGGGACAGAGCTCGTTCTTTTGATCTCCGACAGTTTAGAGATAAGGTCATTGCTCCTCCAGAAGATCCGAGTTAGGCCGGCTTCATAGGTCGGCGGCGGCGGGGATCACGATGGATTTCGCCGCGGATGGTGGCGGTGGACCCTTCATAGGTCGGCGGTGAGAAAACAAATTAAAGGTGGTAGGAGTACAATAAAATTGATGCTGCAGTATTCACATGTCATCGGAAAAAGCAACATTTTTGTACTCTTGAGTATGATTCGTGCGATTTAATGAATGAATTAGTTGAAGATAAGTACGTAATTATTTATTTATGCTTATTTGATGGCAGAAGTTTCACTATAACCATATCCGCCAAGCTAACTTGCAATGCTAAAGTGCAATCACATGTTTATTGCAATAAGTCGAGAAAAAGCCTTGCCACTTAATTGAATAATTATGTTGTGTATTGATCCTAACATTCGAGCGAGTGAAATAATTCGGTCGTTGTTTAACTCGTTAGGCATTGTCATATCAGTATTTATGCGTGAGCAAGTCCACTGTCCGAACATGCAATAAAAAAAGCCACAACCTGTGAATTTTCTCCCCGTGGTTGCAGCATCTAGAATGGATAACAAATATTTTGCCTTAATATTTTTCAATTGGCTGATTTAAGCCACTATCTGGTTAACTCTAGTAGATTAATGATGCTATATAACCTTAAGGAAGGCTATTGTCGTTGGATAGCTACCAGACCATATTTTCTAAAGCCATTATAAATTATACTCTTAACATCTTAAATATATCGTTTACATTATACGCATCGCTTGAAGAATCTTTTACTGAAACAGAAGGGCTCGTAAATCATCCAAAGAGGATTCATTTTTGAAAGGCAGTCGGTTTTCCCGCTACTCGGCCAGCTTCCGCCGCCACAGAATTCAGTCAGTGTGAATATTTGCGGCCCTCGCTAGCTATCATAGCATAGCTCATCGGTCTGATATCATGATTTCTAAAGAAGTGTCCTCATTGGCTGAGTGCCACCACTTCTTCCGCCGCCGCCGACCTATGAAGCCGGCCTTATCCGTTATTGCAGTGAATGCATGGGCTTCCTTTTTCCCATTTCGTACTTAGGTTGTCAGCTACGTTCTTTAATTTGGTCAACCTTCCATTTCTATTGCGAAAATGTGCTCGTTTTACAGGATTTCCCCCTTGTCATAATTAACCTGTTATTAAATTGGGATTGGACCAGGAGGATTCACGTCCTGTCATCCCACCACGTAGTAACAGCCCCCATCCTGAATTTCCTCTCCAGAGGATGAGGCAAAGCGGAAGTACTTGTAAAAAGAAGGCATGTCAGCTGTCTTTGAATAGTATGCGGAACTAAAATCATCTCATGAAGCATCGTAATAAATGACATAACCGAAGAAGTCTTCCTTAAGAATTCCAAATAGATCTGTGTACAAGTGATCGAAGAACAATTAGCAATTATGTGTACAGGTATCTCTGTTGATCCGAGAATTGGAAATGTATTTTTTATGCCTTTATTTTGCCTCTCCTCAAAACTTTTGTCAGGTTCAATCATATGTAAAATTCTATCCTTTTGTGAACTCTCCACGTATGAAACCGAAATCCTAGAAGTATCACTTTTTAAATTATTTCCTTTAGGTGTTTAAAATTTTATGTCTTTTGGCGGTTCATTCGTCTCTCGGGTGCATCTGGCCCCATTTTCTGTTAAAGTCAAAGAGTCGATCCCGCCCCACTATACCTCTGAGGGTTTTTACCCTAATGATTCGTGTGTAGGTGCTTAGTCCGGCATTGGGAATTCCTGGACGGGTTAACGAAAGAATCAGTCGGCGTTACAATAATGGCACCCAATGCGTGGAACGTGACTCAACAGAGCTCAGCCTCAGCTAGGTGACTTTACCCCATTGACCTCTACATTGCGTGATTTTTTGGTGTGATGTTGCCCATTGTAATACGTAGACTGTCATTGGAAATTTCCTTTTCTTCCGGAATTGGCCTTGTTGCTGGTCAAGTTAGTGCTTGTAGTTCTCGGACAGGTGGACAGTTCTCTTTCAGTCATCTCGTGACAATTTTGTCCAGGTCTAAAATTTGGGGGATTTCACGTGACAGAGTTTAAACTACAGATGGTCATTTTCGGGTGGCGTTTGCAATTATTTTTTCTTAAAAGACGGGTGTGCAACGTTAGTAAAGGGGTGTTTCATTAATAATCACGTTTATTTTGACCATGTTGTGATATCTTTCGCAAAGACGTTGTTGTAAATCATGGTGCTTCTATGGAAATGGATTCAACATTGAAATTTTGGTCAGATCCCAAGCTCTGGGTACAAGAAATTGGAATGAACGGAATTAAGCTTTACTGGGTAGAAATAAACATGCCCCACTTCGCCGACGATATCGCAATCACAGTAGATAAGCGTAACGATCTTCAAGGATCAATCACTAGACTTAAGTGAGCAAGTTCTCTAAGAGTACAACATGAAAATAATAAAGAACTAAAATCCTAATATGCGGAAGAGAAAATGTGAATGCAGAAATCTCACTTAAAGGAGAGAATTAAGAGCAAGCGTATTCCATCACCTATCTCAAAAGTACCATCACATCCGACAGAGGAAGTACAACGGACATCAAGCGGAGAATAGTCCAAGCTAAGAAAGTGTTCATGGTTGAATGTTAACTGCTGTGTTCAAAGAAGATATAACAACAAACCAGGAAACAGTATGTTAAAACATTCGTGTGGAGCCTAGCTCTCCATGGATCGGACGCATGGACTATTGGAAAACCAGACCAGAATAGACTAAAAGCCTTCGAAACCTGGATCTGGATGAGAATGCTTTGTTGAAATAGACGGATAAAATAAGAAATGATAAAGTTTTCAGCAGTGCAGAAGAGGAAGGGACCGTTTAATGGAAAACCATACTGAAAAGAAGAACCAGATGGATTAGACGCACCCTGAGGGAAAATGGGTTTGTGAAGAACATAATTGATCGCAAAATAGAGGGAAAAGTCCCATCAGAGGAAGACTAAGGGATAAGTTCATTGGCCAAATAAAGAGGAAAGTACATAGAAAAAGTTGCAAGGAAATAAGGGGCCTGGTATTAAATTATAGGGAAGGTTGAAGGGCTGAAGCCGACCAACCTTAGGATTGAACGATTACTGAAAATTAGTTTTCAATACCATCGAAACACAAACATCCTACCATTAAATAAAAGGAAATACTGATGTCAATCACTCTTATGTACTCGTCTGCCGCTATTACTCATATGTACTCGTGTGCCGATATAAAATATCAGTAATGCACCACAGTTCACTGCCTGCAAAAGTAATCACAAAAATGCCATACCTATACTGTGGGTGGAGTAAATATAAAATCTTCAGATAATAATAATAATAATAATAATAATTTCTTTAACACTAACAGGTTTCCCCAATTACAAGTGTTTTAATATATTATGAGACGAACACAAACACCCATGTCCTGGGCAGTGCAATAGTCCTGGGCAGTAATACAGTAAAATATCTTAGAATTACCTTAACATCTGATATATCGTGGAAGTTACACATACAAAACATATGTGGCGCAGCATTAAAGAAACTAGGTATTGTTAAACGTATAATAGAAAGGTCTTCGGATGAAAAATTCAAAGAGAGATGCTACTTCGCTCTAGTTAGGCCACACCTCGAATACGCCGCGAACATTTGGGACCCTGGTCAAATAGATTAAACCAAAAACATTAATAAAATACAAAGGAATGCTGCGCGCTTCGTTAAAAACTGCTACGAGCGTACATATAGTGTCACACGACTTTTAGAGGGATTAAGGTGGGAACCCCTAGAGACTCGGAGGCTACGCGCTAGGCTTTATATGCTTGAAAATTCAGAACTGATATTTTTCAGAGCAACATAGAGAATATTATCATGACTCCTTACTACATATCTAGGTCTGACAGACGTGATAAAATAAGAAAGATACTCTGCCGAGCAGATAGGTACAAAAACCCGTTCCTTCCGCGAACAATAAGGGACCACGATAAAAACTGAGCTACAACAAATACACTCCTATAATACATGTCACCATTTCCTCTCCAAAAAACGTACACCTTTACACGGCTGGTGACTTAACACCCCCTGCCACACGCCCAAGTGGTGGCTCGCGGGGTATTATGTAAATGTAGATGTAAGAGTAAACCGGGAGGCAGGCAGCGAAGGGAGGAAGGATGGAGGCGGGGGAAGAGGGAAGGGAGAGGAGGGGGTTGGAGAGTGAGACATTTAGACGGTGGAGAGAGGAAATGCCAATCTCGGCGGATGATGAGACCGATTATGGCGCGGAATGAGGTACGTGGGGAGCAGGCGATTGTTTTCTGGGGGAGCGTACAAGGCAACGAAGAAAAGTGGGGGGGGCGGCAAGTGGAGTGTAGGGGAAGTTGGTGGGGCGGGGGGTAATGAGAAGGAAGGGAAAGGATACGGGAAGTACCAGAATCACCATGGCATCTGCTCACCCTGGTTTCCAATTTATCTCACTCATTGATATGAGCCCTGGTACTGGACGCTGAGAATCCCCTTGATTCACATTTTTTCCCCGCAGTGTAACCAGCCAACTCAACACAGTGTAACCAGCCTCTTCCTCGTGAGGCCTCGGGTGATAATCGCATACATTTGTCACGTGTCGCATTCTGATGGTATGTATATTTTCCCTGCTAGCAGTCTTCTAGCACGCACTCAGGTCGATCCCAATGGCCACCCAGATAGCAAATTAAGCCTTAATCAAGCTTGATTTAAGCTTGAAAATACAAGTACCAAGCTT
Source organism: Ceriagrion tenellum (assembly GCA_963169105.1). Classification (NCBI taxonomy): domain Eukaryota; kingdom Metazoa; phylum Arthropoda; class Insecta; order Odonata; family Coenagrionidae; genus Ceriagrion; species Ceriagrion tenellum. The sequence continues at coordinate 197,631,974 of OY720632.1, forward strand.
GAATCCAGTTTGACAAATCCAGCTATTAAGCTTATTTCAACCTTCAATCAAGCAAGCTAGTTGGTACGGAGGCTTCCACGGTGATTTATTGAGGTCAGTTTATTCGTGGTTTTCCCTCGTTGATTCATGTTAACGGAAAACAGTTACGCTAACGCTGCAGCCAGCATCGTCAGGTCCTGAATAAGCGGGAGAGATTCATGTTCCTTTATATACCTAACGCCTGAGCTAGTCAGGCGCACAGAGAAGACGGTTATCCTCTCTCTTCAACGTTTAAACGTCTTTTACAACAATTGGATTTAAAGGTCCAGCCGGCCAATCAACGTGCTTCTGACTAGCTCAAGCGTTAGGTATTTAAAAGAACATGAATCTCTGCAGCTCATTCAGGACCTGACGACGCTAGCAGTAACGTAAGCGAAACTGTTGTCCTTTAGCATGAAGCAGCTTGGGAAAAACCCGAATAAATTTACCTCAAGCAAGCTTGTCTCCACGGGTCAATCTTTCTACCACCTTGCTTCTCAGATTCTATACAAGAAATGACTTATTTCATTTTCGTTCAACGTGTGATCCAAACAATTATTTTACAAGGCTACATTCTGAGAATGAATAAAAGCAGGCACATGAAAAAGATATCCAAAACTAATTGTTTGAGGCAAATGGAATATCACTTTTATTTCACCACTTTAAATTGTAAATATTGCAGTCCTTTAAAGTCTTTCTTACACAATTTAAACGCAGTTTACAATTAAATTCGAAATAAGACGAACATAAGTTATGTCTGTGCGTGCATCAAGATGTCGGTAAGCTTTAAATTGGCTTGAATCAATTGCACGGTCGATAGCTTGGCACGGACTGCTTGGGGTACGCTTGAATTAAGCTTGCGAAAATAAATCTTGATGTGGCAGGGGAAAATCAAGCTTAGCGAACGCTTACATGCGATCTGGGGAATATTCAACGGCCTCCACCCGAATCCCTCTGGTCGAGCGAGATATCGCCGTGGCACTTTGGCCGAGCACACTGACGCCGCCATACGGTCGAGAGTGGCAGTGCGTGAAGCGCCGCCCACAGTTTGCTGAAGGTAGTCCACAGCGAGATAGTTCCCAAGTCAGAATAGAGACCATATTCGAATTATACCTTTTAATTTCACCAGCTGTATGACACATCAATTAAATATTGCATTATTAATGGCGCAATAATATAGTTTTATATGACAGAAATGGTAAGTAATTAAATGAGAATATCTAAATTAGTCTTTAACTTGACTAATTTTTTTCGCGTGGTGCGTTTGAAACTCATTCAAAACGGAAGGTTTTTTGCGATGCCCGAGAACCTACTGTGGTGGAAATATGATTAATTTTCAAAAATAGTTGAAAAAACATACAAATTACACAGTTTGTTTTTTGACGACATCTAACTGTTAGAAATACCTCATTTTGTAGATAATGTCTCTTTGAAGTGCATAGACACCTACCAATTTCGGCCCCGGTGGCGGCGGGGTAAAGTCCTCGCCTGCCAACCCGAGGGTCGCGGGTTCGAGTCCCGCCTGGGTAGATATTTCACTGCCCAGGACATGGGTGTTTGTGTCTCGTCCGTTGTTATTCACCTGACGTAAACTGGCCAAATGTGCTGTATTCGGCGTAGTGAATATATAAGGGATAGTAAAATAAGGGATAGGTATAGGTATAGTAGGTATGGTTATAATAAATATGGTAGTCCATTCGGTTGACAGGCTAGAGATGGATTATGTAATGCCAATCTCTCAATCCATATCCCTCAATGGTTTTCACAATTCGAAAATACAATCTCGGAATTAGAGCAAGGACTAATTACGCAACTCTCTCGTCTATGATTTAGCGCTTCCATTCCATCCAACCACCTCGCATCATATGCCAATTCCATTTGACATCCACACATACAATAAATTACGCTCTGGTTACGATACGCTCTCGTTAGGCCACATCTCGAATACGCTGCGAGCACTTGGGACCCTGGTCAAATAGATTTAACCAAAAAATAATAAAATACAAAGGAAAGCAGCACGCTTCGTTAGAAACTGCTGCGAGCGTAGATATAGTGTTACACAACTGTTAGAAGGATTAAGGTGGGAGCCCCTAGATACTCTGAGGCTACACGCTAGGCTTAGGATGCTTGACAAATTCAGAACTGATATTTTTCAGAGCGACATAGAGAATATTATCATGACTCCTCTCTACATTTCTAGGTCTGACAGATGCGATAAAATAAGAGTGATATACTGCCGAACAGAAAAAACAAAAACTCGTTCTTTCCGCGCACAATAAGCGACCAAAATAAAAATTGAGTTCCACTAAATACACTCCTATAATATATTTCACCACTTCATCTCCAAAAATCGTACACCTTTAAACGGCTGGTGACCTAACACCCCCTGCCACGTGCCTTTGTGGCGGCACGCAGGGCATTATGTAGTTGTAGATGCAGATGGCTCATAAGAGTGCATCGCGTAAAGATGCCCGTAGATTATGGCTGTGGGGCACTTTTATTAGAAATTATTTACTTCCTGAATAACCTAGGTTTGTTTATGACGGTTTCAAACTCCTCGGAAATCCCGAGGACTTGAGTGTTTCGTGTGGAGTCGGCCCCTTCGAAAGAGAAGGCTAAAGCGGGAGACGTCCGCTCAATTTCCGCGGCGCGCGCGCTCTATCGGAACTCTCCAGAAAGAAGTAGGAGAAGGAATCGAAGGATAGGGCTTAAGGTAATTCGAGCGAAAAATCATTTTACTTCAGTGAATCAGTGAATTTGGTCTCATTTTAAAGAAAAATATCTCACCCTTCTAATGACACCAAAAATTTAACCCCTTACCACATTACTTTCGGAGATATTTGCCAAAACAAACCAGCCTATTTACATGGGAAATAGTACGTGTATGCACTCCAGAGAGACACGATTAAAAAAATGAGGTATTTCTAACACTTAGATGTAATAAAAAAATAATAGCGTGTAGTTTGTACTTTTTCTCAACTATTTTTCAAACTAAATCATATTTTTACCGCAGTAGGTTCTTGGTAGTAGTTCTTGGGCATTGCAAAAAAACCTTCCGTTTTGAAGGAGTTTCAAACGCACCGCGCTAAAAAAATGAGTCAAGTTAAGGATTTATTTAGACATTTTCATTTAATTACTTACAATTTCTATCATATAAAACTATATAGTTGCACCATTTATAGTGCAATATTTAATTGATGTGCCCTACAGCTGGTGAAATTAAAACGTATTATTCGAATTTGGTCTCTATCATGACTAGGAAACTATCTCGCTCAGACTACTTTAAATAAAAGCGCGTCATTGTTTGAGGAAGCATTTTCGAACCCATGCGGTGTACAGTCTCAGATATATGGAGACGTGGAACTTGTTCTGTTCGCCTCAGCAAACGATTTACCGCCATTGTATTCGACTGAACTCTATCATCTGTGTGTATGATCCCCCCCCCCCCCCCGAGGCTGTGTGAGGAGGCAAATGTTAACCCGTGTTATCCCGCGAGGCGCAGCGCCTCAAAACCGGAAGTGACATATTCAGCTCAGCGAAGTGAGCCACTGAGGAAAATGTGACATTCTCACCCGAGGGCTGATGGGCGGTTTGCTTTTTTCTGCGAGCGTTTGAAACTGAATGAAGGTGAATGAAATGAGGCATTAATAATTTTGTTTTCTTGCGCAAGCAGCCCTTTTTTCCTAAGAGGACGAAAGGCACCTTTGAAAAAAAGATTCTAAATGAACGTTTTTATCGCAGATTAGTATTACGGATTTCCGCGAGAAATGAAGTTGAAGCGGGGGAGGGGAGAGAGGGAGAGAGAGAGAGAGGGAGGGAATGAGAGAGAGAGGGAGGGAATGAGCCGGATCTTCTTCTTAGCGAGAGGGAAAAAGCGATTCACTCGAGCGAGAACTGCGGAGGGGGTGGAGGTGGATGTTAGGGGGTAGGGGTGGAGGGAGGGACGCGGAGAGAGGGGAAGGATGTCGTCGCCGGATGGAATTTAAAATGCGAAGAGAGAAAGGGGTGGAAAATGGATGGAGGGGCAAGGCCGAGAGAGTGTGGGAGAGAGGGTGGGAAAATTGGCAGGAGATGAGAAAATGGAGAGGATGGGAAGTGATGGGAGGAATAATTAAAGCACGAATAATTAATACCGAGCGATCGTCTTTCTCATTTCCGGATAGAAATAAGGCGTTTCGGGCGTGGAAGTGATTCGAGCCGAATCTTGTCGGCGGCGCTGGTGGAGAATCGAAATGCGAATGCGACCATCGTAACTGAGGAGGCTGTAATTCGTTCCCATAATTAGTGACGGGGGGCTGAGAGCATCGGATTCACTTTTGCGACTCCGGAATTTATCTGCCGGGAGCCAGGAGGGGGAGTTCCGGTTGGGGGGCGGAGGAGGGGGATAGCCATGATATAATTCCTCTGGCGAAGAAATGGTGAATTTTCTCATATAGTGGGGTGGGATAGCTAAAAATTATACCAAAATATTTTCATCTGGCAACCAATGTGCCCCTTTGAATTCAGATAGCACATGGTAGATAAGTCTAAAAAGCCCGGGACACAAATTTTCCTTGCCCTCTAGCGGTGTTGATGACGTAATCAATATGGCCGCCAAAGTTGTGTGACACGCTTCAACATTTCCCTATATAACTCGGGTTTGTATTTCGATATTGCCTTATATTGTTAGTGATTATTAATAAGAAGAAAACGAGATTTCCAACGATATATTTTACATTATTGTTTAGATTCATAATACTAGAAAAATATCGCTAGAGAGCCAGGAAAATTTGTGTCCCTGACTTTTTAGACTCGTCTACCCATGTACTATCTGAATCCAAAGGAGCGCGTTGGTTGCCAGATGTGAAGTTTTTTTCAGCTATCACCCTCTACTAATAGTGTCTGGGGTAATTGTAGCACTTATTCTTACTTACGGTTATCTGCGTCGGCAAAGAGTTATATCACGGTGATGAGCAATCACCTCTGGTGACGGCTCATTGAGTGCTTTGCATGAAGATTGCGAGCCAAATTTGATTCCGAACACCTTGCTAAAAATTCCTTAGAAGCTCTTCTATAGAACGCAAGGAATATACAGAAATTGACTATTTCTCTTCAGAACTAATTCCTTTTCTAAGGATCTGTACGGAACATGAGAGCCTGACTCTACAGAACATATGTTCTGTAGCGGCAGGCAGAGCAAATTAACGCCTTACAAACTGTTCTGTAGAACTTCAGCAACTCTACGGAAATATGTGAAGTTTCTGTTGACCCAGTTCCTTTTCTAAGAACCCAAATAGAGAGTCGTAGGGGATTCTACAGAACGTCGTAAGGAATTCTGCAGAACATTCTAAGGTATTCTGCAGAACGTCATAAGGATTTCCGTAAAATGGTGTTTCAATACTTTAAGGAATATCTACAGAACTTTTGAAGAAATTCTGTAGAAGTAGTTTAAGGAAACTATGCAAAAAAATTTAGCAGGGCAGTCATTCGTTCTTATTCTCATAACTATGTCATTGATTCAACTATTTTTGTGACCCTTTGGTTAAGCGTACGCCTGAAGCCGAGGACACGTGACGACTTTGATCTAAGACATGAATGGCCAAATGGTCACCCACTGTTTACCATTGCCAGACCGGAATAACAGTGCAAGTGATGAATTGGACGATAGCCATTTGACATTCAAGTCGAGTGGTGAAGGAGCGGCGACTTCGATGGATGCCGCGGGGAATGTCTCCGCGGTCGGTGACCCACCGTTTTCTTAAGGCAATTTTAAGCTCATGATAATAAATAATAATTTATTTACAATATTATTTACATGCTGTAATTTCCCTTTGGATGGGTTACAAAAAGATTACAATTAACAAAGGGATATTTATACTTCTGTTTCTTTTGTCATTAATCATTCATAAATATAACAATCACAAATGAATTTGTATATTTACCTTTAAACAAAAAATTACTTTTTTATATAATAATGTAATAATAATTAAACTCCTTTCCAGGAATTACTAAATGGTGTACAATGGATAACCCCTTAGGATAATCCTGTGTTGGGGCCACTGACAAATGAGCCATGTAAAAATCGATAGCAACAAACAAAAATGATTTAAAATTTTCGATAAAACGTTTAACAATACAGTGAAGAAACTAATACAAAGATACAAAAAAATAAAACCAAATACATTAATAAAACTGCCAAAATTAACGCTCATTTATCAAATAAAATAAACACAGACACTTCAAAATATATTTCGCTATCGACTTCCATTACTTTCACAATCCATATTAGAAATTGTAACTAACATGTGCACTTAGGCTCCTAATTCTTTTCCAAAAGTTTCACCTCAGGGAAGATGTGCTAGATTCCTCTTCTTTGGGCGATTAAACTCCGGTCAATTGAACATTTTTGGCTTAGTGGTCACTTTAAAATAGTCCTCGCCGAATTTTTGCTGTTGAAACAGTCTTTGGTGAGTGCTTGAAGCATATCTCGGATTTCTAATTTGGAACGAAGTCTCCCTTTTCTTCATATCATCATCATTTTCTAAAGGCTATACCTTGTATCTGCAGCCATGTATCCCTGTGTACTGCAGCTCTCTTCAAATCAGCATATGTTTGTAATCCCAACGTACTTCGTACGTACATCATCTAGGAACTTCTTTCTTGGCCTTCCTCTGCTTCTCTTGCCGAGCACCTTTCCCTCCATTATACTTTCTAAAAAATTATTATGTCGAAGAACATGACCAATCAATTTAACCTTCCTTTGCTCCATCTCTTTTATCGGTCTCCTTTCTTCTTTTATTTCCCTCAGCACCTCTTCATTGCTCTTTTTGTCAGTCCATCTTGTTTTTGTCATCCTCCTCCATATCCAAATTTCCATTGCTTCCAACCGCGAATTTTTCATCTTTCTCAATGTCTAGCTTTCACAGCCATATTATAACAGTGTGCTCCATACAAACGTTTTTGCAAAAGATTTCCTTGTTTCTAATTAAATATGGAAATTTCCTAGAACATGTTTTTTTCGTATACCTTCTTCATATATCACTGATAGTTTCCTCCGTTTTCAATTTATTTGGAATTTTAAAACGTTACACATGCAGTGGGAAAGAAGCCGTTGACGATACATGAGCATAGATAAATCCGGATATTTGTTCAAAATGTTCAATTCCCTAACATGTACGTGCATTGTGGTCTGTATTTAATACATGCACGCATGTAATAAATGCAGTGAAACATCCTTGAAATGAATCAACTACATAAAGGATAGAAAGTCACGCTAAAGAATTCATTGCGTTGCGGAAATATACTTTACATTCTGGCCTATCTCGTTTTCTAGTAACTAAAAATTTGACGCTTATGAAACTGTTATACCCAGGGGTAATTTAGAAACAAATTGACGAAACTTAGACCATAACAATTATAGATTATATGTAAATTCGTGCGAGTAATGAGTTACTTTGTCAGCTTCCACTTACCATGACGTTCACTACTTCGCACAGCTGTACATCACAATGTTGCTGATAATGGAAAACGTAAACTATGGAACAATTATGACTTCAAATTCCTGAAAATAATTTCGAACACTGGGTCTTATATCTCTTCACAAACGTAGGGGTCCTTAATTTTCTCACAAAATTGAATACTCACCCAGAATTGAATTAATCACAAAATTGTATACTCAACCTGATAAAATAAAAACCACGCTATGAAATAATTGAACTCTCATTTTCCATCAAAACCGTACGTCTTACCTACACCATGTTCAATTTGACAACATGGGAAGCCAAAATTCGCTTACCCCAAATCTCTACCTTGAACCACAAAAAACTACTTTTTCTGATATCCTCACTCCCATTTTCAGGTTTATACGCCGTCAACGGCCTCTCAAGATCCTTCTTTCCAGCTAAGCCAATCTTTAAATGCTGCTAAGCATTTTTAACTGATGTGTGATTTCTATCAGTCCCCGTAGTTGAGTGATCTCAATTGAGGACTAGTTATTCTCCTGAATATTTTACTGGAGATGATTTCTTTACTTTAGAGGCAAAAGTTGAAGAGCTATTTTGCCTCAGGATAATGCACATTTCGGCGGTCACGCGTTGCTTTCAACCTCAGCCACTTAAGATATAAATCCTCCACACCAGTAGTGTAATGATATGGGAACGCACGATTTCTCCACCTTCATTTATGTGTTTAAGAACCACTGTTCTCTTCTACTAGTCTAGTCGACACCCACATTTTACCTGGAAAATATTCCGAAGGTAATGGTATTTTTACCGGTTGTCTGGGGGTACTCTAGGATGCCTATCCTAAGTTTTCGACCTCGAGGACCCTATGGGGGACTAACCCTATGGGACCCTATGGGGGACTAACCCTATGGGACCCTATGGGGGACTAACCCTATGGGACCCTATGGGGGACTAACTTGGGGGAGGGGGCCAAAAACCTCAACATTTTCGGACTTTCTTTTTCAGTTTTTCGCTTATATCTCGTAAACTAATCATATGTTTTGTAACATGTGGCATAAAAAAGATGTAGAGCATTAAATTAGCTAAAATTTGGTTGATAAATTGAAATTTTTGACCTAATATTATCCGAGACACAGCCAATTAAAAGGTATACAAAGTTTCTCGAAATGTTATGCACTTGGTCAGCGACCCTGCCCCTCCCCCCGATGATATCATAGTGTGTGTACAACGTAAGGGTTTTTGGTGAAAGGGTGAAAGAGGATTTCTTAAAAGGCATTTCTTACATTAAAATGAGGCATCTTCTAGTTTGGTGCAGGGGGAGGGGTGGGGCAGGTGGCCATAGGTGTTCCAAGATGTTGAAATTGATGTGTGATTATCATAATTAACATGGAAATGACGATAATAAATAATTATAGGGCAAAAACCTTCATTTCCCGGCTGTTTTTTACATTTACACTTAAATTTACAACTTACCAACCAAATTTTAGCCAATTTAATGCTCTACAACTTTATAATGTGCTATGTTACACAACATATGCTTAGTTTACGAGATATAAGCAAAAAACTGAAAAAAGTCCGAAAATGTTGAGGTTTTTGCCCCCCCCCCCCCTCTCTCCCCAAGTTAGCACAGGGTCTTCGAGGTCGAAAACTTAAGATAGACTTCCTAGAGTACCTCGAGGCAACCTTTAAAAATTCCATTAACTTCGGAATATTTTCCAGCTACCCCCACTCTTTTTCATTATATCGACTGGATTATACAGGTTTGTGGCAGCCTATTTGCGAACGGCAATCACTCGCCCAGTCACGCCATCTTCACGGAGTTTTTAAAATATTTTATCCGCCTGTTCTATAAAGAGCCCACATCCCCCACAAGAAACGACCACCGCTTTTTGTCCAACACTGCTTATTTGTCGAATTAAGTTACTTATTTCGCGCTTATTACGTATTTGCAAACACTCTGCCTAAATGTCAATCCGCGGTCTGCAACCATCAGATGAGAACACACGTGACCGGCTGATTAGCTCTGGGGCAAAAAATCTGTACAAACAAAATGCTGGATAAATTATTTTTTCCAGTTTTTTCGATCCAATTCAAGAATTAATTTTCATTTACGAGTACAGCTACGTTGAAAATGGTCTAACTACCTTGGGTAAATTTTTTTGGTAATTTCTTTCCAATGTAATTAATGTAAAAATGGAAAACGCTTCGTTAAAAACTGCTACGAACGGACATATTGTGTTACACAATTGTTAGAGGGATTAAGGTGGGAACCCCTAGATATTCGGAGGCTGGACGCTAGGCTTAGGCTGCTTGAGATATTCAGAACTGGAGTGTTTCATAGTGACACAGAGAATATTATCATGACGCCTCACTACATTTATAGGTCTGACAGATGCGATAAAATGAGAGAGATACTCTGCCGAATAGATAGGTACAAAAACTCGTTCTTTCCGCGCACAATAAGCGACCACGATAGAAACTGAGCTCCACTAAATACACTTCTATTATTCATGTCACCATTCCACCTCCAAAAATTTTACACCTTTACACGGCTGGTGACCTAACACCCCCTGCCACACCCCCATGTGGCGGCTCGCGGCGTATTATGTAGATGTATAATGTAAAATTCATTGATTACACCGTTTGCTTCATGATTTAAGTTCAAAATGATTTTTTTTAATGGTCGAATTTAAAAAAAAATCGTCTTGAATCCTTGGCAATGAAAACTCCAGCGGCGTGTGACCTTGGCTCTTGTTGAGAAGTGCAGCACTAGAGGGGAGTTTCTCAACCACACCCCCCCCCCTCCCCATTCTCCCACACCCGCTTCTGTACATGTTCCCACCACTCCTCCACCCCCCTCCCCTTGCACGCACGCCCAAGCCCCTCGGCTCCATTCGAGAGGGCGGAAAATCCTCCCTTCCCTCCTTCCTCCCCTTCTGCTCGACGGCTGTTTAGAGATGATCGGAGGATAAGAAGAGGACGCGCGGAGGAGAGAAGGTGAAATGAGAAGGCACTTCTCATCTCCGCCACTACCCCTTGCCACGCCCTTCTGCTGGTATTCGGCGTGGGCGGTGTCAGCCGCGGGAATGCAAATTGCGGGCATTCTCCCCTCCTCCTCCTCTTGCGCCCTCTATCAACAGCGGCACGCAGTGGGAGGGGAGGGGTGAGGGTGGGTAGAAGGAGATGAAGGGAATCTTGTGATGTCGCGGTCGGTGTGCGTGAGCAGGGCTTTCCTTTCTTTGAGCCGACGCCGCTCGCTGTGATACGAGGCTCGACTGACGCAAGGAGCGGAAGTTTCCGCGGTAAGCCGATGTCCTGCGCAGACAAATGAGCAGTCGCGGTAGACAAACCTTGGACTCCATCGTGGAAATGGGCTTTAGGTCCGAGAGACACCCCAGGTATTCTCATTTCGCCCTTTTACAAAAAGTATTTCTTTGCTGGGTAGGCCGTGAGAGAGGGTCGTTCTGCCTGGAGCTCATCAATGCTCCACGTTGCGATCCACGATGAGGATTACCTGGCTCCCTTTGTTCACTGCCGGTTTCTCTCTGACATTAAAAACTCTTTAAAAGCGCCTCATATTTCCTTTTGGAGGAGAGCTGAAGGAATCGACAAATTGATTTTGTTTTTCCATATCTCTGCTAATCTGAAATACGTTTGCTATGATGGAATATTTTGAATCCAATCGATCATGAAACTCAAAAATGTTCTCCATATAAAGTTGGGTGTCTTGAACTAAAAGCTAAACGGGTTTTGCCAATAAAGTAGTGATTTATCTGGATATTCGTACATTTAAGAAATGTTTGCAATACCTAAATAATTTTCTGGTAGCCAAAGATTGTATGGAAAATATTAAGTTCATAATATTGACCACTATATTGGACGAAGAATTTCGACGTGGGTATGTGACAGGCAGTGAGCATACAATGTGTATGTGACGGGCGACGGAGTTTGTAAACGGTGAGATATCGATTTCTCAGTTAGTATCACTCAGCATGTATCAAAACCATGTTTGAATTATAACATTCGTCCGGGCTCTTTCGTACAATGTGAGCAGAGGAACTTTAGTTCCGGTGGATAATGCAAACAGGGTTTTGAGCGTATGGAGGCACATGAAGTACCTGGCAGTCTGGTGCACTGTTGTAATTTCCTGTGGATTCGAATTGAAAAAATTGCTACTTCAACTGAAACTCTTTATTCATATGACCTCCGACTCACTCAGAGCAAATACGTGCACTAAAAGAATTCTCCTCTAACGCACATCCCCACACATAAAAAAAGAAGCACCATATCACAAAAAGAAAAGAAGGCGGTTATCAAAGCCGATAATCAAGATGAGCCGCGATGAATGATGAGGAACGCCATTAAGAGATTATTCACTCCAACATGCACTTGCACAAGATTTCGGCTGACTACATTTTGTGACCTCAATTGTAGGTCGGTTTTTCTGCAATACGAAATATCTGCTCTAATACTATTTAATTGATTCAAAAGCATAACATTTTCCAGTATTTTTTGGTCACTATCAGTTGCCATCAGTCCATACATTGATCATAAGCTGACCACTTCCTCTCACAATCACTAAAATGCTAAATAATGGCTCTCTTCGAGACGCCCTTCGTATTTTGCCAGCTTTACTCCATTCTGGATCTCCCGCTGTATTTTTTCAATTAATTTCTCTTTTTTTATTTTATGATAGGTTATTTTGTCTCAAATGTGCCCTATAAGTTTCTCTCCTTCTCCGTACGTTTTTCATTTAAGTTTTTTCCTTGTCAGCTCTTTAGGAAATATATTGGCCAGTGGTTCCCTCCGTCTTTTCGATATTCTCCATTTTTCGGTGGCCTTATTCATCAACTGCATCCTTCATCAATTGCTCTGTAGCTGATACTTCTCAGAATTCACTACCATATGTAAGAATGCTTCAATATATGTTTTTTATACTCATTCTTAACTTTCCGTCTAGCGTGAAGAGCTGTCCGTAGATTTCTCTTCTCGTAGAATGCCGTCTTTGCTTCAGCTATTATTCTAAAACTGTCATGAAAAATCATTTAAAACATTATACATTTCAAGAAATAATGTCATATTTCGACCACTATTGACCAAAACGATCAGAGAAGTTACAGAATAACGCTAACTATCTGAAAAAGTGTTTAATGCGCCATCGGTCAAAACAATTCTGTTTATGGTAGAATAGCGTTGTGCACTACTTTTTGCTCTCGCTTATTTACCCTTAGATCGGATAGAGGTTTCCAACCTAATTCATTCCACAGTTTTGTAACACTACTATGTTTATCATGACCATTTTTTAACAAATCTAGCACCCATCCGCTGTATTCGGTCTATGTCTGAAACTAGTTCTACTTCTTAAGGGTCCCATATACTAGCGGTGTACTCCAAGTCATGTCTCACGAGAGAAAAATAACATCGCTCCTTTACTTTCTCGTCACGCTTTCCTTGTATTCTTTTAATAAATCATAATTTACGATTTGCTTGTTCGTAAATTTCTCGTAAATGCTTTCCCCACGACAAGTCATAAGTAAATATCACTCCTAAGTCATTAACTGACTCTACATTCATTAGATCGGCTTGATTAATTGTGTATTTCTCGTTGGTTAAGCAAGTCTTCCTCCAAAAATTTATAACAATGCACTTTTTAAAATTTACTTCTAACTGCCAAGTGTCGCACCATTTGTTTATAGCTTCTAGGCCAGTCTTCAAGGCAATTATATCAGACTCCGTGTTAAAATCCCTGTACAAAACTGCGTCGTCCCCGAAAAGGTGAATTTTACTCGAAACGAAGGTGGTGATATCATTAATATGCAAAAGGAATAATAAGGGACCAATGACACTTCCCTGGGGTACACCAGATGTGAATTTTACAGTATCTGAACTAACGCCATATAGAACTGTCCTCTGTTCGCGGTTACTTAAGAAATATTCAATCCAGCATGTCATATCGTGATGTATTCCATAGGCTTTTAGCTCAACAAGTAATTTTGAATGCGGAACTTTTGGACTTACGGTTGTGTTGGGCCTGCCTGTTCAGAATCCATGCTGGTTTGGAATTGATAAGTTTTGCCAATCTAAATACCGCATATTTGAACAGACGATTATATGTTCCTATATTGTGCACGTGGTAGACGTGAGGAAGAAAGTTCTATAGTAATAGGATCTTCCTTATCGCCGCTCTCAAAGGTAGGTGTGACGTCCGAGGTTTTCCAATCGTAAGGGACACGATGTTCTGCAAGAAATTTTTCAAATATTATTCTCAAGTACAATGCTATTTCAGACGAAAATTCTTAATATACTCGGGAGAGAATTTCATTGGGATCAGTTAATGTCTCAAAGGGATAATGGATTTCATGTGACTTTCTATGCCGTGACAAGAAATATTTATAGACTGCTATGGATTTTTTATAAGCAAGGCAATGTAGTGGCGTTATTCTTAGAGCATGAAGTGTGAACACTTAAAAAAAATGTGTTTAGGATATTTGCTTTTTCTAATCTATTACTAACTTTCTCCTTGACCGTTTCTCACTGACGTTACCGTAGATTTATTCCCTTGAACCTCCCTCACGTAAGACGAAGATGCCGTAGGGTTATCTTCCAAAAATTTACCAAATATTTTACTCTTCAATTCCATTAGTGTTTTTGTTACGACCATTTTTGCTGTTATTTTAGCTCTCTTATACTCGTCATAAGTTTTCTTAAGATCCTCACCGGTCGGATCCTGATGGGTGTCCTTTATTTTCGTGTGCACGTTTCGTTGTCGCTTGAGGTTTTCCGGGCGTCTGCATTATACCACTTAGGTTCCGTATTGACTTTTTTAAAGTTGACTTGGGTTTGTTATTATGGCTAGTTAGCGTTATGTTACGAATAGTATACCATGCGTCGTTTATAGCATGGTTTTGCTTAGGTAGCTAAACTTATTATAAAAGCTCGACATTTCCTGTTTTTAGCAATCGAAATCCACCCTGTGGTATAAGTGCACTTTTCTTTTTGCACTACTTTTTGTACTGCACTTTTTCGTTTGTACTAATTTTTGTACTACACTTATCTTTTCGTAGTACTTTTTGTGGCCACCCTTTTGTCAGTATATATATGAAATTTAGCACTTACTGCTTTGTGGTCACTAATTCCGTTCACTGTTATAATATTAAAGTCACTTTCAGGTATGTTTGTGGCCAAAAGATCTAAACCGTTAGTTCATATCGTGGGTGTTGTTACTAATTGATGCAAAGAGTTTGATACTAAGAGCATAGAGAAGAGTGTTGCACAACTCCTTATCATTTCCGTCATTTTTGAAACAATACGTATTCCAGTGTATCGAGGGAACGTTGAAATCACCACCGATAATAATACTACATTCGTTACTTTCATTAAATGAAATGCATCACCTGTGATTCTAACTGCCAAACTGTTTTTAAACTTGAATTGGGTGGCCTATAAAATGCTCAGATAATTTCTTTTCAACGAGCACTCGATGTAACACCACACAATTTCTACATCATTTTCTGGAAATATTTCGGCTCTACTTACGATGTCATATTTTACAGCTATAAACACACCTCCTCCTGCTCTCACTAATCGGCCTTTTCTGTACACTGCATAAGATTTTAGAAAGATATCGCTATCCGAAATTTCACTCGACAACCACCTTTCTCTTCCAATCACTACATCAGCGTCCGTACTAAAGATGTGATGGTGAAACTTGGGGACCTTGTTTTCTGTACAACGGCAATTGACGTCCAATATGGAAATTCAATCCTTTGAATCTAACTTACGTTGTCCTTGTTTAGAGTATTTAACACATTTATGGAAGCAATTATTGATGAACCTGAGCCACTACTATTTCATTTGGCTACTAAGCTTCTTATTTCTAACAGATCTCTCATTGCTTCTATTATTTACGGCAACCCATTTTTATTTAATAACCCACTATTAAATCTACTCACTGTTGTACTTTCTACCGTGAAAATTTTCTCTTGTCTTGTCATCTATTAAGCTATTCCTTGGCCCTAAACTCTAAATACACTTTATTATTATTCATTGTTGAATTGATATATTATTGAATATAATTATTCACTATTGAATACTCTCTATTGTTATTTGTTTCAGCTTGTTGATGACAACACTCTTGAGAGGGTACGAAACATTTTCTCCATTATAATTGGACTGCATTGCCATATTCTCAAATACCTTTCATCTACATCTAAATAATACCCTACGAGCCGCCGCATAGGCGTGTGGCAGGGGGTGTGTCGTAATCAGGCGTGAAAAGATGTAAGTTTTTGGGAGGTGAAATGGTGACATGCATTATAGGAGTGTATTTAGTAAAGCTCAGTTTTTATTACGATCGTTTCTTGTGCTCAGAAAGAACGACGTTTTGTAGCTATCTGTTCGATAGTGTATCTCCTTTATTTTATCTCATCTGACAGACCTAGAGATGTAGTGAGGAGTCATAATAATATTCTCAATGTTGCTTTGAAAAACATCAACTCTGAATTAATCAAGCAACCTAAGCCTAGCCTTAATCCCTTTAAAAGTTGTGGGACACTATATGTACGCTCGTAGCAGTTTTTAACGAAGCGCGCTGCATTCCTTTGTATTTTATTAATTGTTTTGGTTAAATCTATTTGAACAGGGTCCCATATGCTCGCGCTGTCTTCGAGGTTTGCCGAAACCGAGCGATGTAGTATCTCTCTTTGACTTTTTCAACCGAGGATTCCAATTATACGTTTAACAAAGCCTAGTTTCCTTAATGCTGCGCCACATATGTTTTGTATGTGTAACTTCCACGATATATCAGATGTTAAGGTAATTCCAACATATTTTACTGTCTCTGAAGATTTTATGTTTACTCTACCCGCAGTATAGATATGACATTTTTGTGATGACTTCCGCAGGAAGTGAACTGAAGTGCATTTGCTGACATTTAATTCTAACCCCCACTTCTGGCATCACGAATGGATGCTGTTAAGGTCCGATGACAGAGCTTTAAAGTCCGCTTCTTTGCTCATTAAACGGTAGATAACTGTATCGTCTGCAAATAATCTTAATTTACTGCTGACTCTAGAACTCTGGTCATTTATGTAAATAATGAATAAAAGAGGGCCGATCACACTTCCTTGAGGAACACCGCCGTGTTTAAGCGTGTTGCTGACAAAGAATCAACCATTTGATAATTGCCGTTAAACATTAACCACTACTGTAATTCCTCTCTTCAACTTACCTTCACACTTAATCTCTCCATTCCCCTCCAGCTCCCCTCCTCGCCTGCCCTCAATTGTCTCATCAGGTATTGATAATACGCTAGCGGCGACACGTTCACAGCGATCTGTTTGGCAGCATACGATAGAGTAATAGAGTAACGATAGAGTATCGTGCGTCTGATATTTTTAGTCCGATATAGTAGTTAAACGTATTTTGTAGCCTTGTGTTTGTCGTTGATAAAATTTGAAACGAAATATCAAACTTAGTGTTTTCTGTTTCTTTTTCATTTTTTTATTATAAAATAAAAAAATCAGGGTTTTTACCACTAAATTGCTGTAAATATTTAGGGAGAAAATCAGATTACTTTATCTAAATACTTTCAAACCTTTGAAGCCCGAATTATTATATTTTGAATGAAAAAATATTTTATGCTTAATTATATCTCCTTTTATCTTTATTAAGCTATAAAACATTTTCCATTCGTTATCTCTCATGGACTACTGAAAAATCGACATGTGACGTTTGCATCGCATTGGGCTTGAATGGAGACAAAATTACCACAACTGAGGCTTGCATAGTAATTTTATTTTAACGATAAATGACTGGATATACAATAAATTTTTTGTGTGATATTTTTTTTCTCCAGTATACAATTGTTAAAAAGCACAAAGATTATATATTTAGAAAAAAATTAATTTTTATTAAGTATTAGGTGACATTATTTTTCAACCGTCAAGCATAGGTTCACCTTGCACTTTGTACAAATTACCCGAGTGTCAAAGTCTACGTACACTTTACATCTACCCCTTTTTTCAACCATCTCTGAAACATGACCTAAACCATAATACCTTACATCTGCAATGGGACTGGGGTTTGCACTATGTCGACATTTTTTTGAGGTACTTGGAGATGAAGAATCAGCACTACGACGACCCCTTTTCCGTGGATGTTCTATTTTTCCAGCGCTCTTTAGTCCAAATGCAATCATGGATTGGAAACGAAGAAGAGAAAGGTCAACTTTTTCCTTCCTTTGTTTACAGTGCCGCCGGTAGAGCAACCATCCATTGGCGATGACTACACTAAGACACCATAAAACTATTTGCATGTACCATATATTGGACCTGACATGGGACCATTTATTCTGTATAGTTCTAAAAGCGTATCCATCAAATCTATTCCCCCCATAAGCCTGTTGTACTTACAAACTATATTTGGCCGACGTACATCTATAAATTTGTTTTCAGATTTGCTGAAGCGACGGCATTCATCTAATGGCTCGATGCAAGTGTAGGTTGACAATAAATTAAGCAGATTACCTTTTTACTTCTTCTATTAGATAATATTGGAATAAGTGGCTCATGACTTACTTAAAAACGCAAATGACAAATATATATTCACTATTCGATATTACTATATTATGAAATGTCACTAAAATCTAATATTACCGGTAAAAAGTGAAGTTTCTAATTGGTTTGAATAATTTAAAACTTGCTCGTTGAATACGATTTGTAAAACCATATAATGTAAGTCATGCGTTTATGAATTTTTGAGGGAACGAAAGAATTTTTACATCAATGCCTGAAATAGTTAAGCCTTGAATTTCTAATGAAATTATTTTCTTTTATTTTCAGAATCTGAAAAATCAGATCATGACAACCAATCTGTGGGTGGAACAGGTAAGAATCTGTTTCTACATTTTCCCTAAAAGTGCTTTACGCTCCCGACAAATATGATGCACGTTTCAATTCGTTTGATATGACTAATTTGAACGCTCCATGTACGTCTCTTACGCGGATTTCCAAATCCGTCCCAAATTAGGCTCTAGTGAATTGGCTTACTTTCACTCTGCATGGTGGTCGCAGTTTGTGTCGTGGCTGCCACAAATTCAATTTCTCAACTTTTCTTAACAATATCTAATGAAAATCATTTAAGAAAAGTGTTTTGCGGGTTCATCAATGGATTTTACGCTATTCACTTCCGGGTTTGGAGAAATCAAGCGGCGGCATTCATCGGTTCCTTAGTTTGCTACGAGTGGCTTCGTAACCCTAAAACTAGCCGTCAAGCAGCTGTAGGACGACTCAAGGAGGACTCAAGGATCCTAAGACCACAACTCTGCTTCGAGCGACAGCTGCACGAAGTGTGTATGTGTTTTCGTAGCTACTTCTAAAAACTAGATCTCTGATGTCGACTTCCTCCTCAACGGCTGCCTTCAACCACTCACCCCCATTTATAAATCCCTCCTTCCAATAGACACACAAATAAGAGGCGAGCTCTTAATACGCAAACCTTCAGACACCTTTGTCCGTCTATAAGGTGAAACTCGACAAAAATGAAGTCATTTGCGCTGAATGGAGAGGATGAGGGTGGGAAGGGGGTCGGGGGGTGGGAGAAGTGGAGTTCATTTATTTGATATTTCTAAAGCTCCAGCCACCCGTTAACCGGCCAAGGTGCAAAAGATGTTTAATTCTTATTACAGACCGACTCCCCAAAAATACGTGAATCGCTATCTTCCTTTTGTTTTCTCCTCTTCCTGTACCACATCCAATATATTATATGTCCTTCTTTGTAAATAATGTCCATCCTTTTAAATTGGGGCTCTGTAGTACTCCCCTCAATATTAGAAATAACAAGCACCGTGCCTCACGCAATCCTTCTTCTAATATCTTCTCTTTCTCTGTCCCCACACATGCTACCTCTGTATAGATGTCACTTTCCTCTACACTTCTATTCCGCACTTTGGTGGCCTATCTTCTCTTTATTTCTGCCTCTCCCTCTGTACCATCTACTTCCCGGGCATCCATTCCGTCAAACGTATTTATAAAAGCCTTAATCCTCTGCACTCAAGTGGCCCTCTCTCTCTTACCGACGCCCCTCCACTCTTTCTTCCCTCCTCAATACTATTACTTTTTCTCTAAATCCAAATCCTCTCATTTTTCTAACATTCCTCCCTGCCCTGCGGTCAAGACCTGCCACCTCCTCATCTCTAAACACCTCCCTCCTAATCTCCACTCCTTCCCCCTCCTCTTTTCTCCCCTCCCACATGCGCTATACCCAATGTGCCGTACAACCTTCTCTGCAGTATCTTAGATATTTTATGTGGATTTGACTTCCGTACCTCTCAATCTCCGTTTTAACGGCCATAGATCCTCTTGTGATCCCTCCTCCCAACATGCCTCTCTCCATGTCACCGCTCACGCCTACTCCCACCACAACCTTAGGTCCGACCAAGGTTTTAACGTGGGCATCCTCAGCTACTAACCCCTCCCTCCCAGTACCTACCCACTTGATCTGAAAAATATAGAACACGCATGCACACTGCTCCTCGACACCCTCTTCTATCCGGGAATCAACAGAGCACTCAAATCCCTGTGCCCACCACTTCCTTTACCGCTCTTTTACCCTCCCCTGCTTCCGCCTCCCCTTCTTCCTCTCTTCTCGTTTAACCCTTCCGGCGGCAGTCAGACAAACCTCTAAAGCTGAAGGAGACCACAGAGGTGGTCGAAAATGCAAAAAAATCTCGTGTAAGTTTATCATTTATGTTCTGTGTCTGTTACTGCCACATTCAGTGTATTTTATTGTCCTCTCATATATAGAAAAATGTGAATAGGTACACACAAATACATTCCCGGTCCAGTTGAATTTTTTCCTCTTTGAATCGGCCATTTTTAAACCTTCACACCACCATTGTGTTAATCGAATTTGTATGTTCCTATTCACTACCTTTTTACCATTCTGTTGGAATATTTATACGCATGTATTTGCCACTGAGCGGTCTGATGGAAAACAGACCGTATGATTGTATGGTCTGAAGGGGTCATTTCCTACTTGGGCTCTACGTGCCCCAAAAACCCTGTTCTATATCTTTCACCACTGTCTGTGTGCTGGTTTTATTCTTTCATTTCGCCTTCTGTGTTTGTCATTCTCTCTCTGCCGGTGGGTGAACCGCAGCCCTAATGCCATCTATTGGCCGCTCTCGTGAGTCATGCCTTGGTGGGTGTTTGTTCATATAAACCTCCGACGATTCCAGTGATTTCCTAGTACTAGATTGCTTGGGGGTCATAGCAACCGACGTGAAATCGGGCGGTTCGGGGTCGTTTCCTAGTCAAGTTGGATTTTTCTATTTGGAATCGGCCATATTTACACATTCACACCACTATTGTGTTCATCAAATTTGTGTGATCCTATCCACTTTCTTTCTCCCTTTCTGTTTTAAAACAAAAGGGAAGGGAAGAGGGGAAGTGAAGAAAGTAAGTGGCGGCGGAAATAAGGGAAGAAAAAGGGAGTAAAAGAGAGACGTTAGTAAAATAGGAGGTACTGGGGGAGGTTAGAGTGATGTGTTAAGTCCCGGCGGCGATAAGGCATGAATAAAGTAAATACATGAGGACTCAAGGTCTTTAAGTTTCAAGGGAGAGGAGGAGGTAGGAGGGGAGACAAGAATACCTACCATAAAAGTATTAATAAATGTGGAGTTGTGTGAAGGAACGTGGGTGGCGACTGGGAATGACACTGAGAGGGAGTGCGGATCGTTTCAGCTGGGGTGGTGGCCATTTATCCGTATGTTCATAGACAGGTCCTGAGGCAGATGTAAAAACTAGGGCTTAGTTGCTATAGGAGAATGAAAACAATATTATTTGTGATACATGAGGGTGAGGGGACGGGAGAAAGAGGAAAAACAAGGACTTTGTCGGGAAGATGGTGGGTGATAATAGGGCCTAAAGTTATGCAACACGGGCGATCTCATGGAGTCGGAAGGGATTTAGTGATAATAATAGATTTGGAAAGGGGTTTGGTGATTACCAAGAGGGCGGAATGGTTGGGGGTCGTCAAAAGGTGAGAAAGAGACAGCAATTGAAAATTTTAGAAGTGGTGAGGTTGCCGGGGAGGATAGGGTAGAGGTTCTTGATGATGCGTCGGAGGAAGTAAACTCCAGGGAAATTGGTGGTACAGAGGAAGATTTAGTCACAAAAACATTTATAATGAGGGAGAGGTTTGGAAGAAGAGGGTTGTTTTAGGATTTTTCTCTGAAAATGGCCTTAAGGAAAGCCTCTGCGAAGGAGAGGTTGATGGAGATTCGAAAGGAAATGGTCAAGGGAGTCGGGGTTGTTACAGAAGCGTCGGCCACGTAGAGAGCGAGAGTAGGGGAGGAAGCGTTTAGTGTGGGAGGGATGGCAGCTGTTGATGTGGAGATATTGCTGCTTGTTGGTGGTCTCAAGATGGGCGTAAGTGTTGAACAAATAGTAGCATAGGGAGATGTCAACATTCAGAATGGTTATACTGGAAGAAGAGATATTAGAGGTAAAAGAGCTAAGGGTGAAGAAAAGTTGAGGGAGGAGATGAAGGTATTGAAAAAATTGATTCCATATGGCCTCAGAAGGAAAAATATCGTCAATGTACTGAAGCCAGAGAAGAGGTTTGAGAGAGCAAGAAGATTGCCCAAAGGCACTCAAGAAGGGGTTGGCATAGGAAGGGCTGAACCGACTGCCCATGGCACAGCCTTTAGTTTTGATATAGAACTTGTTAAATAAGGAGAATGCATTATTAGTTAATATAAAATTTGACAGAGAATATCAGAACTAGGCACGTGAGGAGCAGGGCTCTGGTTAAGACAAAGACGGATAGCGGAATGTCCTTCAGAGTGAGGAATGGATATGTAGAGAGAGGTAACATCTTTAGTGGCCATTAGGATGTCTCAATCAGAATGGAGTGAGGTAGAGTGTAGGCGTTCAAGAAAGTGATAAGTATCATTGATGTGAGAAGGAAGTATGAGGACAAAGGGTTGTATGCAGTGGTCAATGAAAGCCGAGATGCGTTCAGTGGCTGAGTAATCAGAAGAACATCTTGGGCGGCCAGGGTTGTGTGTCTTGTGGATTTTAGGAAGAATGTAAACATTGGGAGTGCGGAGATGTGGAGGGAAGGGGTGAGAAGGGGGATATCTTGGGGAAAGAGGCCTTCATCGGGACATTTTTCTTTAAGGAAAGAAGTAATGTTTTCTAAAAAAAATAGGGTTGGGTTCTTGGGAGTTGTGAGCCGTGAGACGTTCAGGCCATACAATCATTCGTTCATTCACTAAGACCGCTCAGCGGCAAATACATACAAATAAATGTTCAAACAGAAAGATAGAAAGCAAGTGGATAGGAGCACTTAAAAAAAATAATATATATACATTCACTGAGGATCACTCGTGTGACGAATAGACAAAACTTGCCACAAGAAGGCAGACAAAAACATAATTAAACAAAAAAGAAAGACACTTACAAGGAAGTTCCTTAATATTTTGGCGCGGCATGCGCCTTGTTCGCAAATGCATTACGCCACTCTATATCAGCATGAATGACCATCGGTGCACTTGTAAAGACCCGTCCTCGACTTTCCCCGTCCCGCGAAGAGAGGGAGTGAGTATTCCAGACTTCATGAATGAAATCCACTGGAGAAATCATTAGGTGTAAATATGTGACTGTCTTTGACCCAGGGCATAGTTCTGATTGGTAAAATTCTCTGCGCACACAATATTGCTAAATATTTGATATCCTCAATAGTTCGGATCAACAAGGTTACTTTCGTTCATTCGTACCGAATCAATCTTGATAAACATCTACATCTACGTAATACCCTGCGAACCACCACGAGGGTGTGTGGCAGGGGGTGAAGATCACCAAACATGCACTATTGCCATGTAAGTAGGATATATAAGGTAGACATGCTAGAAAATAGGGTCACAGTTTATTAAATACTGCAGTAGATTATTAGTTATTGCAAGTAATTGCAGTAGTAATTACAATAGAATATTAGTTACTACAGTATAGTACAGG
This sequence comes from Ceriagrion tenellum, assembly GCA_963169105.1. Taxonomy (NCBI): domain Eukaryota; kingdom Metazoa; phylum Arthropoda; class Insecta; order Odonata; family Coenagrionidae; genus Ceriagrion; species Ceriagrion tenellum. The sequence continues at coordinate 197,655,453 of OY720632.1, forward strand.
TTAAAATCTACATAATAAGGAAGGGATTATTGGTAGTTATTACATGCATCATACACTATAGACTATTCTAACTATATTTCACCTACCTATCCCTTTTGCTACGTTGCCTAATGTTCTCTCTTATGGTACGCGGGAAAAATGACATTTTAAATCTATCGGTACGACAATCTATCTCTCTAATCTTGTTAATATGGTCAATCCTAGCATAATACCATAGAGTAAATATACTATAGAGTGCTCACTGGGTATACCAAAAACGCTATCTAAATTGATGTAGTTCCAATTCATCTCACTGCGCGCTGGTGTCGTTTTTTTGCGTCTGCTGTGGGAAATGCGGCATTTTACTCAGCCAAGGCGACTCGGAGGGTGAGGCGACTGCTGATGGGGGCAAAGTTTTACAGGTAGGGGATAGCGGGGAGGGGGGCCGTGGGCTGGACTGTCAACGAGGCGACGAAGCGTACTCTGATGTGAGTCTCTTGAGGAGGGAGAGGGTGAACGACGGGCAGTCTCGGACGAGAACTGTCTTCCAGTCCCCCAGACGTCATCCAGTTCCGCCAAGCGTCCATACATGAGTTGAAGCACTCTTTTGCGATTTCTGCTGTTATTTGACCTAAGTTATGATTGGTCGTGAACTCGGATGTAATAGCTAATTTGGGATTCCACATCATCGTAATCGTCATCATATGATTTAATCATCATTTTTGACCGTATTCAACATTATGGAATCGATTCCAGTAAGTGACGACGTCTCTGGTTTTTGATTACTGATACTGCGATGCCGTTGAAAGTTATACATCCCCTCCCAGAATTTCAATCCAAATGAACCCGGTAAATGTCTATGTTGTAGGTAAGAGGTAGCAAGTTTAGGGACACAAGGAAAATTTTGATGATTGACACTTCATCTGATCCTCCTGGCATCAATCCTTTCTCCTGAGAAACAGATGATTATCTTTTTATTATACTATAACTATCCCATGGCTGACACCCGTTGCCGGATAATCACAGGACAAAATACTTTTCGAAATTACATCCTCTATCACCTCCAGAAGATTCTCCTGAAACCTATAAAGCAAATACGTTGTCAAGTGATTAATGCAAAATTTTAAGCAATCTGGTTAACTTAGTTTTCACTCATGATATATTATTCAAAATGTGTAGTAATCTCAGTATACTTCTCAACTTTCTTTGTCTCTTTCAACTCTGAAAAGTAATGCTGATTTACGTGCCTTTCCTATGAGACTCAACAGGAAGAAATTATGTGGAAAGCATTTTCTTCCTGAAGATGTAAAACCCAATGGTCGACTGTAAAAAATTTCTGTTCCTCAAGAATACCTACAAGTACCGATCCCAACTCCTTCGACTGCGGCAATTCCAGTAATACCCATGGAAGCCTCGATTTCTTCTACCTCGGATACAGTTTCTCCAATTCTGTCCATCAAACGCCCGGTGAAAACCTATTCCAGGACCTATACATGCACATCTCCTACCTCTAAGAGTTTATTTCATTCAGAAAAAGCATATCTCACTCCTAAAAGTACCAAATGTTCATCATCGGAACCTAGAATTCCAACCTCCCGAAAATCTCTCTGGAGGATTGAAAATACGGACAAGACTCATGTCAGCGGTCAGTGACCTCCCCCATTCATTCCATTTATCCATCACCTCCTCTAGCCCTTCCGTTACCTTCTACTTCAGGTTTACATGACACTCCGAGAAAAAAGAAACCTTCAAATTTGTTGCAGATGTATAACAGAAAGGTTACCTCTCTCAGAGCATCTCTCGCGAGGATGAAAAAGTAAAGAATTGCACGTAAAAGGAAAATAAACTTAAATTATTTCCTATCTAAGAAGTCATTTAAATCCCGAGAAGCTTCACTTCTGGTGCGAATGCAGTTAATGCATGGTAATCGAAGACCATGGAAAATGGAAGAGAAAAATCTGGCCTTTTCTTTATTTTTCAAATCTCCATCAACTTACAGGCTCCTTTCCGAGAAATTAGTTCTTCCGGGAGAGTCATCTGTAAGACGATGGGCTGGACGATTGTCCAAATTCAAGACAGGGTTTCATGAGTCATTTTTTAGTCGACTCATGATTAAAATTTCGGTGATGTTAGAAATCAGCCGGGATTGTGTACTTATGTTTGATGAAATGTCCTTGAAATCAAATTTGGAATATTCTCCAGCTATGGACTTCATTGAAGGTTTTGAGGATTTAGGGCACTTGGGAAGAAAAGAGAGATTAGGAAAATACGCTGGAGTTTTTTGAATAGGGGTCTTTTTACCCAATGGAAATTACCTATAGCGTATTTCATCTCGGAACGTGGCCTTCCCAGTGCAATTATTAAAGAGCTCGTTCCAATGGCCATCGCAAAACTGATTGCGAGTGTTTGTATGTGACCAGGCAAGCACTAATAGGAAATCCATTACCGATTTAGGAGTGTCAATGACCAAACCATTCTTCTATGTTGGGGATAAAAAAATTTTCTGTGTCTACGATGTGCCGCACCTCATTAAATCTTTGAGGAACAACTTCATTTGCAGCGACTTCGTGCTCAATGGTCACATTCTATCATTTGAAATATACGCCAAGTGTACAAAATCGACACCTCGAGTTCCACCACAAGAGCCCTGTGGAAACTTACTCCGGCGCACATATACATACTCTCATGCTTTTTAAAAGATGTCTGTCAAATTAGCCACGCAAATATTTAGTTTTTCTGTGGCCGCAGCTATACGCACAAGTTTTGACACCGGTCAACTACATCTTAAATCAGCTCTTGCCACTGCCTCATTTATTGAAGACATAAATTTTTTATTTGATTCCCTTTATAGCAGGTCTTTTTATGAACGGAACCCTTTAAGAACTTGACTTTCCAAAGAAAACAAAAATATTGAAGAAATTTTGAAAAGGGGTTCAATGATATTCTCTTCATTAAAGAAGGACAATAGCCGACCACCTTGCTTTGATGGATTTTTATTGAGCATAAATTCAATGGTAGAATTATTGAACGATTTGAGTAACAAATATATTTTAACGGCTAGATTAAATCAGGATTGTCTGGAGAATCTATTCGACAAAAAGGAGATAACAAAGACAAGAGGATATAATATACAAATAGGGAGAGACAAAGAGGATATAATATAAATCCGAGTGTGAAGGCCTTTCGTGCTAGTTATCGGCAGATCTCAGCCAAGTTTATGCTTAAAACACCAAAGAGTTCCAGTTACAGCATCGATGAAGATGAAGTACTGGATGTGAATACATATCCATCTGTGACTTAAGATGTCGGAGGCGACAGTATTATTAACCAGGAAAATGCAGATCAGAGTTCCAGTGGATCAGAAAGTAAACCATTGGGATTGGACTTCACAGTATCTCCGAGCAATGAATGCAGAAAATCTGCAGCTTTAGAGGAATGTTCAATAGTTTATTTCGCTGGGTAATTATTAAAGAGGTTAAAGGATAAATTTATGGGCCAACACTGTATCCACAACTTTTTTGGGGAGAAGAAGTTGGGTAGTAAAAGAGATTTTCTCATTTTTTTTAAGACATTCCCTAGTTTAAAAGATGATTCTTCTGGCCTCATTAGTCCCTCAAATGACTTTATTAGTCTCTGCACAGTTGCACTAGACGTGTTCAAGATATGTTTCCCTAAAATTTCACATATAAGTGACTTAAGAAAAGGAGACGTACGTACAGAAGAATTAGAATGCGAAGTGAGAACTATTTACGCAACAGTGAGTGTATTAGCCACATCGAATTTGCGCTTGTCTTACCTTTACAATGTATGATTAAGAAAACTTGTAAATGGATACTGACAAGTTCGGAGAAATGTAAAGAGAAATGTATCAAATTAAACATATTACGGCATAAATAAATTCAAGGTTTCTTGATATTTCGAATTACTTTCTATAGTGAGTCCATTTCCTCATGACAGCATGCAAATAGTCTACATCTTAATTGAAATGGAATAATTTTTTATACCCGTTCTTGTGTCTTAATACTTACCTAATCGCTAACATTCACATTGACAGACATTTTCCTTTTGTTTCCCATTTCTTGATTATTTTTCTTATAACCCTAACAATCACTTGTGAACCTAGGATATATTCATTTACTTAAAAAAAACTTTGCCGGCGCAGATGGATAAGAAGAACCTTACCCAGTCGGAAGGCCGAGAATAATTCATATCTATTGTTTCAGGCTCGAAATTTTGGCAGTGAAGAATAACCAAATACATTGTGAAAATCTTATAAGTTTTATTGATGATGCCGACAGCTCGATTAAACCGGTCGAATAGACCACAAAAATTTTCATTTTTAGAAAATATAATCGTTAATTCTCCAAGCACTTACGCATCTTATGACTCAATGGAAGGATTTTGAGTCCATATAACTTAAAATATCCGCATGTTTACCCCATACCAATTTTACGCGTTTGTTCAACTTCAGACACGTCGATAATTTCATCACCAGAAGTACTTCAATCTCGCTAAAACCACGCATACATTTTAGCTACCACGAAGGAACAACGTCCACGCCATTAAAAAAATACTCTCTGGCATATAAATGTACGTTAGCCAAATAGTAAATGAGTGCTACTAATCTGCAAGTATCGAAAACTGTCCATTATGTTGTTACAGTTCCATCCTTTGAATATTCGGAATCACCTGCATGCATTCTACGCCTTAGCTTACTGCGCCCGGGCAGAAGCTAGGTTTCGTTCCGCGTGGGTCAATAAAAATTGATACCTCAGAAAATAACTCATATAACGAGTTCATTCTACTTTAAAAAGTCATTTTCATTCGTTCTCTTCATTTCATACTCTTAAAATATCTATGAAATTCCAATGGAACGTAAGTTACCCAGATGCAGAAATTTGAAGGTAATTTCAATAGTAAATTACGATTTGCATAAAGTTAACACCAACATTAAGTAATACATATTAATTTAAATAGTATTGGTGGTGAGATGATCAATGTGTAAGGCCACTTTAGAAATTTGAAGACATTTTCGTGAATACATTGCGGGAAATCGCGATTTTAGTTTTTTTTCCGTGAATACTTTCAGCGTCTATAAATATAATTCAGAAAATTTTCATAGCCAAATGCTTTCAACATTTTCGAAATTTTCATTTTTTCTAAACAAAACGAGTAGCAGAGGCTACTTACCTATTTTTTTCCAAAACAGTCATCGCAGTGGTATGCTATAAGGGATGAAAAACACTTTTACATGAAACCAAATGCGAATTATTAAGCACTTTTTTTGTCAAACCCAGGACTCTTAAGTCGATAACCATTTATCAGCTTACACAAATTATAGGTTGATACAATACCTGAAATTTTGGAATTGATATTCCAAGTAGTTTATCCTACAGAGTTATTTTTATTTCGATTCCAACGTAGCTCGCGCTCGCCGAGTCAAATGCGGACCTGGCGTCAAAAATAATTCCAAAATAATTCCAACGATGCTAGCGCGACGAGGTGCACGAATTCCGAACTACGTCAATTTAGATAGCGTTTTCGGTATACCCAGTGAGCACTCTATGGTATCTTTGCTCTATGATAATACGCAGGGGTTCTTAATATATATCTAACGTCATCTGTGAACAAATCGGTTTCGAATTTACTTAAAAGGTTTAAACTAAATTTTAACCTGCGTTCTGATAGTAATTCCCATCCTAGTTCTTCTATTAAACTCGTAACACTTATACAATTATCATAACGGCATTTAACAAACCTAGCAGATCTCCTTTGCACGCGCTCTAATTCTTTTATCAAACCTTCCTCGTACGGATCCCATACACTAGCGGCATATTCTAAATGAGTCCTGACAAGTGTAAAATAGCTTCTTTCTCGTACTCTCTCATCGCATTTGCCTAAAACCCTTTTTACAAATCCTAATCTACAGTTTGCTACACTAGTTATTTCCCTCAAGAAACGCTGCATCTACCTGTACGTTACCTTCTCCGGAAACTAAAATATCGTGAACAAAAAGACCTAATTGAGTTTCGCAAGACAGTCCCTTTCTGAACTCATCCTGGTTTGTTATTAATAAATCCTGGCTGTCGAGGTGTCCCATTATTGATGTAACTATTATATGATCTCTAATTTTACATGATAGCAACGTTAATGATATTGGTCTATAATTACATGGCTGTTCCCTATCTTAGCTTTTATAAATTGGGATCACGTTTGCTTCCAGTCTTTGGGAACCGCGTGTTCTTCGAGGGATTTGTTAAATATTACTTTAAGATACGGAGCCATTTCGAGAGCTAATTCTTTGTAAACACGAGCTGGAATTTCATCAGGACCTGAGGACTTGTTCGGGCTGATGTTACTTAGTAAGGATACGATTCCGCAACAAGATATATCGATTGGGGACATTGGTTGTTGAAATCGGTCTGGTATGGTTTCGCGGAAACTATGCATAGATTGATTAAAAACACTCTGAAAAAAGTAACTCAAACAATTTGCCTTATCTAAACTGGAAGTTACTATTTCGCCTTTATCGTTTTTCAAGGTATTAACCATTGACTTTTTAGTTCCCTGTACTTCCCTAACATATGACCAAAATGCTTTCGGATTTCCCTCTAGTTGTTCTCCAAGTATTTTTCTCTTGAATTTGCTAAACGCTTTTCCAAGGGCTGTTTTTGCGGCTGCTTTACAAATTTTATAATGCTCGATGGTATTTTTTAGGTCGCTATTAGCTACATTTTTCTTAGTTTCGCGTGGCTAACTCGATGGCGTTTTAAACATTTTCTAACAAGTGACAAGTTGACAAGTGACCGTGTAATTTGGAGGAACTCTTTCCATGTATTGTCTGTATCGCTATTTTTGCTAATGTTCACGAATTTTTCAAAAGATGTCTTTAAGTCAAGCCTAAATCCGTTAAAATCTGCTTTACTAAAAAGGTAAATCTTTCTTTATTTTTAATTAAAATTTTTTTTCAGTATTTAGGCAAAATTTAACGTATACTACCTTGTGGTCGCTTATTCCATCGACATTGTCAACTTTAATAACTTGTTCAGGGATGTTTGTGGCAAGTAAATCGAGAACATTTGCCCCTCTATTAGGAAAATTTACTATTTGATGTAGTGCGTGTGATGCGAACAGGTTAAGCAATGACTCGCAGATATCTTTGTCCCTACCCCCTGACTTATGACTGCATGTTTTCCAATCTATCGATGGTGTATTGAAATCTCCGCCAACAATTATCTGTCGTTCGTTACTATGGGAATTAATGGACCTCATCTGTTTCTCGAGTTCTAATACTGAGTGTACATCGGAATGGGGTGGTCTATAGTAGGCACAAGCATATCTTACTTTCGAATTAGCACATTGAATGGAACACCGTACACTTTCTATAATATTATCGGGAATCACTTCTATTTTGCTGACTATTGTGTTCTTAACTGCGATAAATACTCCCCCTCCCGGTCGACTCTCTCGATCTCTCCTGTATACCCTAAAATTTACTGGAAAAACTTCACTATCAGCAATATTGCTTGTTAACCAACTTTCGGTTCCTATAATTATGTCAGAATTAGTACTCTCTATAAGGTGATGATATTCAGGTAACTTGCTTCTTAAACTACGACAATTAACTACTACTACTGAAAATTCCTCTATTTTAATATTTCTGCCTATTGTATTTGTGGGGTTCGTGTTTTCTAAATTATTGGGAAAGTTACAGTTAGATCGCGTACAGCGAAGAGGAGCTAGGTTTGTGAAACGATGCTACGATACGTTGGCTAGTGTGTCTGGACTGTTAGAAGAATTAGGATGGGAATCGCTATCACAGCGTAGATTAAATTATAGGTTTAACCTCCTAAATAAATTCCAGGAAAATCATTTTACTGACGACGTAAAAACATACTATTAACCCCTTCGTACTACGGCAGATTAGATCGCGCCAATAAAATTAGAGAGCTAGATTGTAGAACCGATAGGTATAAAATGTCATTTTCTCCGCGTACCATTCGGGACCATAACAGCTGTGATCGTCGTCATGAATAGTTCGAGTATTGACAATAGGCAGGCAGTAAATCTTTCTCATTATATTCTCTACTCTCTTATTTATGCATGATGTAAATATTGATGTTCTTATTTATGCATGATATTTTGAATCTGTAGTAGTAGTCTTTGTATCCCTTGCATGTTGGAACGATTGAAGATAGAATGTTTCTTGGGTATTAGATTTTTAATTGGCGCTTTGCATGTGTGGTACGCGGGTTTTAGTGTAATGTCGGTGTTCTACCCTATCATTCATGCATGCCTGGTGCGAAAGCACCCCTGCCACACACCCTTTGGGTGGCTTGCAGGGTATGACGTAGATGTAGATGTAGATGAAGGGTGTTTGGCAGGGGGTGACACATCACCAACATGTACTACTGTCTAGACATTTCTTTCACCAACAATCACCACACTATGGGTATGTTACAAATGCTACAGACACCACTAAATTGATCTATAATGTAACTATGTAAACGTGATACCAGAGTAATGCAGGGAACCCGCAAAACTTGGTGTGGTGGAGTGAGGAATGAGGGAAAAGGGGTGGGGAGGTAATCACAGAGTCCTTGACTGCAGTTCGGCCAAAACGAACGCTGACTAGCTGACTAACCTACTCTCATACTTTATTTTTCTTTTATGTTGCTTATGCTTGTGTTCTCTGGTGTACGCCTGTTTATATTGTGTCACTAATGGGTTAGGTCGTGAAAAACAGTATTTATGCAAGTGTAATTCGTAAGTAATATAAGAATAGTAATGTTTAATCTAAATCTGCAAGTCAATCCCTGAGGCCTCACTTGGAGTAAGCCGCTAGTATATGGGACCCTTACGAAGTAGAAATAGTTTCAGATGTAGATCGAATACTTCGGAGGGCAGATAGATTTGTTAAAAATTGTATCATAAACATAGAAGCGTAACAAAATTGTTGAAGGAATCGGGGTGGGAACCTCTATCCTATCGAAGGGAAAAATATGTATTAAATCTTTGACCAAAGTTTGATGTGGACTATTTCTTGCCGGACGTTCAACATATTTTGCAAGAGCCAAACTATTATGGTAGAAACGATCACAGGAATAAGATTAAAGAAATAGACTGCAGAACTGATAGATTTAAAATGTCATTTTTTCCACGCACAATAAGTACATACAACAACGTACATAATAGTTGCGATAGATCAGTTCTATGATACTGACTAGGTTAAATAGACTTTTTCAGTTGTGATAAATATCTTAACATGATAATTAGCTATTTATCTCGCAGGTGATCTCCGGCATGATAAACTTTTGCATGTTTTCGTACCTTGTAGGGCTACTTATCTGTCGAATAATATTACTAACCAGTAGTTGTATCTTGAGTAGTGTACTGCATGGTAGCATGTTCTTCTACGTATCACTCTCCTAGTTTCTGGTCTGACTGAGTACCATTGTTCTGACTGCTTTTTGCCTGCGCCTGGCATCTGGGGGAAAGTGCGCGGTTCTGATTTGAACTGGGATGAGTGCTGCATGCCTGGTGTGGAATCACCCCGTGCCACACACCTCAGAGGTGGCTTGCACGGTATTTCGTAGATATAGATATAGAAAGTTCGTGAGACTTTTTCATATAAGTTTGCATTCTTACATAAAGAACGATTAGCTATGGTCTCGTATATGCCAAAAAAAATTAAAATGGTACACTTACTATCTTCGCAATACTTAGATAACAAAATATCTGAGAGTGAATGCAAGAAAACACTCTGGATTTTAGAATATAATAGAACAAAAGGAGCTGTAGACCATGAAGATAAACTTATAAGATAGTATAAATGCGCGAGAAAATATTATAGATGGCCATTCAGGCTGTTCATGAATATAATCGATATGCACCTAGTAATGCATTCGCCATATCTATGTGCAAACATCCAGAATGGAATGGCAAGACTTAGTTTAGAAGAAGGGTCTTTCTCAAGTCTTTAGGGCATGAACTTGCTCAACCAAGCATGACAAAACGCGCAGAAACAACGAATTGTCTACATGTTACTTCTGCTCTTCTGGCATGAGAAGTAAAAGAGTCAAACTCCGAAATGGCCGCATCTGAACCCAGTTACGGCAAACCCAAAAGGGGCAGATGCTCTACTTGCCCACGAAATCTTGAATTATAGGTAAATTTAAGATGCTCCGTGTGTAAAGCATTTGTTTGTGCAGAACATCGCAACAAAAATGTCACAAATACATGTAAAATTGAAGGGTGTAATTGAATTTTCCTCTTTTTTTGCAAACAATTCTTTGGATCTCTCCATGTTTCCGGGATTTCTTCCGCGTAGGTTGTTTGTGGGACAACAGTTTCGCTGGCAGTCCTGCCAGCGTCTTCAGGTCGAAGTGTAGTGAAGCATGTTGGCCGTCCTTATATATCGTCGTTTTCCCGCGTTTTTCTTCGTTCAGCTCTGTGATTGGCTGAGGCGCGAATCACCCTTTTCCAAGCGCTGTGTAGTGGATATCCGTCCTCTCTGTTGAAATTGTTCGGTTCCTTCATTATTTCTATTGCCTCTCGTATTTGTCTCGGGAAGTATCTGCTTTCCTTGGTCAGAATCCTGGCGTCTTCGAATCTAATAGTGTGCCCTGGTCCACTCCACGCGTGTTCGGCGATGGCGGAGCGGCTGAACTGTTTCTTTTCAGTCGTTCTCCGGTGTTCTTTCATTCGTACGATCATTGAACGGCAGGTCTCACCAATGTACGCCTTTCCGCATGAGCAGGGGACGTTGTAGACTCCTTCACACAAATCATGCGGAATCTTGTCTTTAAGTCCAGGTAGAAGGTTTGCTATATTGATTGGTCACACAACCGTATCTCGTGACCACACCATGTCTTTTCAGAGCTCTGGAAATCTTCTCCGAAATCCCCGCAATATACGGGATTCTTGCGTATGCTTTACGTTCCGGCTCAACATCTCTCTCCTCTCCTCTGGTATTATCGGCAGGGGGCTGGTTTCGTTTTTTCTCCTCCTTCGCGGCCCTTTTCAGGACCATGTCCTTCATATAGCCATTTCTAATAAGTGCAGCCGTGAGATGTTTCTTCTCGTTCGTCAGCGAGTCAGCATCAGAAATGTTGTACGCTCTGTTTATTAGTGTTGCCACTAGAGACGCCTTCTGACTCGGATGTTGATGTGACGCTGCGTTCAGGTAGCGATCCGTATGTATCGGTTTCCTGTAGACGGCGTGACCCAGGCTCCCGTTGGTCTTTCTGGTGACCATGACGTCCAAGAAATTTAATTTTAATAATTTTCACTCAAATCACTCAATTTCAAGAATAACACCGGTTAGGATGGGAGGCTATGGTGGCAATCAAACACATAGAATCTCAGCGGCCACTGACCCCTCTTATCATGAAACGAGTCACCTCGGGGAATGTTCCATGGCCACTCTACCCCCCATCTCCCTCCATAGCACACCATAAATCCTCAAAGAGCACTTTATTCACTAATAGCGAAATTATCACAGAAAATTTTATAGGCACACACAGTAGTAACACAGAACAATATAAATATTGGATAGTACGAAGTAGATGGTTTGCTATATTGAGCATTGGAGTAAACTGAGGGAAACCATAACAATGAGAGAAAGCATATGATAAATCATGAACTGAATAATTGGAACATATAATACAAGTGATATTTAACAAGACCCAGTGTCTTGACTCATTGTAATCAGACCTTAACTCCATGATAACCCTTCAGTTGAGAGACATGACACACATGGCTATTTCAAGTAATACAGTTACAGGAGAAACATATTTCTTAAGGGTAAAGGGTCCTTACCAAGTAGGCATCAATTTAGCTATTTTTTTATCTGCCTTTGAACTATTGGGATGATTTTTGCAATGCCCAGGTGCAAAGGTTACTTGAAAGTGGAGTTTATTGAAAGCTTCTCTCTATTTTACTTTCGCCTTGTTCAAAGTGGAAATGACCTGACGCAAACAAGACTTCCTTTGTTCCTCACTGACCTTATCACAATAAGTCTCCCTTGAGATAGACCAGTGATTTGTCAGTGAATGAAACAACTGTTTACCACTTTCAAGTAACCTTTGCACCTGGGCATTGCAAAAATCATCCCAATAGTTCAAAGGCAGATAAAAAAATAGCTAAATTGATGCCTACTTGGTAAGGACCCTTTACCCTTAAGAAATATGTTTCTCCTGTAACTGTATTACTTGAAATAGCCATGTGTGTCATGTCTCTCAACTGAAGGGTTATCATGGAGTTAAGGTCTGATTACAATGAGTCAAGACACTGGGTCTTGTTAAATATCACTTGTATTATATGTTCCAAAAGTAGAATGATGATTATGACATAGAATAGAGAGGGCTGACTTAAGACTTCTGTGCAACCTTTCCACTTGGTTAGAACAAGGGTAGTAAAGGCCGTATCACACTATCGGTTGCCGGTTAACATTGCCCGTTGCCGGATGCGGTTGCAGCGATCCTTGGCTATCACACTAGTGGTTGCCGGCCTATCCATTGGTCGTTGCGCTTTAGGGTAGGCATTTGTTTTCTTGACCAACTCGTGTTTGTTTATATTTTCAGTGAAGGCGATAAAATACTTGTATCACTTGTATCTCAGGCGCTAACTCGTAGAGACGGCGTAAAAGTTTTGCTATGTCACCAAGAGAAGTTTGTTTGAGAAGTTTAAAGAGAAGAAAATTGTTCAAAATCAAGATGGCGCCTTTCAAATGTAAACAAGAGTATCACGTGATTACGGGTTAAGCCACTATTGGCTACGGTTGCCAAAGGCCGGTTGAAAAATAGAATTGCTTCTATTTTAGATCCGACAACCTTAACCGGGAGCCGGATGGCGCTGATTGGTCGAGGAGCCAACCGCAACCGGCAACCGATAGTGTGATACAATAAGAGGACACTTGCTTTATGCCAAATTGTAGGCACATCTGATTGACCAGATGAGACTTGAAAACAGCAGCATTGTCAGAGACAAGATATTTTTGATATCCCAGTTTAGAGAATACTCTTTGTATGAGCACTGAAACGATAGCTCCAGCGGTAGCCTTACGAACAGGTTCCAGGAGACAAAACATGCAAAATCCATCAATTAATGACAAAACATACTGATACTTCTTGTTCTTTGTGGACCGAAGAGGACCAACAAAATCTAAGAAGAGTCTTTCCAAAATGTCATTAGGTGGTTTGGAAGATTACATGCCAGGGGGAGAATTATTTCTTGGTTTGCAAGTCTGACACATGTGGCACTTTCTGACCATGTCAAAAACTTCCACCCTTATGTTCTTCCACAAATAATCTCTGCATATTTTATCATAAGTCTTAAACATCCCAAGATGACCACCCGGGCTAGCACAGTGAAAATACTGGAATATCATGGACTTTAGAGAAGCAGGCAAGACTACTTTCCGCTTTTTTGTTTGTGAATTACCAAAGCACAGGAGCTGACCCTTGACAAAATAGTTTGGACAAGATAAGGTATCCTTTTCTAATTTCAAGAATATTTCCCTCAAAAGACTATCAGATTTCTGGTGATCACAAATATTCACAAAAGACAGTGGAATATTATGCAACACACAGGCAATTGTAGGCGAAGGCTCCTAAGTCACCTTAACTATTGGAGTAAACTCATCATTAGAATGAGACTGTACAGTCATTATGGTCTCTTATTACGAGAAAATGCCATTTTTAATCTCTCTGTTTTACAATCCATTTCCATAATTTTTTTTCTCATGATCTGATCTACCAAAGTATGCTGTAGTTCGTCTGAAAATAAATTGGTTTTGAATTCACATAAAAGAGTGAGTCTAATTCTCAATCGACAGTCGGAAAGCGAACCCCATCCCAGTTTTTGCAAGAGGTGAGTAACACCAAAAGGGCTATCATGACGGCCTTTCAAGTATCTTGCTAATCTTCTAATAAAACACGATATCTTTCGGGTGGCAGGGCGTATATTTTTGACCCAACTCTGCGTTCTCAGTACTGAGGAAAGAGTAAGCGATAATTCTTCTGACGTTTTCTTGGTGATTGACATAAAAATAAGAGAAGGAAAATAAATCCCAATTCACACGATTTTCGATCCAGTTCGAGACTAAATGTTACCATAATAGTTGTGATAGATCAGCTCTAGGACACAAACTAGGTCAAATAGGTTTTTTCAGTAGTGACAAATATCCTAACATGAATTGTAGATGTAATCTCCGGCATGATATACTCCTGCATGTCTTAGAACCTTAGAGTGCTATTTATTTGTCGCATTAATAATGCTACCCAGCTGTTATATTGTGAGTAGTGTGCTATATGGTAGCATGTTCTTCTACTTATCACTCTCCTAGTTTGTGGTCTAACGGCGTACCGTTGTTGTGACTGCTTTTGGCCTGCGCCTGGCATTCGGGGGAACGCTCGCGGTTCTGATTTGAACTGGGATGAGTGCTGCATGCCTTGTGTGGAATCACCCCGTGCCACACACCCTAGTGGTGGCGTGCGCGGTATTTCGTAAATGTTCGTAGATGTAGATGAATAACGCGAGACAGGCAATCAGCAAACCGTATTAGTAGAACCACGGACATGATGAATGGTAAATTTATAGGAAGAAAGTTTAAGTACCATCCGGCCAAGTTTTCCCAACTGTTTAGGATGCGAGAATAACCAAGAAAAAGCACCATTATCTGTATACAAATGAAACAGTTTTACTTGGAGATACACACTTAATTTGTCCATTCCCCAACAAATGGCCATGCATTCTAACTCATAGATGGAAAACTTCCTTTTGTGATCAAGCAAGGCTTTACTGGCGCACGCCACCGGAATAAAATGTCCATTCACCTTCTGATTCAACACATCGGCCAAGGCAACATTACTTGCGTCAAGGAACAAATAAAATTCTTCGTCGAAACGAGGGAAAGAAAGCACAGGCGGATTCATTAAAGCTATTTTCAACTGACTAAAAGCTTGGTTCTCCGCCGTTGACCAAAAAAAGGGAACATTCTTACGTTTCAAACGATTTAAAGAAATAGAAATTTCAGAATACCTTGGAATAAACTTGGAGTAAAACCCACACATGCCGAGAAATCTCGCAACTTCGTTGAGATTCTTTGGAACAGGAAAATCTTTGATTGGCTAAATTCTGTCCGGATCAACCTGGAGTGTACCGTCCTTGATTAAATGGCCCAAGAACGTAAGAGAGGCAGTACCCAGCTTAACCTTTTCTTCACTAACGGTGAGACCTGCCACTCGTAGCCTCGAAAGGATGGCCCTCACATGATTGACATGTTCACTGGAAGTTTTAGAATAAATACACAAATCATCAATATACGGGTACACACAAGAATATTTTGAATATCCCAACACTTCATTAATCAGCCATGTGAAGACCTGCGGAGAGTCAGCGAAACCAAATGGCAGTCTGGTGTTTTGGAACAATTCAAACGGCGTAACAAATGCCGTATATTTCTTAAATTCCTCGGATAAAGGAATATGATGGAAAGCAGAATTTAAAGCAAGGAGAGAGAAATATTTGGCACTCGACAAATATTGAAAAGCATGCTCCACCAATGGTGTGGGATAGCCATCAACCTTCACCTGCTTCCTTAACTTTCTATAATCCACCATTAATCTGTCATTTCCATCTTTCTAAGGAATTAGAAATGCAGGAGAAGACCAGTTTGAGTTGGAATCTTCCACAATACCTTTGTCAAGCAGCGACTGAATGTGTTTCTTCATCAGCTGAGTTTTAGGAGGAGAAAGAGAATATGGATGACTTCGAATAGGCGTAGAATTAATTAACTCAATTTCGTAAGTCATCAGAGATGTCACTCCCAATTCACGGATGAGAACGTCAGGATATTGCGATAACAATCGCTAAAACTCACTTCACAATTCATCAGAGGGTTGAACTGATTCATTGGACACTAAGGGCCCGGCATAATCTGTCAAACCACCTGTTCTTTTCCAAACAAGGAACAAGACATGAATTTCTCGTCGATTTAATTTAATTTGTTTTCGAAATCTCGTTCCCAGATACCCCACAACTAAACAAAAGAGAAGGCTTATTTG
Organism: Ceriagrion tenellum; assembly: GCA_963169105.1. Classification (NCBI taxonomy): domain Eukaryota; kingdom Metazoa; phylum Arthropoda; class Insecta; order Odonata; family Coenagrionidae; genus Ceriagrion; species Ceriagrion tenellum. The sequence continues at coordinate 197,671,499 of OY720632.1, forward strand.
GAAATGCCTCAGCATTTTCCAAAACAATCATTTGAGATTTTTTAATGAAGTCAAAACCGAGAAGTACAGGAAATGGAACTTTAGCAACATAAAACTTGTGTACCCAAGAGAATTTTCCGATTTGAAGTTTCAGCTGAACAGAGAATTTGAGTTAATTCGTTGTCTCGGGCGTGACTTCATGGAATCAACTTAACATTATGAAAAGTAAAGAAAACTTAGTAATTCTACATAAATAATTATGTGGAATTATAAAGTTTTCTTTACTTTTCATTATATACCTATAGAGAATTTGAGCCTGAAAGCTTCACTGGAGATAGTAACTAAATTGATAGAATCAAAGTGCTTATTAAGACCGCGAAGTTTTAGTCTCTGGAAGAACTTCTCGTCATTGAAATAGAACAACCTGTATCAATGAGTGCATGAAAAGAAACACATTGAATGATTACAGGAAGTAGAGGCAAATGAGTAGTATGAGGGTGGGGAAAACCCATCATACTGATAGCTGGTAAACGTGTTTGACGTTTTTACTTCCGACATTCACTTACATGATGACCAAATTTATGACAGAAGGAACATGTTGTTTGCCTCGAAACTGCGGTAGGAGCGTTATGAGAAACTCCATGGAACGTATTCAAATATTCAGCTGAAGCCATTAACTCCTTCGTGGCTCTAGAAATAAGGGAGTCTAACTCAACAAACGTGGAGGGTTGGATAGAGAAAATGCCGGTTGATTTAGTGATAGGGTTCAAGCCATCCGTTATTATCTCAACCGTTTGAGTCTCAGGAAAGTCCAAAGCCAACACCTGAATCGCATTTCGAATGGAACATGCAAAATCATTGGGAGTTTTACAAGGAAATTGAAACCTCTTGATGTTTTTCGCGACTAGCCGATCTATCTCACGATTTCCCAGAATACTTCGCCATAAACGTTGGGTGAATTGGGGCCAAGAGTAATTCTGAGTAGATAAGGATATCCGAGATTACCGCGAATTAGTAGGTAACTTAGTAACAACCAAATATAAGAGAGTAGTCAATGGAATGAGAAAAAGAGACCCGATTTCGTTGACCTTAACCATGAAAATATACCAATTTTCGGTATTCGAAACGTCAAAAGGAGGAACATTTGCAATCAAATCCTTGAAAATGACGAGACCATCAGATAAGGGTATAATAGGTTGCCCCTAGGTAGCCAAAAGGGTAGGATTTGGGACGTTGACATGCTCAGAAGGAGCCACAGGTGTAATTTCCTCCGAAACCACTGAATTTTCCGACTCGCCCGTTTGATCATTTGACCTAGCACGCCTATCCTCGGCCGTAGTAACATACGTCCGGGCATACTCATTTCCCGAGTTCTACAAACAAACAGGCATGCTACCTAGCAACTTTATACCAAAAAATTTCAATACGGAAAATAAAAAATTTCAAAACATCACCAAACACCGACTCCTCAGGAAACACTCACCGACTATACAGGAAAGACAATAACGTAACCACGCTTTACTACCAATTTTAAAGCAATCGAGGGAAGAGTCGAAGATGTCTCTCTCCGAGAATGTCCTAAAAACAAATTCTTCCCAAAATACGATTTAGAGAAACAGGAGGAATCGGGAACAATCAAGTATATAAAATTACCACCAAATGAAAGATAATATTTTTGAGCAACATAACACGTACAAACAAAGTAAGGGTCAGCCAACCTGTGTTCTGACGTCTATGTTTCAAAATTTTCTGGTTTTTGCCTTTGTGCCCAGCACTTCTCCCTTAACACATCCCCGTAGTCTTCCGTCTCCAACTGCTATATAAACGAGAGAGGATCTGGTGAGGGGACGTGGCGGACAGGAAGTGGCGGACAGGACGTGGCAGGCAGGATGTGGCAGGCAGGACTTGCTGGCAGGAGACGCTGAGTCGCGGAGATGTCTGGAGTTCGCGATCGTAGTTGGCGCGACAGATGTCATTAGCGCGTCAGTGGCGAGGCGCGCCTCGGGCAATTCCTTTGGCTATATCCGGAGGATAATTAGTCCGCAGAGGATAAATTGTCGAAAGAGGAATGAAATGGGGAGGGGGTATGCTAAAAAAAATGCTTCAATCGAATGCAGCAGCAAAACTCTGTTCGGTTGCCAGCCTACGGCAGACAGAAAGGCTCGTAATCTCGGACTCAAGTCTATCAATATTTTTTAATTCAAAACTGCATCCATTTCTCAAGAAGAAGACAAAACATTTCATTTTTAATTTCTGGAAGCTTTCAATTTTTCTCTTCCATCTATTACCAATTAGAACAAAAGCTCGTGGTAATATGGAATTCAGCGTAAAATGAAGGACGAGCAGAAATGGCGCGCTCTCTTTGAAGATAATGGAAAGGATGCTCTGGTCTTTTAATTTATACCCGGGACATTAAATCTACCTTCGGAGGAGTGTCGGTGCTTCGGCAGAGGAGTAACAGACGAAGGAAGCATCGTGCTCGAGATTGCTTCTTTGAGATCCACTTTATCCGCAGGAGGAAGAGGATGGGGATGAGGGCTTAGTCGGAGCCGGAGGAGGGTGGAAAGGGAGAAAGTGAAGAAGGTCGGGAGTGGGTGGAAGGGGGTGAGAGTGCAAATATTCAAGCACCCTCCCCCCTACTGCATGCATCGCATCATCGCTGTGGGAGAGAGCGGCGCGAGAGGCGTAGAGTTCTGGCTCCACATCCTCTTGGTCCGGATTCTAATCCCGGCTGATGTTGAAATTTCCCAGTGGATACGTGTCCTCCCGTGAGATGCCACGTTGAGAACTAATTGAGTGAATTTCGAGCTTCGAGCTTAGGTGAAGTGACCCCGAGAAGGTAATGCCGAGGCTAGTTTCGTTGTCCTCAAAATTTGTCAAAAATAGCGCCTACCGTCCGTTGATTGTTTGTTTACCTTCAACCTCTCGGACTGTGGCACCTAGCATATCATTTGGACATCTGTTTACATAGTAAATACATACATCTAACAGTCTCGAACACCTTGTTCCCTCAAATTCCAAAAAATCCACAGTAGAGGAGGGCGTCTCGGTAGTTTAACTAGCTAAAGCACTCGGCGCGAGATTTCGAAGGTTTTGGCGAATGGTTTTTCTTCGGTGTAATTTCTCACTTACGAGTGACTCCGTGAATTAATACCGAGGCAAGTCTCGTTATTCTCAAAATTTGTCGAAAAGGAATTCACTCCTCCCTTTGTGTAGCACTCCTTCCCTTGAATGAGGCGTTAAACTGTCTTCCCTTCGTGTCCCGACGTTAACTTTCGGCTTGTGACGACCCAGGTTTTTTCTTCACTCAACCTGTCAGATAACATTTCTCTTAACAATCCATTTCTCAGCGCTAAATGACGCATATCACTGCTAGACTGCAGTCATCAACCATTCTCTCCGGAAAACATTTGTTCTGACGTATCCACGAATACACTCTGTCGTATAGAATCCGACTTTTCTTTTCAAGCTTTTGCCATCCGCTAGCTTCTTTATTTTATTCATTAAAAATCTGCGTGCAAGCAGACTGTGAGAGGCTGTGTTTGGGAAACACTCTTTCAAGTCAAGTTGGTTTTTCCTACCGGGAAGTCACGCAAATGCATTCTAAAATATTAGGAATAGAAGAATTATCTCTGTCATTCCACATGGTAAATGATTTATTTACACGACCGGTTTCGCCGCAGTGCAGCATTATCAGGTGCTGATGATGTCCCTGAAGATGCTGCACTGCGGCGAAACCGGTCGTGTCAATAAATCTTTTACAATGTGGAATGGCAGAGTTAATTCTTCTATCCCTGATATCAAGGAACTCCACCGAGTAAGGCTTGAAACTATCCTCTACATTGTTGCAGACTTTTTTCAAAATGCGAGCAAATTAAAATATATTCCTATAATTTTTATTACCTTGGAGCACTCATATATTGTTCTCTCATCAATCAAATTAGCCACTCGTCACTTGAAAACCTTGAGAAAGTTTATTTTGGAGCATTTTCTCATCTGTAGTAGACGTTTCCTTCGACACTTGAGCACGAATTGCACCGTCAATGAGCTGGCCGATGCCTACGTTTGCTTTAAGCGTCGTATCCGTCGGTTGACAACTATTCATTGCTCTGTGAAACTGAAAGGTCATTAATCGTGATAAAAATTATATAGATTGGTGAATATTTCGTTGAATGTTTGCATTGAGAAACAGTATGGAATTAAAACTTTGATATGAAATGTCTTATAAAACAGTACAGTCTGTCGTGCCAACGACTGGCAATGGTGCAACGAAATTGTGTTTAATACAAGACAGCTTTAACTTAGAAAGTGAACACAATATCTCGACGAGCGATTAAGAGGAAAACAAAAGAGGATTACAAGAGGAAGAAGCGATGGTAACTTTGTAGTTTATGACGTCATAATGCCAAAGAAAATCGCCGCCAAATATGTTTGCAAACTCAATTGCTTTGTATCAGCATAAGAAATCGTTGCAAATTAATGCGATTAGTTCTTAAACGTATTCAAACGAAAGAGTTTTAACTGTTGTAAGTAATGGAAATATGAGTATAGCGCCTTAAGGAATTAAGAAATAATTAAGAGTTTGTTTCATTCAGAGGAAAGGTATTTGTTTTTCCCAAATAAGAAAACTAATACTAGTGGAAAATGGTTATCAATATATTGGGAAAAGCATAATCATATCGTGTTTATCTCGGTAGCCCATGAAATCTTCCACGGAACATTCCGGAAAATATTCGCCGTGGTACCAGACACTCGAAGATACAGCTAAGTCAAGGTTTTAAATGAGTATGAAGGCAATGAAAAATAATGGTAATTTCATTCCATTCATTCGTTTTAAGCAATGCATTCACATCAAGTAACCCGTATCCTCAACTCAGAAGAACACTCTTTACGCTAGAGGCGAGAAAAAATCGTAGAATTGAAGTTTTCGAATATTGACACTCAAGGAGGATACTGAAGTGGGAGATAGTGTCAGAAGAGACAAAGTGCACTAAAGAATAGGATTCGTTGAGCATATTGAATCAAACTTGTGGAAGTATACTGTAAAGTAGAAGAGGATTGAAGTATTTTCATCAAAATATGGAAGATGAGGTCTGAACAAATGGACCCTCGGACCTCGAGGTATCCACTTTGAAAAAGCGCGCAATGTGAAGAATAAAACTGAAGGCTTAAGAAGAGAAGGGAAGAATTCCAGAGAAAGGACAAGATATGAATATATACTTACATCAAGTAAACATGCTTTTATGCTAGAGCCATTTTGTCCGAGTAAATCTTCTGATGTGGCATCTATATTTCGTCTGTATGTTAACTCATCTCTTCGCCTTTTTTGGGGTTCTTTCCTATATTAAGCCATCATTTTCATCCTTTACAACCCTGTTGCGCCTTAGGGTGTGTCCCATCCATCTAGTACTTCTTCTCTGCAGAGCGCACCGTATGAGTTTTTGCTCTTCTACCCTCCCCATTAGGCTTTCTTATTTCTTATTATATCATCCATTTTATCTTTGGTACCAGTGATGCAGCTAAAACTGGAAGGCCGGAGCAGTACCCCGGATACCCAAGGCCTAGGGAAGGCAAAAATCATCCATTTAAGGTAGTCCGACCGAGATAGTTCCCTAGTCATAATAGAGACCATATTCGTTTTAATGACACCAGCTGTAGGACACATCAGTTAAATAAGGCATTATTAATGGTGCAATCATATAGTTTTATATGACAGAAATTGTTAGGAATTGAATGAAAATATCTAAATAAGTCTTTAACTTGACTCATTTTTTTCGCGCGGTGCGTTTGAAACTCCTTCAAAACGGAAGGTTTTTTGTGATTCCAAAGAATTAACTGAGGTGACAATACGACTTATTTTCAAATTTAGTTGAGAAAAAATACAAACTACAAACTGTTAGTTTTCGTACTACTTCTACGTGTTATAAATACCTCTTTTTTAAATATTGTCTCTCTGGAGTGCATGCACGTACCGTTTCCCGTGTAAAAGGGCTGGTATTTTATTTGGCAAATATCTCCAAAAGTAATGTAATGAGGAGTAGAATTTTTCATGTCGTTGGATACGTGAGATACTTTGCTTGGAAATGAGACCATATTTATCGATTTCTAAGTAAAATGATATTTCGCTCGGACTACCTCAAGAGATATATAAATTTCCTGGTCTACACACATTTTTGTTAAAAGAATATTTTAGTGCTCGATAAAACTGCCAGATTCCTGGGGAGGAATGTGCGTGTTCTACTCCTGCGCTCCTGGTAGCCTAGCCACACCAAGATTTTCATCGAAAAAAGTATAGACCAGGTGAAACTGGATATGGAACAGAAGGGATAGAAAGAAGTGGTACCCATGTTAAGTCAGTCGATCTTAGGTCGACTGCCTAGTGGTGATCGTTGTCGGGAATAGGGGCTTGGAAGAGCGGGAATATCTGAGCGGATGAGAGACGTAGCTCAGGAATCTACATCTACACCTACATACTACCCCGCAAGCCGCCGCTTGGGCGTGTGGCAGGGGGTGGTAGGTCACCAGCCGTGTAAAGATGAAAAGATTTGGGGGTGAAATGGTGACATGAGAGTGTGTTTGGAGGAGCTCAGTGTCTATTGTGGTCGCTTATTGTGCACGGAAAAAACTAATTTTTGTATCTATGTGTTTGGCAGAGTATCTCTCTTATTTTATCGCTTCTGTCAGACCTAGAGATGTAGTGAGTAGTCATGAAAATATTCTGTGTCGCTCTGAAAAATATCAGTTCTGAATTTATCAAGCAGCCTAAGCCTTGAGTGCAGCCTCCGAGTCTCTAGGCGCTCCCACCTTAATCCCTCTAACAGTTATTTTTACTCAGTTTTTACTGTGGTCGCTTCTTGTGCGCGGAATGAGCGTGAGTGCGAGCGATGCTGGGCGTGAAGGTGTCGGCCATTTTTCCCCGCGACTCGAGGGATGGAGTGGAGACAAAGAGGGCTGAATTTGTGGCAAGAGGGTGAGTCGCTGAAGAGGATAAGAGGGTGGGGCGGGAGGGAGATTGGATGGGAGATGGTTGGGGGGGGGGGGGGGTGGCTGGCTCCATGTCGTAAGATTGATGGGAAGGGAGTGATTGATTTTCTCGATTCTTCGGGTAATTAGTCGGGTTACGATATGATTTATTCGTCTCTTTGATTGATGAAATGGAGGATCTCGCCTTCTCGTCCTCTCACCCTCCTGGAGATGACGTCGACGGGCCTTCCCTTCTAACCTCGGAATTGTCATTTTTATAAATGTGTAAATTATAATGAGGGAATGATTGCGAGAGTGTGATTTGGGGCAATGGAAGTTGGCGAGGAGGAGCAAAGGGCCGCCCCGCTCTCTCAAGTCCACTGTCCACATTTATTTGACTGACACACTTATGAATCTATATCTACATGATACCATGCGAGCCGCACCATGGGCGTGTGGCATGGGGTGTTAGGTCACCAGCCGTGTAAAGATGTAAGTTTTTGGGAGATAAAATGTATTTTAGGAGTGTATTTAGTGGAGATCAGGTTTTATTGTGGTCGCTTATTGTTCGCGGAAAGAACAAGTTTTTGTATCTATCTGTTTGGCACTGAATTTCTCTTATTTTATCGCGTCTGTCAGACCTAGAGATGTAGTGAGGAGTCATGATAATATTCTCTTTGTCGCTGTGAAAAATATCAATTCTGAATTTCTCAAGCAACCAAAGCCTAGCGTGTAGCCTCCGAGTGTCTAGGGGCTCCCACCTCAATCCCTCTAACAGTCGTGTAGCACTATATGTTCATTCGTAGCAGTTTTTAACTGAGCGTGCTGCTTTTCTTTGTATTTTATTAATTTGTTTGTTTAAATCTTTATGACCAGGGTCCCAAATGCTCGCGGCGTAATCGAGGTGTGGCCTAACCAGAGCGAAGTAGCATCTCTCTTTGACTTTTTCATCCGAGGACCTTCGTATTATACGTTTAACAAAACGTAGTTTCTTTAATACTTCACCACATATGTTCTGTTTGTGTAATCCCCACATTATATCAGAAGTTAAGTTAATACCAATATATTTTACTATATTTGAAGATTTTATGTTTACTCCCCCCACAGTATAGGTATGGCATTTTTGTGATGACTTCCGCAGGAAGTGGACTGTGGTGCAACTGGTGGTGGTGGGGGGAGAGTGGGAGGAAAAGGGAAGGGGTGCTTTTGTCGGGCGCTACACCCGTCGTCCGTGGTCCGCAGAGCGACGTGCCGAAGGGGGATGGGAAAGGGAGGGTAGAGGGATTACTCCGGTCGGTAATGAGCTTGAGTTATGCAGGATTGGGATATCAATGAAACGCGTGGTTGACTGGGGCGCGTGAGTGCGTAACCTTCGCCAAAATAAGCGACTTTGGCTTGGCCTTGGAGTGAGGCAGCAATGCAAGTCATGAAACAATGTTATGGCAAGAAATAAAGTTTAATTTTTCACAAGACACAAGGGGTTCAAGTATTTTTAAGACATTTATGAAGCTGATAATTCAAAAGAAAAACGATATGTGATGATTGGAAAATGAGGTTCGCGATGTACTTAAATTTAGAAAAACGTCGAGAAATAGTCTCGAATGGACCCGAATGCAAAAACAAAAACAAGAAGAATCTAATCCTAATTCTAATCCTAAACTAACACTAGGTATACCAAAAAATTAAATAAAAAACAATGTTGATGAAGGCTGGGACAATGAACATAGTGATTTCATTTGAAATGAAAATTACTTGTTTTTACGAGCATTCATTGGAGGGGAGGGGTATTGAGGGCAGCCTCATAAGTCTGTACTCGTTTAGCACTGGGGTCTTACAATTGTAATGGAAAAACTTTGGTCCAAGGAAATTTAGGGGGAGGGACACTGGGTCAATTACGGGGAATGGCGAGGCTACCGTGGCACTGATTCTTCGGGGGAGTTTCATCTGGGGGGATCGCGGCTTGGAAATTTCGTGGGCGGGACGTGGACAGTACTTATCGTGACGATATTGATGATGGTAGTGGCGGCAGGTAGTTGATGATGACGATGAAGGCAGGTTGACGGTGAAGATAACAATGACGGGGTTGGTACAGCGAATATTGTCTCCTCGGCGCGTCGCGACGTCTACTTCCTTCGGCTAGCTCGCCAACCGGAGGGATGCGGCGATGTGGATGCGGAATTTAGGACCTCTAACCAGGCTGCAACTAATGCCTTCTTTTCACCTGTGCAGACAAACTCCTTTCCGCTCTTTATTATCATGCTATCTCCTCCGCGTCTAGGAATCCGAAAGCATTTTGGTCATATGTTAGGGAAGTACAGGAAACTAAAAAATCAACGGTTAACTCCTTGAAAAACGATAGAGGCGAAATACCAACTTCCAGTTTAGATAAGGCAAATTTTTTGAATTACTTATTTCAGAGTGTTTTTAATCAATCTATGCATAGTTTCCGCGAAACCATACCAGACCGATTTCAACAACCAATGCCCCCAATCGATATATCTTGTAGCGGAATTGTATCCTTACTAAGTAACATCAGCCCGAACAAGTCCTCAGGTCATGATGAAATTCCAGCTCGTGTTTACAAAGAATTAGCTCTCGAAATGGCTCCGTATCTTAAAGTAGTATTTGACAAATCCCTCGAAGAACACGCGGTTCCCAAAGACTGGAAGATAGCAAACGGGACCCCAATTTATATAAGCGGAGATAGGGAACAGCAATGTAATTATAGACCAATTTCATTAACGTCACTATCATGTAAAATTATAGAGCATATTATAGTCATATCAATAATGGGACACCTCGACAGCCAGGATTTATTGATAACAAACCAGCATGGGTTCAGAAGGCACTGTCTTGCGAAACTCAATTAGGTCTTTTTTTTTCACGATATTTTAGTTTCCGGAGAAGGTAACGTACAGGTAGACGCAGCGTTTCTTGACTTTAGAAAAGCTTTTGACAAGGTTCCCCACTGTAAGTTACTCGCGAACATGTAAAATTAACTGTAAAATTATAGAGCATATAATAGTTACATCAATAATCTACATCTACATCTACGTAATACCCTGCGATCCACCACGACGGTGTGTGGCAGGGGGTGAAGATCACCAAACATGCTTTATTGCCATGCAAGTAGGATATTTAAGGGAGGCATGCTAGAGAACAGGGTCACATGCAACTAGGTGGTTAGTATCTACATAATAAGAAAGGGATTATTGGTTGTTATTACAATCATCATGCACTACAGACCACTCTAACTATATTTCACCTACCTATCCCTTTTTCTACGTTGCCTATTGTTCTCTCTTATGGTACGCGGGAAAAATGACATTTTAAATCTATCGGCACGACAATCTATCTCTCTAATCTTGTTAATATGGTCAAACCTAGCATAATACGAAGGGGTTCTTAATATATATCTAACGTCATCTGTGAACAAATCAGTTTCGAATTTACTTAAAAGGTTTAACCTAAATTTTAACCTGCGTTCTGATAGTAATTCCCATCCTAGTTCATCTTGTAAACTCGTAACATTAATGGGACACCTCGACAGCTAGGATTTATTTTTATTTATGTTTATTTATTTTTTTTGCTTGCCGGATGATTCTGTGGGCCCGAATGTCCCCGGAATCCCGATAGGCTGCTGAGCCTGTCATTAGGTTTCCCAGGGACCGGACCAACAGAACTTTACACACATCCATGCCCTGGGTGGTGAAAAACCCACCCAGGTGGGACTCAAACCCGCGACCCTCTGAATTAATAATTAATAACAAACCAGCATGGGTTCAGAAAAGGACGGTCTTGCGAAACTCAATTAGGTCTTTTTGTTCACGATATTTTAGTTTCCGGAGAAGGTAATGTACAAATAGATACAGCGTTTCCTGACTTTAGAAAAGCTTTTGACAAGGTTTCCCACTGTAAGCTACTCGCGAAGTTAACATCATACGGAATAGACAGTAATATAGTAGGCTGGGTAGGAGACTTCTTACATGAACGCAATCAAAGGGTGGTATTAGATGGTGTCAGCTCAGGCGAAGTGAAAGTTACATCGGGTGTTCCCCAGGGAAGCGTGATAGGTCCAATTTTATTTCTTCTGTTCGTAAACGACTTGAATAGTGTAGTAAAAAATAGCAAGATCCGTCGTTTTGCCGATGATGCAGTAGTGTATAAGAAAATTAGAAATGAAGAGGACAGACCGTTTTTAGCTAAGGATTTAGATGCGATTGATGATTGGTGTGATAGATGGATACTAGAATTAAATTTGAAGAAATGCGCGATTATGAATTTTTGGAAAAAGAATGGCTTTCCCCGGAATAATTATTGCACCAAAGAAAACAAAATATGTAACGTAGATCAATCAAATACTTTGGCGTCACCATCACTGAAGACATGTCATGGGGGAAACACATCAGGGAAATAACTAGTGCAGCAAACCGTAGATTAGGATTCGTAAAAAGGGTTTTAGGCAAATGCGATGAGAGAGTAAGAGAAAGAAGCTATTTTACACTTGTCAGGCCTCATTTAGAATATGCCGCTAGTATATAGGATCCCTACGAGGAAGGTTTGATAAAAGAATTAGAGCGCGTGCTAAGGAGATCTGCTAGGTTTGTTAAATGCCGTTATGGTAATTGTATAAGTGTAACGAGTTTAATAGAAGAACTCGGATGGGAATTACTATCAGAACGCAGGTTAAAATTTAGTTTAAACCCTTTAAGTAAATTCGAAACCGATTTGTTCACAGATAACGTTAGATATGTATTGAGATCCCCTGCGTATTATGCTAGGTTTGATCAGATTAACAAGATTAGAGAGAAAGTTTGTCGTACCGATAGATTTAAAATGTCATTTTTCTCGCGTACTATAAGAGAGAACAATAGGCAGCCTAGCAAAGGGAGCGTAGGTAAAATATAGTTAGAGTAGTCTGTAGTGCATGATGCATGTAATAACAACCAATAATCCCTTCCTTATTATGGAGATACTAACCATCTAGCTCCATATTACCCTATTATCTATCATATCTCCCTTAAATATCTTACTTGCATGTCAATAATGCATGTTTGGTGATCTTCACCCCCTGCCACACACCCTCGTGGTGGTTCGCGGGGTATCACGTAGATATAGATGTAGATGTAGACAGCTGCTCCACTAACACGACGGACATGGGCGCACGGATGGCTGTCAATCAAGAAATACCCCCGGGCAAAAAGTTGGCGCCTTAAATACTCCCAGAGCGAATAGGAATGGGGGGAAATACACACTTCCACTCGGGGTAAGCCCTACTTGACCCCGCGAAAGCCTATGTCGGTGGACGGTTGGGAAGGAGTGGGGTGGGAAACGCATCACTGGATTTCTTCGCTGCACTTTCACCACTTGTTAAGGGGGGGGGGGATCTTGTAGTCCGTCCAAACGGGAATTGCTACAATATTCATTGATTTCTTTACGTATTATTTCCAAAACGTATCTCCATGATACTTTGGTGCTCTCGCTCTTCATTGTGGCTACGAATTTTGCGAATGAAGCTTCTAACGTCTCTCCCAATTTTACGTAATCGCATTTTTCAAATAAGTAGACTTTATGTTTGGGTTTTACAATGGAATCTTTTGTTTTTTTCTAAGTCGTAAAAATTACTTTAATATCACTTAAGCCCTTGAGAATATCGACGTGTTTAATCATTTTAGGTTGACTAATAGCTAAAAGGTCTAATATTTTATTGCCTCTTTTAGGTTCGTTTACTATTAGAGTAAGCGAGTGGTGTGAAAGTATTTTTAGTAAGGCCTTGCTTATATTACGCTTCCTTGAAATTGGTTCAACGCTATTGGTTTTCCAATTTATAGCCGGGAGGTTGATATTCCCTCCGAGAACTATTACGCTTTTTTTATCTTCCGAGGTAAATGATGTTAATTGAGTTTCTAATTTGTACAAAACGTCGAATTTGGAATCTGATTGTCTGTGAAATGAGCATATATGCTTCTTTCTTTTGTTTTGTTGCTTAATGGTACACCAAACGCTCTCTATTCATTTGTCGTCTAATACGTATGCGGTTCTATTCAGATACGATTTAACTGCTATGAATACTCCACGGCCAGTCCTATCGGGTCGATCACGTCTATAGATTTTATATCCTGTTGGAAAAACTTCGCTATCCTCAATATCCTCAGCAAGCCAGCTCTCTGTTCGAATTACTATATCTGCGTTTTCCAATATATACTCAACTTCGGCACGTTTGTTCTTTACGCAACGGAAATTTACTATTACTAAATTTATATCGCTTTTAGCTTGATGAATGTCGGTTCGCGGTTTTCGGCAATTCTGTGTGCTATCTTTTTGATGCTCTCCGAAATCACTGAGAAGTGAGTTTTTCTTTGAAGTTTCGCAGCTATCTTGAGAGCACGTGTTAAAATTATTTTCTCTTTGGAAGTTACATTTATTTATTAGTGCTTCCCCTAAGTTTTGTCGGTAATGAAGGCCTACGTTACACGGATTTACTCGGAGGCTGTTATCGGGTGTATACTTAAGAAGCCCACTGATTAACCTACTCTCTAGCCTACTTGGAGAGGAATGCTCAGAAAACGATCAAAGAGTAAGTCAAACTCCATGAAATACCTACCATTAATCCTCTCCGTGCTGATCATTGCAATTCCCGTTTTGAAAGCAAGTTGGTATTTCGATTCAAGTCAGCTCTTTTTATGAGCGTCAAGACTGGAAAGCGTATCCGTGCTCTTCAGCTTTTCTCGAGTCATTTAAAATGTAAAACCTGCCGATTATATAGGTACGGTCAAATGTGAGGAAACTTCTAGTACTACTTAATCTTCAAAATATGGGAACATTCTAGCTTCCCTTTCAAGGAATTTAAATTTCATGTGGTTCTAAAATATTGGCAGAATAAGGAATGATTAGGTTGCAAGTATAATGATCTTCCTGAGTTATTGACGACATCTGGCTAGTGTTATTGGTCTTAAGTTAATAAATAGATTTTCATTGGTCACCATCATTTTACTGTTTTTATTGGCCTAAAGCTGTGTGAAATATCAAAAGTACAAATGGATAGGTTTATAAATCCTGAGCAATAGTTTTTTTTCATAATGATCAAATTTTTTCTGTGTGGATATAAAAATTTTAGTTGAATTCATAATGTGTTTAAACTTGTCTCAGCATGAGTATTTTAGCTGATTTATTTTAAAATTTCAAATATGTTACAGTTTTGGCCTCTTGCGGTAAAGTGTTAAAAAAATTTAACTTCATCACATTTATTTATTTGAACTTTATAGGCACAACTGCTGTTGATTAAATATTTCTTACAGTCAACTCATTTTTTTGTATACACAAATTGCTGTGTCCTGGGTAGATAATATTCGTATTATTATAATATTATATCCTGGCGGGACTCAAACCCGCGACCCTCGGGTTAGTCGACAAGGACTTTACCCCACCGCCACTGTGTCCGACCACTTTCTTCGTTGACATGTTAAATTGATTTTTAGTTTTTGATAACTTGCACTGAGGTATGACAAGTTTCTCCTTTATCCTGGTGTCATGATATTGGACACTATTAGCAGTCTTCTTGAGTTCAATATTTTCTTTGACATTACATAAAAATTTATATACATACAAACTATATGGGGTCATAATTCCAAGTTTTTTGAAGATTGGCTGGCAGTGCTCACGAAAGGGTGAATTCAAGATGATTCTCACGGCTCTTTTTTGTAGTAAAAATATGTCATTAGTCGAAGGAGCATGGCCCCACAGTTCAATGCCGTGATTTAAATGGCAATGAAAAAAGCAAAGTACATCGATCGTAAATAGTCATTGTGTAGGTACTAGATCCTTAAGTTTACGCATCATAAAAATAACCTTAGACAGCTTGACACAGATGCTGGAAGAGTGAGAGTCCCAGAGTAACTCATTGTCCAATTAAAATTCCAGGAGCTAAATACTAGCAATTTTGTTTATGTTTGTTTGATTTGCTAAGAGACAAGGTAGCCAGTTGTGTACTTTCTGAATTTAAAGTAAGTCCATTAGCAATAAACCAGCTTTGAGCGTCAGTCATTACAGAATTAGTAGAGTTATGTGTACTCTTCTGATCTTTGGCGTTGTATATAAATGTTGTGTATCCGCATACTGTTGGCGCAGGTTGGGTTATCGGGAGGTATAGAAATAATGTTCACTCACTTTCATGATCAAAAGCAATCTGACGAGCAACTGCTAGTTGACCCGCCTTTTTATTGATGCAGTTGTTTTTGCAAATACAATTGTAGTCATAGATGGCACTACCAGTGCAGCACATTATGCCTAGCAAATATTGTAACTCCCAACACTCCTCCTCATTATTTGCAAGGCATACTTACAATTGTTTTGGTTTTATTTCACACATACCAAGTTCAGTGCGATGCTTAGAAAACACATCATATGGTAAACCCTTGGTTAAAACATCTGCAATTTGACTTTCAGATGTAATGTATGTTACATGTATGGTCTTATTTTTAATTAGGTCTCTAACAAATTTGTAGACAATATCAATATGTTTTAATCTTTTCTGCTCCCAGTTTGGTAATGCACATATACATGATTGATTGTCTTCATACATTGTTATTGGTTGTGTAGTTTCAATTTTCATCTCAGTTAATAACTGTTTAAGCCATAACAATTCTGCTGATGCTGAAGCTAGTGCCTTGAAGTCAGCTTCAGTTGAAGATTTTGAAACTGTGCTCTGTTTGCGAGAACCCCATATAACTGTATCACCAAAAACTTTAAGTAAATATCCAGTTACTGATTTTCTATCAATGTTATTGGCATAACTAGCATCAGCATACGCACACACAATTACATCAGTATTTCCCTTAAACCAAATTCCATAATGTAATGTCCCCTTTATGTAACGTAGCACTCTTTTTAAACCTTCCCAAAGAGCCTGTGTGGCTTTACTTTGATACTGACTGTAGAAATTAATGGCTGCACATAAATCAGCACGAGTTGCTAAGCATGCATACATCAAACAGCCAATAAGTTCTCTATAAGGTTTACTGTCTATTGGTTGTGAGGGAATATCATTAAATTCATTTGTACCCAGAGGAGTTAGTTTTGGTTTACAAGAGCCCATTCCAAATTTCTTAATTATCTTATCCAGATAACTGGCTTGACTTAAAAACAAGGAATCATTTATACGTTCAATTTTAATTCCTAGAAAATATTTCAGTTCACCCAGGTCTCTCATTTTGAATTCTCTCATTAACGTACTTTTGAGATTACTTAATTCATACTGAATTCCTTTCTCCTGGAAAAAATTCTTAACATTCTCATTAACATACTCTGTTCCATTGTCGCACCTAAATTGACATATCTTAGTAGAGAATCTACTAGTTGCCATCGCCTCATAAATTCTTAAATAATTAATTACTTCACTTTTCCTTTTTAAACCATACACAACAGTAAAATGAGAGAAGTCATCAATCAAAGTCAGCAAGTATTTCACTCCATTGTAAGCAGTGGGTGATATAGGTCCACAGACATCACTATGAACTCTCTCAAGGGGTCTACAGGTCCTTTCTCTACTCTGATTGTGTGGAAGACATGACTGTTTCCCTTGTACACAAATATCACACACTTCATATTTAGCATTTAACTCACACAGTCCATCCACAGCTTTGCTAATCTGCTTCAGCCCATCAACTCCTATGTGGCCCAATCTCCGGTGCCACAATTGCCCATCACTGATTCCAATACATGCCTCTACATTAGATAATTCTTTTAACTCCAACTTATACATATTTGCATCTCTCCACCCCACAGCTACTAAAGCTTGATTTTTAGTTATAGTGCATGAACCTTTCTCAATAATAACTTTGAACCCTTTTTGTTCTAACCTAGAAATAGATATCAAGTTGCACTTTAAATTTTCGACACTCAATACATTCATAAGTTCTATTTTCCTTGGTTTCCCATCAACATAAGTCATTGCATACACATCGCCAATTTCTTTTGAGATTAAATAGGTACTTGCTTTTGCTACACCAATCTTAACAAATTCTTTTAACTTTCTTCTATTTACAACTGGAGTATCTGCCGTAACCAGATGGTCAGAAGCACCAGAATCTAGAATCCATACATTATTTACCTTGTAATTTACAGTTCCAAAGGTAGCAAAACTATGGGCTGGCAGTTCATCCTCAGAGGACTCTTGCACTATACAGTGTGCATTACCTGATCTGCCACGATCTGCAACATGTCCACCTTTGTACATTCTCCCACCTGGTCTCCAACACTCGGACACCTTATGGCCACGAAGCTTGCAATTGTGGCAAACAAGGTGAGACCTGCCGACCCTCTTCTGACTTCTATCTTGGTACTGAGGAACATTTGACCACTCTGTCTCTTGACACCTTGAACCGGCAAATGCTATGGGAGACGCTTCGGTGACATCCGGTCGACTTCTTCCAACTTTCCTCTCCTTCCTCTTTGCCTCCTCCTCACCAATGCGAAGACGACAGAACTCCATGGTTAACCTCTCCGAAGCCAAGGTCTCCAACCCGGACACTACAGCATCATACTCCTCAGGCATGGTCATTAGAAATTGTAAGACGTTCCCCATATCATCTATCATTTCCCCGACTCTTTTCAAATCCATAATAAGGGCGTCATACTTCACACAATAATCATCAAATGTTTCTGATGACGGCCGAAACTCAAGGTTGCTTAATTTCTTTTTCAACATCATTCTCGTCACGGGAGTTTTCTTTTCAAACTTGGTTTCTAAATAGGTCCATATTTCATTCGCAGTTTCTTTACTTCGCACTTGTAGTAACTGAGAATTTCCCAAGCTCTGGATAATGTACCTTTTACACTTTTTGTCTAGTTTCTTCATTTCTGCTGCCGCGGTATTCTTACTTGCCCGAGTTTCGGTACTATCTCCTCTCTGGATTTCATGAGGTTCCATCCGTTTCTCAAATGGCACTTTAACATGTTCCAGCATTTCCTTTTCGTCCAAATAAATCTCAATCCTAAACTTCCACTCATCATATTCCTTTCCGTCGAAGAGTGGAATTTTACACCTTTCGTCATCCATGCTGCCGGAAACTAAATCGCACTCCTTACAAATTTACTAATCGAATTTAAGTACGACTTTCTTTTTCCCGATGCAGTACTGGGCCCATAACCTGTTGGCGCAGGTTGGGTTATCGGGAGGTATAGAAATAATGTTCACTCACTTTCATGATCAAAAGCAATCTGACGAGCAACTGCTAGTTGACCCGCCTTTTTATTGATGCAGTTGTTTTTGCAAATACAATTGTAGTCATAGATGGCACTACCAGTGCAGCACATTATGCCTAGCAAATATTGTAATTTCCAACACATACAATACTGTCTCACTTGATACATTGAATGGAAGTTCATTTATTAACACCAAAAATAAAAGTGGCCCGATCACTGAGCCTTGGTGGACACCTTGGTTGACTTGCATCGTTCGTGACATTTTGTTTTCAATACAAACAGGCTGTTAACGTTCACTCAAGTACGAATCGAAAAGTTTTTGTTCAATGTTCTTGACGCCATAATGATCTAGCATCTGAAGAAGTTCAAAATGGGAGAGACAATCTAAAGCCTGAGTCAAATCACATGCAATCAGGCCAACAGAAGATTTTTCTTCATAGGCCTTACTAATGGTAGAAGCGTCTGAAGAAATTACATCTTGGCTGTTTCCACTTGAGGTTTTATTGTTACCGACCATGGTTTCGTTACAGAGTAACACTATCAAGGTAAAACATTTTCAAAAAATGAGCCGTATATATAGGAAAGTCAAGTGGTGGGGGAGGTGGTGGGAGGGTGTTAAGGACTGGGAGAGTTCAGGTGCTGAGGGGGAGGTTAAGGAGAGGTAAGGGTTAGGTGGCGGTTGGGCTCGGTGCTCGGGTATGCGTCACTCCGGGCGGGGAGGGGGAAGGGTTGGATGAGCAAGAAGGAAAGTGGAGCAGGGGGAGCGAGAGGGATAGAGAAGGTCATTGACGAGGTGTGAATCAGCGTGGCTTAAGATTTCCAACTCCTCCAGGGCGTTTAATCTGCGTCCTTTCTTCTCTACATCTACATCTACATCTACGTCATACCCTGCAAGCCACCGAAGGGTGTGTGGCAGGGGGTGCTTTCGCACCAGGCATGCATGAATGATAGGGTAGAACACCGACATTACATTAAAACCCGCGTACCACACATGCAAAGCGCCAATTAAAAATTTAATACCCAAGAAACATTCTATCTTCAATCGTTCCAACATGCAAGGGATACAAAGACTACTACTACAGATTCAAAATATCATGCATAAATAAGAACATCAATATTTACATCATGCATAAATAAGAGAGTAGAGAATATAATGAGAAAAATTTACTACCTGCCTATTGTCAATACTCGAACTATTCATGACGACGATCACAGCTGTTATAGTCCCGAATGGTACGCGGAAAAAATGACATTTTATACCTATCGGTTCTACAATCTAGCTCTCTAATTTTATTGGCGCGATCTAATCTGCCGTAGTACGAAGGGGTTAATAGTATATTTTTTACGTCGTCAGTAAAATGATTTTCCTGGAATTTATTTAGGAGGTTAAACCTATAATTTAATCTACGCTGTGATAGCGATTCCCATCCCAATTCTTCTAACAGTCCAGACACACTAGCCAACTTATCGTAGCATCGTTTCACAAACCTAGCTCCTCTTCGCTATACGCGATCTAACTCTGATATCAACCCCGTTTCGTATGGATCCCATACACTAACAGCATATTCCAGATGAGGCCTAACGATTGAAAAATAACAACGTTCTTTCACTTTCTCATCACATTTTCCGAGTACTCCTTTGATAAAGCCTAGCTTCCTGTATGCTTGACCGCATATTTCCTGAATATGTTTTCCTCAAGATATGTCGTGAGTAATTGTGACCCCTAAGTACTTAACAGACTCGGCGTGAATGATTTCCGTATTATTAATTCTGTAAGCCCTACCTGGCCTATTTTTCTTTTTTTTAAAGTTGACTGCTACGCACTTTTTTATGTTTAATTCCATCTGCCACTTTTCGCACCAAGCATGAATAGCAAGTAGGTCGATTGTTAACGAGTCGCTATCTTCGGAATTGTTAATATCCCTATACACAACTCCCGCGAAGTGTCTAAGCTTACTTTTAACGACGTTGCTAATATCATTAATGTACCAGAGAAATAAAAGTGGACCAATTACACTTCCCTGAGGAACACCCGATGTAACTTTAACTGTGTTTGACATGATACCGTCTATGACAACCCTTTGATCCCGCCCATGTAAGAATTGATTAATCCAACTAATTATGTTTTTATCTATTCCATATTCTTCTAGTTTTGAGAGTGAATAAATGTGAGGTACCTTATCGAAAGCTTTCTTAAAATCGAGGGATATAGTGTCTACTTGAACATTATTTTCATCTGAGAGAAAGACTCCATGAACAAAGAGGGGCAGTTGTGTTTCGCAAGATCTACCCTTTCGAAATCCGTGTTGGTTATTTATTAATAATTCCTCCCTATCTAAATGACTCATAATGGAGCTTACGATTATGTGTTCAAATACCTTACAGGAAATGGATGTGAGAGAAATAGGCCTATAGTTACTAGGGTCTTCCCTGTCGCCGCTTTTGAATATAGGTGTGACATTTGCTACTCTCCAGTCCTTAGGCACTACGTGATCTACTAAATATTTGGTAAATATTAATTCTAAGTAAGGCGCTATGTCTGATGCCAATATTTTATATACGCGAGCAGGTATTTGATCTGGACCGGGGGATTTGTTGGGGTTGATATTTTTTATGTTCTGATGTTCTATGCCGCGACAATTTATAATAATTTCAGGCATACATGTTTGGGAACGAACTGGCTGTGGATCGAAAAGATGTGGTGTAAAAGTACTGAAAATGCTTCTGAAGAATGAGTTTAACGAATTGGCTTTTTGTAGACTGTTGGTTAGCTTTTCCTCTTTGATATTCTTAAGCGTGTGTACTGTTGATTTATTTCCTTCAGTGTCCCTAAAATACGACCAAAATGCCTTGGGATTATTGTTCAATTGTTCTCCCAGTAATTTACTTTTGAAATCAGCTAACGCCCTTCGGCACGCTTTTTTTGCTAAGAGTTAAGATATTTTGTAATTTTCGATGACTGTGTATAGTTCTTCGGAGGATTTGTTAATTTTTGCCCTTTTTAACCTAGCATGACATGTTCTCTGGTGCTTTAATGTTTTTCTAACCTCCGCGTTATACCACCTAGGCTCTGCATTGGCTCTTTTCCATTTACTTGGTATGTATTTGCTAACTACTGATCGTTAAACGTTGAGGAAAGTATTCCACAAAACCTCAGTATTACTGTTGATACTTTTTTTTTGAAAATGAGTAAATGACTTTTGCAACTCTCGTTTCATACCTTCGTAGTTAGCCTTATTAAATAAGTAGATTTTTCTTTGTGGATTATGTTTCTTGATCATGCTTACGGAAAAATTAGCTTTAACTATCTTGTGGTCGCTTATTCCCTTATCCGTACCTATGTTTACTGGAATGTGTGGAATATTTGTCGCTGAAAGATCAATTGTATTTTTCCCTCTAGTTGGAGCAGTGACTAATTGATGTAGTGAGTGAGATGTGAATGTATACAGGAGTGACTCACAAAGGTCTTTGTCTTTCCCCCCAGTGATAAAACTGTAAGTGTCCCAGTCTATGGACGGAAGATTGAAATCCCCACCGATTATAATATGAGAGTCATTCTTTTGAGTGATTAACTTACTGAGTTGACTTTCAAGTCCTAATATTGAGCTTACATGCGTATCTGGTGGTCTGTAATATGCGCAAACATAGATTGTTTTTGCTTTATGATTTTGAATGGAGCACTATACGCTTTCTACCTGGTCGTCGGAAAATGACTCCCTCCTACTAATATAACAATCCTTCACTGCAATAAAAACTCCTCCCCCGGTCCTTTCCACTCTATATTTTCCATAAACTGTGAAATTTTTCGGGAATACTTCATTATCTGCGATTTCGTTACACAACCAACTTTCCGTCCCTATAATTAAGTCTGCGTCAGTAGTTTCAATCAGATGGTAGAAGTCTGCTACTTTATTCCTTAAGCTACGGCAATTTACTACCACGACAGAAAAGAATTTATCAGTGAGCGTATTCCCGGAAAGTGTATTCTCATTACAACTCGCTTTCTTAGGTATATTCCAAGTTACATTACTGCTATTTTTGAAACTGGCCTCTTACTGTTCTCGTTAGACTTAACACTTTCTTGGATATTTTTCCTATAAAATATTGTTCGCGATGGTACCTGATTCGACCCACTAGCTGACCTACTCTCTGCCCTACCCTCTATCCTAAAAAGGTCTACAGTGATCGAGTATGCTACTCGCTACACAGCTAGCTGCCTCGGCCGTGTAATGGACACCAGAACGGTTCAGAGGGGTCCGACACGATCGGATTGCCGGCCGAAGGTCGACGAAAGAGGCTCCAATGTCCGTGCAGAAGCGACGCAACCTCTGGTTTATGCCCTCCACTCGGCTCCAAATCAGGGGTCCACGATCGATCCTCGGGACAAGAGTACAGATTGCAAGCGTCATGTCAACCCCTTCGTCGCGACTTACCCGCTTCACTTCGGAGTCCAGTTCCCTGAAGGAACGCAGGATCTCCTCGGATCCACGGTCCATGGCGTCGTTGACGCCGACATGGGCCACAATCTGCAGACTTGAGCACTTCGTGCCCCGGACCGCCGCACCAACCGCCTGCGTCACCTGCGGAACACCGCCACTTGGAATGCACCATGACGTTACACGGTGGCTTATACCCTCACGGCCTGCCCTTTCCCGCAAAGGGACCATAACACGGCAGACGTTACTACTACCTATCACTACAATCCCCCCTTCCCACTCTGACGACTAGGTACACTCCACTCTGCTCTTCAGCCTTTTCTTTGTCCTTAGGCGATCCGAGGATACTTCCGAGCGTTCTCTTATTATAGAATGCTGCCCTTATTTTTTCTTTGGGAAGTAGTCGCTGAACTTTTAGGGACAATTTCCCAAGTAAAGGAATTCTGCACCATTTTGGCGAGTCATTCGGTGTGGTCGAAGCGCTGTATATTTCTCTCCGTGCTATCTGGGTTCTTTTTCTCCGGTAAAGGGTGTCCACTAAACTTTCTGGGTAACCATTGTTGGCAGCAAGGTCCTTTATGGTGCGAAGTTCCTTCAATTTGTTGGCTTCTGACATAGGGATGTAGCATAATCGATGGATCATGGAGTTGAGAGCTGCCGTTTTCTGGTGGAAATGATGTCTGGAGTGCTCGTGGATGATGGCGTCCGAGTAGCACTGCTTCCTAAAGATGGCAAAGTCGAACCTATGGTTTTGAACTTTTATTGATAGGTCCAGGTAATTTAGTGCACCTTCCTTCTCAATTTCCATGGTGAATTGTATATGTTCATCCTGTGATTTGAGCACTGTCAGAAAGTGCGAGAGCTGTCTAGACGTACCTTGCCACACACGAAACACATCGTCAATGTAGCGGTAGCAGTGTACGATGTTTTTAAGTAGAGGATGTTTACATGAAAATGTAGGGGGAAAGAGAAAGAGACACCTACCCCACCACTTGACTTTCCTATATATGCGGCTCATTTTTTTAAAATGTTTTACCTTGATAATGTTACTCTGTAACGAAACCATGGTCGGTAACAATAAAACCTCATGTGGAAACAGCCAAGTTGTAATTTCTTCAGACACTCCTACTTTGAAGGATTTCCACGAAGTCACGCCCGCTGCCATTGTCTTACTAATGGTGTTGGTGATATACTGAATGGCCTTATTGGTATTTTCCATTTGCGAAAATCATATTGTGAGGGACTTAATAGTTCATTGCTTTCAAGGAAGTCACATAGTTAAGACTTGATTGCGAGCTCAAAAATTTTCCTAAAAACAGGAATTATTGAAATAGGCCGATAGCAGTAAGATGTTTGGGACCATTCTTGTGGATGAGAATAACTTTTGAATGCTTGAGAACCACAGGGACAATACCAGACTGTAAGCAGGTATTGAAAATAATAGAAAGAGGTTCAGTAATACATTCACTAAAACTCTTAATAAGATTGTTGGAGTGGTCAAACATATCTTTACTGTTGGAGTTTTTCAAAGATCTTATTATTTTAAAAATATCTTAGGTTACCCACTAACATTTAAACTACTCTTCGTTAGTTGTGTAGTTTCGTAAAAAAACTTAGCGCATTTGTAATGTTGGAAGGGCTGGAGAAAGTTATTTTCTCTACAGAATTAGTGAAAAATCTATTGAAGTCATCTGCGAAATCGGTTTCATAGGGGAGCTAACGGAGAGGCCAGCTTCTTTCTTGATTGCCGTACAAGCCGCTTTATTCTTGTTTTCGGAATTAGCTTTATACTGATTATTTACCTCTTTCTTAGCTTGTAATATTTGTGAACAGTATTCTTTCTGAAGCTTTTTTTGATGTTCTTTGTCTGATTGATTACAGTCAACTTTACATTTATTATGGACAACTACAAGTCTCTCTCTAAGTTTATCTACATCTACGTAAAACCCTGCGAGCCACCACGAGGGTGTGTGACAGGGGGTGAAGATCACCAAACATGCACTATTGCAATGCAAGTAGGATATTTAAGGGAGATATGCTAGAAACTAGGGTCCCATGCAGCCAGATGGTTAGTATCTACATAATAAGATGGAAATTATTAGTTGGACTACAGACTACTCTAACTATATTTCACCTAACTAACCCTTTGCTACGCTGCCTATTGTTCTCTCTTATGGTATGCGAGAAAAATGACATTTTAAATCTATCGGTACGACAATCTTTCATTCTAATCTTGTTAATCCGATTAAACCTAGCATAATGCGCAGGGGTTCTTAATACATATCTAACGTCATCTGTGAACAAATCGGTTTCGACTTTACTTAAAAGGTTTAAACTAAATTTTAACCTGAGTTCTGATGGTAATTCCCATCCTAGTTCTTCTATTAAACTCGTAACACTTAAACAATTACCATAACGGCCTTTAACAAACCTAGCAGATCTCCTTAGCACGCGCTCTAATTCTTTTATCAAACCTTCCTCGTACGGATCCCATATACTAGCGGCATATTCTAAATGAGGCCTGACAAGTGTAAAATAGCTTCTTTCTCGTACTCTCTCATCGCATTTGCCTAAAACCCTTTTTACGAATCCTAATCTACGGTTTGCTACACTAATTATTTCCCTGATGTGTTTCCCCCAAGACATGTCTTCAGTTATGGTGACGAATAAGTATTCAATAGATTCTACGTTAGATATTTTCTTTTCTTTGATGCAATAATTATTCCGGGGAAAGCCATACTTTTTCAAAAAGTTCATTATCGCGCATTTCTTCAAATTTAATTCTAGCTGCCATCTATCACACCAATCATCAATCGCATCTAAATCCTTAGCTAAAAACGGTCTGTCCTCTTCATTTCTAATTTCCTTACACACTACTGCATCATCGACAAAAAGACGCAGCTTGCTATTTTTACTACTGTATTCAAGTCGTTTACGAACAGAAGAAATAAAATTGGACCTATCAGGCTTCCCCGGGGAACACCCGATGTAACTTTTACTTCGCCTGAGCTCACACCATCTAAGAACACCCTTTGAATGCGTTCATGTAAGAAGTCTCCTATCCAGCCTACTATATTACTGTCTATTCCGTATGATGCTAACTTCGCGAGTAACTTACAGTGGGGAACCTTGTCAAAGGCTTTTCTAAAGTCAGGAAACGCTGTATCTATTTGTACGTTACCTTCTCCGGAAACTAAAATATCGTGAACAAAAAGACCTAATTGAGTTTCGCAAGACAGTCCCTTTCTGAACTCATCCTGGTTTGTTATTAATAAATCCTGGCTGTCGAGGTGTCCCATTATTGATGTAACTATTATATGATCTCTAATTTTACATGATAGCAACGTTAATGATATTGGACTATAATTACATGGCTGTTCCCTATCTTAGCTTTTATAAATTGGGATCACGTTTGCTATCTTCCAGTCTTTGGGAACCGCGTGTTCTTCGAGGGATTTGTTAAATATTACTTTAAGATACGGAGCCATTTCGAGAGCTAATTCTTTGTAAACACGAGCTGGAATTTCATCATGACATGAGGACTTGTTCGGGCTGATGTTACTTAGTAAGGATACGATTCCGCTACAAGATATATCGATCGGGGGCATTGGTTGTTGAAATCGGTCTGGTATGGTTTCGCGGAAACTATGCATGGATTGATTAAAAACACTCTAAAAAAAAGTAATTCAAAACATTTGCCTTATCTAAACTGGAAGTTACTATTTCGCCTCTATCGTTTTTCAAGGAGTTAACCGTTGATTTTTTAGTTCCCTATACTTCCCTAACATATAACCAAAATGCTTTCGGATTTCCCTCTAGTTGTTCTCCAAGTACTTTTCTCTTGAATTCACTTAACGCTTTTCTAAGGGTTGTTTTTGCGGCTGCTTTAAAAATTTTATAATGTTCAATAGTATTTTTTAGGTCGCTAGTAGCTACATTTTTCTTCATTTTTCTTACTTTTGCGTGGCTAACTCGTTGGCGTTTTAAACATTTTCTAACCTCCGCGTTCTACCACCTTGGTTCCCTATTCTCACTCTTATACTTATGAGGTATATATCTGTAGACAAGTGACCGCGTAATTTGGAGGAACTCTTTCCATGTATTGTCTGTATCACTATTTTTGCTGATGATCACGAATTTTTCAAAAGATGTCTTTAAGTCACGCCTAAATCCGTTAAAATCTGCTTTACTAAAAAGGTAAATCTTTTTTTATTTTTAATTAAAATTTTTTTTTCAGTATTTAGGCAAAATTTAACGCATAGTACCTTGTGGTCGATTATTCCATTGACATTTTCAAATTTAATAACTTTTTCAGGGATGTTTGTGGCAAGTAAATCGAGAACGTTTTCCCCTCTATTAGGAAAATTTACTATTTGATGTAGTGCGTGTGATGCGAACAGATTAAGCAATGACTCGCAGATATCTTTGTCCCTACCCCCTGACTTATGACTGCATGTTTTCCAATCTATCGATCGTGTATTGAAATCTCCACCTACAATAATCTGTCGTTCGTTACTATGGGAATTAATGGACCTGATCTGTTTCTCGAGTTCTAATACTGAGTGTACATCAGAATGGGGTGGTCTATAGTAGGCACAAACATATATTACTTTCGAATTAGCACATTGAATGGAACACCGTACACTTTCTATTTGGAAATTAATGGGTTATGTTTTGATTTATATGTTTTTCCTTTTTCTGTGCTTTCTTCCGTCCCGATAAACCTATACTGTGTTGTCTGGTCAACTTGTTATTCTTTGCTATCCTGATGAGTGGCATGTTATTTAATGGCCCACTCTTTGACCTACTCTCTTCCCTAAATATTTCTAATTTATTGTCAACTATTAAGCTTTTCTTAGGCCCTAAACTTTGTGTACTCATTATTATCTGACTTTCCGGAAAAGCACTGATTTCGCCCCCACTAACTGACCTTCTCTCTTACCTACCATCTATGCTAAACTCGCTGGGTATGCTCAAATATTCTGCACGCTACCTTCTGCGATGCCTCATACGTATACTGGATACCCGAGCGATTTACTGGCACTCGACACGAATCCAGCAACGGCCTAAGGTCCAAGAACCCAGCTCCCTCGCTCCCGCAGACATCACTGAGCCTCTGGTTTATGCCTTCCACTCGGTTCTAAACCATCGAACCCCGGTCCGTCTTCGGTACCAAGCTGCATATCGTTGGCCTCATATTAGTACCAGATCCGCTGAGAATACGGAGGAACTCGGAGCATCTGCGCTCCTCGTTTCGCCAGGCTACGTGAGGGCATTCACGTATCCAGTGGGAAGTGGGGCGGGATGTCTGATGAGAAGAGAGGGGATGCGGGAGGCATGGAAGGGATCCTGCCGCTTCCGCCGGGGTCCCGGATTTGATGCGAGCACCCCGCTGCTGCCCTCTGGCCCTCGACGGGGAATCAGGACGCCGGAAGCATCGCGCGACGGGGACTTCTTTGAGTTTACGATGAGAGCTTCATTACTAAAATCTAAATTTTAGACTATTTTTAGAGTAATTCAATTACTTACCCCTGTTACTTTTTATGTTTGCTTCTGTTTTTACGGCATTTTCACTGTATAGCCTGAGAGTCAAGTGAAAGACAAATATAGATAGTATATTTCATTAATTACTGAGAATAACCGAACCATAAGGCATTTGCGCCTTGCATAAGTTGTATAAAACTGTATAAGTTCTCCGTAGTGGCTATGTGGGGGCAAATCCGGCTCAAACCATCGTTAAATGTCGTACACGTTGCCCATCATCCTCTTCCACCATTCCTCCATCCTTCCCTCTGCCCACTCATCTCGTGTTCTCTCACGTCCGTGTCCGGAGAGAGGGGAGAGGGGAAGGCGGAGGGACGGGAAAGGAGGGAAGATGTCCGGCCGCGTGTAGCCATCCCTCTTCCGGCGAGTTATGACGTCACGGCGAAGGGTAGCGTCGGCACGGCCGATGAAACATTAATTCAAAGAGGGCGCCAGTCGGTTGTTTCTGCTGTCGGGGCGTGCGGTTTTCGAGCCCATTAAGTCGTTGTTGGTTGTTCACAGATGACCTTAGGTATATATTGAGATCCCCTGCGTATTATGCTAGGTTTGATCATATTAACAAGATTAGAGAGAAAGTTTGTCGTACCGATAGATTTAAAATGTCATTTTTCCCTCGTACTATAAGAGAGAACAATAGGCAGCGTAGCAAAGGGATAGGTAGGTGAAATATAGTTAGAGTAGTCTGTAGTGCATGATGCATGTAATAACAACCAATAATCCCTTCCTTACTATTTAGATACTAACCATCTAGCTCCACGTGACCCTATTATCTAGCATATCTTCCTTAAATATCTTACTTGCATGTCAATAGTGCATGTTTGGTGATCTTCACCCCCTGCCACACACCCTCGTGGTGGCTCGCAGGGCATCACGTAGATGTAGATGTAAGTCGGTCCGCATCCATCAGGAGGAGGAAAGGGATCCGTCGGTCGGTCGGATGTGTGTGTGTAGAAGGGGGAGGGGAAGGGTGCTTTTCTCACTCGTCTTCGCTTCCGGCGCATCTTCTTCCTCGTCCGATTCACTCGACGCCGAATGAGGGCGTTTTGTCGTCTCTGCCGCTGTCTGAATTTCATGACCGAAAGGAATACTCGCACAATCAGAGGAAATAAAGAGGGCAGCAACAATTTGATTTCTTGGAACTTTGAATTTCGATTCCGGTCATTTTCAAGGACACCGACATTAAATCATTTCTCGAATATCGGTGGTCAGGTAAAAATTCAATGAAGTCCATTGCTTTCTTTCGGTGTATACTTTTGCAGACTGACCCAAAAGCAGCATGTTCGAACAAACTGTACGGTTTCAGAGTGAATAATGTGAAATTTTTCCATGTTATAAAAGAAAAACTATGCACCCTGAAACCGTACGGTTTATTAAAAGTGCCAGCAAAACAGAACTGGGTAAACTATACTTAAAACTTTAAATTAAATACCGGAAAGCGTTCCTCAACATCTTTTTCAATAGCAGGTGCTTTAAGTTCGGGGTTATCCCGAATTACGTGTGCATCAAGACATCTTTGATATCCTCCTCTGCCTGACATGCAGTACTCTCTGTTCATATATTAGACCCTAGACTGAAAATTAGACTGAAACTCTGTAATTTTCACCTGAAAATGACATAATGCGTTGAAATCCTGGTCGTGTATTAAATTTTCTCTAAGTGGAATTTGCATAGTTTTTCTTTTCTAGCATGTTCGACTTTCATTTTTGGGGTCGTCAAATTGAGACGATGTGATGGGATATATTTTCTTAATTTGCGAAACATTAAAATTGAAGCAAAAAAAATATCGACACCCTTAATGCTGCCCACGCGGCTGAGACGCGGCAGCCTCAGTAGAACCAATGGCGTCGATCATGAAGTCTCTTATTAAATATCAGTGGTCTAGTACAATTCAATGTAGGTTAGCCTCCGGTATTGCTGCTGGCTGCATGCGACCGGCCATCGAACCGAATACCGAGTGCGCTCCCCAGTGTCTTGCACGCCCGATATATACCTGCCGGCCGTAAATTGCCGAGGGATACGTATCAGGCGACCACAGCCCTAGAGGACACGGTGGCTAAGTTTTCGGCGGTAGGCACATACAGCCAGGTTAAGTTATGTGACTGTTTTTCTATTATTAAAAGGTTCATGTACATTTCAATCAATATTGGGTTGACATGAAATATAAGACCTTGGCCCTTCATGAGGGAATACATTGCTGAGGTGTTATTTAAGTACATATTAATATCTGTAATGTGACCCGGTGTGTCAGTATACCGAATACTATACCTCCTGGTGGTGGGTCGCAGGCAACGGTATGCTGGCTCTCAAGGTAGTCCTTTCAGAAGCGATCCTAGCTTGAGTAGAATAGTGAAAGCGGGCCTAGGGTATGACTATACTTTGGTCTCTCTTGTGGCAAACTGGCGAAAATATGCCAAAACTCACCGGTAGAGAGCTGTAACCGCTAGCAGGGAAAGCTGCACGTGGTGCGGGTACTGCGAAGGCTGGTAACCTTGCATATTCTATTACAACTTACTCATAAGAGTAACAAAGTAGCCTCGGTCGGCCGAATCCAAGATGGGCGGCGGAAGCTGAATAAGGTTGGTCCATCAAGATATAGACGTAGCAATACGACCTGGACTATCGGTACTTGGAATGTGAGAGGAGTAAATGGAAAGGAGCATCAGTTGTTGAACGAAATGAAAGTGAGACGAATGGGTGTTTTGTTTGTATGTGAAGCTAAGCGCAAGAGTGAGCTGTTGTTACTGTAGATGGCGGTGGTCTGGCACTGTGGTCAGGAGTTGACGATAATGTGCACGGCAGTCAAGGTGTAGGAACTATTCTTAATAATAGAACTAAGTTACTAGTAAGGAAGTTCGAGTTAGTATGCCCTAGATTGGTCTGGGTTCGCATGAAAATAGGTATTAGGAGAGTTGTGATTGTGGCGTGCAATGCACCAGTGGATGGAGAGGGTGACAGTGTGAAAGATGAGTTTTGACAAAAACTGAAAGAGGTTTTGAATGAATGTGACCCTGGTGAGAGAATAATTGTACTAGGTGACATGAATGGGTGGGTTGGTGTGAGGCGGGATGCATCTGAGAGAGTGGTTGGGCCATTCGGTGACCCTCGAGGGAGTGATAATGGTGAATACATGGTGAGTGTGTGCTTGCAAAAAGGATTGTTCATGTCAAATGCATGGTTTAAACATAAGAGAATACATATGTATACTTGGCAAAGGGGCGATTGTAAAAGCATGATCAATTTCGTTGAGTATGATCAGATATTGAGGGAGTAAGTGTGGGACACGAGATTGATGAGGGGTGCTGAATGTGGAACAGATCACCATTTGGTACCCTCCAAAGTGAATCTGGGAAGAAAGTTGGTGCCAAGAAAGTATCTTGGACGTAATCAGTGGAGAGTAAAAGTAGAGAGGATGCTAGACAGTGAGGTGCAGTATGGTTGCATACTTGAGGATTCTCTATCCTTGAAGCAGAAAGAATGAGACGAGTATATCAGAAACAAGAATGTGAATGATGCGCGGGAGTGTTTAAAAGGAGTATTGGAGAACATGCTGAAAATGTATGTGGGAAAGGAGTGGTAGGAAGAATGAAAGGTGATGCTTGGTCGAATGATGAAGTGAAAATTGCAGTCAGGGAAAAGAAAGAGGGCTATGATTGCTGCTAAATCTGAGGAAGAGCGTACTTCGGCATGCGAGATTTACAGAAAGAAAAAGAATGTAAGCAAAATTGTTGTGAAAGAGAGCTGGGAAATATCAGACAGTTCTAGTACAAACTTATGTTCTATGTCATCTGGTTGTAAACAACTTTTCAAAATACTATAATCACTATACGAAGCGAACGTGGAATCATTATTAGATCATCATAACCTCATTTCAACTGAATATAAGACGATCTTCTTCGTTAGATATTTCATTTCAGTACAGCATACTTAATGAAAGCTCTTATGAAGAATTATACTAAATAAATTCGATCGGAATCGAGATTTTTAATATACTAATTTTCATATTCCATTTTTCTCTTCCAATCTTCTACATGAACTGCATGTTTTTTTAATGAAAACTACAATATCATGAAGCTTGGTTGGTTGAATTTGGTCATCAAAGCTACGGTAGAGGCTAGGAAATAGTTGAATAAATTATACCAAGTACTTATCAGTGCAAAAATTGGCATAAAGAAGACTAAATAACATGGAATGAGGAACCTAACTCATATATGTAAAGCTACCGATTGCGATAACTCGAAGCCTTAATGACTTTTGTAACTTTTCTGATTTTACCCCAAATCGACGCATAAATCTAACCCTCCCCTGAAACTGAACTGCCTCGCCGAGATCCAGACCTCGAATCGACACTCGGCCCGGCGACAATGGAGATATATATCCATAACAACGAAAGCGGAAAAATTGATAAAACCCCAATAAAAGTTTAAAAATTTCAGTTTTACGGTAGGTAGGGAATAATCGATTTCAACAATAAGATTTTTCAAACCTGCAGTCTCATATAATTAAAAGAATTAATCTTATAGCTCAATTATTTCATATTTAAATGAACGAAAGATAAAAGGACCAAACTAAAATTTTTTTATTTTTCCCATATAATCCCGTGTAAAGCTATCGATTGCAATAAATCAAAGCCTAATCGACTTTTTAACTTTTTAATTGTTTCCCAACTCGACACATGATTTTAACTCTACCCTGAAAATTTCACCCACTTATCTTGCTTAGAAATGCCCCGGAATTTGGATGAGTCAGTCAGTCAGTTTGGTAGATTTATATATGTATATACGAGTAAATGGGTGCTTGCTGTTAGCAAGCAAGGGGGAAGTGTTATATATTGATACTCTTTAAATAAGGAAAAAAACCATGAAAGCTCTCAAGTCTGCGTGCTACATGCAAGGAAGGAAATGTATAATTGTCGAAAATGAAATACGCGCCTCATGAGGTTTGGATACCATACAGTTCTAGTACAAACTAATATTGTATGTCATCCGGTTATTAACGACTTTTCAAAATATCAGTATATCACGAACGTGGAACCACTGGAAGATCATCATAACCTATTTTTGACGGCATACAAGACGTTCTTCTACGTTAGATATTTCATTTCAGTACAGCATACTTAATTAGAGCTCACATGAAGAATTTTACTTTATATATTCGATCGGAATCGAGATTTTTAATACAACACACATAAATATAACCCTCCCCTGAAACTGGCCCGCCTAGCTTAGTTCCAAACCTTGAATCGAAACTCGGCCCGGCGACAATGGAATAAATCCATAGCAACGAAAGTGAAAAAATTTCTAAAATCCCAAATAAAAGTTTAAAAATATCAGTTTTACAGTAGGTGGGAAAGAATTGATTGCAAGAATAAGATTTTTCAAACATTCATCCTCATATTTGTGAAAGAATTAGTCTTTTAGCTCAATTATTTCATATTTTAATGAACGAAAGAAAAAAGGTCTGCACTAAGATTTTTCGTTTTTCTCATATAATCGCATGTAAAGCTGTCGATTGCAATAAATCGAAGCCTAATCGACTTTTTTAACTTTTTCGATTTTTTCCCAACTCGATACATGATTCCAACTTTATCCTGAAAATTTCACCAACCTAGCTCGCTTAGAAATACCCTAGAGGTTTTGATTAGTCAGTCAGTCAGTCAGTTTTGTAGCTTTATATATATAAACGAGTAAATTGGTACTTGCTGTTAGCAAGCAAGGGGGGTTTGTACATTATTTTACACTTTAAGTATCGAAAAATGAATGCATCATCCTTACAAAACCAATGAACGCTCTCAAGTCTGCGTGCTACATGCAGGCAAAGAAAAATATTATGGAATTCTCGAAATGAATTTCACGGTCCATGAGGTAAGGATACCTGACAGTTGTAGTACAAATCATATTATATCTCATCCGGTAATTAACGACATTTCAAAATACTAATGTCAGTGAAATGAAAGGAACGTGGAACCACTGCAAGTTCAACATAACTTCATTTGATGGCCTTTCTACGTTAGATATTCCTTTAAGTACAGCATACTTAATAAGGTCTAACATGAAAACTTTATAATAGAACTTCGATCCGAATCGACAATTTTAATATGCTAATTTTCATGTTCAATTTTTCTTTTTCAATCTTCTACATGAATTACACAGCCTTTTGAATGAAAACTAAAATATCATGAAGATTGGTTGGTCAAAGTTGATCATCAAAGCTACGGTAGAGGCCAGGAAGAAGTGGAAGATATTATACCCAGGACTCAGCAGCGATGTATTAATAGCACCTGTCCATTTTATGATGCCTATATGGGTGCTTGAAATTTGAAAGCAGTGGGAGGGAGTGTTAGATGATGATACTCTTGTAATAAGGAAAAAAATGAATGCTCTCAAGTCTGCGTGCTACATGCAAGCAAAGAAAAGTATAGTTCTCGAAAATGAAATACGCGCCTCATGAGTTATGGATACCAGACAGTTCTAGTACAAACTTATATTGTATGTCATCCGGTTATTAGCGACTTTTCAAAATACTATAATCAGTACACCGAAACGAACGTGGAGCCATTGAAAGATTATCATAACCTCATTTGATGGCATATAAGACGTTCTTCTACGTTAGATATTTCATTTCAGTACAGCATACTTAATTAGAGCTCACATGAATAATTTTACTATATAAGTTCGATCGGAATCGAGATTTTTAATATACTAATTTTCATGTTCAATTTTTTTTTCTCTTCCAATCTTCTACATGAACTGCTCAATTTTTTAATGAAAACGACAATATCATGAAGCTTGGTTGGTGGAAATTGGTCATCAAAGGTACGGTAGAGGCCAGGACAAATTTGAAGAAATTATACCCAGTATTTAGCAGTGCGAAAAATGGCAAAGGGAAGAGTAAATTTCATTCACTTAGGATACCTAACACATATATGTAAAGCTATCGATTGCAATATCTCGAAGCCGAATCGACTTTTTTAACTTTTCCGATTTTACCCAAAATCAACACGTAAATATAACCCTCCCCTGAAACTGGCCCGCCTAGCTTAGTTCCAAACCTGAGTCGACACTCGGCTAGGCGACAATGGAATAAGTCCATAGCAACGAAAGTGAAAAAATTTCTAAAATCCCTAATAAAAGTTTAAAAATATCAGTTTGACGGTAGGTAGGAAAGAATCGATTGCAAGAATTAGATTTTTCAAACATTCAGCCTCATATTTGTGAAAGAATCAGTCCTGTAACTTAATTATTTCATATTTTAATGAACGAAAGAAAAATAGTCTACACTGAAATTTTTCGTTTTTCCCGTATAATCCGATGTAAAGCTTTCGATTGCAATAAATCGAAGCCTAATCGACTTTTTTAACTTTTTCGATTTTTTCCCAACTCGACACATGACTCCAACTCTATCCTGAAAATTTCACCCACCTAGCTCGTTTAGAAATGCCCAGGAATTTTGATGAGTCAGTCAGTCAGTCAGTCAGTCAGTCAGTCAGTCAGTCAGTCAGTCAGTCAGTCAGTCAGTCAGTCAGTTTGTAGCTTTATATATATTAATAATAAACGAGTAAATGGGTGCTTGCTGTTAGCAAGCAAGGGGGGTTTCTGCATTATTTTACACTTAAAATATCGAAAAATGAATGCATTATCCTCACAAAACCAATGAAAGCTCTCATTTGTAAGTGCTACATGCAGGCAAAGAAAAATATGATGGAATTCTCGAAATGAATTTCACGGTCCATGAGGTACCTGACAGTTCTAGTACAAATCATATTATATCTCATGCGGTAATTAACGACATTTCAAAATACTATTGTCAGTGAAATGAAAGGAACGTTGAACCACTGCAAGTTCAACATAACTTTATTTGATGGCCTTTCTACCTTAGATATTCCTTTCAGTACAGCATACATAATAAGGTCTAACATAAAAACTTTATAATAGAACCTCGATCCGAATCGACAATTTTAATATGCTAATTTTCATGTTCAGTTTTTCTTTTTCAATCTTACACATGAATTGCACATGTTTTGAATGAAAACAAAATATCATGAAAATTGGTTGGTTAAAGTTGGTCATCAAAGCTACGGTAGAGGCCAGGAAGAAGTGGAAGAAATTATACCCAGTACTTAGCAGCGATGTGTTAATAGCACCTGTCCATTTAACGATGCCTATGGGTGCTTGAAATTTGCAAGCAGGGGGGGGGAGTGTTAGATGATGATACTCTTTAAATAAGGAAAAAAAATGAAAGCTCTCAAGTCTGCGTGCTACATGCAAGTAAAGAAAAATATAATTATCGAAAATGAAATACGCGCCCCATGAGGTATGGATACCAGACAGTTCTAGTACAAACTTATATTGTATGTCATCCGGTTATTAGCGACTTTTCAAAATACCATAATCAGTACACCGAAACGAACGTGGAACCATTGATAGATTATCATAACCTCATTTTACGGCATATAAGACGTTCTTCTACGTTAGATATTTCATTTCAGTACTTAATAAGTTCATTTCATACTTAATAAGAGCTCACATGAAGAATTTTACTATATATATATATTCGATCGGAATCGATATTTTTATTATACTAATTTTCATGTTCAATTTTCTTTCATGTCAGTCAGTTTTGTAGCTTTATATATATTAATAATAATAAGGTTTCAGGCGATGAGGATGAGCCTTACGAAGTAGTGTGCGAGAATGTGGTGATGGAAACTGAGACTAATAAGAATGATGTCATAACGGCTTTGAGATTATTGAAAAATGGTAGGGCTGCTGGCGTAGGTGGAACATCCAGTGAGACGTTGACTTGTGGGTGTAATTCACTCATTTGTTGGCCCTGTGAACTATATAATTTACGCATACAGGCTTCTCTGATATCAAAAACTTTTAAGTAATGGTCCACTAATATTTTTATTGTTTACGACCCGGGTTTCGTCTGGCCTGAAGATGTCATTACGTGACAAAACCCGGGTTGTAAACAATAAAAATATTAGTGGACCATTACTTAAAAGTTTTTGATTTCCGATATGGAGAGGTTCCACAAAGTGAAGCCTGGATTTATTTGTTATTCTCACAGGCTTCTGTTGTTCCAGTGGATTGGAGGAATGCAATCATCATTCCATTGTACAAAGGGAAGGGAGGAAAGGCCGAATATAATAATTACCTGGTCATTAATTTATTGAGCATTCGTGAAAAGTGTTCAGCAAAATTTTAATCAAAAGCGTTAGGAATATTACTTCTGACAGAATATGGGGTGTGCAGTGTGGGTTTATGCCTGGGAGAGGATGTAGTTACTAGCTTTTCGCGCTTCAGCAAGTGATAGAAAAATGTATGGGCGTCTGAGTGTACTGTGTATTATAATAAATTGTATTGTGAATTTGTTGATTTAGAGAAGGCATATGATAGGGTAAATAGAAAGAAGTTGTGGAAGGTTTTAAAGGACTATGGAAGGAGTAGGCATTTATTGAATCTTATGATGGCGATGTAGGATAGTAGTAAGGTAATTGTGAGAATTAACAGGGTTCTGAATGATTGGTTTGTTATAAAACAGGGTGTAAAGCCAGGATTCGTAATTTCATAATGGCTGTTTAATGTATTTATGGATAAATGTGTTAGAGATGCATGTAGTGAAAACGACGGTATTTGGAGTGGAAATATAAACTTGCGAGTTTTACTACATGCGAATGATGCTGTTTTGATCTCAGAAAGCCATCAGGGCTTACAAAAGCTCCTTGATAAGTTTTGTGAAGAAACAGAGAGGATTGAATTTAGGGTAAATGCGTGCAATACTAAAGTGGTAGTTTTTGATGGGGAGAATGAGGAGAATAACTGTATGATGAGGGCAAATGGTGAAGTAATTGAGGAAGGGGATGATTTAGTGTACTTGGGTAAAATGTTTACGAAAGATGGACGGATAGACGAGGAGATGAAGAGATGAGCGAATGCTGGAAGGAAAGTGGTAGGTAGCATGTGGAGTATATCAAGGAATGAGTGCCTGTCTAAGGAAGCGAAAATCAGCGTGTAAAAAAGTGTACTTCTCCCCCACTTTGTTGTATGGTAGTGAAACATGGCTATGTCAGAATTGACATAAGAGTCGACTAAACACCGTGGGTATTAGTTATCTGAGGAGTGTTTGCGGCAAAAGTAGGATGGATAGGGTCAGGAATGAGTGGGTCATGAATGAATGTGGGTTAAATGCTCCAATAAGGGACATCTATGAAAGGAGTGTGCTTCGTTGGTTTGGCCATATTAAGAGAATGGATGAGAGTCGAATAAAGGAACAGATATATAATAGTGAATTGAATGGTTCGAGAGGTAGAGGTAAGCGGAGAAAGTTGTGCTTGAATGAGGTTGAGGACATATTTAGAAGGAGGAGGAATATTAGGAGTCTTAGAAACAGGAGGGCGTGTATGAAGCAGTGTAATGAGGGTAAATGAAGCAAAAGAGGTTTGCAAGGATAGGTCAGTATGGAGGAAAGTATTGAAGTAGAGTTAAGTGTGCAAATATGTATTTATGAGTGAAACTTAGTGACTCTGCCCACCCCGGATGAGAACGGCGTGATTGGTATATATGTATGTATGTAATATCTGAATTCATGATCTGGGAGTCTCTTAGCAATTCCATCGTCAGCCGGAGTCCTGTTTTTATTACTACCACTTCTATGGCCTTCATTCCTGCAAAACAGCAACATTTTCCCATAGCTTCCCTTCGTTATTTAAAACTTACTTTTTTAGAAGGAAATTCTATACATGCAAAGGTCGAACCACCATTCGATAAATGGTGGGTTGACTGATAGCGATTACTTGGCCTCAACAGATACATGCAATTTATAAGTATCACAACGTGGTAATTAATGATACTTCCGGTATTTTCATAAAATATAAAAAAAATATATATTGTTAATTATTGATAAAGTTATATATGTCCATGTCGAATTACTTAAGGTATTGTGATATAACTTCAATGGTTGATTAAATTGCGACGGAGGAGGCGAGAAACATCGTCTCATCGGGGATACAACGCAGCAGCAGAATAGGAGAGGGGATGATGGTCGGTAAACGAAGAGTTAAACGGAGAAGGAAGGAGGAATGGTGGTGAGGAAATCGGCGTCGGAATCAGCCTGCTCGCGATATGAGCCTCGAAGGAGTCTTCAATTCCGGAACATCCGATTTGACGGACTGTGCCTTCCTTCAAGTGCCCCGCTCGGGAAATGCTGCTTCACGTGACACCTAGGATTCGTACGAGGGCCCTCGGGATGGATAGTTTTTATCACTAACAACACGCCAACTCAATCCCCATGTACTTGATCTTGAATCAAAAGATCTGGTATTTTGCGTTTGAGGTAGTCCGAGTGAAATATCATTTTATATAAAAATCAATGAATTTGGTCTCATTTTAAGGGGAAAAAGTATCACCTATCTAACGACTTCAAAAATTTTACCCCTTACTACATTACTTTCCGAGATATTTTCCTGAAAATACCAGTCCTTTTACATGGGAAATGGTACGTGTATGTACTCCAGAGAGACACTATTTACAAACTAATGTATACCTAACACTTAGATGTCGTCAAAAAATTAACAGAGTGTAGTTTGTTTGTTTTCTCAGCTATATTTGAAAATGAATCATATTGTCGCCTCAGTAGGTTCTTGGGTATCACAAAAAACCTCCCGTTTTGAAGGAGTTTCAAACGCACCGCGCAAAAAAATGAGTCATGTTAAAGACTTATTTAGATATTTCCATTTAATTACTTACTATTTCTGTCAAATTAAACTATATTATTGCACGATAAATAATGCAAAGTTTAATTGATGTGCCCTACAGCTGATGAAATCAAAACGTATAATGCGAATATGGTCTCTATTATGAATGGGGAACTATCTCGCTCGGACTATCTTAAATGCAAAATACCAGCAGTAATCGATGTGACTCTTCTCGATTATTTATTTTTAGTTCTTTATTAAAATATCTTATGAGTTGTAAGATCTGAGGCTTTCCCGGCCTGAGATGTTAAGCAACTCAAATCGGGAAGTCTACCGGGTGAGAGACTCCGCGAGTGCCCTGAAGAAGATGGACGACATGGCCATCGAAACGTCATGGAGTCTCTCACATGGTGGACTTACCAAATAGAGCTACGTAACATCTTATGAGTAGATTTTTGAACTTGACAATTTCAAATCTGGAAGAAATTATATTGGCATAGTGGTTTTTCGAATATTAGGCTCTGCATGACACCTTGACATTTGCTAGCCACCGTTTAAAATGATTACGTGTATTATTCCACATTTAGCAGAAAATCTGAACGTATATAAACAAATTTTGATAACATTCAGGGATCTGGGTTTGAGTCCTGGTCCATGCGAATGATTTTTTCACTGTAGACTTTCGCAGTTATTCACATATATACGTAATCCATTTATTACGATTTCTACGCCACGTGCCATTAGCATACGTGTTATCCGTGCTCACGATGTCTTAGTCTCCGGTGAATATAACGTTCCAATGGACGCGATTTTCTTGAATTTAAAAAAGCATTTGATTAATTTCCCCTTGAAGAATGATGAATTTGACTAAATTATTTTATCTTAGACGACAATGTAATTTTCGGGATCAGAGAATTCCGAACCGATCGCGTGCCGAGAGTAGTATTAGACGGTGGCATCTCCAATGAGGTTAAAGTTACTCAGGGTGTTCCACAGGGAAGTTTCATGGGTCCTTTTCTCATCCTTCTGTACATAAACGATATCGGTGAAGTAGTAGACAGTAAACTTCGACTATTTGCAGACGATGCCGTAGTGTACAGGGAAATCCATAATTATAATTAGAAATAAATTTGAAAAATGTTTTGCTATGAACTTCTGGAAAAGAATGTATTCCCCTTAATACAGCTATTACATTCAACATACACAACTAGAGACTAGAATGTATAAAATACCTCAGAATCAAACTAACTTCGCTCGGAATCAAACTAATGATCTCTCGCGGAGCAAATATATTCGAGAAATTACTAGTGAAGCTAATCGTAAATTGAGGTTTTTGAAATAGTACCTGAAAAATGCGACGATAAAGTCAAAGTACTACCTATTTCTTGTTATACCCCACTGAGAATACGCTGCCAGTTTTTGGAATCCTCATAGGGTAGGCTTGAAAACGGAACTCGTGCAGAGAAGATCAGCAAGATACAAGAAAGACCGTTATGATATTCTCGCTAGTGTTACTGACCTCTTGCAGAAACTAGGATGAGAATCGCTTTCAGACCGTCAATTGAAAATTATACTTAACCTTTTAAGTCAATTCAGTACTTATTTATTTTCAGAAGAAGTTATCAATATCTTACGAACTCCAACATACTACGGTAGATCAGATCATGAGATTAAAATTAGGGAAGTAGATTGTAGAACAGAATGTTTAAAAATGTCGTTTTTCCGCGATCGATAAGAGACCACCATGACTGCGTTGAGACTTTGAAGTAGGCTAGTTGACAGGTAGTGTAGCTGATTAATCTATACGCACCCTAATGCATGTTTCTAAATCTGCCGAGTAGTGCCAACACCATGCTTTGCATGTACCCTGCATGGCTCTTTTATTACGTTTCGTTGTAACATTATGGATTATTTTAGTAGTTGCAGTAGCAATTGTAGCAAATCTATTATTTGGTGCATGTCGGTGAAAGTAATTTCTTCACTGTAGTTCATGTTGGTGATAAGTCACCCATTGTGGTGGCTTGCAGGGTCATATGTAGATCGTTGAAGATAATTCGCGATTTCCACAGGGTCAAGTATTCCATTTCTGCCGACGTTTCGATGGCCGGGTTGAAACATCATTTTAGTGTTCTCATTGGTGATATCAATAGGCAAAAGAGGCAAATATTGACTGTTGATTTTGTTCATATATTACCAGATTGATTTTTTTGTGCCTAACCACTGCTATTATAGCTACATCTATCTTCATCCTCAGGGAATGAGGATGATAGACGACTCGAAAATATGGAGTGCTTAACATCCGGACACTAATTATGAGTATATATTTTTAATAAATTGCACTGCTAATATAGTTGAATTCCGCAAAATTCTCTGTTATTAACTTATAACAGAATCTAGTATACATCAATCATTCACAGATATTTTCCTTTGGCAACAGACATTAAATTCCTGTTCAAAAAATGGCCAGTTATAGACCAAAAATAATAAAAAATTTCACTCTAAAATTTAATATAAAATCATTGCTTTGCTGAGGTACAGCATCACCAGGTGAAAAAAGTAAAATTACAAAATCACTGTATGCATGCAACCATGGTCAGTTTAGGGGAGGTAAGGGCTGCAGAGGGTTTGAAAGAGGGTAGTTAATCTTTGATGTGGAACTACATAATTTTCGTTCCTCTTCTCCGTCTTGTTGAAAGAAATTCACCAAATCAGATATGAATGATTTCTCAGACCCATACTTTCTTACCTCAGAAGTTGATTACAGCATTTAAAATTCTTACCAATTCTTACCGATGGTAACCATGTGGAACTGGTGATAGACTCATGAATTCTTCTCTCTCGCTGTTCAGTG
The DNA here is from genome assembly GCA_963169105.1 of Ceriagrion tenellum. NCBI lineage: Eukaryota > Metazoa > Arthropoda > Insecta > Odonata > Coenagrionidae > Ceriagrion > Ceriagrion tenellum. The sequence continues at coordinate 197,714,169 of OY720632.1, forward strand.
CTATTTCACCCATCTCACTTCCTCCATATATTCCCACCCGCGCCTCCCTCTCCCCGCCAAGGCGCAGATTTCTAACCCCCTTCCCTCCCCACGAAATATGCAGCGGCCGACCGAACGCCCTTTCCCTCTTCTCCCTCTTGCGCGCAATGTATTCTATATTCTCTTACACCCGAAAGTGGTCGTGCGGCTAATTACGAATTTCCAAGCCTCCTCCCCCTTGCCATCCCCCTCCCTCTCTGCCCCGCCCCCTTAACCCCCCTTACCCTTCCACACACACATACAACGTATACGCAAATACACGAGCGTGAAGAACGGAACGCCGCCGCAGTGCTTCGGAATGGGAGAGAGCTGTTGGCAAGATGGAGCCTCGCCCATATCTGTGTTCGCGCCGCATCGTTCCGCCGCTACGAGATAGCTCCGAGCATAAACAACTCGCTTGGTCTTTTGAAACGACGGTGATTCAATATTAAAGTCGCAACAGGCACGCTAGAAACGAATTCATTTCGGTGTAATTAACTTCTCGACTGCGATCTCGCCGTCGAATAGAGATAGACTCTCCTGCCTTTCCCGCGGCTCTCGTTTGTCGAGTCGCACATCCGAGTGACGAGGGGGGCTCCTTTCTTTCCCTCACGCATTAAGGAACGAGTTACTTTTCACCGCGCAATATCTTCACGTCCCTGTGTCAATAGAAACGGAGTGAGCTAAGCTCTCTCTCTCTTTCTCTCTCTCTCTCTCTCTCCCTGTCTTGGAAACAAAAATAATCCCTCGCCTTCTCCTTGTTCTTCATTCTAATTTACCTCGGCGATGTCGCTCTGGAAACCACTGAGGGGTACTTGCTTTAAAACTTGACGAGGAATCGGTGCGGGTCCGCTCGCGTTTCCAGACGGCGCATGTTCTCTGCATACACCTGAAACTTTCCATTCCTCGTCAAAAATTCACCCTCGTGGCTTTAGATCATTGCCAGCGTCTTCATCATTCGTGTCTCATTCTACCTGACCCTTAGGTGTATTTCAGTCTCTCTCACTGGTCTCGGTCAACGACGCTTCTCTTAGTTTCATTTGTATTCTCTATTTTGACGATCTATTTAAATCTTATTTTACGTAACTATGAGACTCCATATTTATAGAATTATCCATTTTTGATGTGTCTTTCGGAATAGTTCTCTTCAATTCTCATCACATGGGTAAAGTACCTCAATCACGTCTTGTGGATCATTTTCAAAAAATATGTCACCTTCGAAGTTCCTTTTCGCTCTCTACCTCCCATCTTAACGTTTACTTGTCGAGTCGCGTATGAGGGAGAGCCTTTTAATTTGGGTCCAATTTGGCTTGCAATATTTATGCCGCTGCTCTTTTGTGACTAAAGATGTCACAACCGTCTTGCATATTTCGTTTTCCAGTCTGGCCTCTGGCCTCCATGTAAAACACCTTTTACATAACCTTGCAACGTCAAGAACTTTGACATTATATTTCCAAGCCCTGTTTAGCGAGAAGAAATAAGTTGGAGGCTACCACATGAAAAATCAATCAATGTGAAATGCCTCCACGAAGAACAGCCAAAAACTTCATCTTGTATTTTTACTTCCTCCTCCAGTAAACCCATCTCAGTAACGTTGGACCCAAGCTGTTTGAATTCATTCGCGGATAGTTTCTAACGCAAAGGTTTCTTACAGCAAGTTTTACTGTGTGATATCCATAACAATCCTGTATTTTGTTTAGTCTATTGACTTTCGAGTTTTTATCCTGCAATGCTTTTCTGTCCTCATCCGATAATTTCTCAGTCTTGTCTTTGAAGTCACCTACCAAAAAAAGATTATCAGAAATGAATATTTCCCATGGAGACTATTTCCCCAATATCCTCTGAATGCACTTATCAAGGTGTCCTAATATAGTGGACTAGATTCGCACCGGGTTAAGCCCTGTTCTTACTCATATCCCGTGTTGATCTCTCATACTTTCCAGGTACTCATTCCTAACTCAAGTATTCATTCGTAATTCAAGTAACATGTTCTTGCACTGCAGGACTCTTTTAGAATAGAGAGTTGGAAAGCAAGTATATTAAATTGTGTGTTAGAAAATAAATGAACACCGTAAATATTGGTAGCTATGGGACTTCTTTTAGCAATCAGAATACCTTAGTATCCGAACAAAATTGAAACCACAGCCCATGTACATCGATGACTACTTCTATCAATGCCTTGAGGTACTCTAAATAAGGGAACTGTTAGGAAGGTACTCGAAATAAGGGAAAGTGTTATCCAAGGAAATCAATTTCCATCGTCGCTGTCTATTTCCCTAGTATAAAAAACTTAGCTGCTGATTTTCACCGAGTCATATAAAACACGGGCGCTGATGTAGTGATAGGAACAGAAAGGTGGTTGTCAAGAGAAATTTTGGATAACGAGATCTTTCCAAATCATATGCAAAGTATGGAAAAGACGGAATAGGGACGACAGGGGTTTGTTTATAGCTGTAAAAGATGAGATTGTAAATAGAGCCGGAATATATCCAGACAATGACTTCATGTCTGAACATGTGGAGTTCCATTAAGTGCTCGTCAAAAAGAGTTTTTATATGCGCATCTTATAGGCCGCCCAATTAAAGTATGAACACAATTTTGCATTTAGAAGGACTTGTAAAGCATTTCATGAATTAAAATAACGAATGTAAGATTATTATCGGTGGTGATTTCAACGTTACTCGTTACACTGGAAGACATATAGTTTCAAAATTTGCGGTAAATGTAAGAATTTGTGTGACACTTCTTTATACTTTGAAAACAAATTATTTGCATTAATTAGTAACAACACTCAATAAACACTTTTGCAGCAATTAGTAGTTATAGATCTTTCGTCAACAAACATACCTGAAAGCGTCCTAAATGTTGAAAATTTGAATGGAATTAGTGACAATAAAGCCATACGTAATAAATTTCATATAAATACTGACATAACAGTAGCCACAAAAAGAAAATTGCTCTTATACATCGAAGCCAATTTAGATTGTTTAAAACAGGATTTACCGACTTCTTTTAAAAAATTTAGTGATGTAAGCCAAAATCATACTACTAATCAGAGACCTGCAACCCAGGCCCAATGTTTAAGGTAGGCCCGACCCGATTAAGGTAGTCCGAGCGAGATAGTTCCTTATTCATAATAGAGACCGCATTCGAATTATACGTTTTAATTTCACCAGATGTAGGACATATAAATTAAATATTGTATTATTAATGGTGCAATGACATAGTTTCATATGACAGAAATGGTAAATAATTAAATGAAAATGTCTAACAAAGTCTTTAATTTGACTCTTTTTTTCGCGCGGTGCGTTTGAAACTCCTTCAAAACGGAATGTGATACCCAAGAACTTACTGCTGTAAAAATATGTTTAATTTTCAAGTATAGCTTAGAAAACATACAAACTACACACTGTTCATTTTGTAAATTATATCTCTCTGGAGTGCTTGCACGTACCATTTCCCATGTAAGAGGACTGGTATTTTTTGGAAAATATCTCCGAAAGTAATGGGGTAAGGGGTAGAATTTTTGATGTCCTTGGATATGTAAGATATTTTTCTTAAAAATTAGACCAAATTCATTGATTTATAAGTATAATGATATTTCGCTTTAACTACCTTAAAGCCCCTGTCACACGGGGCTTGTTCTAGCAGCTAGTTTTCGCTGCGAGATCCAGCAACTAGCATTGCTGGTTCTTCAGTGCGCTAGAAGTCCTGTCAGACGGAGCTGAGGAACTAGCTCTAGTCTGCTGTTGAGATTGGCACTGTGTGTAGTTTTTTGTGGGTAGTTTATAATGTCGTCTGTTGGCATTAGACGAGATATTTCGTTACGTATAATCAGAATGGGAATGCACGAAGCATGTTTAGAATTGTTAAGAAGGAAAAAGAGGAAATGGGTGGGGCAATGGATCGAAAGAAGGGATTTGTTGGGAGCATCATCACGTCTTATTTGTGAGCTTGCAGCAGAAGACCCAAATTCATATCTGAATATGCTGAGATTGTCAGAATTAAAATTTAACGACCTCCTTGAAATGGTAGCACCACTGATACGGAAAAGGGACACAAACATTAGGCAAGTAATACCTTGTAAAACTAAACTAGAAATTACTCTAAGATTCTTGGCAACTGGTGACAGTTTAGAGTCACTCCAATACCTCTTTCGAGTGCCTCACAACACAATATCAACTTTTCTGCCCCAAGTCCTGAGTGCAATTTATACTGCCTTACAGCCATTTATCCAGATAATATTGATTTATTTATATTATTTATATATATTTATCACTTTTAATGAAGATGCCAAAAGGCTAATATATTATTAATCATTTATAGAAAAAAGGGGGAAAATATAATAAACGTCAGAGTACTTATTAGTTGGTCAGAGTTATCATAAGATAATTTCCAAAACAAAACACAGTACTTGAAAATTAAGAAATAAACTGCATTTGAAAAAAATAAGTGTCGTAGAGAATTAAAATGTGTTATTTCACATTATTACATTTGATGCTGGAGAATAGATGTATATTTGTACTTTTTTCAATAAGTCATCGCATTTGTCATGTAGTTCACACTGAGTGTCTGTATTTGAAGTGTTTGTTGCTATTGGTTCGAAGGACATCAATGAATGGGTATTAGCACTATTCGGACGCTGCGTTTGTGTTGTGAAGTAGGATTAGGTAGCTGCAGAGTCAATTAAACTCAGTCTCTCGGTGGTAATGAGGTTATTCATGTCTTACTGTAGAAGAATGAAGCTGCTGCGTAGTGGCATCGCACAAAGCTGAGCAGCAATGTGCCTGCCATACTTTTCGTATTCGTCGTCTGGATCAATAGCAGTCAAAGAGGCAATAGTTTCAAGTTTATTTATATTTGCTTCAAATCTGGTGGGCTTTATTGATTTCTTGAACTTGTTCTTGGTTGGCGATTTCTGCTTGTAAAGAGCCTGCCGTGGTTGCGGATGCATTTTTAATGTAGAGTGTGTGTTCAGCTCTTTTTGCGGAGTTGAAGCCTTCATCACACTGCTCGCAGCTGCACGGTTCAGGACTAACATCATTTTCTTGCAATGTACCACTTGGAGTAGTAGGCTGTTTTGATATCAATGGTTTATTCTGTAAAATGAAATAAATGTAACGCAGTTTACACAAAATTGCTATTCATTCATATAGGTACCAACAAAGTCAGTTTTTATAATATAAGTTTTTTTTAGGTACCAAGAACTGCAGAAGAATGGAAAAGCATTCAGAAGGGTTTTGAACTGATATGGAACTTTCCCAACTGCTGTGGAGCACTGGACGGTAAACACATTAGGATTGTACGACCGCGTACCTCCACTTTCATGTACTTCAATTACTAAGGATTCTACAGCATTTTTCTGTTTGCCATGGTTGACGCCGAGTATAGGTTCACATTCATTGATGTTGGTAGTGATGGGAGAGCCAACGACAGTACTATTTTCAAGTGTTCCCAGTTAAACACGGTAATTGAAAACAACCTCCTTGATTGGCCTATAATCGGACTTTGTGTTGGGTATGATGCTTTCCCCCTTACAAGCAACCTTCTTACACCTTACAGCCACAGACAAATAACCCTAGAAGAGAGGGTTATTAACTATAGACTATAAAGAGCTCGTCGAGTATTTGAAAATGCCTTTGGAATATTAGTTGCTAGGTTTCGCGTGTTTACTCGACCAATCCATTTATCATTAGATACAATAGAACTAGTTGTTAAAGCTGCTTGTGCCCTCCACAATTGGCAGATATCAGCAAGATCTGGCATATACATTCCACCCGGATCTATTGACACCGAGGGCCTCAACTCTGGTAAAATAATTTCAGGGTACGGCGTAATGAGGTGTTACCCATGGTTGACTTTAAAAAAGTGTCAATGAAAAACTACAGCCACGAAGTTTAGCGTATCCGAAATAAGTATGCTAAGGCATTTATGACAGACCTTCAAGTGCCTTGGCAACTGAAGAGCATCGCTTGGGAATCATCATAGAAGTAAGAAAAGTGCAAGGCGGTAAATAAAATGTACTAGGCATAAAGAAATTGTTCCAATTCAAATAATGTTATTTTGTGCTATGGGCTAAACTAGTAAGTTGTGGCATCACAAAACTTTCTCCAATATTTACCTATACACATTCACGTAGTTTAGACATAAACTCCGTCAGCTATAGCAATCGCGGAAATCGTGAATATTGCAGCATAGCAGCGCCACCTGTCAGACGATATACACCAAAACCTAATCAGCACCAATTTAGATTTAGCTGTAACTGAATATGAAGTTTGATCGAATTCCGTTTTGTAGTTCGCGAGATAGAGCGGCCGCAAAATTTGAGTCACATACAGACACACAGACAGACTAACAGACAGACTCGTCGAGTGAGGACGTGCAATCCCTGTGCTCTCTCCTTTGGCTGCCTTTTCGTCTGTTTTTGGAGCTTCTCTGCCATTTACTTTCGGTGACATCGTTCCTTACTGTTACTCCTACACATTCATCTACTTTGCAACCCTTGATTATTGATAATTTAGTGATTTTTCATATTTTTTGTGTCTTAACTGCTTGTTCTGTGCTCGGGTGAGGCTTGGTGATCGTTTCGCGTTTGTTAGTGACCTTCATAGGGTGGAGCTTTACTAACCCTGTGTCATCGCCGCTTCGGCGATGGCCTTGAACAGGGGCCTGGGGGGCCACCCTCTCAGGCCTTCCCCCGTCAACTTCCACTTCCCGTGATAACCGCGGGGAGGGATTAGCGTTTTTAAACCAAACACCTTCCTATGAAAAGTTAAACCGATCAACTAAAACTCTCTCGTCCCCACCGTCTTCTACAACAATTCTCAGGAGAGTCGCCGGCACCTTGCAAATGACGCCTGTCGTCAACCACCACACCGAAAATGACCATGATTGCCCTAATCATCCCGAGGCGCGTTCTGCGACGCAAACCCCGGTCAATTATGCCGCCGCAACCAAAGGAATGAATTCTGGTAGAGCATCGATCTCAAATTTCCCATTCAACCCAAATCCATTGCATCCACTGTCCCGAAGAAGCTTTCATTCCAGTTCTGCCTTTCCTCCTAAGAAAATAACACCTCTTGAAAATGGATCCTCAAAGAAAACTGGAATCCTTCTTCCATGCTTTGAAAATACGTCTCTCCTAGACTACGTTTACGCCGTTGGCAAAGCCGTGGGAGGAGGCTCATACATCACTCACGCATCGAAAATTGCAAATCAAAGAATAGCTATTTATTTCAAAGACGAACACACTCTCAACAAATTCATGGACGAAATCGGAGGAATCACCTTGAACGATCAAATCGTAGAAGCTCGTACAATGGCCACAAGAGTGGAAAAACTTATCATCTCCAACGTACCACCTGAAGTTCCAAATCATGAACTAATAGATATAATTGAGAAAGCTGCGACATTTTGTGGCCAAATTGAGCACTCTTTCCCATAGGTTCGTAGAAGGAAGGTTACGATCACACCCTATCCTTTAGGCGATCGGTGCCTGTCATGAGAAGAACAGATTCAATCTTACCTGACTCAGTGCTATTGGAAATAGAAAACTCATGGCACCGCATTTACTTATCCTTCGAAGAACCGCGGTTTCTTATGCAAAGCCAAAGGGCATGTTGCTAAACACTGTCCCACCCACAATACCACCAGTGTAGCTTCAAAGGCTACTCCTGATTCTAATGGATCTACTCCTTCTGATCCTAATACTCAAGTTCCCACTGTTTCCGCGGAGCAGGCCAATATTTCCACTCAGCCTCAGCAAGATAGTGACACCTTGACTGACTCACTCTCATGCCTTCCCTCCCAGGAAAAGAGTCCAACCGAGTCAAGCGGCATTGACAATCTTGATTCCGAGCCCATTCCTGGCACCCCCCTTCACTCCCATCCTCCATTATCTCTCTGCTAGAAGAAACGCGTAATCGCACTACGCCGAAGCAACTCATCATAATAAAGAAATTTACCTCAGATATAGACGGGTTATGTGACACGTTAAATGGTTTGAAGTTGCATGTTTCAGAAATACTTAGAGTTCGAATTACTAGAATGATTTCCCACCTTCATAGGGAATAAAACTGTATCACGTACTCCTTATCACATCTCCATGAATTGCACGCTTTCCTGCATAACCTTAAATGTAAAATCTGTGAGAAGTCAAAATAAGTGGGTGCAACTTATAGTCTTCGTGTCTAAATGGAAACCTGATATTCTTCTCCTCCAGGAAACAAACGTCTCTTTAGCACCAATGATAGGACTTCCAGGATACCAAATATATCTCAACCCGCCAAGAACTCACCATACTGGAACAGCAATCGCTATTAAAAATATCCTCTCCGACTCGGTGACAAAAAATACAATAATTTTTTAAGGACATGTACAGGAACTGAAGCTTACCCTCAGAACTGTCCGCGCCTCTCTAAGCATTATCTGCTTTTATGGACCACGAAATGTTGGAGCTGCCTTGCAAGCTACAGAGGCATTGAAAAACCACCTGATACAGTCTTCACATGACCCAGTTTCACCCTCTTTGATAACTGTACTGGGAGGAGACTTTAACACTACACTACACCCACGAAAAGATAGAAGTGGACAAGTAGAATGGAATCCCCGCTTCGCCCTTGCTCTAGAATAGGTGGTTAACGACTGCTATATCAAAGACGTCTGGCGTGAGCTGATGCCAAAATCCAGAGGACATACGTTCATTACCCCACGTTCATCCTCAAGACTTGACCGCTTTTACGTATCTACACTCAATATTCACAAGGTGAAAAATGTTTCTCTCCTGGATACCTTTTCTGACCACAAGAGTCTATGTATCAAATTTGTCCTGCATGGAAGACTACCTCAACCACCTTACTGGCGATTTGACAACACACTTTCAAGTAACGAAGAATATGTCCAAAATATGAAATTAATCATTAATAGAGTTGCTGAAGAAGATTTAAATACCACAAATAAATGGAAGACTATAAAAAGAGGTAAAATCTTTCTCTCAGCATTTTAAACAATGGATTAATAGGCCGGAAACCACGCAACTATCTAAGGAGTACTGCAGATTACCAGCAAATAAAGTGTTAAAAACGCTAGGTTGGGATACATTAACGTTATCTGATGCCTCTGCCACAGACCATCTATCAAGATGGGCAGTCAGATGCCAACCAAAACAATTAACGAAGCTAATGGTAGATGGCAGGGAGCTGAGTGAGCCATCAGAATTAAGAAGGTTCATCCATTCGTATTTCGCAACTCTTCCTGCCGAAGAAGGAGAGAATCACATAATGCATAGTGAGTTATTAGACACCCTTCAAACACTGAATGAGTCAGAACGTCATTATTCAGAAACTCCACTGTCAGCTGATCATTTCCAGGCAGCACTCAAGTGTCTTAGTAAGCTCAAGTCGCCAGGAATAGATGGAATAACAGTTGAATTTTATATCACTTTTTGGAGTGAGTTAAAAAATCAGTTTTTTGAAATGGCTAATTAATCCTTCAATGACAAAAATCGACCACGAACCACCGCCACGTCAATAATATCACTGATGAGTAAAGGAGGCGATACTTTAGACATTGAAAACTGGAGACCCTTGTCACTCACAAACGTGGACTATAAGATCATGGCAAAAGCGCTGTCACAAAAAATGTCTAGAGTAATAGCATCAGTAGTTTCCTCTGAACAGAGTTACTGCATTCCAGGGAGGTCAATTTTTGACTGCATTGCCCTTTTGCGCGACACAATCCGCTGGAAAAGCAGCCTGATGGAGCCACTTGCCATCGTTTCAATGGACCAAAGCAAGGCCTTTAACAGAGTAAAGTATAATTATCTTCATTTAGTTTAAAAAAAGGGGTTTGGACCAATCTTCACCTCAATGATTCAAAGTTTGTATAATGGTGCTAAATGCATTGTAAGAGTGGATAAAACTCTTAAAGCTCCTTTTTCTTTTGCTAAAGGAATTAGGCAAGGCTGTCCACTTTCTGGACAACTGTATTCCTTAACGATCGAACCTTTCCTCAGGCTTTTAAAACAGTCCCTGAATGGAATTTCCTGCCCGTTGACGCAGAAGTTAGACTGGCGGTTAACGTCTATGCTCTTGACATCAGCGGCTTTGTCGACAACGAAGAAGACTGAAAAATTAGCTCATTGCTTCAACAACTACACACAAATATAGGCAGCAATTTTAAATGCCTCTAAGAGTAATGTGGGCAGGCAGCTGGAGAATCAGACAGGACGAACCCTTGGGCTATAAATCGACCAATATTAGATTAAAATTTCTCGGTGTTTACCTCGCAAATAATAAAGTCATTCAAAATGAACAAATAACTCGAAAACTGCAAGACCAAGTTGACAGTTCCTTACGAAATTGGCGTCCAAGAGCAGCGCCCCTATCCCCGAGGGGTGGGGTCTTAGTTGTAAATAAATTTATTGTGCCAAAATTATGGCACGCTCTACAGAATAGTTCCTCACCGCCTAAGGTAATTCGACAACTACAAAGCAAACTGATAAACTTTGTCTGGTCTGAATCTAAACATTGAGTCAGAGCAGAGATTTTATCCACTCCAGTCAAAGATGGTGGACTTGGATTGATAAATATTGAGCACAAGATTATATACTTTAGAATGTTGTTTTGGCAAAGACTGCTAAAAGGACCCTTTTAGCAGTCTTTGCCAAAGGATCCGCCAAGGCGAACGCCTTGGCGGATCTTGGCAGCACATGCATTGGAACATTACAGGTCCCTAGGGCAAGTCATAGGACTCTTATAAGAGCTAACGGACTATCAAAAGTGCCCACAAACTGACGACTGCTATAATACTGTTGTTAAATAATCCTCAGCCTTCAACCTACAGATTGTTTCCGACACAGCCGATTCCTCAAACCGCCGCCCTTTTCCCACAGGGTGGCCCCCGCCAATACCCATTCCGGTCTTTTTCTTCCATAGCATTAAAGTAAACAGGCTCAAACTCTTCCGATCCGAAAAAGACTAATGTACAAAATATTCAGTACCTACAAGCTGGCGAGAACTGGCCAATAAAGTGTGTATACCACTAAGATGTTCTCTGGATACCCTTACGAGGCTATACCAGTACTGGAAGAGACGCTGATGTAACATGGAGATTAGCACATGAAAGGTGGGCAGACACCAACTTCTTGATGTCAGCTGGACTTCGTCAATCTGATGAGTGCCCTTGGTGTCCAGGAGTCGATGGAGATGCTTGGCATTTAGCCTTCCGTTGCACCATGGGTTCGCACTCTTTGGAAAAATGCATGCGTTAAACTAAAGACTATGACTGGCGTAAGGCTTCTTTATTTATTCCATCTATATGCCTAAATTCCAATCAATAGGTTGAACTAAACAGGGTGTTTGTAGGCGAATTACCTTATTACCTTTAGAAAAAGCGTAATATATACAGAAGTAACCCTATTTTTCCGAGGTAAAATTCCAACTGTAGACTATATGAGTAGACTTAAAAGTGAACTACAGAAAAGACTGGAAAAAGAGCGGAATATCAATAATTGTAATGGCACCATTTCAGACTTCGTTTCCTTTTGGGGTTTAAAAAATATATTTTGTAGTGCGCAAGGTAATATTCAGAACCCTTTCGCACAAGTTATGCGTTAATTTTAATCATGACGTTCATCGAATACTTATTTCTCTGTGCGTTTTATATTTATTCTTATCTTTTTATTTACTTTTCACCATTTTTTTGCTAAACAAGCATCAATTTTTCCATTGATTTGTTCCTCTTGGCCCCCTTGAGATTAACTGCGACTCCTTAGACAATTTTGTCTCCCTCACTGACACTTTGATTCATTCTAAATATGATAGGGACTCAGCTAAGGATTCGCAAACCCATGAAGCACCCAAGGCAGCCACTGTGCAGAATACATAAGCCATTAAGTGATGAGCCACAGCCTATTCATAGAGGAGGGGTTGGCCTCGGGGAGTGAAGAGTCCAAACAGGCGGTTGGAATCCCCTGGGCGGACACTATCCCCGAGGGTTCCCCCCGTTCCTGCTCATCCAGGAAGTGCCTTCCTTAACATCTCAAAGGACTTTATAAGTTTAAAGTGCTATGGAAAAAGAGGAAAATCTATAATGTGATCTTATTTATATGTACTTGTTAAATTCTAACCAATAAATAAATAATAATAATAACGACAGTAGCACGTCAATCGTGTCACTGAGGGAAAACGTCGTAAAGCTCGAGGTCAAAAAGGCTGAGCAGAAGACCTTGCTCAACACATACCGATAAGCCCATGCATGGATGTTTCTACCGAAACATGGAAAAACATGGGCTATCGAAGGAGCTGACGTTTGCCTTCCTTCGTTCCGCGGGTCTCAGGTCCGAAACAGAGGGTTTCGTTCTCGCGTGCCAGAATGGTGTAATCAACACACTCGTGTACCGCCGAATGATACTCAAGGCGGAGGTGGCGGACACGAGATGCAGAGCGTGTCGAGCCAAGCCGGAGACTTTGAGTCACCTTCTCTCCGGCTGCAGTTATTACGCGCAGTCAGCGTATTTAGCTCGGCACAACGCAGCTCTGCGGGTGTTGTATTTCCACCTCCGACATCATTACGGCATCGACGAAGTCTATGTGCTGCCCTATGCCCCTGGAGACATTGAGTCCGTCGTGGAGAACGACAAAATAAAAATCTGGTGGAATTGCCCATTCCCCACCACCAGGCAGTTGGAGACGAACAAGCCTAACATCGTTCTCCTAGGCCGTTTATCGCGTTCCATGTTCGTAATTGAGTTTTCGGCTCCAGCCGATACGAACTTGGACTCGAAAGAGGCGGGAAAACGGACGAAATATCAAGACCTGCTGTTCGAACTTCGGCAGATGTACCCGGGACACTGTGTAAAACTAGTAGTCCTAGTCATAGGTGTGCTCGGTGGAATCAAGGGCTCGCTGAAACAGAGCATCAAGTGTATTCCTGCTTGCGTGGCACAGGCGGAACCACTTGCAGCCCGCATGCAGAAGGCCATCCTCTTGGGGTCGCTCCGTCTGCTTCGTGCGCACGACCCGAACACAGCGTAGCCACTGATCCGATGGGTTAATTGGAAGTGGTTACGAACTCTGCACCGCCCCTCTCGAGTTCTCGGCCATTATGATGGCAGTGAAACCCGATGCTTGCCGAGGACTTGGAACGGGAAAGTTACAGAAGTAACAAAATAAAAAATAATAATAATAATAATAAGAGAGACAGACTAACAGACAGACAGATAGACATTTTCCAAAAATAGCAATAATGTGTTCAGGACATCTCAAAACATATTAATCCATCAAACAACCGGCATCGAAAATTTTCGCGATTTCAGTATTTTCTTAAGTAAATTGAAGAAAGTAAAAATGAATCTTCTCAAACGAAGAAGATCGAAATAGACGTGTTTAACAATAAATTTTACTAACATAAGTTTTTTAATTTGTTCTTCTCAAACTTATATTTTCGTTACAATGAAAGTTTTACTATTGTACAACTACGCATATTATTAGGTTATTTTATACACATACGGAACATAGAGTATAATTATAAACAAGGTATTTACCAAATTTGAAGTAGACTCCCTTCCTAGAACCACCTTATTTCAAAAGCAATCAGCTGCAGCACGCCATGTCAATCTTGGTTTGTATATTTCTTCAGTCCCTGCTCCACTTTTCATTGACGATTTTACTTTGTTTAACTCAAATCTATATGAATCCTTTATGGATTTAATTTTTGTTTTTAATTTACCAATATCAATATTTCCAAACCCTTCCTGTTCAAGATCGGTGACTAGTTTTTCCTTGGCTGCTTGCCTTTTGGCCCGTTTTAAATAATCTTTGGACAAAAAATCCCACAAACTTGTATACTGTTTGTAAATCCCGAGGAAATTTACAATTTGTTCACTGTTCCACTTCAAATCTAACATTTTGTAAAGGTTATCTATAACAATCACACCAAAATGCAAAACAGTCAACAACACACGCCACTATGTTGTCTGCTCAAGCCGAAGGGAGAACTGGCACGGCACTGCGGCTCCAGTCTTACGGGGCTGAAATGGCGATAGAGACAACAGCTGAGCGGTCACGTGACCTGCTAGTGACCCACCAAGCGCTAGCAATAGTAAACCGTTTAAACCCTCTAGCGGTAACAAATACCAGCTCATGCGAATGTTTCTAGCCACTGGAAGAGCAGTCACACGGTGCTGGTTTTCTGCTTGTTCTAGCTGCTCGTTACTAGCGGTGAAAAAACCAGCTCCGTGTGAAAGGGGCTTAAGGGTGAGCCGGATAGGACTGGGGCCCGATTTTACCCGATGGGGTGAAAGCCCGATGTGTAGGCCCGACTCGGCCCGACGCCCTCAGCCACCTCCCCCAAAACCCGGCCCATTTTTACGAGACGCCCTTCCCAGGCATGTGAACCGGAAAGAAATGCAGATGATTTCACTTTACCCCGCGAAATTATCAAATCGCTCCCACCTAGAGCTAACGAAACGTTTTTCAAAATCGTTCTTGGTTCTTAAAGATTCGGACTCACGTGTATTCAAGACATTTGCATGGTCCCAACGTAAATAATAGGGTTCCTTACTGTATTTCAACAGAGTAAGCCTTTAAAAATAGCAGCGATGGGACACGCAAATATCTTAATTGCGAAATTCTTACGCACCCTAACAATACATGCCTTATAAGTCTAAGATACTGAAACGCGTAAAAAATAGAAATAATATAAAATGTAATTATTAATTACAAAGGAAACCAGAATTCTATTTCACATGAGTCGTTCCATTTAGTGCAACTTTAAGGAATACTCCTGATGAGTGGTGGATTGTAATGAGAATGGTGTTGAATGAAAGGACAAAAAATGTAGATAAAACATTATTTTTTCATAAATTCTTGTGAGACGTTAATTATTTTTACAGTGGTGATAATACATCTCTGAGGTTGAATTGATAGTAATGGCTAATTAATGAATTCGATTTTTTCTTCACTTTTTTTAAATTTTGTGAGTGTGACAAACCATCCATTTTTTTTACATCGGTAGCTACTTGTGTTTCGACATATTTCTCCCTCTAAAATGAGGTTCCATTTACACCACACTCCTACAGAAAATGAATGCTTTTTATTTATGAAATAGATACTGATATAGGGTTTGGTTGGAGATAACTAATAATCTAGAGGTATACGGTTGGTTGTGCGGCATACTTTGTACGCCACGGGTGACACTCCCGACTATTGGTGTGATAAAAATTCTGCTATACGTCTGTGAGCAATTAAAACATCCAATCGATAGTGAGAATGACGCTGAAAGAATTCACATTATCTTATACGATTAGAATGTATTGACAAAATGGCCACGCCACGATCACGGAAAATAGATCTACTTTACACTCCTACTCGAGGCCACCCACCCAACCCACTCGATGGGTTATAAGTGACATCACCACCGTCGCTACCTGCAAAATTTGCCTTTTCGCGGACGACGCAATATTGCACAGGGGCATTACCACCGAGTCACACAAAATTGCGTTGAAGGAAGACCTAGATGCTATTAACGAATAGAGCGATACTTGGCCGTTAGAATTCATAAATGCCAAATTATTTATTAATTTATTTATATTTTATCTTCACTTTCGGAATACAGCACGATGGGCCAATTTACCTCGGGTGAATAACGGTAACAACAGACGAGATACAAACACTCATGTCCTGGGCAGATAATATTCTACCCAGGCGGGACTCGAACCAGCGACCCTCGGGTTAGCAGGCGGGGAATTTACTCCGCCGCCATCGGGGCCGACGAAAAACTTTGACAGCGGTGGGAGGAGCCACGCCCTTTCGGGCCGGTGCCTAAAACCAGCGCCTTAGACCGCTCGGCCACGCTGCCCCACAGCTATTAAAGCTGATGTATTTAATGCTGGTTCATTTAAGTACTTAGGAGTGACCCTTACTCGGGACTTTTCCTGGGGGAACTACACGGGATATTTGCGGATAGGTTAGTCATAAATAGGGGTTAATTAAAAGAATGCTGGGAAAATGTGACAACATAGTCAAGGAAAGATTACATTTTTCTCTCGTGAGACCCCACTTGGAGTACGCCGCTATTATATGGGAACCTTACGAAGTAGGACTAGTTTCATATATCGATAGAATCAGGAGAGAGCAGCAAAATTGATTAAAAATTGTTACGATGAACATAGAATAGAATAGAAAAGGTTTCACTATGTTCTAGGTTTCCCCATAAGATCAAACAATCGAAAATACATATAAAATTCTGCTTTGAGCAAAAAATAAAACAAAATTATATACACCTGGCCAGCATCGCACAGTGATGAAAAACAAATAATTCACAGTAACAGATAATTATTACTAAAAACAATGGAAAATATAATATATAACAAAGGAAAAATAATATTAATCTCAAAGAGTTAACAAAAAACTTCTCCGATCACTTGGGAAACATCAATCTATAACAGGTTACGTAGTTCTATTATTGGCACATATGCCGCTTATGGTAATAATTAAAAAGTTTTTCTTAAAAACAGAGAGCGAGGAAGAATTTATTATGGATAATGACAAGGTAGTGTTATTAAATACATGAGAAAATTAGAGTGGGAACCTCTATCCCATCGAAGGTAGAAATATAAATAAAATATTTTACGAAAGTTTGATGTAGACTATTTTTTACCAGGCGTTCAACATATTTAGCTATAGCCCTCCTATAATGGCATAAACGATCACAGGCATAAGATTAAGGGTATACACTGCAGAACGGACAATTTTAAAATGTCGTTATTTCACGTACAATGAGGGATCGTAATAGTTGCGACAGATCAGTTCTAGTATACGTTGACACTGACTAAGTAAAATGAGTTTTAGCACGTGTGCTAAATAATAATTAATATCATTATAAGCTACTAAATTCGTATGAAACATCTGGCCGAACGTGTCTGGTGCTGATTTCAGCTGGGATGAGTGCTTCATAATTGATTTGGAATCACCCCGTGCCCATACACCCTAGTGGTGGCTTGCTTTGTATTGCTTAGCTATAGATTTATCTATGAAAGTCATGCTTTGTAATCCCGTCAAGGGCTTTTCACGTAGATCAATTCGTTTATTTTTATTTTATCCATTGTTCTTTCCTGAAAGTGCCGCAAATCAAATCTTGTATTTATTTTTTGCGTCAGCGTATATGAAGCAACAATCATAACCCGACTTTTTTCTTGTGGTTTCAGTCTTGGTACGACTACAAGCTCCAATGGGACCCAAGGGAGTACGGCGGCGTGGAGATGCTCCATGTTCCCTCCGACCACATCTGGCGACCGGACATCGTCCTCTACAACAAGTAGGTCCACCAGTCGACCGTTTCCCTAGAAACCTCTTGCTTCTCTATTCCGAACCCCTGATTCTGCTCTCTCATATAAATGTAGTCTGTGCTAGATATATCTCTAGCAAGTATATTGGTATTTCGAATTTCTTTTACCAATGAAAACCAAAGATTGAAGCTCTGAGTAAGTAGAGCGATATTGAAGACTTAATATTTTTGTTTTTGTTTCAACTTTTTCCTCAGTTTTACCTCTTTGCCTGGGAGAAATCGTGTAACCGAAATTTTTTTTACAGATTTTCAAAGTTTTGGCCGGTGGCATAATTGGGGGGGTTCTACATATACATAATACCCCACGTGCCGCCACATGGGCTTGTGGCAGGGGGTGTTAGATCACCAGCCGTGTAAAGGTGTAAGTTTTTTTTTGGAGGTGAAATGGTGACATGAATTATAGGAGTGTATTTAGTGAGCTTAATTTTTATTGTGGTCGCTTATTGTCCGCGAAAAGAACAAGTTCTTGTACCTATTTGTTCGACGGTATATCTCTCTTATTTTATCACGTCTGTCAGACCTATAGACGTAGTGAGGAGTCATGATAATATTGTCTATGTCGCTCTGAAAAATATCAGTTCTGAATTTATCAAGCCAGATATCAGCAAGGGATATCAATTAATTAATTGGAATACTGAGAATAATTGATTAAGCCCGCTTTATTGTTAGGAGGAAGTACAGAAATCTAGTTAATTACTAACGATGAATAATCAAACACGTGCTTTACTCTCTCCTTCGCAAACCCACCCAGGGCAGATATTTGCCACGCGCGGAATTTCACTGACTCTTAACCGCAGTTGTGTATCTACTTTTCTGCGTTTCATGTGTTTCCTTTGAGCGTCGTTTCATTTACCATTAAATAACGAGTACTGAAAAGATAAATCCCGATTTTTACTCGAGAATTATTGTAAAGGTAAATTCACTAAAATAAATATACCTTATCTCAGTCAAAGTTTAATTTTATCTGCCATTTCTTGGAGGTATTGCATAAAACATCCTAATGTGCAAGGGAGCAAATCAGCTTAAGCACCTCTTACTTGTTTCCACACTCCTTCCTGCAGGGTTTCTTTACCCGTTTTAGTGGCAATATGCACTCACTTCCTTCTTGTCCTCAATCTTTGAAAAGGAATGCTGCTGCATAAGTGAAACTGTGGGAATGCAATTGAACGTTACTCTCTGCTACTGTAAGGGAGGCGAATTTTTCTTTCATCTCATTGTACAGAGATAAACATAAATTCTTGTGTCTCTTCGCGTATAGCGATCAATACTATGGCTGTGTTTACGAAAAAAGTAAAGAGTATATTTTTAGCATATTTTAATCTACCTAGGTTAAAGATACACCTCTTACTCTGATCAGACCTGTCAACACCACTGCTTATTTATCAATTATAAAAGAAATTATCAATAATAAAATAATTGATATATAATTGATTTATTTATGATGTGATTTGTATGAAATTGACTCGACTGAAAAGAGGAATTCGTTATTTGTTTCTTTTTTATCACTTTTTTCGTTGGACATTTATGAGCTGCTTGGGATCATAATTTGTTTGAAGGATATAGATATTACGATAGTCGTGCCAGACTGTAGTGATTGCGTTCTCACTCGGTAAACTTCTACTTTCTCCTCTTTGGATGTTTGTTTGATTGTATTTTTTAATTCCACTGGCCATTATTTGCAAGAGGGTCTTGCAGTGGCGTATGCGTAAATATATTATTCAACTGGAATAACTTCATGACTTTTGCCTAAAAAAAGGCTGTCAAAATAGATACGATGTTTCCCGAAGGAGTTTTTTAGTAAATTTATCTCATCCTGCGCGCCGAAGCGACAGATACGGTTCGTTTTTCCTTAAGTATACATTTCCTTGAAGAGCGTAAGTTTGGGGAGTTTTATGTTAATTTTTAATCCCCATTTCACTAGATTTCCTCATATTTACTGCATTATGTAGTTCAGTCCTCGACAATCATCTCTTGCTTCACCAACCCGTCACTCATGATCTAGTTTATGTTTTCATGGAAAGTATCCATAACACGAAGAGCCCGTCAAATTTTATGCAAGTATCAAAATACTAGTCTTCCTGTTTTTTTCCTGAATCTTCAATATTACAAGAAAATAGAGGATAGTTTCAATCCTTACTCGGCGGAATTCCGTGATATCAGGGATAGAAGAATTAACTCTGCAATTCCACAATGGTAAAAGATTTATTCACGACCGGATTCGCCGCAGTGCAGCATCATCAGGCGCATAGACATATTTTCCACTCTATATATACATATATATATATATATATATATATATATATATATATATATATATATATATATATATATATATATATATATATATATATATATACATAAATCTCCATGGGCGGGGGTAGGGAGAGGGGAGAAGGGTAGAGGTGAGGGAGGGGGGGGTCACAGGGAAGGCAGGAAAGGTATTGGGTTGGAATGGAATGGGGTGGGGAAGCTGTTATGCTATGTGAGACTTTCATTTGGAAGGGGGGGGGCAGTGGGAGTATAGGAGATAATCCCGAAAGCGGACGCTGGCTAGGGCGTCGTGGGAGGAGGTCATGGCTACGACAGTTGGTTGACATTGGTTGTAGGGTGAGCGAGGGTTGCGCTTGTGGGATGGATAAGGGCGTTGTTGGCAGGAGTCAGAAAGTGTAGGAGGGGAGAACGGGAGGGATACAAAAGTTCGTTGACAATATTACATTCGTTTGAATTAGCCCTATACAAAATTTATAATTCCTCCAAAGCATCTAACATTGGTCCTTTTTCTTGAATATGTAGTATTTTAGGCTTAAATTGCTGGAGTATACGTTTTCTAATAAATGTTTGGCAAACTGTGAGTGATTGTTATTGTTTTTGTAGCACGCTTTATGTTCCTTCACTTTTGTCACAACGTTCCTTCCTGTCTGTCCCACACATGTCACCCCACAATCGTCGCACTGGAGTTCGTATACACTGCTCTTTCCTAACAATTTTGTCTTGTCCACTTCCATTTTCTAACACTTTTGTCTTGCCAGCGTCCGCTTTCCGGATTATCTCCTTTACTCCCACTGCCCCCCCCCCTTCCAAATGAAAGTCTCACATAGCATAACAGCTTCCCCACCCCATTCCATTCCAACCCAATACCTTTCCTGCCTTCCCTGTGACCCCCCCCCTCCCTCGCCTCTACCCTTCCCCCTTCTCCCTACCCCCGCCCATGGAGATTTATGTATATATATATATATATATATAGAGTGGAAAATATGTCTATGCGCCTGATGATGCTGCACTGCGGCGAATCCGGTCGTGAATAAATCTTTTACCATTGTGGAATTGCAGAGTTAATTCTTCTATTCCTGATTACAAGGAGATAGTTTTATTTTCTTTACCGTTGATCATGGAGAAACGATCAACAGTACACCCAGTTTCTCGTCTATTCAAGTCTCCAACCAATTCCAAATCCGATTTCCCCTTACTTTCAGGCAAGTCAATTATTCTCATGTGTAACTTCGCTACAACGTCCTTCATTTAGTGAAACTGATGCATGATACACATAAGGTTAATCATTAATTTTTGAAAAATAACAAGTAAAAATTCAAATTTAAAATAAAATTGATCATCAAATATCAAACTCAAATGTAAATATACTGATACCTGATCTAAAATACCTATCTAATTAATACTAATGAATCTTTCAGCAAAAAAATAAAATATAAAAATTCCACTGTGAATAATATTTACACTGCCAGCTTCGAAAGTGTGTAACATATCCGTGATGCAATCAGCCATCACTAGATAAAATATCACCAGATAAGACAGGTTAGAGATATCGCACAAAAATTTAGCAATACAAGTAGATGTAACCCTGAAGAATAGTTAGTAGTAATAGTAGACGGTGTCTTAATTGAATCACTATTTTATCTTGAGAAAATGGAATGCCTCACGGATTGTCTTCCTATTATGGCGAGAAGTTTACCTATAGTGCTATTCTAATAGAAAACGTTATAGACAGCTGACGAGTATTACTGCCACTTACAGATAGGAGGGGCGCAAAAACATCCTGACGAATCCCACGATCGTCCTTTCAAAGCTAATCTGCTTGATATCCATTTCAAAATGAAATATTATGAAAATTTTCCACTCAGAATTTTTAATAATTCCCGACCATGGGTTCAGCACCTAGTGCCTTGATACATCTACGTCATACCCTGCAAGCCGCCCAAAGGGTGTGTGGCAGGGGGTGCTTCCACACCAGGCTAGCATGAATGATACGGTAGAACACCGAAATTACATTGAAATCCGCGTACCACACATGCAAAGCGCCAATTAAAAATCTAATACCCAAGAAACATTCTATCGTCAATCGTTCCAACATGCTAGGGATACAAAGACTACTACAACAGATTCCCATCCCAATTCTTCTAACAGTCCAGACACACTAGCCAACTTATCGTAGCATCGTTTCACAAACCTAGCTCCTCTTCGCTATACGCGATCTAACTCTGATATCAACCCCGTTTCGTATGGATCCCATACACTAACAGCATATTCCAGATGAGGCCTAACGATTGAAAAATAACAACGTTCTTTCACTTTCTCATCACATTTTCCGAGTACTCCTTTGATAAAGCCTAGCTTCCTGTATGCTTGACCGCATATTTCCCGAATATGTTTTCCTCAAGATATGTCGTGAGTAATTGTGACCCCTAAGTACTTAACAGACTCGGCGTGAATGATTTCCGTATTATTAATTCTGTAAGCCCTACCTGGCCTATTTTTCTTTTTTTTAAAGTTGACTGCTACGCACTTTTTTATGTTTAATTCCATCTGCCACTTTTCGCACCAAGCATGAATAGCAAGTAGGTCGATTGTTAACGAGTCGCTATCTTCGGAATTGTTAATATCCCTATACACAACTCCCGCGAAGTGTCTAAGCTTACTTTTAACGACGTTGCTAATATCATTAATGTACAAGAGAAATAAAAGTGGACCAATTACACTTCCCTGAGGAACACCCGATGTAACTTTAACTGTGTTTGACATGATACCGTCTATGACAACCCTTTGATCCCGCCCATGTAAGAATTGATTAATCCAACTAATTATGTTTTTATCTATTCCATATTCTTCTAGTTTTGAGAGTGAATAAATGTGAGGTACCTTATCGAAAGCTTTCTTAAAATCGAGGGATATAGTGTCTACTTGAACATTATTTTCATCTGAGAGAAAGACTCCATGAACAAAGAGGGGCAGTTGTGTTTCGCAAGATCTACCCTTTCGAAATCCGTGTTGGTTATTTATTAATAATTCCTCCCTATCTAAATGACTCATAATGGAGCTTACGATTATGTGTTCAAATACCTTACAGGAAATGGATGTGAGAGAAATAGGCCTATAGTTACTAGGGTCTTCCCTGTCGCCGCTTTTGAATATAGGTGTGACATTTGCTACTCTCCAGTCCTTAGGCACTACGTGATCTACTAAATATTTGGTAAATATTAATTCTAAGTAAGGCGCTATGTCTGATGCCAATATTTTATATACGCGAGCAGGTATTTGATCTGGACCGGGGGATTTGTTGGGGTTGATATTTTTTATGTTCTGATGTTCTGTGCCGCGACAATTTATAATAATTTCAGGCATACATGTTTGGGAACGAACTGGCTGTGGATCGAAAAGATGTGGTGTAAAAGTACTGAAAATGCTTCTGAAGAATGAGTTTAACGAATTGGCTTTTTGTAGACTGTTGGTTAGCTTTTCCTCTTTGATATTCTTAAGCGTGTGTACTGTTGATTTATTTCCTTCAGTGTCCCTAAAATACGACCAAAATGCCTTGGGATTATTGTTCAATTGTTCTCCCAGTAATTTACTTTTGAAATCAGCTAACGCCCTTCGGCACGCTTTTTTTGCTAAGAGTTAAGATATTTTGTAATTTTCGATGACTGTGTATAGTTCTTCGGAGGATTTGTTAATTTTTGCCCTTTTTAACCTAGCATGACATGTTCTCTGGTGCTTTAATGTTTTTCTAACCTCCGCGTTATACCACCTAGGCTCTGCATTGGCTCTTTTCCATTTACTTGGTATGTATTTGCTAACTACTGATCGTTAAACGTTGAGGAAAGTATTCCACAAAACCTCAGTATTACTGTTGATACTTTTTTTTTGAAAATGAGTAAATGACTTTTGCAACTCTCGTTTCATACCTTCGTAGTTAGCCTTATTAAATAAGTAGATTTTTCTTTGTGGATTATGTTTCTTGATCATGCTTACGGAAAAATTAGCTTTAACTATCTTGTGGTCGCTTATTCCCTTATCCGTACCTATGTTTACTGGAATGTGTGGAATATTTGTCGCTGAAAGATCAAGTGTATTTTTCCCTCTAGTTGGAGCAGTGACTAATTGATGTAGTGAGTGAGATGTGAATGTATACAGGAGTGACTCACAAAGGTCTTTGTCTTTCCCCCCAGTGATAAAACTGTAAGTGTCCCAGTCTATGGACGGAAGATTGAAATCCCCACCGATTATAATATGAGAGTCATTCTTTTGAGTGATTAACTTACTGAGTTGACTTTTGAGTCCTAATATTGAGCTTACATGGGTATCTGGTGGTCTATAATATGCGCACACATAGATTGTTTTTGCTTTAGGATTTTGAATGGAGATTGTTTTTTCTTTCGGATTTTGAATGGAGCACCAAACGCTTTCTACCTGGTCGTCGGAAAATGACTCCCTCCTACTAATATAACAATCCTTCACTGCTATAAAAACTCCTCCCCCGTTTCTTTCGACTCTATCTTTTCTATAAACTGTGAAATTTTTCGGAAATACTTCATTATCTGCCATTTCATTACACAACCAACTTTCCGTCCCTATAATTAAGTCTGCGGCAGTAGTTTCAATTAGATGGTAGAAGTCTGCTACTTTATTCCTTAAGCTACGGCAATTTATTACCACGACAGAAAAAAATTTATCAGTGAGCGTATTCCCGGAAAGTGTATTCTCATTACAACTCGCTTTCTTAGGTATATTCCAAGTTACATTACTGCTATTTTTGAAACTGGCCTCTTACTGTTCTCTTTAGACTCAACACTTTCTTGGATATTTTTTCTATTAAATATTGTTCGCGATGGTACCTGATTCGACCCATTAGTTGACCTACTCTTTGCCCTACCCTCTATCCTAAAAAAGGTCTACAGTGATCGAGTATACTACTCGCTACATAGCTAGCTGCCTCAGCCGTGTAATGGACACCAGAACGGTTCAGAGGGGTCCGACATGATCGGATTGCCGGCCGAAGGTCGTGTCCGTGCAGTAGCGACACAGCCTCTGGTTTATGCCCTCCACTCGGCTCCAAACCAGGGGTCCACGATCGATCCTCGGGACAAGAGTACAAATTGCAAGCGTCATGTCAACCCCCCGTCGCGACTTTCCCGCTTCACTTCGGAGTCCAGTTCCCTAAAGGAACGCAGGATCTCCTCGGATTAACGGTCAATGGCGTCGTTGACGCCGACATGGGCCACAATCTGCAGACTTGAGCACTTCGTGCCCCGGACCGCCGCACCAACCGCCTGCGTCACCTGCGGAACACCGCCACTTGGAATGCACCATGACGTTACACGGTGGCTTATACCCTCACGGCCTGCCCTTTCCCGCAAAGGGACCATAACACGGCAGACGTTACTACTACCTATCACTACAATTCCCCCCTTCCCACTCTGACGACTCTTCCTAGATGCCGGTCTCGGAGGGGGAGTAGGCACGTCAGCCACCTCGGAATTTCCATCCGAAAGCAACTGGTACCTGTTTGAAAAAGGAATGGGAGTTGCCAAAGCATCTCCTGAACCACGCTTCAGAGTGACCTTACCTCCACTCCTCCGAGACACGACCCTCCAGACCCCGATTTACGGAGTTGTACTGCCCCTTCATCGGAAGAAGGACCTTCAGGCAAACTCTCGATCGTCCAGCCGCTGTTAGCAATCGAGCGAACTAGGACCCGGCGAACTTTCGAAGAGCGACCCAAATTTCCATCCACCTTCGGGACGCATACCATTCTTTCGACCTTAGAGTGGAGTCCCCGCAGGATTCTCTCCAACTCGGCGATGCGGGCTCGGAGAGCCGCACACTCGTCGGCGTTTTTGATCATCCCAACAGGTGACCTATTCGAAGACATCCTAGCACTACTCGCAATGAACTCCCAAGGAAAAAAGCTTAACAACAAAAAAAAGGATATACTCAAAAGAACTGAGTGATCCTAAACTCGGTAACAATGAACAAAGTAACAATAATACTTCTACGAAATAACTTTAACACAGACCTCACACCTGGCAAAGAGCTAACTAAAATACGAGATAAATAGGAACACAAACTCTCTAGCACAACGAAAAAAAATAAAAATAAAACCAAAACAAATGTCTACTTATCACTATACAGTACCACGAACTACGGCAACGGGAAAGCAGGTGCACAGCGCAGGTAGGGGTCTGCCTCGCTGAGGGGATTAACCGGTTCCAGGGAGAGGCCAGGCAGGCAAGTCCGCTCGCTCCGAAAATCAGCAAAGAATGATAATGACACTAGGTGCTGAAACCATGGTCGGTAATTATTAAAAATTCTGTGTGGAAAGTTACCATTATCTTTAATTTTGAAATGGATATAAATATCAATTACTTCCACAAAGTTGAGCCTGATATGCTTTTACTAATCTGCTTATCCCATGGACTTCGTTGACCCGTTGACGGAAAGCGGCGTTTTCGACGCCGAGGAAGTGTTTACGTGCGGCCACCGTTCAGGAATGCGTGGTGTGGTACGAGATCCATTGGCGGGATGAGTAGGTACGCCGACATGGGGCACGGCAGTGCACGCAGCATGTTCGAAAGTATTGGAAATTAATCATGTGAACGGGGAAGGGTGGGATACAGCTCTAGATCTTCGCGCATTCTGCACGTGGTCGCTGATCCATCGCGGGGAGAGGCATGCGGGTAGCGAAATCCTCATCTGTTGGAAAATCCTCCTTACTCTGGCGGTGGAACTCTGAAGGAGAAGCGAGGAATCCTCTTTCTGCCGCTATTGCCTTCCAATCATACGCTCGTTCCGCTTTGTGTAGATGTAGAATATTGCCCAGAAAAATACCCGCCTACAGCGGACTCGAACGACCGGCTTTTGGTTTTTTCGGCGATGGTGCTTGGGCTGAGGGATCCCACGAGGAGCCAGGGCTAATCCAAACGAGTACTTGAAAGGTATCCCTTGTCAACCGCGGATTCGCGGTCCAAGGCCGTTGATATCTGATGCTTATGCATACGCGGTCATCCGCGGTCCACAATTCAAATAATCATCGGCGGCATATATTAATGGCGTATGTATGGATTACGCAATGAAATCATCAGGTTAAATTGTTATTCTCTTCAAATTGTCTGGCAGAATTTTCTGGTGATTCATCGCCGGAAAATCGAAAATTTGAGTAGTAGCAATATTCCAGCCTTGGGAAATTCGAAAAAACAGGCTTCTGGAACGTAGTAAACTGACTGAAAATTAATGCTTTCAATGCATACAATATTTTCAAATGAATAAAAATGAAATCTATGACTTCATCTGAGTTAGACATTTTGTGTTATTTGTTCACTGCGGCAGACCGAATAACATTCAGTCACATTGTTGCCGATCGCCATTCGGGAGCGTCAAGAGATTTAAAAATACAAAATCGCTGTACATCCGTTGCAAAAACATTAAGAATTTATATAAAGCAATGTTTATCTAACGTAAGTGAACGCATAGCAAAAACCGGATTAGATCACCGAAAAAAGTTCAAAAAATTATATTTTAGCTTTTAAATGGTTTTAGTCGTCGGAATGGGAACGAGTATGGAGAGTACGCCACAGAGCCCATATTATTTTGGAGAGGCCGGGAAAAAACTCTAACGTCGTCGATGATGCGCATGTCACTATTTCACCCGTGTTTCCTAGTTCTCATGTGGCAATTCCTTGAGGTAGTCCGAGCGAGATAGTTCCCTAGTCATTACAGATACCATATTCGAATTATACATGTTACTTTCACCAGCTGTAGGACACATCAATTAAATATTGCATTAGTTATGGTGCAACCATATAGTTTAATATCGCAGAAATTGTAAGTAATTGAATGAATACATCGAAATAAGTCCTTAACTTGACTAATTTTTTTGCACGGTGCGTTTGAAACTCCTTCAAAACGGGAGGTTTTTTGTGATACCCAAGAATCCACTGTGGTTACAATATGATTAATTTTCAAAAATAGTTGAGAAAACATACAAACTACACGCTGTTAGTTTTTTTACGACATCTAAGTGCTATAAATACCTCATTTTGTAAATAATGTCTCTTTGGAGTGCATACACGTACCATTTCCCATGTAAAAGGGCTAGTATTTTATGGCAAATATCTCCGAAGGTAATGTAGTAAGGGGTTACTTTTTTGGTGTCATTGGATACGTGAGATATTTTTCTTTAAAATGAGACCAAATTCATTGATTTATTAGTAATGTGATTTTTCGCTCAGACTACCTAAGGAATCACGGGCGCAGCTTCGAGGCGCGCCCTCGCTTAAACGACGGCTTTAGGTAGCGTGGTGGTGGTGTGTGCTTTGATCCGGTAAGCAAAATGTATGAGATTCTCTTCTGATGGACTTACTATTTCTCATCGCTATTTTCCACGTAATTGTCAACCTGTGTGCTGACGTTGAAAACTGTTGGTTTTTGCACTACTGTATGTTCGTGCCATTGCTATTCCACCCAATTAGCAGAGAATTGAAACTGTTGTTTCAGGGAGAAGCAGATTGATCGTATTCCCGCGTAGAGCTTGTGAAAGTTTTCTAGTTCAATCACAATCGTAAGTAACGTGCAGGACATGCCAGACAAAATGCTCCGTGAATGTGGATTCCACTTTATTCCTGGTGCTCTTCTACCTAATTTTCCCCGTCTTCCTGTTTTTCATTACCTTATGAAGGCTGGTGTCATTTTACCCCCTGCAACACACCCAGCACGGAAAGGAATGTGGGTGAGTAGGCGCTGTGATGGTCGGGGCAATGTTTGAGGGAGATTCATCCGTCGATTCGCCGACAACCCCCGTGTACGTGCAAGTGACGCCTGCGTGCGCTTAGATCAATTATTCAGTGCTTGACGGGGGTGATTATTGGCCCCCCGTTTCCTCCTCCGGCTTCAGGAGCACGCCGAGAGTCTCTTTGAATGTAATTTGGTCCGTAAATCGATACCCACTCTGTAATACATGGGCCCCGTCGGAGTAGCAAGGGAGTGAGTCTCTCCGGAAATATTAGAATTGGAATCCCGTAAACCCGTGTGTTGATGCTTTAGAGGGTGGGTCGTGTAGAGGGAAGTTTTCCAATGGATGAGGAGATGAATGCATCTTTTACGATGGGGTGTGGAGTGGGGCGGAGGGGAGGTAAGGGAGGGAGGAGGAGTGGGGGGCGTGGTCGCGGTTTCTGAATTTGCGTCCATGAGAACGTGGATGCAATGGGGCAGGCAGGCAGCGCCACAAGCACTCGGCTCGCTCGAAACTTTTGGAATTACAATGCCGACGAGTTCCGGATGAAATGGAATGCATATTATTTCCGCTCGCCCTTCTTGTGGATATTAAAACCTGCTATATTTTCAATCTCTCGTGGAGGCTGGGCTGGTCCTCGACTGGCAGGCATTCTGTAGACCACCGCCGCCCGCACGACTAGCTATGGAGTCGGAGGAGAGCCCTGTGTGATGCCGTTGGGCGCGCAGCGGGAGAGGGATGAATTCGAAGAGAGATTTGAGAGGACTGCGAGTCGGTTTCCGCTAGGCGGGAGGGCCTACTCAGTGGTGGCAAAAAGAAACCCCTCTTTTTTCCCCGCGCAAAAACAAATGAATACCGTGGCATAATTTCCAAAATTCACGCACTCCTCACTCGAAATGAGCGCTGACCTCTCATTTGCAGTTCACCTCGCGCGACTCTGCGAGAGTTCTACTTTCTTTGCATAATATTCATCTAGCGGTTATTTTGTTGTGATTAGAGATACACACTAGTGATCCTTGGCTCGAAATGGCTGTTTATGGAACGGAACCTCATCATTTCTAGGAATATCATTGCCTCTGCATTCACACTCCGGGCATGGTCATAACTCTCGCAGTAGCCTGATCTCCCGATCCATTTTGGACTTGAATCTTGTCCAGAGACTAGTCGATTTGCTTGAATTCAGCTTTACTTTTTAATTTGTTGGTGCAAGATATGTACGCATTGTTTTCTTCGGTAATTTTTTTATCATTTTCACTAACAATCGAATTATTTTCAGTATACTGTGGTGAAATATGAGTTTACATTTTGTCGCTTGCATTTTCACGTTTTTGCGGGCATACTTCATTTTTCATGAATGCAATTTTTTCCATGCTTTGCCATTTTAAGCCTTTTGGCTTTTAAATCAGGTAAAAAGGCTCTGCGGCCTCAGCAAAAGACTTCCGTACAAGTCCATTTTCCTTTACCTCTGACCCTATTAGGACTAATTGTTTTAAGGCGCTGTTCCGTAGTGATGGGCGTCGGAGTATCAGTAGGCGCTGTGATGGTCGGGGCAATGTTTGAGGGAGATTCATCCGTCGATTCGCCGACAACCCCCGTGTACGTGCAAGTGACGTGCAAGTGATAGGTAACTCCGCATAGTTGCTTTGGTGGCTATGAAAATCTACTTCATGAGACCTTCAGATACTACATCAAAGGAAAACACTCGAATAATACTTAATTGAGTGAGTGAGTTCATATATCCGCTTTCCGTTGCTCTCCTCTGAGCGTGGTGGTGGTGAGGAAGGAGGGACCATAAAAGCAGATCCAATGGAGCGAACGCCTCGAGTCGAGCGAAATATATCCGGGTCTCCCATGTCGTAAATTAATCCCTCCATTCCACCTCATCTACACACCCACCCTCTCTCCCCGCATCATGCGTCCCGTCCTGATCAAAAGGCAACGTACAGTGAGCTGAAATCATCGAAAAAAGCTGGCCAATACCCTCTGTAGCCGTCTTCGTGGATAAATGATGGGCAAATTTTCGTAAATTTATATTTTGAGACGTTGTGAAACCTTTTTAGGGTAATTTGGAGCATTTGGTCTCAATGGGAGAACAGCTAAAAATCTGGTAACAGTGATGGGGAATGCATACACCCAAGGGGAACGCAAAAATTATATATTAGGCAAGGATGTCAATGAAAAGAAACGTAAATAAGTTTTATGAAAAAATATACTGTATAAACTAATTGGAAATGCGTTAATTGCATTTTTTCAACAAATGTATTGGTCTTGAATGTTACATTTGGGCACATTTTAGCCTAAGAAAATGAGAAAAATTATGCAGCCAAAAAGGCTTTGACCATTAGTGATGAAAATGCTACATCATCTCGTTCACCCTCATTTTCGGAGTCAAAATTATCTAAGAACGTCATTTTCTCATCTCTCATTTGCTCTCACAAAGGAAGACTTTTGACTTCCTCCGGTATGTTCCTCGTCACCCTGCGAGTTACTCCCGAAGAACAAGAATGAAAAGGATCTGATGTTGGGAGTAATCGATGGAAAAAGTCATGATTTGAGGCTAACCTGGATATTTACTTGCTCCTGATGTCTTTTAATGTCCTTGCTTTGTGACTCTAAGGTATTCTTAGAGAACTTACCAATTGGGAGAATTGAATGTTTGACTATATATGCTCCATGAATCAATTCTTAATGCTCAGTTGGAGGAATATTATGCCATGGATAAAGGTGAACATAAAATTTTGCCGCATCTTGGCAATATTTTTGGATAAATTTATCATAGATTTTCCACCTTGACCACCCAATTGTGTGAAATTCACAGAAGAAAAACCATACGCCTGGATTGGGAATCCAACCCAGATCCCTTGACTTTGCGTCGAGTGCTCTAACCAGTTTACTCTACCCAGGCGTCCTCTTCCACTGTGAATCCCATGGGGGCTTTAAAGAGGCAGTTGTCCTCACAGGTACCGTGCATACGATGCCAGAGTTACCCGTATGCGAGCGCTATGCACCACAGTCCACGGGGTAAGCCCAACTTTAAACACAAAGATGTTTACTTTGGACATTTTCAAATAACCACGAAACTAGCCGCGCAGTTACTTCAACGGAGTCACCCGCAAGTGATCACACAATTGTGTGAAATTCAGAGTGGAAAAATCATTCTTCTGGACTGGGAATCGATCCCAGATCCCTCAATTTCGCACCGAGTACTATAATCATTCTGGGTTTGATTTTCAGTCTAGGTAAATGATTTTTCCACTGTAAATTTCATGCAATTGTGTGATTACTAGCGGGTGAGTCCGTTAAGGTAACTGCGCGGCTAGTTCCGTGGTTCTTTTAAAATGAATTAGCAAGGTTTGCGGTGCATAGATAGGTGAGAAGATTATAGCGCATCGTCGGAACATCCAGGATCAAAACCCTCTTCAGGCGTAGATATCATTTTTACAAACCATCAAGCTCTTTCGGAATACGGTGGGATGCTATCGTAGGAGTTGGTGTAACTAAATGACCAAAATTTTTCCTGTCTAGAAATCCGCACACTCAAATAGAAATATTTTTAATTTGTGTACTGGAATGTTTTTTGGATATAGACATGTATGTACTTAGTGGATTGTGGTGTGGGTTATAGAACCGCGTGTAATAATTGGTTATCATTTCTTATAACTATATCTCCTCAATTATTGAGAAATCGAATTTGGCAACCTTACACTCGTGTGTGTCTCGAGAGGATTCTGCTGAGTCTCTGGAGAGGTAATGGGAGACGTTGATACAAGACTTTATTCGTCCAAGAGAAATGAGGACAAGCCCCTTACTCACAAGTAGAGCGACAGTTTTGGGAGTATTCAAACCCAGCACGCCATGCAGTGTCCGTGTAAGCGACGATACATGGTCGACACGAGGAAAACTAGCAACCATTATAGTGATCATCAACATTTAGAGAATGATTACACAAATAGTGAACTACTGAAATAATTTTAAATCAAACCTATCAATTTACGTCTCTGTCATTCGGTTCTTTCAATACCTTTTCAATCAGTGTACTGGATTTAATGCTTATTTTTGCCTTAACTCCGCATATAATATGTCCGCATGCATGTTGGACAAAATGCTTGCAATGCCTCTCCACCATCACTAGATGTCACACAAATTCATTTTAAAACACCCCATACGGCAACATCTACATATACGTCATACTCTGCAAGCCACCCAAAGGGTGTATGGCGGGGGGTGTTTCCACACCAGGCATGAATGAATTATACGGCAGTATACCGAAACTAATTTGAAACCAGCGTACCACACATGCAACGCGCCCATTAAAAATCTACTATCCAAGAAACATTGCATCGTCAATCGTTCCAATATGCAAGGGATACAAAGACTACTACTACCACAGATTCAAAATATCATGCATAAATAAGGACATCGATAACGTCTCCACTGAACGTAGAATCCTTCGTTTCATGATTCAATGAATGTTATTTCACCCTCACTCTCCCAATCGCTGCAAAGTATACATTTCATTGGCATTGTCGCTGCCTTGGCATGTGGAGTGGGAGAAGGAGCAATAGACTTTTGTCTGTCTCACCCGCTCATTCTACATTTCGACTCGTTCTCCCTCGAGACAAGGGGCGGGTGGGGGCGGGATAGGTGGGTTGGTTGGGGTGGGCGCACGTGCGGTTTTCTCCCACCCACTCCCCCTCCCGTCTCCTTTCCACGAGCGACCCCTTCTTTCCCAAAGTGGCGCACGGCCCACGACAAGCGCGAGCCTCGATGATGCACGACACACACATACCGCCATAGGGCGTCACAATGGTCGTCGGAGCCGCGCCCCCTTTCCCCCCCCCCCCCCACTCTTCCGTTTAGGTGGGTTATATATCTGCTCTCGCCCCGTCGTCGAAGCGTTGCACCCCACGAGGCAGCCTCGGCGTCATCCTTCCGTGAGATCCCTCGATGCAGGAAATGTAGCTGCTGCTCCGCTTTGCGAGCGGCCATTGTTCGAGGAAACGCGAGATATATCCAGATTCAAGGAGTTCTGACTTCCCCTCGCGCTCTCAAATGGGTTGGCCCCTCCCATCCTATCCCTATCCCCCACCCCTACTCCGTGCACCGTGGTGCTGTCGTTTGGACTGCTCGGCGGCTGGCTGTTGCTTCTCGTGTCGCCGTCGAGGTCGACCCACATTCTATCCTTCGCTTCAAAGGAAGAGCTGCACTATGTCAACGGGCCTCTTGCCCATCTGACGTACGTCGTGGGTACCTATGGAGGGAAATCCATAAAATCTCGGCAGATCCATTGGACGACCTGAAACAACGGCAAAGAGTATTAAATTTACGAATATTAAGTGGTACTTTTTACTCTCTCTACACTTAGCAGAAGACGGAGAAAGTAACCGTTAGGAACCACGATGGGAACGGCGGAGTATATTGCGAGAAACGTCGGAAGATTTTATAACAATTTCACGCCTGGCTTCACTAATTTCATGCTGTTGGAGATAAGTGGTCTTTCATCCATTCTTTAATGCCATCTTTTATTTTGTTTTCATGTCATCGATTCGAAGACAGCCGCGTAATTACCTCTCAAACCTTTCTCTTTCCAAAGGCGCATACTGCTCGTTTTAATATTTTTTATACATTACAGATTATAAAGATAGGATTGAGGTAATATATGCAAGCGTTCCGTCGCTACCACTTTTATCCCTATTCACCTCAGACGCATCCACCCGTAAGGCAATTTACATCAGGCACTGTTATAAATACATTGAGCCAGGTACAACTATGGATATTCACTGATTTTCCTTCCCCATTTACTATAAACTTGCTAAAATGTATTTAATCTTGGCTACGTTAGAAATGGGGCGAATGTTGTGCTCAGTGGATAGGTTACATCTCTGATAAAACGGAAGGACTTATAGGGTTTTATTTGGGACTTGTGGTGTTATAAATCACGGTCCACAGTGGGCTCAGATCGAAAAAAAGTTGGCCAAGAATCAGAAACTGCGTTTATGTGCTCAAAACGTCATTCCAAAGTATATTTGGCCAACGAAGTTCATTTTTGACATTAGTTTAACTGTATCTATACCCTATTCTCGCTGGGACCGTAAAAACTCTTTTCCTTCTTCCAGAACGCTTTTGTCTGTTAAGGCTCTTGCATGCGCAACGTCAAAAAAATCCTCTAGACCAATCTGAAAGGCGTCCTCGTCGGACCTGAACGACTGACATTGCCGGTTCCTATTATTTTTTAGATTTTTATACTTCAAAGACAGCTTTTTCAGATAAATTATGCAATTGTAAGTCTGCTTGTGGGGAAATCTGGCTCGTTGCCAAAACATATGTAACTCATTGATCGTCCTTCTGGCAGCCTCTTGCACAGATTGTTTCTGGGAATAATGCTGATAAAGGAAGTAGCGTAAAACTTGCCGTTTAGAAGGAAGTTTCGAGCCGGTGATGGATTCATCCTCCGTTCCTGCATGATCCACAGCACTCTCCGTCTCTTCAGTTGACTACTGCGACGAAGAGTCCCGGTACGATGCAGCACTCAGAATTCACAAAAAAAATTGCCCTATTACCGCTCAATTTACCTCCAAATAGCCACCTGCCGACTGGATTTGACCAAACACGCTACAATAAACAGCAATGCAGCTCTGTCAGGTGAGTTGTTGCGACACGTCTCGATACGCAGACGCTTGGCCTCGAGTGAGGTGGGGGACGAAGGGTCCCTTTATAGCTCCGCGTTACGTATACGCCACGACTTGCGAGCCAATGAAATTGTGTTGAGAATTGATGACGTCATGTCGCCAGCTCCCTGGCGTCCTCGCAGAAAATTCTAAACTTGTTGGATTTCACAGCAAGGACGCAGCTGTAGGTAGACCGCGAATTTTGAAGCGGCAACAAGGAGGTTTGACGCATCAAATGTGCTGTATTAGCCGGGTTTAGAGTTTGGAATGTGATTACTGATGTTCGTTGAAATTACTAAGAGCTTCAGAATATTTGTATTTTGAGGTTTTTCCAATTATAATGCACAATTTCCTCAGGTGAAACGCCGGCAACGGTAGTGGCCGCATGCTCATTGAAGTGGTTATTCATCAGAAATGTAATATTAACCTGAATGTTAAAATTGATAACCTACCTTTAATCCCTGGCAAACAAAATACACTTTACTAATACCCCAAAATATATCCTAATCTTGCTCTACCCAGATAAAATCCAATGAAGCCTAACCGGTAATAACGAAAAGAATTCTAAAAACAAACCAATAATACTCACAAATAACGGAAAGCGAAAGAAAGAAATACTCGAATCTGCAATCCGAGGCAAATCTGAAGCGCAGCTATAGCAATCAACCAACAAGTCAGAGGATGTAGCGTTGTCTGATGAAATGCATGGAATTTTGCGCCGATTTCTCGTCCCGCATATCGTCCTTCATTTGTTATGGCAGCGCAGAAATATAAAGGGCCCCAAGTGCAGTCTGCTCTGCCGCAGCCCGTGGTAAAAACGTGACGCGGAGCCATGAAGGTACCCGAAGTGTTGGGGGAACGGCGCGGAGGCCCAGGGGGGAGCGCGGGCTTTTCAAACGGGCGGCGGCGGCGCGCGCTTATCGGAAAATCCACTATGTTAAACTAAAAGCTGCGTGCGCGACCCATAAATATAATGCAATTTCAGAAATTTTTGCACACATCATTTTCTCATCAAATTCCACGATCTGAGACCCTAAGACGCGTGACTTCGATCAGACATCGATGCAAAATGGGTCACCCTTGGGCGACACCTCTGGGACCACGAAACTATTTAACGACTCA
Source organism: Ceriagrion tenellum (assembly GCA_963169105.1). Taxonomy (NCBI): domain Eukaryota; kingdom Metazoa; phylum Arthropoda; class Insecta; order Odonata; family Coenagrionidae; genus Ceriagrion; species Ceriagrion tenellum. Next base: position 197,750,340 of record OY720632.1, read on the forward strand.
GTGTTACCTCAGTAGTCGTGGAATCATTTTCTGTGAATAGGTATTTTTCGAATACATGTACAGGGCGTACTGTTCATCAAATATATAAACTCCTTTATGTATAAATGAGACGGTTTGTGGAGTATTATGAAGATACGACCTGAAAACGTTTTGTGTCTTCATTTCCCATTCTCAAGTGTCTTCATTTCCCGCGGGATGGCTTTGAATGCGCGCCTCGGTGTGAAACAGCTAACTTGCTCAGTGTGGAACATATTTCCGCGCACACTTTCGTACGAACCACTTCCTGCTATTTTGGAGAGTGCTCTGTTTCTCCCCTCGTCCTCTTTTCCGTGGGTTTTACGCTAATGGAAGGAATGCTGCCTACACTCTGTCGCGGGGGGGAGGGAAGACGGGCGGTTTGCCATTAGAAACGCCGGAAAGAGGCCGCCGAGCGGAAGGACAGACCACTAACTGCTATCTCGAGAGCGAGTATGTACCGTTGGTGGCCTTTTGACGCGCCACCTTTTGGATGGAGCTGATATCTTCGACGGGAAAGGGAAAAGGGATGAATTCTGGATAAAGGGCGTTTGCATGTTTTTCCTGATATCATTATTAGAAACTACGAGACGGCTAACGCACAAAAACATGAGTTTTATCTGGGCGCCATTTATGCTACTAATAGTTGCTAAAAAAAACATCATTCAATATGGCCGCCCTCAAACGGGTCATGTCGTCATTTACTCTCTTGGTATTTGTCACCGTGAATTTGCTCCACATGTCCGCTAGGCCAACGATACGAATAAATGAAGTCACAGCACTAATATCTACGGTCTTTCAGCGATATCCTTTTTATGATGATACGACGCTCTAATGAATTTTTCATGTCAAAATTCTAACAATTTTCATAATTCTTCAGTTTTCGGCACTATATTATTTTGAGAAATAAGTTTTATGCAAACACTATTGCAATACCCATCTAAAAACCAAAAATTTCGCGTTCTCCTTTAAGGATAGACGTGCCAACCTAATTATTGATGGATCTGAGGACATTGACATCAAATTGTACGGTTTTTGGAAAATGCAATTCCCGGTAATACCGGATCCTTGCCATGCGTATGCGTGCAAACAAAAGCGAATAGTAACTCTTATTTTGAGGAAGTCAACTGTGATAGCGATGAGAACAAACGTGCCGACCTCGAGCACTTTTTAGGACACAAATATAGGAATATGAAACAACCTAAGAGGTTTAAAAATCTACGAATAGAAAAAAAAACTACGTCTCTTACCTGTCACTTGCTATGCGATGATTAAATTCACTGATACTATTATTAAATCTTCGCAGAGGCTACTGGGTTCCTGGGCCTCAAGCATATTTAACTATATTTGAATGATCTCTTTTAAACATTGGGCCAAAATCATATAATCAATCATCGAACAATATAAAAGACGTAACAAATTATAAAAATTTATTTATATTAGTTAAGCAATGGTTTATTTATTGTAACAATATAGAAATAGAGCATCGTTCAAGATTGATTGGTTTATTTCCTACCAAAGCCATAGTTGTTTGTTTGTAAAAAAGAAGTTTGTCTTTCTGATAAAAAAATTGTTTTTCTCATATACACTCATGTAGCATTTATTCACATTGTATATATCATATTTTTTATGTTTTTCTCATCAATAAATGTTAAATAAAACTGACAGTACCCTAAAACCAGGCCCATTACCGAGCAGAGTGCCTAACTTTCGAATTTGTTAATGAAAGTATCAATCTATTTGTTTATGGAAGAATAGGTTATAATTATTAATATATTTTAAATAATCTACGCAGGAAAGTCTACTCCAGATCTAACTATAAAATATCCTGTATCTCGCAGTCATTCTCGATGGTTGACATGCGTATACTGAATTCTACAGTTGTTCATGTACTGCGGATCTTTGCTATAGGGGCTCTGTGAGATTATTTGTATGTGCTAAAGCCTTTTATGCAAGATGTAGTAGCTGTAGGATGATATATAACTCTACAGCTCCAAGTACAGCAGATTTCCTTATTAAGATGTCTTTTTGCCATTGAATGGTTTCAATAAGTTATAACAAATAGATACACTAGTAAAATTACTTCCCAGCACTCTCACTATACTCAGGAAAAGTTTCATACTGCGCTGTTTTACATCTCAAGATTATTAATCGGGATTTCCTGCATTTAAATAATCCAACAGCAAATTCACTCTTGTAATTTGATAGCCACAAGAGATTTTGAATGAGTGGCGTCTGGAAGAAAGCTTCGTATTTGCGCGTTGAAGAGCGAGGGGACGTTCATAGCTGGATGAATCCAACGTTGCAAGTGTAACTGCCCATCGAAAATGCAGACTCTGGCCTAATGAAAATTACCCAAACGAGACTGGGTATTCGAAGCGATAAAATGGAATAGAAAGGCGACAGGTGGAAACGGTTACGAATAATTATAGCATTTTGACGATACTGCACAACATAACAACTTCGATTATTTATTTGAATCACCCCCAATGGCCAATCTGCGGATCAAATCGGCATCGTTTTAACACCAAGAGAAACGTAATTTTAAACTCCATGTACTAGTTTGCTTGTGTGTCTGGGTTGTTAGAAGAATTGAAATGGGAATAACTATCACAGCGTAGATTAAATTATAGGCTTAGTCTCTTAACTAAATTTCAGAAAAAAACATTTCTCTGACGTCGTAAAAACATACTATTAACCCCCTCGTACTACGGCAGATTAGATCGCGTCGATAAATTAGAGAGATAGATTGTGGAACCGATAGGTATAAAATATCATTCTTTCCGCGTACCATTCGGGACCATAACAGCTATGATCGTCGTCATGAATAGTGAAAATAGTGACTTTAGCTAGACTGTAGATCTTTCTCTTTACATTCTCTAAGTTATTATTTATTCATAATGTTAATATTGATATTCTTATTTTAGCATGATATTTTGAATTTGTAATAGTAGTCCTTGTACCCCTTGCATGTTGGAACGATTGACGATAGAATGTTTCTTGGTTAGTAGATTTTTAATTAACCGTAAAACAGTAACAGATAACAGTAAAAATTTATTGCTGTATATCGAGTCAATGTAATCGAAATAGAAAAAAGGATCCCAGGATAGAAATCAATGCTTTTGTAATACAGACTAAAATATTAAAATTAGGTGTTGCTTGGGGTTTCTCAGTTTCTCATGGGATTTAGATCGTGAACCGACTCCGCAGATGGATTCCACTTGGTAGTTTACCTGAAAGCCTTAGAATGAGGCGTGGCTGACAGGAAGGAAAAGTGAACTGTAAATGTACACAATGTTTAAAGAAGAGCTTGCGTGAATTGGAGAGGTAGTTGTGATATAATGCCAATCATTTTTATCCTGTGAACATGGGGTACAAACTCATTAGTTATCTAGCTGCGGCAACAAAAATATTTGTCAGAAGCATTTTGAATTTACCATTAAGTATTATCATTAAAAATATTATGCCTTCTAAATTTTTCATACCGCTAATTTATTCCAATAGAACAAAAAGGTATACTATTTTATTTTGAGAGGTAGAAAAGCGTTGAGATAAATAACAATTGCGAAAAAAATACCAGTGGTCAGCAGCAAAAAATAAATAATAAATAAATACAGAAATAAAATATTTCCTGATGATACCTGAAGAGTAACCTCATTCTACCCGAAAACGAACTTATAGTGTGACATCAGTGAACCTCAATGCTCCATATATTAGCAGACAAAGATAATTTCTGTCAGATTACTCTATATTACCCTAAATGCTACATAAATTTAAAAGAAATATAAGCTAATATCCATGACATAAAGAGTTTTTTATTACTTCATCATATCTGGATCAAAATAAAGGTTTTGAATTACTAGAATACTTACATTGAACCTAAAAATAAGCCTAAGAACCTAAAAATGATAACCTTCATATTTTTCTAAAGAATCATAAAATTAGAAAACAGCGAGTACTATTATAAATTAAGATTAATTTTAGTAAACTTAGAGGTTGTAAAAAGGCGTTTATATGGGTATGGAGCGAAATCTCACTTAGCTTACTCTAAGAAAGCCAAGGAAAACATCATCGCGATCATAATAGACATGTAAAGAAAATAACTTTTCCTCAAAAACAGCTCCACTCTTGATTTTTTCATTCCATTTAATCACCGGAAGACATTCTCTTTCCACGCAACGGTATTTTAGTTGAAGAGATCCGAGTTTTCGGGCCAAATTAGATTGCGCGCAATCTAATTATAAATTACGAGTTACGCTCGGATCCATATTTTTCCACTCGACCACCGCATAATTCAACTCGCCACATTGCTAAAAAATTGCTCCAGAGGTACAAGAAAGAGTCTAAAATTTTCCGATGGCAACGCCGTGAGTAAGACAAGGAAGGGAATACACGTCTTTCCTCTCTTCCGGAATGGAAGTTTTTCCCGCGACGGTTTTCCCCTTCAGGGGTGGGTTTTTTTCTTCATCCGAAACATAAGAGGGAGGGGCCGGGTGGAACAGCAATGTTATACCGATGGAGATGGAAAATGCCAATGAGGGGCGGGGTTTGATGGTGAAGGAAGACAAAGATCATTAGTGGAGCGGCGCTCTCTGCTTTCCTCTGCTAATGGCTTCTCGAGGTTTTAAAAAGGGATTCAGCGGGGAGGGGGGAGGCATGGGAGGAATGAGGGGCGTGGGAAAGGAGGGAGGTCAGTAGTCAAATCGATTACCCCCCCATTCTCTCCTCCGTCTCTTCCTCATCACTTAGAATGGAGTCATCCTGCCGCTTACCTTACCTCACTCTTTCTCTATCAGCAAAAAAGATTGGCGTCCCGTTCTAAATCAGTTATCGTTGGAGGGCTGATAAGGGAGTATCAGGTAGCCGGGTCTCAGATTTTTTCAAACTCAGTAGTTTTACAGACCGCTGTATGTAGTTCATGGATCACCCCACATATAGGATTATATAACCTATAGTTTAAACGAAAAAGGCCTTTAAAAATTTGAAGCTCCTATGAGTACCCTTTAGACGGGCCACCCACATAACTTAAAGCTGGACGGGTGGCTGACGTGCTCGTCTCCGGTCTAGAGACAATACGGGGTATGTTTCTTCCGCTGTTTTTTTAGTTTTTCTTTCAAGGCATCCAACAATGTGTACAAGATTTTTTTATTTTTACTTGAAATATTATTTTGTGCGAGGCAAATTTTTCATTTGCATACACGACGACAGGCTTATTCTCTTTTTTCGGTCGAAGGCAGCCTTCTAATTAAATCACTTCCATATCATTTCCCGACGTATTTTCATTATTCCTTCATGTAAATGAATTCCATTTTCTATCATTATTTTATAATATTGTCTTCATATTTTTACAACTCAAACGTAATTCTTAATAATGAAATATACAAATTTCTTGTGGCTAAGCTAGGTAAAACGGCTTTTACATATGTCGAAAGCGACCACTCCAATACAAGATCCGCGAGCGCTTTTACACGATGCATATACCCGTAATATTTTTCCGCCAATAACCCATATCTGCCCACCCTAGCCATATGGCTACACCCTGCCTCGCCGAGTATATGACGTTCTGATGGAGGATATCCGTAGCTCATTCTGACCAACTATCTGATTGACACAAAATACAACGATTTTGGGTGCATTCGGACTCTGTATTTAGTGCATTCACACATTAACGCTCGCGAACTAAAGCTCTGAACAGCTGAAATTGAAACAAATAAAAATTTCCTTACATTTTTAACTGCTATTGAAACCAAATTACCGAAAAAGAAAGATAAAGAAAGGAAGAAAAAGAAAGAAAGAAAAATAAGAAAATGAAGCTACTGGGTTTGTAATTGATGAAGTGAAACTGGGAAAGAGCGTATCTATATTCACAAAATTTTTAAATTATTGTTGTGAAATAAAAGTAGATTCTTGCAAGAGCTAGAGATTTTTTCACCCAATATATCTTTTGTTGGCCGTTTTCCTCAATCCTCCTCAGGCATCACACCGAGAAGAGAACGGGACGATGACCTGACGAATTTGAAAGGAGATTATTTTTTCAAACATTTACGAGTTTGCAAGGGGTGAGTAGGGGCAGGAAAGGGTAGGAGGGGGAGGGGACGACGGTCAGTGGCAGACGGCCTTTGGCCAGCAGAGGAAAGGAAATAGAATGTTCCCATCCAATATTATGCACACTTCGTACCCTAATGTGCTCTTTTCGATTGTCATTTTCCGGATGTGACTTCGCATAGTGCGGTTCCAATCCGTTAGAGCGCATCATGGCTAGGGCGCTAGTGCACAAGGAAGATAAGTGTATGACGATGCGCCCCTTTGCGTCCTAAGAAGCCAGCGGTGAAGACGCTCTAAGTTGGAAAGGGAAGGAAGATCGATCGCAATGTCTTCTAAAAGTAATTTTATTTGTAACTATTGATGGTTCACCCTCCATTTTTTTATTATTTTATATTTTATATTCCATGCCTTTAAAGTGTACACTAACAAACAGTTTCATCTTCAATTAAAGTAGGAAACCAAAAATGTGAGGAAGCACGGCTTCCATGGGAAAGTTGTTAGAGGGGAATGAAACTTGTATTAACACTATTTCAATAATTATTTTGGGATGAATGTCGATACTGAGTAGCTAAACTTCTTAGCCAATTTATTAGGTTAATTATTGGGATGTATTCCAAGCACGTGGCTTTCCGTTTTAATGTCGGGCGATGTCTGGTGTATATTCTATTTAATGATCAAAATTAAATGACATCGTCTCTTAATGTATTAATATTTTCCTGATAATATGGTTTATTGGAAGCTATAGTGTTAAATACCCTCAAATTATTTCATCGGAATACACGCATTGCGATTTTCAAGGGCAGCGATGAAAATTGGCTACTTTATTGTCCTATTGCTCTTTCGCGGATGGAATTTCGAGAAAAATGCGAATTTACAATGCGATGTCTTGCAATAAATTACAATTCTGAGTGAATAATGGATGTTCTTCTGATATACTAGGGACAGACGAAAGGATAATACAATTCATCGGGCTGCGGAAGAAGTACGCAGACCAATAAACGGGCCCAGACGGTTCTGATATAGTTCCGACATTGGACACAGTGAGACATTGGCGCTGGCTACCTTAAGAGCAGAAACGTGCGTGAAGTGCAGGATAGGGCATAAGGGCCTAAGTGCAAAGGGTGCACCCTACAGATTGGTACATGGCCCCAGAGGATTAGGCGGTGGCGGGGGGTTTTAAACACTACCAGCTGTAGGCCAGAATTCTTTAAATGTCCCATGGTGTTCCCACTTCTGAGCGTGGGATGGATATCCTCTGCTGCAAATGAGGTACCCAATGTTGCAGTTAGCCTGTTGTCACTGGGGAAGCAAAGGGTGGAGGTCCCCTGGTGGGAGTGCAGGGAACCCCTCTACTGACGTTGGTCATTACTGCTTCTTTTCTTTTCGATATGTTCAACTACCACACAATATCGCCGGAATCTTTCGACATGAATGTCATTTTTATTCCTTCGGAAGTATTGCTTGTAATAAATAAATAAATAAATAAATATATATATATATATATATATATATATATATATATATATATATATATATATATATATATATATATATATATATATATATATATATATATACTCTTATAAATGTTTATACAGAAAGATAGAAAGAAAGTGGATAGGAACACATAAAATCAACGAACCACGGACCTTTGGATTTCACGTCCAATGCTCAGACCACCAAGCTACCCAGTCTACTAAGAAACCACTGGAATCGGCGGGGGGTTTATATGAACAAACACTCCCCAGGGCATGACCCACGAGAGCGGCCAATAGATGGCGCGCGGGCTGCTTATCACCCACCGGCAGAGAAGGAATGACACACACAGAAGGCGAAATGAAAGAATAACTAAAGCACACAGACAGTGGTGAAAGATATAGAACAGGCGTTTCGGGGTACGCTAACCCAAGTAGGAAATGAGCCATTCCGGCCATACAATCGTTCATCCATTCACTCAGACCGCTCAGCGGCAAATATACATATATATAGATCCAAAGGTCCGTGGTTCGATTCCCGGTCCAGTCGAATTTTTTCTGCTTGGAATTGGCCATCTTTACATCTTCACACCACCATTGTGTCTGTTGATTTTATGTGTTCCTATCCACTTTCTTTCTACCTTTCTGTATAAACATTTGTAAGAGTATATTTTCCGCTGAGCGGTCTGAGTGAATGGATGAAATATATATATATATATATATATATAAGTTTGCCAGAGGAAGGCAGACGACAAACACAGAAAACAAAAAAATGATGAACACACTTACAAGTTTCTTGATATTTCGGTGCCACTAGCACCTTGGTCGCAAGAGCGAAGACTGAGAAGGAAGGGAGGACTCACATTTTTTTTATATATTCGTCACTTAAGTGATCCTAAGTGCATTTATATATATATATATATATATATATATATATATATATATATATATATATATATATATATATATATATATATATATATATATATTATAAAAAAAGGTGTCACAGGCGTGACTGGCAGTTACACATAGAACACAATGAAAGAAAAACTCACAGATATTTTTTATATATTCGGCGGACACAACCGCCTTCCTCAGAAATAAGAAGGTACTGACGGGTAAAGGATAGAAGGGAGGGAGAGGTGTGGGAAGGGGGAAGGGAAGGAGAGGGGGATTAGTGAGAGACATTGATGCCGGGGGGGAGGAACGCGTGATAGAGCCAAATTAGGGAGAGCTCTACAGAATTAAGTTCAATAGTGGAAGCTGATGGTGGAAGGGAGTACAGAACTGAAACATTGTAGCAGTTGTCAAAGGATTTCATGTGTTGAGAGGCGTTGATCGCCCCAGGGAAGGGAAGCAGATTGAGATGGGTTTTTGCAACTGGCTCGGTGATTATTTATCCGTATATTGAGGGGGGTGGAAATTTTTCCTACATAGAAGCAAGGGCATAGACTACATTGTAGGTGGTAAACAACATTGCTGGTGACGCAAGAGGAGGGAAGAGGGTTGGGGAAGGACGCGATGGAGGGGTTGGGAGGAGGGGAGGAACTGAAGATGGGACATAATTTGCACCGGGGACGATTACAAGGGGAGGAGGTGGGTTTTGATGCAGCAGGGATTTTGGAAAGAGGCGTCGTGGATTTTAATATATCGGACAAGTTAGGAGGACGCTTGTATGTGATTGAGGGTGGCTGGGAGAAAATTTTTGAAGTGGAGGAGTGGTTTTTCAGAATGGGAAAGAGATCTTTAATGATAAAATTGATACACTGAACACCCGGGAAATACGTAGTGCAAATAGAAAGGATGCGGGAGTGTTTAGTGGGAGGAGGTTTGGAGGAGGGGCAATTTTTCCTGATTTTTTTAACGAGAAGGGATTCTGGGTAGCCACGCATGAGGAGCGAGTGGTGAAGGTTGGTAAGGAATGTATTGAGGGAATCAGGATTATTACAAAGACGATGGCCTCGGATGGATAGTGAGAAGGGAAGAGAGTGTTTGGCATGGGAGGGGTGGCAGCTACTATAGTGAAGATATTGTTGTTTATTCGTGGGTTTGATGTGAACGGAGGTCTGATAATTTAATGTCAACATCAAGGAAGGTGATATTGGAATTAGAGATAGTTGATGTGAAAGAGACGGAGTGAGAATTGTTGAGATCAGGAAGGAAAGTATTTAGAGAATCGGTGCCATGAGGCCAAAGAAGAAAAATGTCGTCAATGTAGCGGAGCCACAACAGGGGTTTTAAAGGATATCCAGAGAGAAAGGATTGCTCCAGCCGCCCAAGATAGAGGTTAGCATAAGAGGGGCTGAACCTACTACCCATGGCACAGCCCTTAGTTTGAAGGTAGAATTTTTTATTGAAGGCGAAGGAATTATGAGTGAGGATGATCTCCGTCAATTTTAAGAGGAATTCCGTACTCGGAACCTGAGGATGCGGGCGTTCGGAGAGGACTCATTCCTTGATATGCTCCACATGCTACCAACCATTTTCCTTCCAGCATTTGCACGTCTCTTCATCTCCTCATATATCCGTCCATCTTTCACAAAGAACCTACCTAAGTACACAAAATCATCCACTTGCTCAATTACTTCACCATTAGCCCTCAATACAGTTATTCTTCCCATTCTCCCCATTCTCCCCATCAAAAACGACTACTTTAGTCTTGAACGCATTTACCCTCAATTATATTCTCTCTGTTGATTCACAAAACTTATCTAGGAGCTTCTGTAATCCCTGTTGGCTCTCTGAGTTCAAAACAACATCATCCGCATACAGTACGACTCACACATTTACATTTCCAATCAGAATACTGTCATTTTTACTACATGCCTCTCTAACACATTTATCCACAAATACATTAAACAGCCGTGGTGACATTACGCTTCCCTGCTTTAAGCCCTGTTTTATCGCAAACCAATCACTCAGAACCCCGTTAACTTTCACGCTTGACATACTATTGTCATTTTCTCATTGCCTCCTTTTCATATCTTGGATGACTTGCTTTGTCCAGTCTTCTGGTGGTCGTCCTCTCTTCCTCCTCCCGGGTGGTTGCCAATTTAATATCTTTTTTGGCAAACGTTTCTCCTCCATTCTTTTTACGTGTCCATACCATTTTAGCCGTCTTTTATCTATTTCCTGTATGATGTTTTCTTCTACTTGCATAATTTTTCTTATATTTTCATTTCTTATTTATTGTAGTTTTGATTTTTCTGCTGCTTCTTCTTAGAAAATCCATTTCTACGACCTCCAGTCTCTGCCTATCCCTTTTGGTCGTTTCCCATGTCTCTGCTCCGTAAAGGAGTATACTCTGAATAATTGTTTTATATATTTGCAATTTAGTTTTCCTACTTATGTCTTTTGACCATAATATGCTATTCATTTTATTTATTGCGAGTTTTGACTGATGTATTCTATTTGTTATCTCTCTTTTACTGGTTCCTTCTTTTCCAATCGTTACACCTTAGTATTTATACTCACTACAGACTTCGATGGCATTTCCTTCTATTTCCAGATTCTTTGCCTTCTCATTAATTACCATATATTTTGTTTTGTTGAAATTTACTTTCAGGCCCGCCTTATTGTATGTTTCTATCAAACTTGTCTATTGTCTGTGCTGAAATGGGAATAAAAATAGACGGAGACTCACTATATACATTACTTTTTCCTGACAATCAAATAGTAATTGCAGGAGAAAAGTACAATGCGGAATATATGATGAGGAAATTGATAGAGACATACCCTATCATATACCTTCTCAAAAAAATATAGCATTAAAAAAAGCGGAGCAAAGTACGCAGTCTCCCCTACCATTCAACACCTTATGTCTTGGAAATCACAATTTCATTCGCCTCTCTCCTGTTCTCCAAGTTTTTTTTTAATGAATCTTATCTTACTTATCGTTACTGACACGCCTGTGCACAGGGATGGTATTATCAAATGCATACGCACAAAAAAAAATAAAAATTAATCCAAAGTAGGCGTCAGATTACCAGGTGGGTTTGCCATTTTTGAAAGCAAAATAAAATTCATTTGAAGGTGTTTGCTCAGAATATATCGATAGGGTGCCAGCTGGCAGGGTTTATGTCACCGAAGAAGAGTTTGAAAATTGAAGAGGGCAAGAAGTGGTGAGCTAGCGAATAACAATTTGCTATGTACGCATCGGGAGAGTTGACCTGGATTTACTGAGTTCTTACTTTCGCGACTCGCATCGCAACTTTGAATGAATGAGTCAAATGGACGTTATATCGGTGCCATCGATGTTCACCATTGCGGGGGCACAATGCAAGAGACCGTCATTGTTCCTAGAAGCACACCGTGTAACGTCTTCTCCGAAACATTTTGTGAATGGCTTGAATGAGACAAAATAATCGATTAATGGGATGGTATGTCGCACTTATACGAATAGAATCATTCCTCAGAATTCAAGTCTAAATGGACTCAAGATTCTTGAGGCTTTTGATTCGACAAAATTACTACAGCACCATTTTATTCATCTCACTATTATTCAAATACTTCTCATTTTAGAATCATATCAAGCTAAGGACACCAAAGAAAAATAAACGTTCACAAAATTGATGCCCCTTTCATACAGCTACATCTACATCATACCCTGCAAGCCATCCAAAGGGTGAGTGGTAGAGGGTTTTTCCACACCAGGCATGCATAAATCATACGGCAGAACACCGGATTTACATTGAAACCAGCGAATCACAAATGCAACGCACCAATTAAAAATCTACTAACCTAGAAAAATTCTATCGTCAATCGTTCCAACATGCAAAAGATACAAAAACTACTTCTAGAGATTCAAAATATCATGTATAAATAAAAACATCAATATTTACATCATGCATAAATAAGAACATAGAGATTATAAAGAGAATGATCTACAGTCTACCTAATATCACTATTTGCACTATTCATGACGACAATCACAGCTGTTATGGTCCCGAATGGTACGCGGAAAAAAAGACATTTTATACCTATCGGTCCTGCAATCTATCTCTCTAATTTTATTGGCACGATCTAATTTGCCGCAGTACGAGGAGATTAATAGTATGTTTTTTACGTCGTCAGAGAAATGTTTTTCCTGTTATTTAGTTAAGAGGTTCAGCCTATAATTTAATCTACGCTGTGATAGCGATTCCCGTCCCAATTCTTCTAACAATCCAGACACACTAGCAAACTTATCGTAGCTACGTTTCACAAAACCAGGGGAGAGATAAACTTAAGCCTTGCCATCTGATCGGTACGTGTATCCGTATCACAGTGAGGAGAAAAATAGATACTTTACTTAACATTATACATGGGAGATTTTAAAAACACTTTTAAAAACGGTAATATTCCACAAAGATTTATTTTCCCAACCGGTTTCAACGCTGACGCGTCATTATCAAGGGTACAATTTTCAAAGTTCTTAGGAGGTGCGCCACATATATATATATATATATATCCAATTCTCAAGGGGGGGGGAGGGGAGGTTAAGTAAAAAAGGGAAGGATGGATAGGGAGGGAGGGTGAGGGTATTGCGAGGAAGCAACCGTCAAGGTGAGGGAAGGGGCTGTGGGTGTAGCACAGAGGTGAACGGAGAATATTTAAAAACAGAACAATCATTTAAAAGCACAACATCAAGAACACCTTGTCTCATACTAATTTCAAAATTCTCTAAAAAGTCCAGTTTAAAACCTTTGTCATTAATATGTAAAACCTTAGGTTTAAAATTACATTGGTGACCAGTTTCAATTATATGCTTAGCAAAACCTGATTTTGGGTCATTATTAAATATATATTTCATATGTTTTTTCGCTCTGGTAGCAAATTTGCGACCAGTTAGACCCACATAAACACCATTGCATCCTTCACACACAAATGAGTACACACCACACTTTTCCAGAATGTCCACCTTGTCCTTGGAGTTGAAAAGGAGTTTTCCTAACGTCACTGGGTTATAGTATCCTATTCTTAACCTGTCGTCCTGGATGTGTATCGTTATTTTGTGAGTTAATGCCCCTAAAAATGGGAGTTTGCACCATTTATTGGGTTTGTCTAGGCTTATTCTGTCGAGGGTTGACAAAAGAGAAATTGCTTTCCGTTTTATTCGCTTGTCTGGTAGTTTTTGCACAAGAGAACAGTTATAGCCATTACTTTCGGTGATCGTTTTTATTGTTTTTAGTTCCTCTTGATAGGAGGAGTCCGATAGGGGGATGGATATTAGCCGGTTTATCATTGAATATATGCCTGCAAATTTTTGGCTGTGGTGGTGAAAAGAATTACTCGGGATGATTACGTCCGAGTATGTGTCCTTTCGATATATTGTAAAGGAATGTTGATTTGTATCAATTGAAATTGTTAGGTCTAAATAATTAATTTTACTGTTACCCAATTCCATCATGAATTTGATGGCTTCGTGTCGGGAGTTTAAAAAGGCTAAAAACTGCTCTAACTGTCTGCGGCTTCCCGTCCATAAACAAATAACATCATCTACATATCTATAATAATATACAACATTCTTTAAGAGTGGATGGTTTGAATTGAAAAGGTTATTTTCTAAAGAATCCATAAACATGTCTGCAAATATGGGGGAGAGCGGGGAGCCCATGCTGAGGCATGCATCTCCCACGTTATGTTATTCCACCAAGTAGAGCCGTCAACAGTTGAAATATTAACATTATACGTCTATTGCTGAAATTATTTACGCAATAAATATTCTCAGCCTTGAAATGAGCGTAGAAATAACGCTGAATCACTAATATTAATGCTTGGTAAATTATTTTCTGAAGAGTGGTCGAGAAATAATTTTCTTGTTATTGTTGCAGATGTATTACTTCGCAATTATTGGCGAAGGAAATACATAATTTTAAATGAAAATTCTCCTACCGGTGCTCTTCGGATACAACTTCTGTTTTATTAATTTTTTGAGGGCTCAAAAATCATTCACCGTTCAGATAAGGGATTCGATGTTAATTTTAGTCCATTCCGATTAAGAACTTTCGAGAAAACTGGTGAGGCTCGAGTGGAAAGGAGAATGAGTGGAAAGGGGGAGGCGGTGGGCGAGGAAAACAACTTTCAACTCGACAGCAAATTTGCGGGAGAGAGTGAGGGTTCTCACTAATTTGATCGACGCCTTATTCGCGCAAATTGCCAAATTGAGATCCTGTGGTGCAGCTCCATCCGTTCGTGGGGAGAAGGGAAGGTCTAGTTCTCCATCGGTTGCCGCGAGGACCGGGAAGAAGCGGGTGTGAGAAAAGGGAGAAGGGTGGGCGAATGCGAGACTTCCATCTCCGAGTGTGCGTCGATCGAGCGATGCGGGCGAACGCTCGCTCAAATGGCCGACTGAAGCGATGATGGGAGTCGCCCATCCCTCCAAAATCACATTCCGTGCCGCACACAACTGTCCTCAATCCAAGAACCGCGGTCGCCACCATCGCCGCCATGCAAAGCCGACTTCACTCCGAAACTGGCACACGGAACACACGGATCGCCAAACCCTTCCCTTCTCCCTCTCACCGTTCCCCCGTCCGCAATACCAATGGAAGGGCTCGGCTTGGGCGATCAACGTGAATTTCAAATTATGAGCTTCGACTAAATGTGCTCCCGTTCTTCGATGCGTGTTATAGCTCCAAATGTCTCTCAGTGCCTCGATGGTAGAGCCAGGAGGCGGAGGCGTACTTTGGCTTTTTATTTTCAGGGCGCCAAGCGACTTTGAAAAATCACCACCAAAGTTCACTGGACACTAAGTATGATTAAAATAAGATAAACAATCAAATTTAAGAACGAACAACATCTTTATCAATCCTCAGTATTTCTTCTCGGTACAAAACATGTCTACTCTTGACCAGCACGACAATCAAACTCTCCCGCATGTAAATAAACGACCGTTACCAAGAAACTCAAACCGATAAAATCCAGCCACGACCCTAAAATTTTATTTAATAATAAAAAGTAAATAAAAAATATAACACTAATCGTTGCAGCGTTTTTTCTACTATGGGGACAGGACGCGTGGGTAAGAGGTGGAGGGGTTGGCTCATGAAATGGGAGAGATGCGCAGCGTCGTATTTGCCCTCTTTGCCTATCTGCACGACGTCAAAGTAGCCCAAATATAGTCTAAAGACTCGTATGAAGGGATTGAAGGAGCGGATGGAGAGGAAAGCGTCGTCGCATAAGCTCGCGCTCAATATTTGTAATTAATAACCAAGAACATTAATAAAATACAAAGGAAAGCAGCACGCTTCGTTAAAAACTGCTGCGTACGAACATATAATATTGCACAACTGTTAGAGGGATTAAAGTGGGAGCCCCTAGAGATGCGGAAGCTACACGCTAGGTTTAGCTTGCTTGATAAATTCAAAATTGATATTTTTCAGAGCGACATAGAGAATATTATTATTAATCCTCACTACATCTCTAGGTCTGTTAAATGCGATAAAATAAGAGAGATACACTGTCGAACAGATAGGTACAAAACTTATTCCTTTCTGGGAACAATAAGCGATCTCAATAAAAATTGAGCCCCACAAAATACACTCCTATAATGTATGCCACTATTCCATCTCCATATACTTTCACATTTACACGGCTGGTGACCTAACACCCCCTGCCACACACCCATGCGGCGGCTCGCAGGGTATTGTGTAGATGTAGATTAGTCGTCTCAATAAGATTTTAAGTAGTTTAAGGGATAACTTAATAAGGGATCGTAGTTTGATGTCGAAATCGACGGCCGAATTAAAGCTGTGAAGATGGTCCCAAAATGGAATCAAATAGATATCGAGATTCCATACTCCACAGTAAAATCATTAACGATATTTGCTCAAAAATATGATTTAACTAAAAATTTTCAATCGGCTGTGGAGGGAGAACAAATTTTTGGAGGTAAAGTAATTCAATTGAATTGTCAACATGTATTTTATGCCCTCAGACATAATTGAAATCTTGCGTCAAATATGTTCCTAATAATTATATGAAACCGTTAACCGTAGTCCATATAAACTTCCGTTTCATATAATTAGAGAACAATGTGCTACCCCAGTCACCTGGACAACAATTGATCAAGCGCGATGTAGGACATCATCTACATCTACATTTACGTCATACCCTGCAAGCCACCCAACAGGTGTGAGGCAGGGGGTGCTTCCACACCAGGCATGCATGAATTGAACGGCAGATCACCGAAACTAATTTGAAACCAGCGTACCACACATGCAACGCGCCAATTAAAATCTACTAACCAAGAAATATTCTATCGTCAATCGTTCCAACATGCAAGGGGTACAAAGACTACTACTACCACAGATTCAAAATATCATGCATAAATAAGAACATCAATATTTACATCAAGCATAAATTAGATCGTAGAGAATTTAAAGAGAAAGATCTACAGACTTGCTAATGACAGTTTAAGAAAGATATTAATCTTGATGACTCTATAAAGTATATGTCTTCTAGAAACATTAGCAATACATTGCTTTTTACCATGTTCGGACGGGTCGTCTGAAGTAATCGTCTTGGAAGTAATATTATTAGTAGTTCATTGCGCCGAAATATTCACAATAAATTATTTCTTTTAAATACTTAGTGATGCTTCTTAATACATGTTTACGAAAAGGATTTAGGGAATCAACCATCACCGTACCTTAAGAAAAAAGTGCGGTAGTAAGTGTTAGCTTCAAGTTAACCGCTGTCAGACGCTTCAATTTGAGAGCGTCGTGTAGAGCAACGACCTCCCGTTTAAAAACCAGCAATCCATGGCTATACTGAATGTTTTCTCAAAAGGCGAAAGTTACCTTTACAAACATAGTCACAAAAATTTCTTCAACGGTTGAGAATAATAATAATATTATAATAAAATATTTGACTCCACAGTTTCATGCATGCTTATTTTACAAATGATAGGAGTTTTAGGCAGACTCAGGTGTCACCTTTATGGAGACTGCTTTCCTTAAATAAATAGCGTCGCTGGCATTTAATAATCACGATTTTCCAAAGCATAAAAAACAATATTTGGAATGTATTCGTTTTGCCCATATTATGAAAAATGGAATGCAATGTACAACAATAATAATACATCGACCAAAATAGTACATTCATGTAAAACAGAAATAATACTTACAAATTATTGCTCAGAGGACAACATGTACGCTTTCGTACAAGTTTAGAAATTTGTTTACGTATATCAATTCACACCCAAATATGGCAATGTAATGCACAGAAAATCATATAAATAGTAATACATTAAGCACAAATTGCATTCATGTAAAACAAAAATTTGTTACAATTTTTTTCATAATAAACAATACGTGCGGTTTGGTATAAGTTAATCATTACAGGCCTAATAGGTTTTCAATTTTTAGAATGTGACTCTATCCATTCTTTTAACAACTTTAAAAAATTGTTCACATTAACTACATTTCTTATCTGTTCCGGTATAGAGTTGAATATTTTAGGACCTAAATACACAAAGGATCTCTTATACAGGGTGAGATTTGGTTTTGTAGACAGTGTAACTCCCTTTATTCTTAAATTATATACATGGTCACTTCTGGTAATCGCGGAATGCAATATCTCTCCCCAGTTGATTCAAATGGAAGCACACATCATCCTCTTCTCAATCATTGTATTCAGTTCTATTATTTACACAGTGTAAACCAATCGTCATCTATCAATACGAGGTTTATGTATGACTGTTTTTCCAATGTCGATGCTGGATGCCGCTAAGAGCGTTGTAAAACAGGTGTGCCATGGAATCAGAGTCCTGGAGGACTAACTGTCAAAACGTATTGCCTTCGGCTATGACGGTCAAGTTTGCTAACATCTTGGAGAGATACCAGTAAACTCTCTCTCACTGATTTCATAATCCGTCACTTGCTCTCTAGTTTCTACCCAAAAGTCATATTCCACGCTGTGAAATCCTTTGGACACTGGTGAATTTCGTTGTGTAATCACAACTCTTCGAATATCAACTTTAATACGGACTCAGAAGGATTTAAAATATGATTAACCATATTTCTATATTAATGTCATGATTCTCTCCTAGAATCATGCCTAAAACTTGACTGTCATGCATACAGTCTTTTACTCTTAAGAAAAACTCGCGCTAAGAAAAACGAAGTGAGACCGTTCTCAAAGATTCCACTTACGTGGACGACGACAGTAAAAATCTCTTGGAAAGACTTCGCAAAGGTCTTTAATTCCATCCCTTACCTCTCTTTGAACCCTTACTAAAGGCTTTGATGGCACCTGCCATAAAAACGGATCCCAGTCGGAGAAATCTCAGAACAAAACTTCTGATGAGAAAACCGTGAAAGAGAAATATGCAAGAATTTAAGTAGACGCCATAAGAATGTTACCATAAACATTCAGGATTTTTGGGAGAGCAATGTCAGGTAATTGGGCTTCTGACAGTTATAAAGCGGAGCACAATGCAGTTTTTCGTGCGGGTGCGAGTGAGAAAATAGTCTGCAATGTCATTTATGAAATGTAAGCAAGTGTTATCATTGAAATGCTTTTCCTAAGAACTAGTCGCGGGCGATCTCAAATTGTGCCAAACGAGTGCAATCAATGTTGATACGCCGTAAAGTGCATTTTATCATAGAAAAGACTTTCACATGGTTATCAAAATATTCGAAGAAATGTAGTTGGATTTGGAAGATTTCATTGCCATAAGTCCCTCTACAATGAAAATGTGGCTAAAGGGCTAAAGGGGTATTTATTCCGTAAATTAAAAATATAATCCCAAATTTTTGAGAAAATCCGCGAACGGCTAATTATTCAGGAAAGCGAGAAGTGTCTCATTCTTGAGAACTCAGGTTTGGCTTTTCATGTCTTGGTTGCCGTATCCTCCAGTGATCCAACGCTCGCATATGTAACCTCGCATTCACTATCATAGCTAACCTCATTTTATTTAGATGGCGGAAGTTCCTTCCAATCGCAGAATCGTTGACATGTGATAATTGTCCGATTAATTAAAGCATGTTATGACTATAGCAGCGTTTTTCAAATAAATTTCCATGTCTCGCATCCGTTCTGAAGCAAACATTTCTCTGGCATGACATTTCCCTCTCATTTTCTTCGTCTTTCTACATAAGGCATCCAAAAAACCATAAGTATGTGTATGTGCAAATAATTACGTTCAAGTATTAATGTAGAAAGCAGCAGTGTTGTACACTAATTAGAAGCAGTGATGAAATGTATGTGATTGCTGTCATCTTAATAACTGCCGGAGATGGACCACGGAGAAGAATATGCGGAGCCGCATTGGGCTCCTGGGAGCACCCACATTTTTAGAAACGCTGGAGGGTCATTCCACGCCACTTCGGACAAAATTGACCTTTGATCAATGAGATTTTGACGAAAATTTGAGGAAAAATTTGCCTGTTGAAATAATGTGCACTATTTCAAGCGTGTAGCGAAAATTAAATAAAACGGGATGAATAACGGCTGTTTTTTAAATGGCAATTTTGCACTGTCATTACTTCTGTCATAATATCATATCTCAGAGAAGAATCAACATACAAAGATGTTTAATGGTTTACTTTCAATTTAAAAGTTTTGATCAAAGTAAATTAGAATTCAAAAAAAGCAATTTAACTATTTGTTGTTTCAACATTTAAAAATAAACATTTTTTAGATTAAAATTTTTATGTTTCATACTTTTTTGAACTCATTTTTTACTTAATATACCTTGTTTTACTACGCATATGTCATAAAAATTTTGAGAGGGCGTTCTTCCATTTCAGAGAGAAAGAATTTTTTTAAATTTTCACCACAACGGCCATTCCATACCGATAAACTGAGTTATTCAACGTTTGAGATACTTTTGCGTCTGTTGTTGAAATTTTGAGCGTTAAGTACCTGATAAAATTTAATATTAAGGAAAAAAATATTGAGCAATCCCTTAAAAATAAAACCTTTTCAAATATTTCAAACAAAGCACGGAACAATGATGTCCAATGAAGAAAAATGTCATCGCCGATGATGAAAATAAATGACAGCATGATTCGTCTTCATCTTGTCTTGACTAAGCATTATACATGGGAGATCAAAACTTCAAATATCCTTAAAGTAGTCCGAGTGAAATATCTTTTTACGTAGAAATCAATACATTGGGTCTCATTTTTAAGAAAAACATCTCATCCTTCTAATGACACTAAAAAATCTACCCATTACCACATTACTTTCGGAGATATTTGCCCAAAATTACCAGCCCTTTTACATGGGAAATGGTATGTTCATGCACTTCAGAGAGACGTTATTTACAAAATGAGGTATTTCTAACGCTTAGATGTCGTCAAAAAATCAACAGTGTGTATTTTGTATGTATTCTCAACTGTAATTGAAAATTAATCATATTGTCACCGCAGTAGTTTCTCGGGTATCACAAAAAACCTTCCGTTTTGAAGGAGTTTCAAACGCACCGCGCGCAAAAAACGAATCAAGTTAAAGACCTATTTATATATTTTCATTCAATTACTTACAATTTCTGCCATATAAAACTATATAATTGCACCATTAATAATGCAATATTTAATTGATGTGTCCTAGAGCTGGTGAAATCAAAACGTATGATTCGAATATGGTCTCTATTATGACTCTAGGGAACTATCTCGCTTGGACTACCTTAAAAACACTAAGTGAATGAATTTTAAGTATAGTGCATGAACTTTACTTCGGAGAGAAAAATTGAAATTGTCTCTTTTAATGCTTTCTTTTGATCACAGCTTCCAGTGTAATCCTCTTGAGTGCCTCACGTAACCTGAAATATTAGGAATCGCTATCTTAAATTAGTAAATGAACAATCATGTGGAAAATTATGGTCTTAAAGAACATTATTTATGACATAAATTTAGTCTAATAATGATATTTTATCCTTTTTGGTTCTATGTTTTTACTAATCGATTTGTACCTTGGCCTTGCTTATAAATTTCTGCCCCCACAGCTTTCCCTCCTTACTTATTGTTCGTCCCTTGTTTCCCGTCTCCTTTGTTTCCCGTCTCCCACATTCCCTTGTGTTCTTAACTCTCTGCTTCCGATGTGTTTGGATTTCCTGTCTTAACTCCCCCAACTATTATCCCGATACTCAACCTTTCCTCCTTTCTACCATATAAAAGTGATTTCGCCTGTTTCTCAGCGTCTGGTACTTGATCAACAGTAGTAACTCCTCTTCTTGCTATATTGTATTTGTGTTCTACCGACCTTCTTTGGCTCTTAGTCATTTTTTTCTGTGTAGGTGAAGTGTTTTTACGCATTTTTGCGTGAATTTAGACACAAGATGGATCGTATTGAATATTCAAAGGGAAAATATTAAATAAAGAAATCGTGTTCCCGCACAGTTGTTTTACTAAAGAAGAAAGGATTCCCTCACGGGTAGCTCAGATTTCTGGGACAGAGCAGGGGGTCATGCAGTGTGTAATGAATGAGAAAGGTAGTGATCTAGCCCGTCGACCACTCCGTTCACACTGTGGCGTAAGCATGTGCGATGGACATTGCCCACTCCTTGTGTATTTCTTCCACACACATTCGTACATTACATTGTCAATAAACCATGATACGCTCAGGAACAGTTTTTCCTCTCTTATTTGTTCTGATTATTAATAGTTTTACCTGTTTTTTATTTGCTTAAGTCTCATAATTGTGGACACTCCAGTACAATAAATAGCTCTGCGCACCCGAATTTATATGTGGACCCAAGAAGTCAAGGGGTCTAAGTGACATTTTTGAAAAAAATAAGTTAGGTACAGGAATGGGATGTGAAAATATTAATCTTTTATGTGGTTAAGGGATCCAAGTGATTTTCTTGATAGGTGCTGCTATCTAGGGTAATGCTTCTTAACTATTTAGTGAGTTGAACCAAACATTTTCGACTTTGACTTAAGTTTTCTCTAAACAATGGTTTTGTTACTTAGACCCCTTGACTTCTGGGGTCCTCATATGAAATTTGATTTAAATGTTAATCGTTCCGAATGATGGACTCGCCATAAATCATTTTATAGCAGCACATGTGATGTAATAACTCCCAATATTTTTCTTCGCTTTTTTGAAATTATCTGTTCTTGTTCAATCCAACAATTACAAAATATTTGCCAAGTGCAATTTAACTACGTGTTAAAATCACAAAATTGCCAAATAAAATACAATTGATGTGGTATTTTTTTCAATATTTTTATACAGATACCAAAATGAAGGAAATAGATGTAAAGTTTCATGCAAATTTCTACGCAAACAAAGATCTATTCAACCATATTAGTACACAATATAGTCAGCGCTAAAATGAGAAATGCTCTTTACCTTTTATTCGATCTATTTTGGCGTCGATTCGTTCAGAGCCAGTCTCGGCCGTCCGCGTTGGCTTTCTAAGCGCCGCTTGGAAACTCATTAGCACCACGCTCAATCTGAAACTTTGCCCTCGTATTGTTGCAGTGCCGATGGAAATTTTGAGGTGACCCTGGCGACGAAGGCAACCCTCAATTACACCGGCAGAGTTGAGTGGAAGCCTCCTGCAATCTACAAGTCCTCGTGCGAGATTGACGTGGAATACTTTCCGTTCGACGAACAGACTTGCGTGATGAAGTTCGGCTCTTGGACCTACGACGGATTCCAGGTGAGTGAGCGACCGATTATTGTGTATAGTCTCCCATCCATCCCTACTCCCCACCCACCCATATAATAATAATAATAAGAAGAAATTTATTTCATGACAAAAAGTTATTCATGGGTTATTACATAAATAAATAACAACAAAAATTCCTGGAATATAGGTACCCCATTGGGAATTCCCGCTTTGGGGTTACCGACTCGATCATCTATTAACAGTAGTCATCTCTTTGATGTCGTCTTGACACATTAAAAAGGAGAAAAGAAATAAAAAATTTTTTACATGCTGACTCCCCAACTGGTAATACTGCATAAATACATTTATGTTTTACACACCGGTAGAGCGCCGTAACCGTTAGCAGGGAAAGCTGCACGTGGTGCGGGTACTGCAAAGGCTGGTAACCTTGCATACTCTATCACAACTTACTGCTAAACGTCAAAATGTTGCCTCGGACAGCCGAAGCCACGATGGGCGGCGGAAGCTGAATAAGGTTGGCCCATCAAGATACGGACTGGAAACAAACTGGACTCTCGGTACTTGGAATTTGAGAGGAGTGTATGGAAAGGAGCATGAGTTGCTGAATGAAATGAAAGTGAGACGAATGGATGTTTTGTGTGTATGCGAAACTAAGAGTAAAGGGCGGGATGCTGTTACATTAGATGGCGGTAGTCTGGCATTGTGGTCAGGAGTTGAAGATAATGTACACGGTAGTCAAGGTGTAGGACTCATTCTTAATGAGAGAGCTAAGTTGCTAGTAAGGAAGTACGAGTTAGTATCCCCTAGACTGCTCTGGGTTCGCATGAAAGTAGGTATTAGGAGAGTTGTGATTTGGCGTGCTATGCACCAGTAGATGGAGAGAGTGAGAGTGTGAAAGATGGGTTTTGGGAAAAACTGAGAGAGGTTTTAAATGAATGTGATCCTGGTAAGAGAATAATTTTACTAGGTGACATGATGGGTGGGTTGGTGTGAGGCGGGATGCATCTGAGAGAGTGGTTGGGCCTTTTGGCGACCCCCGAGTGAATGATAATGGTGAAAATTTGGTGAGTGTGTGCTTGGAAAAAGGATTGTTTGTGTCGAATACATGGTTTAAGCATAAGAGAATACATATGTATACTTGGAAAAGGGGTAATTGTAAAAGTATGATTGATTTTATTGTGTATGATGAGAGATTGAGAGAGTAAGTGTGGGACACGCGAGTGTTGAGGGGTGCTGAATGTGGAACAGACCACTATTTGGTACTCTCTAAAGTGAATCTGGGCAGAAAATGGGTGCCAAGGAAGAATGTTGCGCGTAAGCAGTTGAGAGTCAAAGTAGAAAAGTTGCTAGACAGCGAGATAAGAATACGGTATGGTTGCATACTTGAGGATGTTCTATCGTTGAAGCAGAGAGAATGGGACGAGCATATCAGAAACGAGAACGTAAATGATGCGTGGGAGTGTTTAAAAGGAGTGATTGTGAAATGTGCTGAAATTGTATGTGGAAAAGGAGTGGTAGAAAGAACGTAAGGTGATGCTTGGTGGAATGAAGAAGTGAAAATTGCTCTCAGGGAAAAGAAAGAGGCGTATAAGGATATGATTGCTGCCAAATTTGAGGAAGAGCGTACTAAGGCATGTGAGATTTACAGAAAGAAAAAGAATGAATGCAAAATCGTTGTGAAAGAGAGCAAAGAAAGAATGCGTGCGGATGAAGCTAGCAAGATGCAGAGCGATTTTGAAGGTAATAAAAAACTGTTTTGGAAGTGGGTAAAAAGGGCTAAGATTGGTGAAGGTAGGGGAATGAACGCGGTAAAAAACAAAAGTGGAGAGATTTTGTGGGACGAGAGCAATATCAGGGACTGCTGGAGGGAGTATTTCGAAGAATTGTACAATAATATTGCAGGCGTTGAGGATGAGCCTTGTGAAGTGGTGTGTGACAATGTGATGATGGAAAAGAATATCAGTGAGAAGGAGGTCACAACGGCTGTGAGAATATTGAAAAATGGGAAAGCTGCAGGCATAGATGGGATATCCAGTGAAATGTTGAAGTGTGGGTGTAAATTACTAATTTGTAGACTGCGTGAACTATACAATTTATGCTTACAGGTTTCTGTTGTTCCAGAGGATTGGAAGATTGCTATAATCGTTCCGTTGTACAAAGTTGTGGGAAAGGAGGAAAGACCGAATGTAATAATAATCGGGCCATTAGTTTATTGAGTATCCCGGGAAAAGTGTTCAGTAAAATATTAATCGAAAGAGTAAGGAATATTACTTCCGACAGAGTATGGGGTGTGCAGTGTGGGTTTATGCCTGGGAGAGGATGTAGTGACCAGCTTTTTGCACTTCAGCAAGTGATAGAAAAATGTATGACTGTCCGAAAGAAAGTTTACTGTGCGTTTGTCGATTTAGAGAAGGCATATGACAGAGTAAATAGAAAGAAGTTGTGGAAGGTTCTGAGAGACTATGGAGTGAATGGGCAGTTATTGAATGTTATGATGGCGATGTATGACAATAGTAAAGCAAGTGTAAGAGTTAACTGGGCTCTGAGTGATTGGTTTGTAATAAATCGGGTGTAAAGTAAGGATGTGTAATGTCCCCATGGCTGTTTAATGTATTTATGGACAGATGTGTTAAAGATGCTTGTAGTGCAAACGACGGTGTTTTGATTGAAAATGTAAACGTGCCAGTTCTTCTATATGCGGATGATGCTGTTATGATCTCAGACAGTCTAAAGGGATTACAGAAGCTCCTAGATAAGTTTTGTGAATCAACGGAGAGAATGGATTTGAAGGTAAATGCGTGCAAGACTAAAGTAGTAGTTTTTGATAAGAAGAATGGGGAGGATAACTGTATGATGAGGGCGAATGGTGAAGTAATTGATCAAGGGGATGATTTCGTTTACTTAGGTAAGATGTATTCAAAAGATGGAAGAATAGATGAGGAGATAAAGAGACGTGCGAATGCTGGAAGGAAGGTGGTAGGTAGCATGTGGAGCATATCAAGGAATGAGTGCTTGTCTAAGGAAGCGAAAATTGCCGTGTACAAAAGTGTACTTCTTCCCACTTTGCTATATGGTAGTGAAACATGGGTATGTCAGGATAGACATAAGAGTAGACTAAACGCCGTGGGTATGAGTTATCTGAGGAGTATTTGCGGCAAAAGTAGGATGGATAGGGTCAGAAATGAGTGGGTCATGAATGAATGTGGGTTAAATGCTCCAGTAATGGACGTGTATGAAAGGAGTGTGCTTCGTTGGTTTGGCCATATTGAGAGAATGGATGAGAGTAGAATAACGAAACAGATATATGAGAGTAGAATGAATGGTGTGAGAGGTAGAGGTAGGCCGAGAAAGTTGTGGTTGAACGTGATTGAGGAAATTCTTAGGAGGAGGAATATTAGGAGTCTTAAAAACAGGAGGGCGTGTATGAAACAGTGTATGGGGGTGAATGAGGCAAAAGAGGTTTGCAAGGATAGGTCAGAATTGAGGAAATTATTGAAGCAGATTTAGGTGTACAATTATGTATCAACGAGTGAAACATTTTGACTGTGCCTACCCCGGAAGGGAACGGCGTGATGGGTATGTATGTATGTTTTGCATCAAAAGAAAACTTATATTTCGACAAAAAAATTGGCGATGATATGCTCAAAAGGTATAAGTATCATTGTTACATATTCACACTTGTTTCAATACTAAAAGAGAAAAATCCTAAGTATCAAACAATCATTTTTTTCAGCATTTGACAAAATTTAGCTTCACTTGTTGATGTTACAATATCTTTTGGCAATGCGGATAAAATTTTGGGCCCCAAGAAAAGACAACTTTGTCTAAACTTTTCATTTCTTGGTCTCGCTATATATTCCCTATTTCCTACCCTCCCCCTCTCTCCTTTCCAGCCCCCTCCCTTCCCCCAACACGCACACAACCCTTTGTCGCACTCCAGGTTGGTTTTCTGGGGCGATCAATCAAAAGACACATGAGTCGCGTGGCAATACAATGCCCTTTCATCCCCTCTTCCGTCAAACCACTTAACCCCAAACTGAGGTCCACGGAGGCCTTTTGGAAATGATGCAAACACTCTACCGGCATGCTTTTATTTCGGGAAAATAGAATTTTTGGAGTTATGGTTTCAGTTTACGCAATGTATTTCTCAGACCCGATCACTATGCATTTCTTCTTCCATGTCGAGGCTCTTCAAGAGGCATATTCTATCTTTACATACAATTCTTCTGTGCATGTGTAGGTCATTTAACTCCTCCTAAACGGCTGTACCGATTTTTATGAATTTTTTGTGTGTTTTAGATGGTCGCTGAATGGTTTAGATTCACAATTGGACCCGGTAGGTGGCGCTGCGATCGGGTTCTAGTAATTTTTTTGACGAAATTTTTTAAAATTGTTTTTTGAAGATTTTTTGCATATCAGAACGTATACCCCAAAATTTCATCCCCCCTCCAACACTCCCCAATATTTTTAAAATGAAAACATCATAAGTTCATAAGTGCATCAATTATTGACCATCTCAGAATAATTTATAGTTATATTCACCAAAAGTTGAACCCCATTCGTACATTCATCAATACAGCCTTAATAGACCAGTTTAATTTCTGAAGATACAAATTAATTAATCAATCCAGTTGTAACAATACCTCTGTAAACTTTGTGGAATTCCATTTCATATTTAATAGTAACTTTGACTCCACCACACGAATCAATATCAAAGACTACCCATATTGTCATGAGTTTTTATCGTAAGCCAACTTAGAGCGACCACCGTCAGATGTGAGCTCTTGCTTCCCATATAAACTTTCTTCTTTCAACTCCTTATTGCATAGTCTACTTAAATCCAAGAAAACTGTAATTTTATTTTTAAAACTTAGATTATTAAGCAAATAGCCTTTTAGAATAGTCATGTTCCTAGCCAAATAGGTAAATCGATAGTCTAGAAACAGAGAAAAACCTCCTCGCGGCTAATACACTCGGGAGCATCGGGTAAAGGGCATACCAAGAAAAAATGATGTTCTGTCCAATCATGAGCCCCAGTAGCCAGTCGCATTTTCAACTTTCTTCCAATGATTAATGCTTTCATTTCTTTTAAGACCCCATACAGTAAGAACATGGTTGTTAAGTGCAAGGATATCATTGACTCGAAGAAGAAGAGTGTTGTTCTGAAGTGCAATGACTGCAACAGTGTATATAATAGAATAGAATAATATTTCATTATTCCGGGACGATTACGTCCCTTAGGAACACAAATTTTTAATACATTGTTTTGGAGTCAAATAATTAATTCCATTATAGGTTACTGATGAACAACAATACTTAATTCCCCTATTTTACAAAAAATACCATAGGAATGCGAAGTAAATCATTAAAAACAACAAAAAGAATTTGTATAAATGTTACACAGGATAACACATTCATTAATACAGTTGAAATAACATTTTGAAATACTCATTTTTAAATCTATTACTGGTTTTACATTTTTTTATATACTCAGGTTAGTGATTACTTATGCCACAGGAAGTGATAATAAAAGAATTAGCATAAGCAGATGTGCGGTATCGTGGTACATACAGTTCTTCCGAGTGGTGCATTTGTTCATTTTCCCTCTTCCTCACTTCCTTTCCCCTCTATTTAGTAGAGAGTGTCTCTGCTATTTGTTTAATCTGAAGATGATGCTTACAAGTTGAAACCCGGGTTGTGTTTGATGTTGATTCATGTGAGTCAGGAAAATTTTCTGTTAAATGTAGCCTCTTTAAAGTCATTATACATGAAAATGTCACGTGGCTCCATGTGTTATTCATGTCCCCTAGTTCTATTTATGCGGAATAAATGCATTGGCATTGCCCAAGAGACGTTCATAGGATCAAAGAAGTCGTCATGCATAAGACTTGGTTTTGACCAGATCTTCTACTCATCTCATTAATCAGATACCATACTCGTCGTTTTTTATGTAAATGACTCTGAAGTTTATTGGGGTAAATATTTTTCGCGAAACTTATTTTAAGATTCCACTTTTGGCCCATTTTACTGAATGTCAGCCACGTACGTCGTGACGTCCACTTTGAACATATAGTTGAGCATTACATTAGGAATTTGACGTTGCTTTTGATCCTTGAAGACATAGTTTTGTAAAGGTAATTCGTTATGGATGATTTTAGGTCGATACCCGGTCACCCACTCCCATTATATATGAACTTGCAATAACGCCGTGATGATCAACGTGAGATCGGGACACGATGCGTTATCGTGTAATATATTGAAAAATCCACGGGGATAGTATATCTCTAAAATATACGCCTATTTTGAGTCACACGTCTAATGGAAACATAAATTGATTTTTATGATAGCTTTTACTTCTTAATCAAGCGGCACACTTGTTGAATTATCTTGAAGGAATCCCTCTGACGGTCAGATTAGCGGAAAAGCTGAACGGAGATAGACGGAGGTACTTAGATGGAAAAGGCAATTGTGTGTGAGCACGTGAGACAACCATTAAAAGCGGAGATGAGACGAGAGAATATACACAGGCAAAGGCAGTTTTGAATGAGTTTTAGTACGATATTTGGCCGCGGTGGAGTGGTGGCGCGCGACGTCGACACACACGCCGCGCTCCCCATCACCTAAGGGATCGCTTCAGTTGCTGCGCGGCGATTTGGATAGATGTCACTGCGGCTGCAGAGGGTGGGTTGGGTTGGGGTGGGCATGACAACATACGGGAACTGGGATTGCCTGTCATCGTGTGTCGGCAGCGCCGTAGAATTCCAATGCGGGGGAGGAATCTCTTAGCGCTATCTCAGAAGCCGTTCCCTACGCGAATAATTCTCGTCGTCGATGAATGTAAACACGTCACGCCCTTGGGGCGAGCCCACACTATCTCCGACACACGCATATAAACATCGCAGTGAAGAGGGTGCATTTTGTGTCGGCTGGGGAATCGGGGTGGGGAAAAGTGGCACTCAAGAAAGGCCACTCACTCACTCATTCTGCGGCGATGAAGTGTTGTGTGCGTAGCGATGGAGCGGAGTTTTTGGGGCTATTTTTAGAGGCCTCCGCTTGCCTTGCAAAAAGAAGGAGAATGACTAAAGCGTGTCAATTGGAAAGTTCCCCGAATATCGATGTCAATACGTTGTAATGGGGCGCTTCTTGATCTTTACATGAATTTCTTTATTTCAACCTCTTCCTGGTTATTGCCAGATCTTATTTTTCCCCTCTCATTCTTAAATAAACTATGTATTATTCTTCTATCTCTATATCTTGTTCTCACATCTCTATATCTTGTTATATTCTTGTATCTCTATATGAGACTCCCACCTTCTTTAGCAACTTGAACATCATATTCCAGTTCACGTTATCAAATGCTTTCTCCAGATCCACGAATGACGAATGAAAAAATACAACAGGTAAAGGAATACATTAGCAACTCGATAATACGAAGCACGAAAATACAAAGTTTCGATTTTACGAAGCAAAACTGTTGGTCCCGACGAAAGGCCTATGCTAAATACATGGCGCTATTCGATAATATGAAGTTTCGAAAATACCAAATTATCGAAAATACGAACCTCGGACCCAGTCCCCAGAGAGAAACTGAGATCGTTTTTACGAACGCTGGGGGGAAATCGCGTCAAAAAAGTTCTCTCTTTGCCGAAGTAGACACATAATAAATCAACGTAACCAAATATAATGTATCAATTGTGTATAATGCTTTAATTTTAGTGTATTTATCTCTCACAAGTGCCTGAGTCACACAGCTATTTATCAAGTTTTAGTCGTGGATAATTTAGCGAGTGACGGGGAAAATGGTGGCTTGAGGCAATTTTCCCCTTATTTTATTTTTGTTTTAACTGTTATCTGGATTTCCATGATGTAAACAATTCCTCTTTTGGTTACAACTTATGTGTGACGCCGCGTACCAACTCACTGCCATGTGCTATTGGCGGCAATTTTAATTTATTGAGCTCTTAAACTGAAAACGACGCAATAAAATGATGGAAAATAGAGCTGAGACACCTGTCGCAGTCACTTTACCTAAATCAATGGCTTCACTATAAATGAACCCACGTTTACTCCAACCATTGTCCATATTTTATGAGACAAAAGAAAAAAGTTACCAAGAATTTACGAGGGCATAGCCGTCTCCGCTATTGATATAATTTTGCATTTAAAACGGTTTATTTCTAATTTTAAAACAGATGACCCAATCGGGGGAGTGGCTCAACAATATAACATTGTAATGCACTAGCTGTGCCAGGAATTCGTTGCAATGCCTTTTTATAGGTTCAAAATCGGTCCCTAAAAGAATTTAAGACCTACAATCCGTTACAAAATTCCGTCACCTGAGTTTGAAGACCAATATCTCAAAGACAGCTCAATAGATTTTAAAATGAAGTACAACAATTTAAAGATTGTTTATTTCTGCATTTAGTGATGGTATAGAAAACTTTTTACCGTTTATATTGACTTCAGTGTGTGCTTAAAAACAGAATTTTAGCGCATTTTCCGGGTACCGGACGGATGAATCGCATCTACGGCTTCGTAATAACAACACGGATCAAGATATCGAAATTTTCTTCACAAATGTTGGAGCAAAGATTTTTCTTAACAATCATACAAGATTTCATATTATTTAGTCCATTAGTATTTTAGGTATTGATAAAGTTGCAATACTGCGTTATTTTCCGTTCCGCGCATCCCAGAAAACCGCCTTTGGATCTTCTTCAAGATATCGAGTTAATCATCATGAATCCACTTAAAAATCGTAAACAAATTCGT
Organism: Ceriagrion tenellum; assembly: GCA_963169105.1. Taxonomy (NCBI): domain Eukaryota; kingdom Metazoa; phylum Arthropoda; class Insecta; order Odonata; family Coenagrionidae; genus Ceriagrion; species Ceriagrion tenellum. The sequence continues at coordinate 197,782,212 of OY720632.1, forward strand.
AGTTTAGTTCATATTGATTAACATTTACTTCGGAAAAAGAGCGCGCTGAACTGCCAGGAGCATGCCCGGAAGAGAAAGGGAGAGGCGCGCGCTGTTGCCCAGTCAGAGGGTTGTCCGTAAGACGCGCGAGGAATTGCCTACTGCAAGCATTTATCGGCGGGGAAAAACTACTTCGCTCGTGGTAACATACTGTAGTAAACGATAAACATTGCTGCACTCACCAAAGTATAACTAAAGGAATTTTTTCACCTCTTCCCATCAACTTTGTCAACACATTTCTCGGCTTCTCGACGAAAGAAACTCTTAAAACCATCCTCAACTCCGTCTTCGACCATTTGGCACGAAGAGGCATAGCGACGGTATGTTTCCACGCATCTAAAATAACACTGATGACCATTATTAAAAATGACCCTTTCTGCCATAATTTTCCGAGTCCTAATGACTCAATCACAGTGATAGGGCAACTGGTTTTCCCCTGGTCGCTGGCATAGGAACTGGTAAAGGAAATAGCGATGCGTATACGAAAATCAAGTGCAAGTATCAATTAAAAATGCAAACAAAGAGATCACTGCACCAAATCTTATTCCAAATATAAATAAATTTCTGACTTTTTAGCAAAAATTATGCCTTACTGATATGATTCTGATTGACGTGATTTAGCAACTCGTGAACAATCTGCTTCGTGTCTTGCTTGTCGTTCCTCGCTTGTTTGAGAAGCTCGCGTGCCAAAAGTCATTTTTTAAACCAAATCACGCCTTTTCTAGTGTACAATGGTTTTTATCGTTCAAAAACCTTTGCAGGCGCGCGCACAACAACTCACAAAATTTCATCGCAATCTGATGAATGGTATTGGAACGCATAGAAGTTGAACAAACAAACATTTTTATTTATTAGATAAGACCTGAGATGAACCGCTGAGACACTTCAGCGCGATGAAGCCGTCTTTGGCGAAATTTCGTCGTATGAAGTACAGTTCTTTGCATAAGTAAGCCAGAAAACTGAAATCTTAAAATAAAATCCCCACGGAAGCCTTGTTTTTAATTTAATTCCAAGACGTTGTTGGGGTAACTTCATGTAATTTTACTGGAACCAACTTTCATCCATCAATTACTATGGTGAATTCCTTGAGTAACTAGGCCTTGATACAATACATTTGATATATCATCACTGCTAGCCCTGATTTCCAGGATATAAATAACCAATTGAATCAGATTTCATTGTGATGGCATAAGTAACTTTGAGTTCTTGGGATTTTAATACGCGGACAGGACACAACATGGGTGTAAATTGAATCCTGATACGCTCTATTTCAAAATCACCCGACGTCTAGAAGAATGTAACTACGAAAATACTACTCTGCGAGCACTTATTGTCTTTATCAGGATTTTACCACAGAAAGGAGTCAGGTTTCAGCCTCAGCTGCGGTACATTTTTTCCATACCCATTTCAAAGTTCTCCTTGAGTAAATTTTACAAAGTTACGCGTCAAACAGTTAGTCCTATTTCGTTTTCGTGTTTTATGCTCCACTGCAAAGTCAAGCATAGAAGACGTAAGTCGCAGAGGGAAAAGAAAATAACTAAATAATGGAATGGAGAACCCTGGATCTGGAATATTTCCTCGATGCTCCTTTAGGATCTTTCACACTATCGTGAATAAAAAGTTCCAAAAATCGAGGAGTGATTCGGATATCACTTAAATACGAGGTATTTCATTATCTTCTATGTTTTAGCTTGCCAAAGTTGGCATATAAGGACGCCACTAGATAAAATGGCTTTCAGCATAACACCTACGACGCGAAGAGATTATGGATAGAAGGATAAAAAAATAATCGCTTACTTTATTTCCTGGATTAATATTTTGCCGAATAGAACTATAAACACGAATCATCAAAGTGAAGAGGAACTTGGTCATGAGTTAATGTTTCTTACTCGAACTTCAACGAGCGGTGAAACCGTTTGGCTTGGAACGAAATAATATCTCTCCCCAATTTCGTATATCCAGTAGGCGACGAGGAAGAAACCACAAATAGTCACCTGAGAAGGATTTTTTAAATGGACTGAGTCCTTTGCTCTTTTTACCCATAATTGAGAGATAATGAAAGGGCAGTTGGAAGTACGGTCGGGCTAGCTACAATCTTAACTGCGTAGATGTTAGAAACATCGATAGGAATTGGATTGGTGAAGCGCCGTCATTGCAAGCGAAGCCATGTCCTGAGCGGCAGTCGAAGCGTTCGTTCTTTCTCCACGAAACGTGATCTGAGGTTTTTTTTTCTTCGGTATCACGACCTCCACATAAATATTCCATTATTCTAAAAATATCGCCATTTAGACCCGGAAACTTGGTATACTCCAAGATGATTAAGATATGGAAAATGTCCGGATCACACCCAATTTGTCGTCATGCGATTAGTAATTGGAACAAAATAATATTTCTTCTCGAGTTTGTAAATCCAGTAGGTGATGGGAAAGAAATCACTAACTGGAAAGGAATTTTTAAAACGGAGTGTGTATTTTGCTCTGTTTTTTCTTTTCTCTGATTTTATCTCTGATTGAGTAATTAAAGAAAGGGCGATTGGAAGCGCGATCGGTCCAGCTACCGTCTTAACTGCGTAGATGTTAGAAACAACGCCTATACCAGTTGCACGTCCTGATTAGCCACAGATTAACAAAGCTAAAGTCTCATAAAAAAGCAGAACTTGCTTTATATACGTCTTCAAAACAGGGCGAAAATTTTGCAAAGAAAATGATATCAAACTAAGAATGATTTGCATAGGGAACAAAGTAGTGATAGTTATTTAACGAACGTTTGTGATACTTATTTTATAATTTAAAGGCATTATTTCGAATGGTTTCTCGAATAAGACTATAAATCGTTTTAAAACGTTTTCAAAGACCAGAGGAGTCAGGAGGAGAGGGGAAATACTTTTCGCGATTTATTAAAAAGGTTCGAAAATACGAAACTCGAAAATACGAAGAGCCGATTTTTTCGGTCCCGCCAACTTTGTATTATCGTAACGGGTTCGATATTACAATATTCGTAAACGAGTTGCTACTGTATAAGTATCTGGGAAGCCTGATGGCGCATGATGGAACCAGCAAAGGAGAAATACAGAGAAGAATTATTCAGGCAAAGAACACCTTTAACAAAAAGAAGACTATTTACAACCAGAAATATAGACCTAAACATAAGAAAAAGGCTATTAAAGACGTATTTGTGGAGTGTAGCTTTGTATGGCAGCGTAACATGGACAATAGGGAAGCCAGAAGAAAGGAAGTTGATGGCTTTTGAGGCTTGGTACTGGGGAAGAATTCTTATGATCAGTTGGGTAGAGCATATAACAAATGAAGTATTCAGAAGAGCAAGAGAAAGCAGAAGCTTTATGAGGAGCCCAAAAACAGGAAGAGCAAATATGATAGGACACACTCTCAGACATAATGGACTGCTAGCAAGAGTCATCGAAGGGATGATGGAAGGGAGGAAGACACTAGAGGAAGACCACAACTTGCATACACATCACACAGATAATGACAGACACTAACACAACTTCATATTACGAACTGAAGAGGATGGCGGAGAATAGAGAATAACGGCGAGTTGCTGCAAACCAGCCCCAGGGCTGCTTACCGAAGAAGAAAAATGTCTTTGTGCATGTCAAAAACATACATGAACTTAAACGTAATTTACCAATTGTGGATTTGAATTATTTTATTTCTCATTATTATTTTTTGATATTTTCAGTGGCAAGCCTTTCTTTTAGGTTAAATTCGGCAACAAGTGTCAGCAAACATTAGGTTTAATATCCTTTTCTGAAAAATGAGTTTCTTACTTAGAATGTTATTTCCTGCTAAGGGTTATGTAATGAAGATTTCACGGGATGGTGTTGGCGGTGGAATTTCAAATCGAAATGCCACCTCCCAAGCCACCGAGCAAAATTGAATGAAGCCTGGGGTAAGCGTCCGACTTCTTCTCACCAGACAAATAACTTTTTTCACCCACTTTTGGTGAACGCATCGCCGCGAAATATACGCCACGTGTAATGCTAACCTTGCGCATTTTTATTTTTAATGTATCTTAATAGTACTATAAATAAGAAATATTCTAACCAGGGAAATTTTTGTGCGCCCTCCATTGCATCGTTTCACCATCTGTCCCACATTAGACGCAGCGATAGGCCCAATTGCGTTTCTACAGTAACCACATTTCCTACCAACATACATTCTTCCCGCGTCCAATCTATTCATTCAACCAGACATTACACAGCTCATACTTTGAAAATTATAATTTTTCACAATTTGAGTAAGTGTTATGATTAAACGTTTGTATGGAGCACACTGTTATAATATGGCTGTGAAAGCTGGACATCGAGAAAGATGGGAAAGTCGCGGTTGGAAGCTATGGAAATTTGGATATGGAGGAGGATGACAAAAACAAGATGGACTGACAAAAAGAGCGATGAAGAGGTGCCGAGGGAAATAAAAGAAAAAAGAAGAGCGATAAAAGAGATGGAGCAAAGGAAGGTTAAATTGATTGGTCATGCTCTTCGACATAATAATTTTTTAGAAAGTATAATGGAGGGAAAGGTGCTCGGCAAGAGAAGCAGAGGAAGGCCAAGAAAGAAGTTCCTAGATGATGTACGTACGAAGTACGTTGGGATTACAAACATATGCTGATTTGAAGAGAGCTGCAGTACACAGGGACACATGGCTGCAGAGACATGGCATAGCCTTTAGGAGACGATGATATGATTGTTTTGGAGTACATTTTAGAAATTGGTGATTGGCAAGGCAAAAGCTGAGGACATGTGGAAACGGTTTTCTTAGAAAAAATCTCTAATGGAAACTGATGATTGACAGGATAAAAGTTGAAGCATCGGACATGTAGAAAGGGATTCTTCTAGAAAAAAATCCATCAAGAAAATTGGTGATTGGCAGGGTTAAAGTTGTGGCTGAGGATATGTAGAAACGATTTTATTTTCTTTTATTTTTAAACATGTCCCTCGAGAAAAATGGTGAAGGGTGAAATTTGCAACCCCGACATTTAGAAACAACTTCTACCCTAACAACCTCCAGTTATCTCGAGGGGTAAAAAGAAGTGTTTCTACCTGTTCACGGCTACAATATATACCTTGCCATTCATCTAGTTTTTTCGAGAGACTGTTTTCTAAAAAAACCGTCTCGTCTTATCCTGGGCAACAACTTTTATCCTGCTAATTTCTAATCCGTTTATTGTATTGTAAAGCAGTCATACTACTTCCTCAGATTGTGAAAGAAATCAATTTGAAAATTCATCGACTCTCACTAATGCCATTTTCTTGATGTCTGGTTATTAAAATTTGCTAATTAAACAGTTTTACCACTTCCATAAATGCTGTAATAACATCAATTTGAAACTTCATATAAACTCAGTAATGCCCTTTACCTCATATTCAAATCTAAAAGAAATTGTGAAAATGACTTTTCCACTTCGTAGAAATGCCTTTCTCACTATTAAAAATGGCCATAAAGGGCCTCGCCCCACTGTTACACCCCAGATCCTGTGTTTCACTCCACAGATTCACAATTCTGTTGGCTGGGGAAAGAAAAAAGGCATACTTTAGTGATAAAATTAGTGAGGATCCATCTAGCAGAACTTTGCTTAAACTCAAAAAATGACATCAAATTTAATGGACAAATCACGAAATACGACATTTTGAGCGTAAATATTTCAACATCCGCGTCTGTATCTGCTGAGTTTTAACGTTTTTAAAATGTGCATTTATTACCTGAGAAAATGGTGTCACTGTCATCTTGGTGAAGTACCAGAAAAAAACTACTTCGCCAGTGTGAGGAAAGTGTAGGAGTACCGGTTTTCCAATTTCCTTATAATTAGGAACTGTAATCAACAGTGTACCGAGTATCATCCTTATTGATATGAAATGACATGGAAGCATATGCCTCTCTCTCGTAATGCTATTTAAAAGAGACTTGTAATGTAACCGCTGTAGTGTTTTAACCTCCTTGTGTAAATGTGTGGAGTTGTGTAAAAATCGGAAAAGTTAAAAAAAGTCGATTAGGCTTCGAGTTATTCCAATCAACAGCTTTACATGGCATTGAATGGGAAAAGTGAAAAATTTTAGTGTAGACCTTTTAGTGTAGTCTTTTGCTGATTAAAATATAAAGAAATTAAGCTATAAGATAGATTATTTCACATATATGAGGCTAAATGTTTAAAAAAATCTTATTCTTGCAATCGATTTTTCCCTCTATACTGTTAAACTGAAATTTTTAAACTTTTGTCGAGGGTTAAACTTAGAAATGTCTTCATTTTTTTTGCTTCTGGATAGATGTTTCCATTTTCGCATGACCGAGTGTCGATTCGAGATTTGCGACTCAGCGAGGTGGGCCAGTTTTAGTAGAGGGTTAGATTTATGTGTCAAGTTGGGGTAAAATCGGAAAAGTTGAAAAAGTCGATTAGGCTTCGAGTTACTGCAATCGATAGCTTTACATGGAATTAAGCTGGAAAAATGAAAATAAAAATATATGTATTTATATATATGTAAAACTATATAAATATGAGTTAGATATACTAAGTGCAGGTTATTTAGTCTTCTTTATACCAGTTTCCACTTAAAACAACAAGGAGCAATTAAACTAATGATTGATTTGAATAAATTTACCATTTATGTATATTAGCTGATGGAAGTAGAGTTAATTACTAATTTATAGAAAAGATATATTTAAAGCTGAAATCCTGGAACTATTTTTCTTAAACCGTTCATTAACGTGCTGAGGAAATGGTAGTTGTACATAGGCATCATTGAATGGACAGGTGCTATTAATGTATCGCTACTAAGTACTGGGTATGATTTCTTCCACTTCTTCTTGGCCTCTACCGTACTTTGATGACCAATTTCAACAATCGAAGCTTCATGATATTGTAGTTTTCATTCAAAAACACATGCAATCCATGTAAAAGATTGGAAGAGAAAAATTGAACATGAAAATTAGTATATAAAAAAATTTCAATACGGATCGAAGTTCTTTGGTAAAATTCTACATGTTAGCCCTAATTAAGTATGCGGTATGAAATGGAATATCTAACGTAGTAGGGCGTCATGTATGCCTTCAAATAAAGTTATGATGAACTTGCAGTGGTTCCACGTTCGTTTCAGTAAACTGGTTGTAGTATTTTGAGAAGTCGTTAACCCATTTCCGGCCAAACAGTGAAATAAACAATATTTTAAAAGTTTTTAAAAATAAATTTATTGTCTAGGGATTCAAATAGACATTATATGCATCACATATTTTTAAATAGTTAAACAAAATGGTGCGTTAGCGCACCACTGGCCAAAAGTGTGTACATTAGACTACACTGAACTGCATGCACACGAGGTCATTTCATGGAAGCTCTGAAAACAGTCGGGGTGTAAATGAACCTCGCACTTCTGGCACACACAAATGGGGTGATTGTGGCAGAGCACCTGCACCTTCTTCTCGCTTTGTTTTTGTGTTATAAATCGAGATGTCAAACCCTATCTTTTCTTATCTCACGCGGTAATGACTTACTAATCCCTAGATTTCGCGGACTACTCTCCGATTTCTTTTCTTCTGGAGTGACTTCAGATTCATATTTCATTAAAGCAACTGCAATGTAGGACCTAAATTCAATATGTGAAATGTGATTATTGTTTGCTAATTTATAGATCTTCCAAGAATTCACGACTATAGAGTCAATAGCATTGATAAAAATAGGCCACCACCATTTTTTACCTTTGACATGGGTTTGGTAGTTAGTAACAGTATTATCATGCAAATCTACCCCTCCCATGTGTTTATTATATTTATAAATTACTTGAGGTTGTGTTATAATTACCTCTTTTTTTATTTACGGCTGTATCTTTTAGTGTTTACCAATGGCAGTACCTTTATGTTATTGCTGCCTACCGTTACCACTGAATTATCATGCCATCTCATAGTAAGAATTTTTGAGTTCGCATCAAATGCATAATCGTATTTTCCTCTTTCAGTCTTCCTAATACTTTTTGCATCTTCCAAGGGGCAATTCCCAGTCTGGTAATCGCGAATTGTCCCGGTGGCAAAATAACCCCTCTCAGTTAGAAGTTGGAAGAGAGCGTGAGATGAAAAAAATATCTAAAATACTCTGTGCTCCGATGGATATTTCACAACACTGAGCAAATTTATAACTACCTGTGCTACCAAACCATATTTTGCTCGCTCCCCAGAGTCAGGCAATGCTCCACAATTAGGAATTAATTGATAAAAATACCCTATTGAAGAGCATAAACACCAGAATTTGAAACCAAACCTTACTGCTTTTCCATGGATAAACATTTTTGCTCAATGATTTCCATTCCATTTCTTCTCCACACTGGCGGCTTGTTGTCAATATTTTTCTCCCATATTTTGTCTCTCTCTTGTTTTCCGGCCTCTCCTCCTCTTCTTCAGGTCTGTTCACTTCACTAAAATCCTTTGATCTCCTGTGCACTTCAAATGTTCCTGCAATGTCCCCTTTTCAATACTTCCCTCGCTCATTATGTTGTCGTCTATATTATCTTCATCAGGAAGCATATCAACTTCTGGAGGAATGTAAACACAATCCAGCTCTTCAGTATCGTAGTTCTCCGATTCTTCCTCTAGAGCGGCCAATATCTCCGATGCAGTTTTCATGGTGTCTTTTCCTCTCATCCATCTGCTTATTCCAAAAATATGAGCAAATAAAGTAGTATTTGAGTTAGTGGAAACCATCCATGCGACAAATTCATAGAGAATTCTAATAAAACATACAAATATGCTCTTAATTTGTTTAATTTTGTCCACGTAAAATTGATTACAAGGTAGTGCTGCTGGATATTCTCTATAAAACCCAGCGGAGCACGTTGATGTTTCTCATGCTATGAAGAATATCGCTGCTCGATGAAATATTTAGTAATGTGGCATCTTTCACTGACACTGCTCTTCTGCTCTACTCCAACTGTAGCCTTGAAATGTACGACTGAAAACTACTGACAAAGTTGCTAATTTCACGTGTTGTCGTCAAGACATGTCATCTTCCTTTGAAACATAATTCACACTACTAAGAGAGGGGTTAGAATACTGGGTATAGGAAATGGACAGAATATCTTAGCTACATTGTCTTAAAATTGTCGCGTATGCAACATTGGTAATGGGGTGCTCCAAACCCTTTGGGGAAAATGAACAAGTACGATTTCGGAGGGGCTCAGGAAAGATCTTAGGACAGAAATGGGAGTTAGAGGGGTGGTAAAGTAAGGAGGCTATGCATGAAATAAAAATATAAGAATGCTTATGAGACAATGCTTTCTTTCAAGTTTGTCCGAAGGAATGATAATGCGAGTTGATATGGCTCTCAGAAATGGATTCGAAAAGAAGCTGTGGAATGAGAGTAATCAGGGCTAGTGTCGAAGTAAAATGCATCGAAGGCAAACAAAGATTTGATGAGAAAATAAAGGAGTTTAACAGTTTTAAACATACATGTTGTACACTATGAGATAGTGTCAAAGGTATGTAAAGCAAGATGTCTTTGCTTTTACCCCAAAAGTAAAAATGGTGAAGAAAATTCACAGATCCAGCCAGGGGTGCGTATACGAACCACTAAAATCATGACATCAAAAAAGTGCAATGGTGTGAAATAAAAAAACAAATTCAGGAAATATATCGTAAATACAACTCTTGACTTTGAAAAGTGGCTGAATATATTCATTAATAAATGTAAACACAAAAATAAAAAATATTATTGCTGAGAGCGTTCAAAGGGCGGAAAAAAAGCAAATTTGATATAAGCAATTCTTTAATTTCAATTATGAAAAACGCACGAAATATTAAAAATTATTGGGAATGTAAGCATAAAATACCGACCAATCAAGCAAAAATATTAATAATTTCCTTGGAAAATTTTTAAAAATTTTTTATGAGGTGGTGCGTTTACACAACAATGGCCGGAAATGGGTAACCGGATGAGGTATAATATAATTAGTACACAACATCTCGGGTACCTATACCTTATGGACCGTGCAATTCATTTTGAGAATTCCATAATATTTTTCTTTGCTTGCATGTAGCACGCAGACATGAGAGCTTTCATGGGTTTTGTAAGGATGATGCATTCATTTTTCGTTATTTAAAAAGTGTCATCATATTCAAACTCTTTCCCTCTTGCTTGCAGGCTGAAAGCATCCATTTATTCCTTTATACTTTTACATCTTCTTTCCAAACTCTCTAAACCCTCTTTTCTCCTCTCCCTTAAACCCACTCCCAAGCTTTCTCCCTCTGAAATCTCTGCCCGAAAAAGCCTCACCCGCAACCCTGATATCTGACTTCCTTGTGTAAAGGCGACTTTAAGTTAGGGTGATATATTTTTGATTGGAGGAGAAAAGGGACGAAATCTAGATCTTCATTAGATGATTCGGGAATAATATTTAGACTGTCTTAACCAACATTTTAAGATTTTCAAGCTTATTTAAAATATGATGTAAATTCAAAGTAACTGTCCTACTTGTATGACTTCTACTCCATTCTCTTTACACGTTCCCCTTCCGAGTGAATCCTCTTTTTCATGATCGTTATCTAAAACATACCTTTCACATAAGCCCTGCAGCACACAGTGTAGACTGTAGGCAAATAAGAGTATCGAAGAGACAATTTCTTGAGGAAGTAGGTGAGATAAAAAACGTCAAGTATTAAAAAATTGTTAGATTACTGGGAAGGGTTCAAGGAGGCATTGCGTGCATGGATGGCACTCGCCTTCCCTCCTTTCTCACTAGAGGAGCGGCGATCGACTCTATGTCTCGACGTGGAACCGACTCCGAGATCAGACATATGAGTCACTGCTAAGAGAGAGATAGAGATAGAGAGAGACCTGCTCCTCATTTTGTTTCAAAATATAACTCCATGAATCAAGGAGTTATGAATGACGTGATGACATAGGATTGAAAGGATTTACGATTTTACGACATCATCGTAAAATATTATAATTCAACTGTCTCCCTGACTGCCACATGCCTTCGTTACAGTTAATCATCGAGTCAAACACAATCTGGGCATCTTTTCCTCTCAGAATAATATTCCCAAGTCGCAGAGGAAATTTGATTAGAGCCGCACACAGACACATATATGCACCCCTCCTCTCCTCCCTCACCCTCCTCTACGCGCGGAATAATCACATTATATCCTCGGATTGCTTCTCTTTCCCCCACTCCGGCCTCTCTGCCTTCCATCTTGACTTCTCCCACCATCGCCCTTGCCCACCTAAATTATTAACCTCTTTCGAGTCCAGCACATTCCGCGTCATGCGAGCTTAAACATGGCGGACTAACTTCCTAAAATTTCCCCAGGACAATATTTGCTCCCAAAAAAGATTTATTTCCAAATTAATCAACTTTGCTCAACTTCTAAACCTGTGACTGTACAGAAATGTGGGGCAAAAACAGTGCAGCAGAATGCGGAAATTAAGAGAAGTTGATTTGAGCTTTCCGAAAGTTAGTCGCATATTTCTCTCGTCTCGATTAAAATTCAAAACTTGTCAGCAATAGGTATAATCTCAGTTTTTATTCTATTGCAAAGTTAATACTTTGCTATTCGTCCCGCAAGAACCTTGCTAATAACACCAACTCCATTAGTTTGCAGCAAGACTCTGGTATTGAGGAATAGCTGGATTCACTTTAAGACGCTTTGTAATCCACCAACTTCGCAAGGAGCTTCTTTGACACCAAAAAGAAAGGACATTGAGAACCATGTGACATTATTATTTGATCGTCCTAATGATGGTCCAATTAACTGCTCTGGAACTGACTGCTCAGTTTAAAACGCCAACCAGTTACATACCTCACATTAAGAGATTGGATTTGCCCACTAATGCTGCCACATGAAGTCGGAAGCTTGCGAGCAAAAAGCCAGATTATGGAGACGAAGCCCACTTGATGGAGCCAACAGTTTCAAGAGTGATCTTTAAATCCATATTAGTTCAAGAATTCTCCGTATTTAGAATGAGTAAATAACTGCCCAGAAAAAAATGAAATCAAAAAGAGGTTATTTACCTCTTGGATTTTTCAACAGAATTGAAATTTATTTTCTTGGACAATCCAGTATTTTGCAGAAAAACATTTTTTGTAAATCTAAATGTAAAAATATGAACATCCTTTGGAGGGACAACCTGTGGTCCACAGATGACTTAAAAATTACTCCGTATTGTGAATAAAAACGAATATTAAAAATAATTTTAGCCATTAGTCGTTTGTTTTATTACTTTTAATATCGGGAATAGTACCAATGGTGAATGGAAAATGAAAAATGTTACCAATCCCTCACTTTATTTCTCCAGAGAAGTTTTAGGAAGGTAAGCCTGAATGCAAAAATCGGACCGTTTGGGACTAAATAGCCTTTTCGATTTCGGTGAAAAATTAACGTGCTTATATAGTCGTTGGCTGTACTGAGCCATCTGTTAAAAAAAACCAGCCCTCTATCTTGAGTAAAAGTACTTTTAAAAGACAAAACATAAAACCACTGTACCGGACGCAATGCTTAGCGTTGACCACCAGAGGACTTTTTAAAATAACCTATTTTACATCCAGATATATTTTCTATCTACATGCCAAATTTCAGCTCATTCAGGTTGGAAGTTTTTGAGTGGTGGAGCAACAGATAGACACCATTACATTTTCATACATAAGATAGGATTTCCGATGCCAAGAGCAGACTTATGCCATGTGATTCCACTGATTCGTCCATTATTTTAAGCAAACTTACTTGTAACCATTCAAGCAAATGCACATACAAGAAGTCGTATGTGTTAATGTATCGTGTAACCGAGCTAAGTATCAAATAACCAAGCCCAAGACCAGCCACCTACAAAAGCAATGTGGCTGGTCGGATCACCAACCGGCCAGGCTGCTGGTACGCAAGGTCACACACTGTTGGTTCCGGCCATACGGGTCAGACATCGCGTACCAATTCCGTTGGCATCGTGTTTCGTTCATACCGTTGATCAACTGTAAAATTTCCCCGAGGCTTGGTGAAAGGGTAATTTGTTTTCAATTAATTCTTATTCTCTTCTAAAGGTTATCCTTGTTGTTGCAGCAACGACTTCCAAAAATCCCTTTTTTCAGCCTTCCTCTTCATTTCATTGTACGAAGTGTATCCCATTTCCATCGCCAATACTTTTAGGTACGATGTTCTTGGTCGTCCTCTCTGTCTTTTGCCTAGAATTTTTCCTTCCATAATATTTTGTGTGAAGTTGTCGTGCCTAAGTAAGTGTCCGATGAGCTTTGCTATTCCTGTTTTAATTGTTTCCAATATTTCTCTATCTGTATGTACTTCATTTAATAGTTGCTCATTAGTTTTCCTGTCGGTCCACTTAGTTTTTGTAATCCTCCTCCAAAACCACATTTCTGCAGCCGGTTAAGTTTGGTCATTTCACTCTTCCTTCGTGTCCATGTCTCGCATCCATATGTAAGCACTCTTCATACAAAGCTTTTCAGGAATTTCTTCCTAGTCTCAATACTAATGCTGTTATTTACTAGGAGACTTTTCTTCAATTGAAAGGCTTTCTTGGCTAACGTTATTCTTCTTTTGACCTCTGAGGAGCAGTTGTTATGATTCTCTAATATGCTACCCAAGTAGCAGAACTCTGTCACTTCCTCCAGTCTCACTCCGTCTATACGTATATTCGTTATCTTTTCTCTTCTCTTTCTTTTTACCACCATGATTTTTGTTTTCTTGGTGTTTATTTTAAGTTTAAGTTTTAATAAAATATTATTTAGAATCTTGAGCATTCGACTCAATTCCTTCTCTGAGTCAGCTACTAGAGCTATGTCGTCTGCGAATCGAATGCAATGAATTTGTTTGCCATTTATTTTAATTCCTCTTGTCTTTGTTTTCATTTCAGACATTGCTTCTTCTATGTATAAGTTAAACAAGTAAGGCGATATTGGGCAACCTTGTCTAACACCTCTTCTTATATTTGCTTCTTTCTTGGTGCCACTGATTTCTATTTCCGTACTTTGGTTTTTGTGGAGGTTTAAAATCAATTTTTTGTCTCCCCAATCCAACCTTATTTTGCACATTGCTTGGAACAGTAGTCTCCAGTCAACATGGTCAAAATGCCAAATCAACGAAAGCTATATAAGTTTTCATGTTAATATCTAGCCTCCTCTCTTTGATTTGTCGCAATGCTAAAATTGCCTCACGAGTGCCTTTTCCTGGTCTGAAGCCGTACTGATCACTATCTAATGTCGCATCACTTTTCTTTTTTATTCTCTCTTTTACTATAACCAATAAAATTTTTGAAGCATGGACAGAAGCGTAATTGTTCGGTAATTCGTGCAATCCTTTGCATTGCCTTTCTTGTGAAGTGTAATGGTTCTGCTTTTTGTGAAATCATGTGGTACCTTTCCTTCCTCAAAGCAATTGGATACAATCATGAAAAGATTATTCTTAATTGTATCACCACTATTTAGCAGTAGTTCTGCTGCAATGTTATCCGCACCGGTGGCTTTATTTTGCTTTAATTTATTCAGAGCATTGTTGAACTCAGCTCTTGTTATGGGTGGCCCTTTGCTATCAGCGTCAATAGAATTTTCCTCCTCAATATACTCTTCTATTTTTTTCAATTTCCTTACCATCATACCAGTCTTCAATATATTCTTTCCATCTATCACACACCTCCTCGTGCCCAAATAATAGTTTCCCATGTTTATCTTGCACCAGGTTGCTCTTAGATTTCGGTCTACATTGTAATGTTTTTACTTTGCTGTAGGCTTTGTCAAGTTTCCCCTCAACTAAATCTTTCTCAATTTCTTTGCTTATTTCGTTCATCCATATTTCTTTCTGTAACCTACGTATTGTTGTTATCTTGTTTTTAACAGCCTTGAATTTATTATAATTTTTGGACCTTAACTCATTTCTTTCTTCACTGAGTTCCAAGATCTCTTGGTTCATCCAAAATTTTTTAGGTTTCAGTTTCTTTACTTTTAGAACCTTGTTAGCAGCTGTTATTAAGCCAGATTTGATACCGTCCCATCCATCATTTTCATTCACTAGTTTTCCAGCTCTTTCTTGAAAATCCTGTAGAGTGTCAACATCTTTTAGGCTTCGAAATATTCGAAATACAAAAAAGACGGAATCCTTTTTCAAAACTTTCAATTATTAGGTTTTTGGGCACGAAAAACACATTGGAAGAACTTTCGAGTTTGAAAATGCAACCGTAACCCCTGAAAAGGCACAGTCAAGGTCACAGGAGTGACCAAAAGTGAATCGCCCCTACAAACCAGTCGAATCACAGGTTTAAAAAGGTGCCAAGGTTGATGGTAAGATCTTCAGGTCACTTTTGTCATTCCTTGACCTTCAAGGGTAATTCCGGGGTCAAAGGTCACAGGGGTACCAAAAATGAATCGAGCCAAGAAATGTATCAAATCATAGGTTTAAAAAGGTGTCAAGTTCGATGGTGAGGTGAGATGGTGAGGCTGACTTAAACGAGCCGATGACTGACATAACAATTTATCGTGATGGAATAACTAAACAACTGCGTTCGATTAAAAGTAACAAGTCCCCAGGTCCAGAAGGAATATCTACACGCGTGCTGAAGGAGTTACTTTCACAGATTGTACCATTCTTAGAAATTATATTTAGCAAATTATTATCCGAAGGCAACGTGCCTGAAGACTGGAAAATAGCCAACGTCTCCCCGATATTTAAAAAAGGAAATAGAAGTGGCCAAGGAAATTACCGGCCTATATCGACAACATTACTTTTATGCAAGATCCTAGAACACATTGTCGTTAGCATAATTATGACATTCCCGGATAATCGTAACTTCTTACATAGCAGTCAGCACGGCGTCCGTAAGGGCAGGTCCTGTGAAACGTACCTTGCACTCTTCCTTGAATCGAAAAAGCAAGTTGACGCGATATTCCTTGATTTTTATAAAGCATTCAACAAGGTTCCTCTAATAAAAAACAATATATTATTGAAATTATGTGAAGTTAATAGAAAATCAGTAGATTGGATTTTCTCAGTGATTGAAAACAAAAGGTAGTTTTTGATGGTTTTAGCTCTGATATGGTCGAAGTCACATCCATTGTTCCTCAATGAAAAGTGATTGGTCATCTTCTATTCATAATTTATAATAATGTCCTAAGTTCTCGAATTACCAGTAAATTAAGATTATTTTCAGACGATACAGTAATCTACCGCGAATTAGCTAAGATGCGGACTTTGAAGTGCTGTCATCAGACCTTAACAACATTCATTCGTGGTGCCAGGAGTGGAGATTAACATTAAATATCAGAAAATGCACCACAGTTCCCTTCTGTGAAAGTTATCACAACAATTCCTTACCTACACCGTGGGTGGAGTAAACATAAAATCTTCAGAGACAGTAAATTATCATGAAATTAACCTTAACTTCAGATACATCGTGGGGAACACACATAAAAACATATGCGTCACAACGTTAAAGAAACTAGGTTGTTAAGCGTATAATAAGATGAAAAAGTAAAAGAGAGTTACTACTTCGCTCTGGTTAGGCCACACCTCGAAATCCCCATGAGCATTGGAACCCTGAATATCAAGATTTAACAAAAAAATTAATAAAATACAAATAAAAGCAGCGCGCTTCGTTAAAAACTGCTACGAGCGTACATTTTGTCTCTCACAACTTCTAGAGAGATTAAATTGGGAGCCCCAGAGACTAGGGAATTACACTCTAGAATTAGGTAGATTGAGAAGTTCAGAGCTGATATTTTTCAGAAAGACATAGAGAATATTTTCATGATGCCTCACATCATCTCTAAGTCTGACAGAAGCGATAAAATAAGAAAGATGCGTTGCCGAACAGATAGATACAATAACTCGTTCTTTCCGCGCGCAATAAGCCACTACAATAAAAACTGAACTCTACTAAATACACTCCAATAATACATGTCACCATTTCACCTCCCAAAAACTGACATCATTACAAGGCTGGTGACCTAACACCCCCTGCCACACCCCCATGTTGCGGCTCGCAGGGAATTATGTAGATGTAGAAAAGAATTGTGCATCAGATATAATATCATCAACATAAGTTTGCAATCTGATTGCAGTCGAGGATAGTGATAGCTTTCATCCAATTGTTTCAAATTACGGATAGCTAAATATGAAGCAGCAGCAGCAGCATACGTTGCAGGTTTAGGTTTTAAATACTCGCAAAACGCCATACAACACGGTGACAGTCCGTCATTCGGGGATGCAACCAAATCTGTAGGCATATCTTCCCAATATCCACGACCAGGTCCACCCCAATATAGAGCCATCGAATTATAACTTAAGGCAAATCTGATTTACGCTTCTGACCAGAAAGAAAGCAATAATTCAATGAAAGTCCTTTGCTGAACCGTTGAAAAGCACTGAAGACCACACGGATCTTCTCCGAGGCATATGACTTGAAAAAACCATGGTGAGGTATGCAATACGCAGGCTGGTTAAAAAACTTAGCCAATGGTACAGATGCCATGTGCCTCATTGTTATTTACTCTTCTCTATAATAATTAGATTACTTGGCCAAAGAAGGATTTTCCAGGAATCTCCTCTCGTTCCGCAGCAGACAAGAGACAGTAATGCTTCATGCATTGAGATAGGATGAAGAACGCGAGAAAGGCGACCTTACTTCGTAACGACCATCAGAAGAACGAACAAGTTTTCCTATAGTAGCCTTTGCAGGGCTTATTTTCGGGAGAGAGATGGAACAAATACGGCATTTCCTCCGAATCCCAGAAACAACTGATGGCATCGGTGAAGGAAGAATAAACTAGAGTTTGCGAGGTTACTACTGCGAGATTATCGGAGGAAGATCGAGGTCATAATTCTAGTCCGTCCAATGAGAGCCCAACTTGGGGTTGTATTTTGACCTTCAAGGTAGTTCGAGTGAAAAATCATTTTACTAAGAAATAAATAAATCTCATCTCATTTTAAAGAAAAATATCTCACCTATCTAATGACACCAAAAATCCACTCCTTATCACATTACTTTCCGAGATATTTGCCAAAAAATACCAGTCCTTTTACATGGAAAATGGTACGTGTATGCACTCCAGAGAGACATTATTTATAAAATGAGGTATTTATTACCTTATGCATAATTTATGCGGTCCTGCGATAGTTTGAAATCGGTGGTTTTCGGAGGAAATGAAGACGGCTGTTTTTCACGAAAGTTGTTGGACTTCGAGCCACTGCTAATTGGTAACAAGTTAAAAGTATATACATATAAATATGGCACAACTTTCAGATATCAATTGGGAGTGACTGTGCAAAGGTTCAACTTCAGGATTAAAAAAACATATTTTGAAATATTACCAGGTTTTTTCGATTTCAGCCCTCTGTATACCGCCTCCTGTTGAGCGGTCCTTTAACGTAAGGAAAGAAAGAGTTGTATGTAGGGTGCGGAAGGAAGGGTCGTGGTGACCATTTGTAGACGTCCTGGGATGAATAAACTATCTACATAATGAATTTGAAACAAGAATTAACTTAATGGCAATTTTTTGACTCTTATTTTGAGTAATACGGTCATTTAGTTTATGATTTTAAATCTTGCGGTGGATACAGAATATTGGGACCGTATGTGGTTTGAAAACGGTTGGGAAACGCTGCACTGGTATATGATGGAAAGTTATCTGTAGTCAAAGCGAGTGAATTCTCGAAGTGGAAGTCAACACGTCCGTCAGCATATAGATAAGGTTCTTTAAAAGGATTTCTTTATCCTATTTGAATCCAATTTAAATTTCACTCTTCCAGGTTGACCTCAGGCACATAGATGAAGTGAAAGGCTCGAACGTGGTCGAGATTGGAGTGGACCTTTCCGAATTCTACACTTCCGTGGAGTGGGATATTCTGGAGGTACCAGCGGTTAGGTAAGTGATTGCCTATTTTCCCCTGAATAGTGATGTTCACACATTCATTCTCTTCCTTACAAGAGCTATGACTTTCGTTCTGTCGTTGGCGTGAGCGTTCGCAGGATGGGCTTAGTGAAGCCTGCTCAAATATGAAAAATGCTCTTTCAATGAGAAATTTGAAGAGCTTCTTTTTCACTCATTACGGGATAGGAAAAATAGTCTGATTTAAATGGAATTTTTAAAAAAATGCCGATTTCCTTCATTTAGCAATTTGCTTGCGGCAAAGTTATCTCCAATAGATTTCCCCGTGGTTGGTCCTCAACTTCCGGATCCCTTGATTCGCGCCGAGTGCTTCAGCTAGGTAAGATACCGAGGCGTGATAATTTTGCACCAAAAAAGGAAAAGGACGTTGAAGACTTCCGAACACACATTGTGACAAATTAGTCCAGAGCGTGCGCTTCGCGCCACAGTCCGCGAGGTTCGTGACCCGATGAAGGCGAATGATATTTATTTCCAGTGGATTCTCGCTCTTAGCATGCACTTGCAGATGACTCACTCCATAACCTTCGTAGTTCAAATCTATTCCCGGTATTCGGAGCGTGTCATTGAGAACACACCTTCTTGCTTCTAATGCATTATGTATTTCATGCAATAGGTACATAATCGAATAAGACTGTTTTTATTAAAATGACATACAATTGGAGATTATTTAATATCTTTTGAACGCAGACAGTTTCATACTGGTGCTTTCATATCGGAGATGCTCCATTTTAGTATAGATACAGCGTGGTATAAGACAACTGGAAATCGACTTCTTCTGTTTTTGGCATAATTGACAACGTCTCCGCTCGTTGAAGGAGAGTACCGTGACGATGAGTCGAGAGAGTCAGGGACGATGGGCATGCGAGAGAGAGAGAAAGAGACTAATACATCGATTTGAAAGCCTACGTCGATCAAGGGGGGAGGCTTTGGAGAGCAGGTGGCGCCATGGTGTCATGTGGGCGAAGTAATGATTCGGAGGCGAATTTTACCGGCCGAATTGAAAGCGATCTCTCTCTCTCTCTCTCCCTCCCTCCCTCTCCCTCCTACTCTGCCTCTCTCTTTGCCTCCCTCTCTCAATCTCTCTCGATTTCCCTCTCTCTCTCTTTTGCCCACATCCTACTACCTTGGTGCTGTTCCATTCCTACTATTCCTGTTCACATTCTTCCTTCTCTACTCTCTCTCCCCTTTCCTCTTCTTCTCATCCAAGGAAATTCCTTCGTCCTATGAAATAACCTCGTTCGTAAAAAGGGTTCTAGGAAAATGAGAAGAGAGAGTACGAGAAAGAAGCTATTTTACACTTGTCAGGCCTCATTTAGAATATGCCGCTAGTATATGGGATCCGTACGAGGAAGGTTTGATAAAAGAATTAGAGCGCGTGCAAAGGAGATCCGCTAATTTTGTTAAAGGCCGTTATGATAATTGTATAAGTGTTACGAGCTTAATTGAAGAACTAGATTGGGAATTACTATCAGAACGCAGGTTAAAATTTAGGTTAAATCTTTTAAGTAAATTCGAAACCGATTTGTTCACAGATGACGATAGATATACATTGAGAACCCCTGCGTATTATGCTAGGTTTGATCATATTAACAAGATTAGAGAGATAGATTGTCGTACCGATAGATTTAAAATGTCATTTTTCCCGCGTACCATAAGAGAGAATAATAGGCAGCGTAGCAAAGGGATAGGTAGGTGAAATATAGTTAGAGTAGTCTGTAGTGCATGATGCATGAAATAACAACCAATAATCCCTTTCTTATTATGTATATATTAGCCATCTAGCTGCATGTGACCCTATTATCTAGCATATCTCCCTTAAATATCCTAGTTGCATGTCAATAGTGCATGTTTGGTGATCTTCACCCCCTGCCACACACCCTCGTGGTGGCTCACAGGGTATCACGTAGATGTAGATGTAGATGAATTGTGATTTGACGTTACGCAATGGTTGGAAGACCACGACGCTCCAGTCAAAGTGCGAGTGATTTCAAATTATCTCATCGTCTCAACTGAAGCATACATTGAGAAAGAAAAGAGCTCATTTCATCCTCAAGATGAGATTTGCTCAACGCTTATATCCCGATTGGAATCCTAGAATGAGAAAAAATAATCTAGACTCTGTCGCGCTCTCTATTTTTGGTTCAAATTTGGAAACGTTTTCTCGTTGAAATGACTTGTACAGCGCCAAAATACCAATTAAGCTCGCAAAATATACCAGTTTGTTCGATGATTAAAGGGTTATTTCAAGATAACAGTGAGAAATGATAAATTCTTCATATCAGGTGAAAAATAAATGCCAATGGCGCTGCATAGAGTCCGTGCAAGATGAGAACGAATTTAACATAAACTTTCTGAGGAAAACTGGTATAGTGCGCAATATTTTCGCAGTCATATGATTCAAACGAATGCCACTATCATGGATTCATGGGTCACATGAATCCCTTCCCAACGGCAATGGATGTGTTTACAAATAGGATAAATTTCTGTCAATTGCGCTACTATCTTAAGCAATCTCTATTCAGGTAATTTATCTAAAAAATAAGCAACACTACTGTGTCTCACTCGTGCTCAAAACATTCCACTGGCTATTCCTTTTCGAAACGCGTGGACCGGGTGGAATGTACGACCACTCCTCCTAGCATCACGACGACCATGCACCACACACACAATGGTGCTTTTTCATCCTCGTGCACCCTGGTGAGGGTTTTCCGCACTCTTCCTCTCACCCACGTCCTTTGCCCTCCTCATTTCACCAATAGAGGACCTCTCATCTAATAGAACTGGGAGGGGGGAGGGGACACAATGCATTTCATGCAAAATTCTCGTTTGCTCGGGAGAAAGTCGTGAATATCCAGAATTCAAGCCCTTAAAATTTAATACTTCCTCAGCCGCATTGCCGAAAGCATTCATAATATTTATTCTCATTGTATATTCCATCTTATTATGATATTCCTTCTTTATTTTTTCAAAAAGGCAAAGGGCGTTTCTTAAAGTATTATCTCTTATATTGGGCATAACTGTAGTAAGTATCTAGAATATATAGAGTATAATATATATTTGAAGCTAACACAATGCAAGTTGTGGCAGGTATGTAAGCAGTAACGAACCACGCAAAGTACCCAAATCTTTCCGATTCGAAACGGAGCACCTGAAAGGGCATTCTGAGAATTCAAACTTCTGTCGTTTTTAAAGAACTACGGAGCTTGCCGCGCAGTAACTTTAACGGAGTCACCCACTAGTGATCACACAATTGTGTACACTTAAGTCGGTGGCGTGCGGTCGCAGAGATCGCTTCAACTTCGAACTGTGATTTTCTAAACCTCTAGGACTTTTTTTACCTTCTCTTTTTGTGTAATAAAGACGCAGCTTTCTAACTTTCCTATTTTGTCTTATCTTTCTGCAAAGAGGTAGTTTAATTTTATAAGTAGTCTTTGAGACCTCACGTCAGTGATTCGGGAAGTCACGAGTCGTTTTATTGGCTACGCATGATTTCAAAAGGGTATAAATAATTATTCTACAGATTTTGAAAAGTATAATAATTAACTCCCTTTTTTGTCATTTGATTGTCATGGATTATGTTAAGTGCTCATAAAGTTTTTTTGGAAATACGTTCATGGTGATATAATGGTTACTCAACTCGATGCTGAGGATGCTAGCAAAATTAATTCTGCTTTTTCTTCGTCAATTCCTGTTGCCAGTTCTAGAAATTTTATGTGTTGGTGAATGCTAAATGCTTTTAACAGTTTTTTATAAAAAAGCGGACGATTGTTTGTTTTTGTCATTATGGTTATAACTCTTGTAAACAATACGCAGGTCACATATTTATGGAGATTGATTACACACTTTGAATCCCGAAATGTCGTATGCCTTGGAGTGCGCCACTAATTTTCTGCCCTGTTTGGGGAAATTGACCACTGATAGAGTGTTTGGGTTCAGCGCATCAAGGGAACGAGTTTTATAGCTGGAAGAAATGGAAAACGTCCCGGGTAAACTGAGAGTGAAACATCCGAATGTAAGTGGCGTTACGTCCAGATGCGTCAGAAATATATTATACGGTTCTCTCTCTCTCCTTTGTGCCCTCTCTTCCGGCTGTACTCCAAAATAACAAGAAATGGCTCTTCCTTTCAATTTGGAGCTGTGCAAATGTTAAAAAAATACAATCGACTCCCGCCTGGATTTTTTTGGCGCAGCTCCTGCTATTCGTGGGAAGCGTACCGGTAGACGGGGTTGCCTCACTTCTCCCTCCCCCGGGGAAAAAGTGATAACTTGCAACCTGGATGGTGGGTGAAGAATGCGTCCAAAGCATGACATCGGTGTTGTAGCCACGGCGGTGGTGGATTAAGTGGCCGTAGTGGTGGAAGGTGGGGTCCCAGTTGCCGGAGGCGTTGGAAGTCCGCATGCTGGCCATGAAACAGGAGGAATCGGGGTCCTGGCTGAAGCCAAAATGCTAGAGAATATGTGCAGGCTTGAGCCGTTCGATGGACACAGGGCCTGCCGTTGATGTTGATGGTAAAAGTCTTATCACTACTGCTAAGCACAGGATCAAGGCCAAGATTAGGAGGCTGAAGTTGAAGTTCGCACTGCGTCTTGGCGTAGAAAGACGTGTACGGTGGTGGCTTGGTCTTTGTGAATAAAGTCTGACCGATGACTGGTGTGACGAGACGCAGGTGTAAGTCGTAGGTTGGCCATGTGAGTGCAAAGCCATGAGACGAGGTCTTCGGTGTTGACGTTCGGTGAAGTATCGCTGACGAAGTCGCCCGGAAGACGTATCACAAACCAAACGCTCCCTCATTTTTCGCCTTTATTCTCTTGTAAATTCCCTTCCTGTGAACATTGACCCTTTCACACTCTCTTCCACCGTCTTCACTAACCTAGCCATTTTCCATTCCCAAAAAAAGTAATTTGTACTATTTCCCCATGTTGTAGTATTATTTGTTACTATCTTCTTGTTACATTTTTACGTTTGTGTCCTTTTTTGTTTGTTATATGTTCACTGTAATATGGCTTTATGCTGTATGTGATCTTTTTGACAAATAAATATAATAAATTTTACAAACCGTTCCATAAACCCGCCGTTCGGCCCCTATGCACCCAGTAGAAAAAAACCCTACCACCCTCCCACCCTCTCCTAGCCTATCATCCCTCCTACCCCTTTCCTTACTAGTAAGCGCACACGACATTTGTATTTGTGTCGTGTATCGCCATGAAGACGGACGAAGACACCCAAAAGCTCGCTCAGTAAGTGCTTGTCCCTTTTTTTGAAGTGAAGTGGATAGGGGTGCACTTATTAGGGTATAGAGAATAGGGAAGTGTTACTGGGTACGTTTCGGACTCTTAGTCCTTCTTCAGCTGTTAAAAGGGTGATAGTAGTACTGCTCCATAAGGTTTTAAAGGGAGGGGGGAGTTAGGACAGGGAAAAACTGGAAAGGTCTAGCTCCAGAAGCCAGTGAGAACGGTATTCTTAAGCCACGATTGAGAGAATTTGGACTTTAACATTTGTAAAGACTCACTTATCTGCTCTGGAGCGTCCTCCATATCTCTTTTCACTCTCGCGCGTCTTCATTTCCTCCCCTTCATCAGCCTTCCTTTAGCCCTCCTCCTCCCCTTTTTCACCCGCCTCAACCTTCCCCCCTTTTCAACCCCCAATCCTTCCGGTATTTTCCTCCTCGAGAAGGAAGAGATCTCTTCCTTCTCGAGCAACCGTAAATCCAAAGGGAAATGAGGCTTTTCTCTACTGTTTGCGTTCTTTTAAAAAAGGAGTACTAATTTCTTCGAAAATAGCCTTCATTCATTTCAGAGGTCGTTCCCCCGTCGTTTCTCGAAGGAACTCGCCGAGACTTCTCTCCTTCGCTACCTGAGGCGTCATATTTCGGTCACACATCTCATATCCATCCTTACACTCAACCTCATCCAACTCCTGCTGCGCGGAACAGACTACTGCATCGGGCGCACATATGACGCAAGCGAATGCTACGGGACCTCCCCGCAGGAGGAGCAGTTGTCGTAAGAGCGTCATTTTGCGTGACCCCGTTGTGGTCACTTTTTAAAGAGGTAACTGGTGCTCCCTGTCGGCGTTGTCCTTATATGAGTATACAAATGGACCCGCCCAGCTCTGTACGGGTAGGAGTGTAATTTTTGAAATACTACGCATAATAAAAAAGAGAATAAATTGAGAGTCAGGTTCTCTTCTGAATGAGCAGAAATACTGATTTCTTTTCATTTATCCCTCCCGTTGACAATCAATAGTCGTGGGCAGTCGAGAATACCTCTACATGTGAGGAAGACCATGATGGTGGTCGTAAATACAAAAACTTTTCGTGTGAGTTTATCTTTTATGTTTTCTATTTATTACTGCCACACCACGTGGATTTTATTGTATATACATCGCTCGCAAGGAAGAAGAAGAATAAGAAGGAAGGGTGGACTGAGGCGGATGGAGGGGAAGGAGGTGAGGGACAGAGGGGAAGGAGAAAAGGATAAGAAGGGGAGAGAGGAAGGGTGGGGGGGTGGGCAGAAAAGTGGGTAGAAAAGAAAATTTTAAAGAATAGGTCTGAGTGGAAGTGATGGAGCAGGTTAGTGAGATTTAATAAGCCCTGGCGGAGAGAAAGCTCGTAAAAAGTAAATGCAAGAGGACTCAAGATATAGTTGATATATCGACAAATATTGGACAAGATACAGACTAAGTTGGAGGGGAGATGAGGAAAGGGGGAACAAAAGCGAGAATACCGACTTAAAAATATTGATATAAGCACAGTTGTGGGAAGAAACGTGAGTGGCGACTGGAAGGGAAACGGAGAGGGAGGGTGGTAGAGATTTGAGAGGATAAGGTCAAGGAAGTCAGGGTTGTTGCACATATGACTACAGATAGAGAGAGAGTCGGGAAGAGATCGTTTAGTATTAGAAGGGTGGCAGCTGTTAAAATGGAGATAAAGTTGCTTGTTGGTGGGCTTAAAAAGGACGAAAATGTTAAATTTAAAGTTGTTTAAGGAGATGTCACCATCCACAAAGGTGATGTTAGAAGCGAAGATGTTAGCAATAAAAGAGATGGAGGAGGCAGAGTTTAGGAAAGAGATGAAAGAATTGAGGGAATTACTGCTATGTGGTCACCGATCAAAAATGTCGTCAATGTAACGAAGCCAAAGAAGAGGTTTAGGAGACCAAGAAGAGAGAAAAGATTGCTCAAAGGCACCCAAGAAGAGGTTAGCATAGGAAGGGCTGAAACGGCGGCCCAAGGCGCAGCCTTTGGTTTGGATGTAGAAGTTGTCGTTAAAACAGAAGGCATTATTATGAAATTCGAAAGGTCAAGGAGGAAATCAGAACTGGGAGATTGAGGAGCAGGGCGCTGATTAAGAAACAGACGGGGAGCGGAAAGTCCTTCAGAGTGAGGAATGGAAGTGTAAAGGGAGATAACAATTATCGTGGCCATTAATATGTCACCGTCATAAGGCAGTGGGGTAGAGTGGAGGCGTTAAAGATAGTGATAAGAATCCTTGATGTATAAAGGAAGAGATAGGAAAAAGGGTTGCAAGTAGTGGTCGACAAAGTGCAGAATCGTTCAGTGGTGGAGTTATAGGAAGAACGTATTAGGCGGCCAGGGGTGTTTGGCTTGTGGATTTTGGGAAGAATGTAGAAATTGGGAGTGCGGAGGTGTGGGGGGGGGGGGTAAGAAGAGAGTTATCTTGCGGGGAGAGGCCTTCGTCTAAATCTTTTGCTTTCAGGATGGAGGTGATGTTTTCCAAAACAGTATGTTTTGGGTCTTGGGAGACAGGCTTGTAAGAGGAGGCATCAGACAACTGCCGGAGAGCCTCGTTTAGAAAGCCAGCAGAGTTAAGTACGACTACTGTGGAGCCTTTGTTGGAAGGAGTAACAACAATATCGGGGTTTTGTATGAGGCGTTTTAGGGCAGATATTTCCGAGGGAGAAGGATTGGGAGTAGATTTAAGGGAGTTAGGAAAAGTGGGCAGAGTGCGACAGGCTGGAGGGAGAAGAAAGAGGGGGCCGCGTTTCCCAAAGGAAACTCCACCTGAGCCGACTTCAGAAAAGAACAGCGTCAGAAAGGATGGTAATGGGGTTGATTTTCGGAGTAGGAGAGACGCTGAGACCTTTGGATAGGGGATAATTTCATCTGGTGAAGGCTGAAGCGCGTGACGAGGTCCGATTCGACCGAGTGCAAGGGAGGTTGTGGAGGAGGGGGTGTTGCCAGTTTTGTCGGAAGTGAAATGTCGTTGTTGAACAAGAAAAGGAGGAGAGAAGAAAGTTTGCAATTAGATTTAGCGCGACTAGTAGAAAGATGGGAAGAGCAAAGAGGAGAATGCGTTGGATACTGGTGAGAGAGTGAGGGCTGCAGAGACTAATGATATAATTGAGGGAATGGATACGGGAATTGTATTGATTGATAAGAGCACGATAGTGCAAGATAAATGAATGACAGAGGTTATCTACATCTACGTAACACCCTGCGAGCCACCACGAGGGTGTGTGGCAGGGGGTGAAGATCACCAAACATGCACTATTGACATGCAACTAGGATATTTAATGGAGATATGCTAGGTAATAGGGTCACAAGCAGCTAGATGATAAATATATACATAATAAGAAAGGGATTATTGGTTGTTATTACATGCATCATGCACTACAGACTACTCTAACTATAATTCACCTACCTATCCCTTTGCTACGCTGCCTATTATTCTCTCTTATGGTACGCGGGAAAAATGACATTTTAAATCCATCGGTACGACAATCTATCTCTCTAATCTTGTTAATATGATCAAACCTAGCATAATACGCAGGGGTTCTCAATATATATCTAACGTCATCTGTGATTAAATCGGTTTCGAATTTACTAAAAAGGTTTAACCTAAATTTTAACCTGCGTTCGGATAGTAATTCACATGCTAGTTCTTCTATTAAGCTCGTAGCACTTATAAAATTATCATAACGGCATTTAACAAACCTAGGGAATCTCCTTTGCACGCGCTCTAATTGTTTTATCATACCTTCCTCGTACGGATCCCATATACTAGCGGCATATTCTAAATGAGGCCTGACAAGTGTAAAATAGCTTCTTTCTCGTACACTCTCATCGTATTTACCTAGAACCCTTTTTACGAATTCTAAAAGTTATAGGAGAGCTTGTAGTAGGAGTAAGAGTGGAAGAGCGGGTGCAAAGAGGGAGGGAGGCCAGAAATAGGGAGTTTAAGGGTAAGACCATAGGGAAAATGCCTAGGGAAAAGCAAGGGGAGAGAGATTCAGAGTGGCATGTGTACTCTGCTTACTTAAAGGATAATTTGTTTATTATTGGATCCAAGTGGTGACAGAATCTAGTAAAGGCATGGTAAGGGAAGTAACTGGTTGGTCTCAAAAGAAAAAAAAATCCTTAAATAGACTACATTTCCATTTTTAGTTTGTTAACATGTAATCTCCAGTTGATGTTTTCACCTATTATTTTTCCAAGATATTTTGTAAAAGTGACTTGCTCGATTGGAAAACATAAAGAACAGTTTCTTTCATTATTACACATGGTACTCCTATAATAAACATTCTGTTTCTCAAAAAATATATTTTTCAATTAAATATTACATATTTTAACTTTTCCTTTAATACCAATTTATTCACACGAAACCAAATTTTTATTTGATCAAGATCTCTTCGTATTTGTAAGTAATGATCACGTAAACTACTCGATGCATAAACCAAGGCTGTATTGTCCGCAAAGGATGTTAATTTACCATTGAATATTCCAGTATTGAAATTATTTACACATATTAGAAACAGTATAGGCCCAAGGACTGAGCCCTGGGGGACCACAGAAGATAAAGACGCCTCCTGGCTGTAGCAATCATGTATTTTTGAACATACTGAGTGCTTTCAGTTAGGTTACTACAGAACCAGTCATTTGCGACTCCTCTTATTCCAGCTTGCATTAATATTTTCAACAATGAGGTATGATGTAAGAAATCAATAGATTGTTTTAGTATCAGCAAAAAAGTCTGCTAATCTCTAATTATTGTTAATTCCATCAAAGATGTCTGAGCATAATTGCAAAATTGCATCTCCAGTACTTTTACCATGTAAAAATCCAAATTTTTGAGCTCTAAAGAACTCGTTAGTTTTTATGAAATGCAGCAGTCGAATTTGAATAATTTTTTCCAAGACTTTAGAGAAGAGAGGTAAGAGCGATATTTGTCGATAGTTGTAAATATTTGTCTTGTCCTCCTTTTTAAAATTTGGTGCTACTACAGTAGTTTTTAACTGTTTTGGAAATTCACCGGTTATCATACTTAAATTTCCTATGCATGTAAACACAGGTGCATTAATTCATTTACCGACTTACCTGTATTGATGCTGATTCTGTCATAACCAATTGAATTTTTGGCCTTTATTTCTTTAATAATATTGCTAATCTCTTAAAAATCTGTGGGAAACAAATACAATGATTGCACTATAACACAAGTAGAAAACCATTGCTCATACTTATTTGCTTTAAGCAATGGCCGCATGTAGTCAACTCACGAGACAGCCTCTTTACCACTTCCATAAAATAATTGCTGAATTCATTCGGCATATCAAAAGCAAGAGACAAAAATTACCATTTTTGTGTCACTTGAATTTTAGACAGGATCATTTTGATTCTTTCTCATTAAAATCATTTTTCAAAACGACCCACCAGCAAGCAAAGGTGCTTGAGCGATGATATTCGTGAGGGATTTTAATAACAAACTGTTGGAACATCCACTCTTCTTTCAAGATTTTGCTTTCTTTGAGTGTCTCCTACTCCTCAATCTAAAGAATTTGTTAGCTGGGATACTCTCGGGATCAACTGAAGATGTAATTGCAAACTATAGAGAAGCATTATGCAGACCGTCCTGAATCGCAGCTCAGGAATAGAACTCACTCAACGAAGAAGCATAGGAGCAATTGTATTCGTTTAAAGAAGATTTCGTTGTAAAAAGAACAATTTTGAACTAAAATACAGCAATTCCCGTAAACTTTTACCTTAACCTTGTATTAAAAAAATAAGTCAAAGTTAAATGCTAAATATGCTTTAAATGACGATTAAAAACTATCAAAAGGTACAGATTTCCACAGGAAAACTGTATTTCGTCGGATATTATGTGAAGTTTCGTTTTCTGGTGTCATAAAGCAGTTATAAACATGTCACATTCCTATGTATTAAATTATATCAAAAAAGTGACATTTTTAAGGGAATAAGACTGTTAATTACACAAGTCAGATGAAATGGATTCATAAGGCACTACTAAATATTATCACTATTGCATTGCTAAATGTAATCTCGAAGCTTCCAGGATTTAAGAGAATTTAATTTTACTAGCAGTACTGATCGAAAAATTGACTTGAAACCAGAAGCTCGATACACGTAAATACTTAATATAATGTAATGTTAATCTTAAAATACCTGTAATCAGAGTTCTGTACATAGTACACTAGTTTCGATCATTTTGAAGTATCAAATACTTCCTGTCCATTCATCCTGAAATACCTTACCTCCAAAAACTTTATTTCAATAACAGTTTTACGAAAAGTACTATTATCATATGCCAATGTAACAGGATAATTTAGTTTTGACTCTGACTTTACATTGTTTAGCACTGTGAACGACTGAACTAGAACTAGAGGAAGGAAAGACTTGAACAAGAAATAAAAATGTATGTCTCTATTGAACCTATCACGGTAATTGACTTTGAATTGGACACTTACTGGCTCTCCGTTCGTGATCATTAATTGTAAAAAAAAGAGTCTCTTCAGCAAGCATCGCATTAGTGGAGATCAAAGATGGGAGTAAAGAACTATCAATAGTAGAGTGAATTAGAGATTGAGGGTTCCATTAATCTCATGAAAGACGACGTATACTGCCCTGGAGCAGAGGTTAGCAATAATCACATCCTTGCCATAATCAAGTGCCAAATAAAGTTTAAAATATGCTAATTTTATATAATAATGGCAGGAAGATGGGTGTATTGATGTTAAAATAAATGGCCTAAGAACATAATTGACTCTCATTCGCTCAAATATCAATGAATGAAGTGGGAATATCATTGGAATACAGTAAGACGCATGAATTATCACTTCATTCGGCAACATGGCAATGTACGTGACATAAGAAAAAATGATGGTAGACGACACTCAGGAATCCAAAAAATACGAGAAAATATTAATAGAGGAAAAGAAATGTATGTTTACTCTGTAAACATTGCCTTACTTCAAATTTTTCTAACAATTTACTAAATTATTTTCCGGTACTCCTCTATGTTGGAAGGCTTAAGCGTAGGAAAAGAAAGCTCGTCAGCCAGTCATTGCCGAAATATTTCTGTAAATATTTCGGCAAAGTCTGGTATGCCTAACGATTTTAATGGACTTAGAAGTAATAGAACTCAAGATATTGAAACTGCAATAGAATTTAGTCCATAAATACTATGGTAGAAACCTTCTCACTGGCTGGGAGTGTAGTTTTTCTCATGTTGTCCACAAAAATCGTCCAATGTTCACCATATGATCAGAAGAATGTTTAAAATCTAATAAATTCACGTAGGGCTAATATGATGGCTATAGATGAGCTGACAATTTGTTTCAGGGTAATAAGAGAACTGGAGGATGAGGGCAAAAATATTTTTTCAAACGAGCGGAGGAATTTTTCGAGTCTCATTTGTGCGTATAAATCGCCAGGAATTACCTTAATCATCGAGGCGCAAGTCAGACAAAATGCATGGATTAACAGTATTACAGCTCTGGAAAAAATATTTCCATCTATTAGTAAATGTATTTCGCCATTTATGGGATTTGGCGGGTGAGTTATAGGGAGATAGGGCGGCCAAAGTAAGCGTAGAGTGAGCCCCTAAGCATAGTGATGTTCCTCAATTACCTTCTCCCTAGTATCAACCCCCATCAGAAATGATAGCATTAAATTTAGTCATTGGAATGGGGCCGGTCATTTTCTTATATACGTAATACTTGATTCGCAAATATTGTAAGTTCCGTAAGTTAACAATTCTTGGAGAGTGATGTTTTAGTAAAAAAAATAACAAATTCCGTGGAGAAGTAACAGTTACAATAGTATTTGAATATCCTGTGTGGCCATCTATCTTCAAAATCGAATTTTTTAAGTTTCCTACCCAAAGTTAAAAACCTGATTACTCGAATTTTCTATGATTCAGAAAGTAGACTCAAAATTTCTAGTGGTCTATCAACAATCCCCGGTCTTCTATCATCCCATGTGGAACACTCCAAACCTACAAAATGTCGCAGTCAAACTGCTTGATAGATAAACAATTACTTTGTCCCGTTTAATAATTTTGATGATTTCTAAGTATTTCAATGTGAAGAATCCAAATTAATAATCGAGTTTTCTCTATCACGAACGGTTCTTTTGGTATGCATATCTATTCCTTGTTTCATGACTGCTTCTAATTGACTCACGTATTCAGATTTCAACTGTTCTCGCAAGAACAACTTTTGCCACCTCAGATCAATCAATTCACTGAAGGCTTCTTTCCATTCAGTGCTATGAATTTTAATTTGAGCCAAACATTTTTGCTAAAATTGTAAGAACGCCACAGAGGAGGTAAAGCCATTCAGGTACCTTTCATTGCGTTTGTGGTGAATTAGTCCAAGCAAAATAATTGGTATTAATTGTTACAGGTGTTTTTGTGAGAGGTGTCCGGCGTTGGAAAAAGTTTTTTTCACACCGATTTCAACGTCTATGTGCCCGGGAATACCTGCGAAGATTAATTCTACAAACTGGTGAAATTTGTTCGTAGGGATGGATTTTGAAAAGGCACAGTATTATAAATATTAATCTCCATAAACACAACGCGCTACAGACACTGCCACAAACGAACATTATTCGACCGATGTTAGTTCATTCAGTGATGGAAATTAAAATTAATATGTAATTTGATCCTTTATATGATAATCTTTCATGCATACAAATGAGCATAAATGTAATCACTTTTGACGATAGGATAATTATCCTCTCGACAAGCGTCTAATATATAGCTATGTTTTTAAATACACGGCTAAAAGAGGAACAGTGAAAAGAGGAGTTAAAAGAGGAACAATGAAATGTGATTGACTTAAGATTCATTACCAACCAAAACCATCTCTGATTAACTCGATCGTAAATTTTTCACCATTAGACGTCAATCAACCGAGGAAAAGGCCCGCTCTCTTACTTCGCCCAAACAAAGGCTAGCAGAAATTTCTTTGAAGGCTTCCGCGACTCATACACTTGTTTATATTACTGTTTTCAGGTATTCTCGTCGCATGTTTAGTTTTTATGACTACAGTTTCTCCCCTCTTCCTGGGGGCGTCTTCAGGTCCGTTGGACATTTTTTAATAATTTATTGTTATTATTTATTACACCATTATTATTATTGTTGGAGCACCAGAGGGCCACCGAAAAGAAGAGATTCAGCCTCTCCGCAGTAGCAGAACATGCTTGGTTCGAGCCAGAACATCAGATTGCCTTTGACCAAGCGAGAGTACTCTCAAGGGAAAATTTTTTTCTTCCCAGGCTGATCAGAGAAGCAGTAGAATTGATCCATCAAAGTTCAATCGGGAGGATGGATATCCACTCGCCTCGACCTGGGATAGAGTGGTAGGACCACAGCGAGGAGCGGTCAATGGAGACACATTTTGAATCTATGTCCAGCAATAAATATAATGGTGAACTGAACTAGCAACAAAATACATAACAACGGGAAATGAATAATAACAATAAATTATTACAAAATATCCAACGGACCTGAAGATGCCCCCAGGAAGAGGGGGGAAACTGTAGTCAGATAAACTAAACACGCGACGAGAATACCTGAAAACAGCAATATAAAATGGCTAGCAGATATCAGCTGAAGTCCCAATAGGTTAATTCCAGCCGCGTTACGTCCCGCCTGGCGGAAGTTATGACGAAAAAGAGTCTAGTGGGCTAACGCTGACGCGCACTTCGCTAGACTCTCTGCCGAGGCCGTTCCGAGAGGATAGGCCGGGGAGGGAGAGTGGGTGGCAGTATTTGGGCGGGAAGAGAGATACCTCTCGCTGGATGTGAAGCGTATAAAGCGGACAGTTATTTTAAAAATTTATTACAACGAAATTCCTGTTTTTCAGCGTTACGTAAATTATATTGTAGATGTGCGAGATATATTCCGGGAAGGGACAGGTGATAATTTTTATCAAAGAGAGCAAATTCCAATCGACGTCGTCCCTCAACGATTTCCCTCTCCCATCTATCAAATGAAGTATCATACTTCGTTATCATTTACCCGGTTACTCCTGGACCAGTACATTTCAATGCGAGAATTCGACATTCAAAATTTGCCCGTCTCTACCCATATACGGAAACATGGATTGTCTTTTGTCAAATGCTTCTTCGTGGCAATACTACTATCCCTAACCCGAGACCGTTAATTGAAGTACGCCAGAAGGAACAAGCGTTAATCTGGTTACTGAAATCATATGCCGCACCCGGATTAAATAAAACCCATTAACTCGAGTTTTTTTAAAAAACGTTTACGAGTTAATTAACTCGTGAACGGTTTTTATAAAGGGAATTTTTACCCGCTCCTCTCTTGGCGGAAAAGAGCAAAAGAGCTAATGAGAAATTTCAAAGTGAGGGCGGGTGGGTGGGTTAAACGGAAAATAACAGGAAACGTGGAGCTAATGGGTTTTATTTAACCCGGGTGCGGCGTATGATTTCAGTAACCAGATTAACCTTTATTCCTTCTGGAGTACTACAATTAACGGGTCTGGGAGTAGGGAGAGTAGTATTGCCACGAAGAAGCATTTGTCAAAAGACAAGCCCTGTTTCCGCCCATGGGTAGTGACGGGGAAAGTGGTAGACGGGTCTTTACACGTGCACCGATAATTATTCATTCTGATGATATTGAGTGGCGTAATGCATTTGCCAACATAGAAGGATTATCATAATTTGAATTGTAATACATACACTACGTTGTGGGAGTCGCAAGAGCCGGAGGCTTTGATGTCGAACAGAGTCTCTGTGTTCGGACTCAGGAAAGAGGATAGGGAGCTGTACATGTTGCACATTTTGCAACGGGGCTTGTTGCAACGCTGTGTAGTTGGACGGGGAGCGTCATTCAATCTACCCTATATCTAATTCATCCCTATGAACTGTGGTTTGCTGAGTTTGAATCTACTGTGTACAGATGTATGTATTATGTCTCTAAAGCAATTCCTGTTCCTGACATTAACGCTGCGTTTTGATGATAAAAACACTAGAATGCAGCGCAGAGATATTGATAAGTGTTCAAAAATTCGTGAAATTAGGGAAGGCTTTGAAAATAAATGTAAGAAAAAATACACGTTCCATGAATACTGCACGGTCGGTGAACAGCTCTTTGGGTTCCGGGGCCGTTGATCATTTGGCATATATATATAAAGTGAAACCAAATTAGTACGGCATAAAAATTGTTACGTTGAATGATGCGAGAATATTTTTCATGGTCAATACTTCTAAGGTAGGAAAAATAGTTACTGACGTTGGTGAAATAGTTCCGACACACTATGTCAGGACATTGTCATTACCAACTCATGGCACAAATAGAAATATTACGTGTGACAACTGGTTCACTTCTGTGGAGCTTGTGAAAAAGATGCAAAAAGATTTTTCAATCATGATCGAGGGTACTATTCGCAACAATAAGTGTCAAATTCCGACGAATTTGACAGGTAGTGCAGCTGTCGGATCTTTACGATTTGCCTTCCACCCTGATAAGACCTTTATGTCGTACGCAGCCAAAAAAAAATAAAATGGTGCTTTCACTGTCATCTTTCTATTTGGATGGGGCCATCGACGAAGATAGTGGAAAACCTGAGATCATCACGACATGCAAGTCAACTAAATGAGAGACGGACACATTTCACCTACTCTGCCATGAATACACCACAGCAATAAAATCCATTCGATCATCAATGCGAGTTTTCTAAGGAATGCTGGACCAGGCTGGTGTGAACCTAATGGATCTCTACTGCTGTAATGAGAATTATGCCAAAATGAACCGTAGAACATTTTTGAAGATTTTGGCATTGTCACCCATTGAACCATTTTTGCGGCAGCGTGTTTTGAAGACAACGTTGCGTGCATCAATAAGGCACTCAATTTAGGAAATTTGACACATTAAAGACCTTCTAGTGAAGCAACGGGAACCTCTGCAAAGGAAGATTCGATGCAGGTTCTGCCTCAGGGAAAGGGATAAAAAAACTCGACTCCTATGCTCATCATGGGGCTCTGCCATGTGCGACGAGCACAGGAGTACCCTGTATCTGCCTGTAATGGAGTGAATGATTAACTGTACACAGTATTGAAATTTAATTTGGCATTTATTATGAATTTTATTAAACAATGTATGTATTTTTTAACCATGTTAACTGGAACAGAAGAATTGAAATGAAACTACCAAAAAAATCTTTGAAAATTTGAACTTTAATTTATTGCTTATTTCAAGTGTTGTAATAAAAGTATTTTTTTAAAGAAACTATTTCGTAGCATTTCTCTAACTAAGCCTTCGAAAGTGCCATATGCGTAGCTTGTTGAGAGGCCATCTCAGCATGTTTCAAAATGTAGTGTCAGTAAATAAATATCAATTTCATAAATTCGATAATATTTTCTAATATATACTCAAATAAAAAAAAGTATTTTAAAATTTCAGTTAAATATCGTTAAATAAAAATTTTTCAATGCAATATTATTTTAAAGGCTTCATAGTAATGACGATGATCATATTTGCAAAAAATTAAAGTAAATAGGCGAAATAAAAAAGAATGACTTTCATGGGGTCCGCTGGACCCCAGTGAGCCTTCCATGTTACTCCAAAGAAGTGTGCCCTTCTTGTATAAAATGTAACTATTTGCATCTTTGTTAGGAATGAAGGCAATACAGTCAATAAATTACGTTTCTAGAAGACGCTTCCAATGAAAAATTGAAGGAAATAATGAATATACTTGTTGTAAGCATCATGTGGCATATATGTTAGTATCTAGTTAGTTATTTGTTGAATTAATTATTTGGTAATGAATTGTTTCCCGGGCAGCAAGGCTTTTGTTCCTTTACCCTCTTTTCCCTCCCAACGCACTCGCATGGTTTAGTTAGCCAGGGTCCGAGCTGAGGCGTCGAGAGGCCAAATTGTCCCTCAGATTCCTTCCCCTCCCCAACTCACCATTGTTCCACGTTCCACAATGCCATTTGTGCGTGCACGTGCACCCTCCCCAATATCGAATCTTTGCCGAAGGCCGCCGAGACGCTGTTTATGGACACATGGTCGACCACCCTTTGCTTCGAGAAAAGAGGTCACGAGACGAGGCGATCGGCCTCTGTGGTCAAAAGCTATCGCTTTGTCGCCGTCGTCCGCTGTTTCGGGGTTTGGGCAAGAGAGGGCGGGGCAATCTCATTCCTGCGAAAAAGAGTCCTTGGGTTTAATCACCGAGTAGGAAATAGGAGGGTGACCGGAATATTGCAAGTTAGGGATGGGGAAAGCAACGAGGAACCGAAGCTAAAAAAAATCCACCACGCGGTGCCACCATTAGCTCGGGCTTCTTGCAAAGCCCCTGGCCACACTGTTCCCATAGTAATTATTATACTGATTTTAGATATACTAGACCCGCGGAAACGTAATTATTGCACGGAAAAATCACCAAAAATCCTTGAAACATAAACTACAAAGATGTCTACAATTGTAAATTCAGGAAAAGGCAGTATGGATACCAAAATAATAGGAAAAAGGAATAATACCAGGAATAGGAATAACAGGAATAAATGGCCAAAACAAATGTGCCTATACGCCGAATGAAAGCAGCTTATTGCGCTTACGTGGAACACAATGGGCTTGAGCAAAGCTAAAAAATCTATCGATAAATTCAAAAATACAACATAAAAGTGTGGAATTATGTGACGTCAGATTCAGAGATCTACAAACAAGTACATCCATTAAAAGACTCGGAAAGAAAAGCAAACGGCAATGTCCTAAACGAAGAAATATCGATTTACTGTCGTGGAGTTCGGTTACTTCGGTCGGTTTTAAAGCCTAATTCAGAACCAAACATGCAAGAGTTTTCTACGTCAAACTACGCAGTTAGACGCAAAGTGATTAAAAATGAGTAGCAACCACTAATAACCTGCGGGGAGTCTCCTAAATGACCGCATCGCCCTTGATAATTTGTCGCACGGGTCTGAAAGCCAAGAGTACCGGGGCTACATGGTAATTACATGGCAGTAAAAAAAACAAAATTAGAAGGTTTTTCAAATATTTTGGAGATATTGATTATAATAACTTTCACCCACTGGCAAACAGCGAATTTAAACAACTTATCGTTACTTAGGTGTATGTAGAGCTATGGAAACTAAGATAACTTAAATAAAACGGTGGGTGAACAGAAATTTCCATAGCCATACAAATAAAAAACGGCCAAGAGATAAGTATCCATCAGATGGAGTCTGCTCAACAAATTTCGAGAGAAGAACCACGATGCACCGTCCAGATGCAGACTCACCACATGTAATCCGACGCGAAAAATGGGATAAATAAATGAACTATTTTGCCATGAATAACTTTTCTCACAGAGTAAATTGGCGTTATAAAAGACTCAATGCAGTAGCTCTTACACGGATGAGATCAAATAAACGTACTTCCGTGAAAAAGACAAAACAGATATATAAAAGCGGTGGAAAATCAACATTTTCAAATCACTTAGCAAAGTAAACTAATATTTATAATGGAAGTAATTCCATTGAAATGAAGAAAAGTGCCAGAATATTATCGTAAGAATTACATGTAATGGAAATTACATACATAAATGTTATGCCGCGTCCACATCGGTTGCTTAAGGTAGTTTGAGCGCAAAATCATTTTACCTAGAAATCAATGACTTTTGTCGCATTTTAAAGAAAAATATCTCACCCTTCTACGACAGCAAAAATTCAACCCCTTACAACCTGCTACGTTCCTAACTTATTAACTCACTGATTTTGTAAAAAAATTAATTTATTAACTCACTGATTTTGAGTTAATAAATTACTTTCTGAAATATTTTTCAAAAATTACCAGCTATTTTACATGGGAAATGGTACGTGTATGCACTCCAGAGAGGCATTATTTACAAAATAATGAATTTCTAACACTTAGATGTCGTCAAAAAATTAACAGAGTGTAGTTTGTATGTTTTCTCAACTATTTTTTTTAATTTAACCATCTTCACCGAAGTAGGTTCTTGGGTACCACAATAAACCTTCCGTTTTGAAGGAGTTCCAAACGCACCACGCGAAAAAAAATGTGTCAAGTTAATGGTCCTGGAATAGACTCCCCAACTTATCTCTTGTCAATATGGCTCGTAAATCAATTCTCTGAGTTACAATTTCAAAGCCCCCATTCTCAGAATTTGACATCCACCGCAAACCCACGCATACCAATAATTACATTAATTCTGATTCATTTATTCACAACAGCAGTAAGCTCGCTTCTTTTCATGCACTTGTCAATCGCTTGGTTAACATCCCACTTGGCAAGAATAATTACTCTAAAGAGCTGACTAACATTAAGAGCATTGCAAAATCAAACGGCTTTATAGAATCTGTAATCGACAATATTGTTAAAAAACTTAATTTTAAGAGACTCAGTGATCCGAAGGAATAGCACTACGTCAACGCAAAGTTGAAGGGAGCTACTTTGTAGCCGAAATATGCGTATTTGACCCTCACTCTCGTCCGTTCTTGTGTGTAAGATTTTGACCACGCTCTCTTTTGAGCAGTTTCTTCTAGAAGTTGGGCCCATTTGTGTGTGTGACTGATTTTGAGTGCTTGTGACTGTGTTTGTGTTAATAATCAGGCACCTTTAGTAAGGTTCCAGTAGCCTTGCGAAGGATCTCAGGTTATAACCCAATGCATCCTTAGCGGGGCCCCATTAGCCCTTGCTAAGGATCCTATCTGGGTTGTGTGTGTGAATCTGTGTTGGTCGCTGGGGTGGAAGTAACCATCCCGTAAACCACCACAGGAGGGAATTCTGGTGGAGAGGCTGGGGTTGGTCTCTGCTGTGAAAGTCCCATCCCGGCAAAACAAAACACAGCCAAGTTTGCGATTTTTGACGAGTGGTGTTTACAGCTATTGGAGACTCCCAATTTTTTGTTATTTGTCCAGCCGTAAGACCTCGCCTCATCATTGTAAGTAAATGGTCTCCCTTGTAACTGAAATGTGCAACAGTGTTCATTTACCATTGTACTTGATCGGCCATGAGGATTTATTATCGTTAATGAACATTATTGGTTTTATTAACATTTGTAAAATGCTTGTTTGAAAGTTGCGAGTAGATGGCTGAAATGGGTTGAAGACTGTTGTCATGAGAAGTGCCACTTGGCGCACCAAGAGCACACGTACACCCTCGGATCAATAACGTCCGCTTCCACCCCCTTCTCTCTGCCGTCCGCGTTCATGACGCCTTGGAACCAAGGTGCTTATTAGTCAGGTTGATTTCAGGTGTGTCTAGAAGTCTGAAAGACGACGATTTGAGAGGCTAATGTGCTTGAATCTTCAAATACAGTAAAATATCTTGGAATTACCTTAACTTCAGATATATCGTGGGGAACACACATACAAAACATATGCGGCACAGCATCAAAGAAACTAGGCTTTGTTAAACGTTAAATAGGAAGGTCCTTGGATGAAAAAGTCAAAGAGAGAGGCTACTTCGCTCTGGTTAGGCCACATCTCGAATACGCCGCGACCATTTGGGACCCTGGTCATAAAGATTTAACCGAAAAAATT
Source organism: Ceriagrion tenellum (assembly GCA_963169105.1). Taxonomy (NCBI): domain Eukaryota; kingdom Metazoa; phylum Arthropoda; class Insecta; order Odonata; family Coenagrionidae; genus Ceriagrion; species Ceriagrion tenellum. Next base: position 197,822,915 of record OY720632.1, read on the forward strand.
AACAAAATACAAAGAAAAGCAGCACGCTTCGTTAAAAACTGCTACGAACGTACATATAGTGTTACACAACTGTTAGAGGTATTAAGGCGGGAGCCTCTAGAGACTCAGAGGCTGCACGCTAGGCTTAGACTGCTTGAGATATTCAGAACTGGTGTGTTTCAGAGCGGCACAGAGAATATTATCATGACTCCTCACTATATCTCTAGGTCTGATAGATGCTATAAAATAAGAGAGATACACTGCCAAACAGATCTTTCCGCGCAAAATAAGTGACCACAATAGAAACTGAGCTCCTCCAAATACATTCTCATAGGACATGTCACCAATTAACCGCCAAACCCTTTACATCTTTACGCGGCTGGTGACCTACCATCCCCTGTCACATGCCCAAGCGGCGGCTCGCGGGGTAGCATGTAGATGTAGTCTCTCTCTCTCTCTCTTCGTTACATTCTATAGATATGCACAAACAAAAATTGATTACTTTGAGGTCAGTTACTTTGATACTCTTAATATATATGAGTTTTTCGCGAATAAGCTGCGCGTTATATTGCTGCTCAAAATTTGTCCTGTAAAATTCGCCAGAATATTTTACTATTGCATTTAAACTAACTAAATGCAAGGATAACAATTACGGTATGAGTATTACAAATCGTAGTGTTGCAACAAATGATTTTTGCTGGATTATTAGACCGTTTTGAAAACAAATAGAGAGTTAATAAGTTCTACTTACGGTGGCTTTAACGTCAACGACAGGACAGTTTCATGTCATCAACAACAAGAACTTACAGATCATGTTAACTGCACAGATAGGCTGCGTTTCCTTCCTGTTTACGTTGATCGGTCGTTATATAACCGGAGTGAAGAAAACCCATTAGCAAGGAATTTGATCTCTTCTCTCTCATCATGCTATTTCATTTCCCTCCTGATTCCTTTTCTTTTCCTTACCTTTAGGGCCACCCATTTTCTCGTCTGATGTCTGTGCCATTAGCCCCTGTGAGGGCTCGCGGGGCACAAAGTGTGACTGTCGCAAAAGTTTCTGGCGCACACCTGCTTAACAAAGAGGGGAGATAAAAGTGGAGATGGGTAGGAGGGGGGTACTAGTATTTCTCCAAGCGATCCGTCAAATGACTATCCGTCATTGACCTCTCAAAAATCCAATATGGATGAGTGAGTTTAGCCTGCTGCGTTTTCAGTTGCACAAAGTGCTTCGTGGGAACATTCTCGTATTCTCCTCTTGGGTCACAAATGCGGGGGGGGGGGGAGGAGGCGGGGGGGGGGAGGATAATGCTGCCTCCACGAGTGCAGACGCCTGAAACCCGAATACTGATTATTGGCGCGCGACTCCAAATGAGAATGCAAGCGACGATTGTGACCTATTACATTCTCAACACCTTGCAATGCAAGACCAACGACTATTTATTACCACCCCTGTCGAAAAATGAATCCTGCGAGATGTGGGGGAGAATTTAGAATCTGTCGCGGGATGCAGGAGCTGAACAGGAAAGTCGAGGCGTCCGTTTGTCGTAGCCTCGCCTTAGACGCCTTCTTAATAGAAGTTTTAGAAGGCCGCTTTACACGGTACATTTTATTGTACAAACGAATGTATCATAGAATGTGCAAGAAACTTAATCGAATCAGAGCAGGTCCAGGCAGGAAAAACAAACACAGACCGCTTTGCGGCAGGCCGAAAGATGTCGATGCGGCGGCAGAGCGACAGAAGAGGAGGGGGCGGAGCAGCAATAAAATTATTACTAAGAAAGAAAGAGGGGTGATAATTTCAAAGATTATAATAAAATTATCACTAAGAAAGAAACGAGTAATCAAGAGCTCTTAGTGTCTGTAGCGGAACACAGGGAAAGGAGGCCTGATTTTAAAAAGGGTAATCTTAGTAATAACATATATGATAAATGACCTGCCGCCGGAGAGAAGCTTCGCGGTCCAGCAGCGTCCGGCAGGGCCCGCGTCCCCCAGTCACCGCGGGCTCCGTGGCGGCTAAACGCGGTAAGATACGTAGAAACGGACGACAGTTTCGTCCAAATGACCACAAAATGATGTGCTTACTGTTGGGCTGCAATTTTCTTTTAATTTTTTTTTTTTAGATTTTAGCATTCAGGCCTCTTGGGGCACCCCTTACACTTTAATCACGAACCGCGAAAAAAACCCTCTAGTTTTGCAAATGCCAGCGAGCACTTTCCACATCCGAATACCTTCGATTTCGAAAAATAGTAAAATAAGTAATGGTCTACTGCCACACGCCCAAGAAGCCGCTCTTTTGGATCTTATTTAAACCAACCGAATACACTCCTTTTAATTCATGTCTACATTTCATCTCCAAATATCTTCCACCTTTGCACGGATGGTGACCTAACACCCCCTGCCATACGCCCAATAAAAATCCAAAACAACTACCAAATCATGAAGACAGAGATTCCACATTCAACGCACCAAACCTCACTCTTCTAGCTAAAAAATTGACAGAGAAAGAAACAAAACGGATACAGAATGACTGACACGCTACAAAATACATTATACATGACACGCTACTTTATGAATTTAACTATCGAATATGTGAATTCACTCTTGGTGTCGCAAAGATTTTCTCCAAGATTTTTTCAATATAAAGTTAATCTCTATACATTAACGAATGTATATGGGTCATTCCACCACAATTCGACCAGAAAATTGGCAAAATTGACCCTTGAGGAAACCGATTTCGACCAAATTTGGCAAATCGTCTTCATTTGATTACAAAATGAAAACCCCAAAGCCATTTTGTAATCCATTCAACGGTTTACGAGATATTGCAATGTTGTAAAACAAGAATTTTACAAAAGCGTCGTCGCATTTGACGGCATATCTCCGGAAATAAGGAAGATAAAAATGCATTCAATGACTTATTTTAAAGGTATAAAATTGAGAAATATAATTAATGGATTATTACATAAAATTTAAACAATTAAATAAAGTTTATAACAAATTCAAATGTTCAAATCGATTTTTGACGATGTAGTTATGCCTTCGATTTTCCTTATTTTTTTATATGTTGTAGATACAACCCTCCTCTACAAGTTAAAAAAATTTGGTAGGGGTAATATTTCATTTAAGAAAGAAAAAAATTTTTGAGTGAAGGCGTAACGCCAGTCTCCCGCCGCGGCGGCGTCCGGCTCTCGCGCCGAACGTTCAGTAGTCGGTTCTCCAGATCTCATCAGCGCGCTTCCTTTTCCATCTTTTTTCACCAATTTTAACTGTATACCGACCCTTTGATTCCCTTTACCCATGTCATTCGCTATTTGCTTCCCACAGAAGTGACCGTCGCTTTAGATTTTAGGATTAGTGACGACATGCTTAACAGCGGGGGCGACCATGGCCCCACCAGCGGCCGTGCTCGGAGAACAATAGACAAACCTCGCCCCGTCTTAGACCTCCAATGCTACTTTCCTCTCTTCCCCTATCTCATTCACCTCGCATATCCTTTATTATGTTCCTCCTAGTCCGTCACTCGGGCACTTTCTTTGAAATATTGCATAGAAATGCCATTCATCATCACCGTCGATATCTTCTTAGTGATGCAACTGATTCATCATGTTGTAGCGGTTCTTATATTGAGCCACAGCACCGTCGGAATAGTAAATTGTTCTACTTAGATAATGTACTCTTCTTGGAAGAAAAGTTATCAGTTTCGCTTTAAAGGTATAGAATGCACTCACGTTGTGTTCCATACAGTCTGAAATAATAACCAAATTGAAAGGTGCGACTTTATCGCAGGTATTTCTGCTGTAACACGCAAATGGATGCACTGTAGTCTGATCGTTACACCAGTGGAAACCTTGTACAGCATCTTGGTGAAGAAAAGAATAATTCTCAGACAAATCGGCCACAACGACATCTTTACGCAATTTCAGTTTATCACTGACATTTTAAATAAAATATAGTTTGCATGCAAGCGATGTAGTCATGCCTTCTTACTTTGGTGGTAATTTCAGCGAAAGCCTCACAAAAAATATTTACGTCCTTGACCTCTGTGGTTAACGCAAAATGATTTTCCTGAGTCCATTGCTTGAAACGAACCTCCTCCGTACTTTTTTCCCTGATGTACTCTGAAATAATTTCTTTTTTTCAGTCTCTACTCCCAAATTTTCTGACGACATCATCACCGTTTTCGCCCTCTTCTCGTGGCAGTGTTTCTGGGTAGGTACTCACTCATGACGCACATTTCTAACGGAGGGAGACAGAGTGAGAATTCCAGGCTATCCCGATAAGTTTAGAAAATTTTTTCTCCGTTATCCGACTTTATTTGCCCTAATCCAGCCCCGAGGTATTGTAACTTGTAATTCTGGTGGATCATGCAGACACATATGGTGTGAGTGCCAGGTTCACCAGCCAAGACGCACTCAGGAGGCTTCAAATCTGCAAATTTGGAGAAACCAATCTTTAAATTAGGATTTCTCTCTTCATAGGCTTCCCTCAAATTGCAAAGAATTAACATTTTCTGCTTTACTACGCGCACATTTCCCTCCTTTACACTCTTTTTTGCCCGCCATTTCTCTACTAATCTCTGGTTCACGGCAGAACTCAATCACTATCCGTTTAGTGTCATTTGAGAGGTATTTGTTTCGTCTTGCGTTCGCAGAGCACAGAATTCCTTACTCATATACGTATTTTTTCATCTTTTTGACCAAATACGTCGATGTTTGAAACTCCTGCTTTATCTTTGAAACACTCCAAGATTTAGGTAGGACAGATAGGATTAAAACTTGTTCACTCATTTTCGTAGCGTTTAGGAACTTATCCTTCAGCTTCATAATCATTTCCTTGCCATCTTGGTGGAAGTGATCTTCTTTTTCAGGAATATCTTCTTGAATATTCACCTCCCCACCAGTAACCTTTTGAAGAGATAATCTCAAAGCGGCGGTTGCCACTTTTAATTTCTTCGCCAGATATTTGCTTGTCCTCTGCAATTTTTTTTATTGTTACAGGTGTTTGATCCAGGGATTTTAACATCTTGTTCAGTTTTCCCAAGCGAATTTCTTTTCCTGGAATGTACTGACTTCCATTGGTTTCATCAGTCCCGCTATCTTTCATAGAACTAACGGATGACTCTAAGAACCTTGAGATTTAATAGCGAATGTAGCACTGGTTGAAGGCCCTTCTGCACCAGAAACCCTACTCTGGTAATCGTCATTTGTGGCGACCTCTGACTGACTTTCTGGCTCATGTTGAGAGCAGCCTGGATTGTTCTTTTTGGCAAAATGTCTGGCTTGTTGAATTTTTTAACACCCACTTTACATTGAACACAGAGCTTCTACCCTCTATTACAACAGGCACTGTGTCATGGTAAAAATTGTGGAACTCGCTTGTTATTGTCCATAATTTAATCGAGCGAATGTTTCTTTGCAAATTCAAGGGATTGCAGCACCGCTCTTGACGAACCTCCTAGAAGAGTAAATAATCCTTACAATTACGGTTGTACACACTGAGTACAGCATCTACACCACTTCTCAATTCGATCAACTCAATTTCACGAGTAGAATAGCTGCGAAGACTCCTCAATAATGTTACACTCGAACATTTCTGGTTTAAAGCATCACCAACTGAACATATCATAATCAACCACTGCAGACCAAGAAATGTTTACTCGCACTGAAACACGCGCTCCCTAAAAATGAGACCAAGGAGAGTTTTGAAACGTCACTGACGGAGGATGGACGGCAACTGACGAATTGCTTCAAATGCGATAGTTAGTGAGGGAAAAAGTCTTGGTAGCTCTTCGCATTTACCGTTGTTTTTTATCAGGGGTTAATTTGTGAATGGGCGAGGGTGGGCTACGGCTACTGGGCGCAATGGTTGTAAAGATGTTTCTCAGAACAAAATAAAGGGTATGTGAGGAGAATGAGATATGGAAGAGGGGAAAGTAGCATTGGAGGTCTAAGACGGGGGGAGGTTTGTCTATTGTTCTCCGAGCACGGCCGCTGGTGGGGCCATGGTCGCCCCCGCTGTTAAGCATGTCGTCACTAATCCTAGATTCTAAAGCGACGGTCACTTCAGTGGGAAGGAAATAGCGAATGACATGGGTAAAGGGAATCAAAGGGTCGGTATACAGTTAAAATTGGTGAAAAAAGATGGAAAAGGAAGCGCGCTGATGAGATCTGGAGAACCGACTACTGAACGTTCGGCGCGAGAGCCGGACGCCGCCGCGGCGGGAGACTGGCGTTACGCCTTCACTCAAAAATTTTTTTCTTTCTTAAATGAAATATTACCCCTACCAAATTTTTTTAACTTGTAGAGGAGGGTTGTATCTACAACATATAAAAAAATAAGGAAAATCGAAGGCATAACTACATCGTCAAAAATCGATTTGAACATTTGAATTTGTTATAAACTTTATTTAATTGTTTAAATTTTATGTAATAATCCATTAATTATATTTCTCAATTTTATACCTTTAAAATAAGTCATTGAATGCATTTTTATCTTCCTTATTTCCGGAGATATGCCGTCAAATGCGACGACGCTTTTGTAAAATTCTTGTTTTACAACATTGCAATATCTCGTAAACCGTTGAATGGATTACAAAATGGCTTTGGGGTTTTCATTTTGTAATCAAATGAAGACGATTTGCCAAATTTGGTCGAAATCGGTTTCCTCAAGGGTCAATTTTGCCAATTTTCTGGTCGAATTGTGGTGGAATGACCCATATACATTCGTTAATGTATAGAGATTAACTTTATATTGAAAAAATCTTGGAGAAAATCTTTGCGACACCAAGAGTGAATTCACATATTCGATAGCGCGTCACGACCCGGCTCTGCGCAGTGGGGCCTGAAAATACTGGCTTTGGACGAAATGGGTGCTTTGCGGAGAAGGAGCATGTTTTAGCACCACGCGGTTGACCTCATGTACCCTGACGCCAAGCAGGCTTGAAGATTCGGCAACGTCTACTGACTCCTTTGGATTGTTGAAGTTTTATGGATTTTAGCTATGGCCGAATCTCCACGCCTGCTTGATGCGAGTAAGAGATACGTAGAGGAAGCAAACAAGCCCATCCAGCAAGTCTCCTGAGTATCATGCTATGTGCTCATGCTGAGGCTTTCAATCGTTAGGCCTCATGTGGAATATGCTGCCAGTGTATGGGATCCATATGAAGCGGGGTTGATATCGGAATTAGATCGCGTGTAGCGAAGAGGAGCTGGGTTTGAAAAACGACGCTACAATAAGTTTGCTAGTGTGTCTGGATTGTTAGAAGAATTGGGATGGGAATTGCTATCACAGCGTACATTAAATTATAGGATTAACCTCTTAGCTAAGTTTCAAGAAAAGCGCTTCTCTGACGACGTAAAAAACATACTATTGACCTCCTCGTACTACGGCAGATTATATCGCGCTAATAGAATTAAATACCTATGCGTGCTGCCTACCACCAAGAAATAAACTTTTAAAAAGAGACTTTGATCATTTTATAATACATGACGAATTAACAATAATCGAAGGTGACTTTATCTCCAAGTACCCGCAACGAAACTGCCCTGTGACTATTACCAATGAAAACAGTTGTTCGTCTGGGCTAAAGATAACAAATTTAACATAGCTGCCCCTCAGACTGGGGTCAGGGGGGACAACATTTTAAACTTCTTACTTACACGAAACGTAAATAGGGTAAAAATGGCTATTGTCGTTCTCGAACTCACTAGTGACCACTGTCCGGTCCTGATGTTCGTTGGATCAGCACCCATTTTCTCGGAGACTGAAAAGAAAAAATTTGCTATGGATTAGCTCACTGGAAGATATTTCAGTATAATATCACTGAAGAACTGAAAGACATACCAAAAATTGGGACAACTGAAGATATCGACTGGACAGCAAACAAGCTGGAAGAAACTATAAAAGCCAGCATGAAAAAAGTTATCCCAGTAAAAAAAAAAGAATACCTGCCGACTACCTACGACTGAGGAGCAAATTAAAAAACCAAATAAGAGACCGTAATTATATCAGAAGGAAATACCAAACAATGGGCATGACATACCTGAAAAAAGTTACGACCTCCGACTTGAAGGAGGTATATCTGGGGATCTTACTCCCAGTCCATCTGTCTTTGCGTGACTTCCGATCTGCGTTTATGTTCTTACATTCTAGTATACCTTGTCTTAAATGACTTAAGAGGATCGTAATACCAGAGTCGATACCCAATTCAAATCATTATCTTAATCTTAAAATAACACTGATATTTATCGTAAACTTAGCGAAACTAAACTACGTAGCGCAGAGGCAAGGCCTTCTTAACAACATATCATGGGGGGTGAAAGGATATGGAAACAAAGAAATTAAGCTAGCCATAAAAAACAAGAACGGAAAAATGGGAGAACTCATTAAAGGGGCTGAAAATATCTGAGGGTTCTTTTTGGAAAACAGCTAAAAGAATGAGACGAATACCACCAGCTAACCCGGTAATAGATGCGGGAGAAAAAGAACTAACTGTACCTATATATGAGGCCCAATAAATGGCAGATGCATCGGAACAAACTTTCACTCTGGGAAGAAAGGGAATAAAAACCTCCACCATTAGCCTCGACATAGAAGGATGGACTGAAGCAAAATAATTTGAAACAATACCCACTGTAAGAATAGAGGAAATAGAAAAAGTGTTGGCAACACTTCCAAATGGCAGGGAACGGACGAAGACGGGCTGCCCTATGAGGTGATAAAAGAATACCCATAAGTGCGGTAGAGATGCTTACCAAACTTATTAATGCCTCGATAAAATTAGGTCATTATCCCATAATATGGAAGTCCGTTATTATCACATGTATCCCTAAAAAGGGAGGTAAATGGCTAAAAACAAGTGAAATCAGACCTAAATCTCTACTTCCAAACATGGAAAAAGTTATAGAAAAGGTAGTGATCATACATAAGTATTATATAAATTATTAAAATCATGAACCCAATCACAGGACAACAATTTGGATTTAGGAAAGAAAGATCAACCACCGATCAGATTCACAGAGTTCTAGATTACATCTCTGAAAGTTTCAACCAAAAGGACGTGGCCATCGGAATATTTCTTGATGTGTCCAAAGCTTTTGATAATATCTGGCATGATGGACTGCTGCACAAACTAGATGAGAGCAAAATACCTAGATTGACTATACTGTGGGTTCAATCCTACCTAAGGGGAAGAACCTTCTAAGTCAAGTGGGGGCAAGAGAAAAGTGAATTAAGAGCAGCAAAAGCCGCAGTTCCACAGGGTTTGGTGCTAGGACCGACTGTCTTCAACCTACACATGAAAGGTTTTCCAAAAAAACAAAAATGGCAGACAGACGTGGCACTATATGCTAATGACGTGGCTATATTGGCTCAAAGCAGAAGTCTAAAACTAGCACAGGATGCACTAGACGAAGCCGTTGGGTTGCACAAAAAATAGAGACTAGAATAAAACATTAAAAACACAGGCTGTAATTTTTAAACGCCCAAGGACAGAAATTAAAAAAGGGAGCTGCTTCAGATTAGGACATCAGCCGATAGATTGGAGAACAGAGGCCAAATACGTGGGAGTAACCATTCATGAGCATATCACGATGAGGAGCTATGTAGCAAAAGTACAGGCGAAGGCGTTTGCCATAAAGGCAACGCTTTCGCCAACTTTAAAAAATCCGACGACACCTTCAGAAATACAAGAAAAAATATACGACATCTTCATCAGACCCACTCTACTTAATGACGTACCCGCCTAAGGAAGCCTAATAGAAAAGGGTCCATCCACAAGAATGGAAACTATAAAAAGGAGTTTAAAGAACTAGAAAAAAAACAAGCATTATAGCTTTATACAAAATGGCAGGAATAAAATAAATTGGTAAAGTCATAAAAAATATCTAAAAATTATTATGACAAATCAAAAGATAGAACCGCAAAAGAAATTATTAAACTATCAAAAAATAAAAAGAAAGATAAAGATAAATGTAAAAAACCAAACCCGAGAAATGTCACAATTAAGAATATTACATAAAAACTAGCGCAGGGTCGCAAGAAAATACGCGGGGCAAAAGCCAGCATGGAGGTTGCAGTCCCTGATAAGAATTGCAGGGGCTCTTCAGCGAACGACTTGTACAGGAACAGGGACGAGGGGATTAATGCAGTCAATGAGTCTCCAACACAGTCACTTGCTCGCCGTTTACCTATCTATAGAAGTGTCGATTATTCACATAGGTCATAACACTACTAACAACAATGTGTTCGGGAGTCCTGCATAAAAGAAATATTAACCATATAGGCCGGTGATTTCCCGAGTCATAACTCTTCTATTTAAAAGATTGGTGTGGCGATGGCTATTTTGCGGTCTTGGGGCAACATGCCTTCGGATAATGATTTGTCAAATGTGCTTTCTAGATATGATGCTACTGGTGGCGCACGCCTTAAGCGCGCGTGCTGGTTTGAAAATAGTATTAGCAACTCATCTTGCAGTTAAATTGTGATTGTCACAGTATGATTAGCTTGTATTAATATCCGGCTGAAGGGCATTGTTTATTGATTTTTTCCATAACCACCATTTTGTTATCACATAAGCAACGAATTTCCAAAAATCAAAGGACCTTATGAATTAAATGAATTTTAAGCCCTCGTACAGATGGAGACATCAACCACCTCTGAGGAAGATGGCGATAGTGCTGTCGGATCGGATGAATACTGTCAATTGTTCAGGACATGAATAATATGAATAATTTATTTAATTCTTTATACTGTCCGTTCATCATTTAATAGTTGCTGAATACAATTCAACTTGCTATTTAAATAATATTCTCAAAGTAAGGTTAGTTTTTTGGAACTGTTACAGTACTGCGAATCGGTTTTGGATAATAATAATTTCCGCCGTTATGTTTAAAAGATGATACGGTTATTATAAGCCTATATTTTGATCAATATCACTAAATTCGCATATAGGAGCCTACACTTATATAGCTGAGAATATTTTGTCCTAATAAGTAAATATTATGGGAGATATGATTCCTGGCAAATCTTTTTTTTTATTTCAGCCCACATTGCTTGCGACCTGTTGACAGGGATAGCCACATTTTCAATAATTTTGTTTTAATTTTTTTTTAAATTTCAATATGTTCCTATTTAATTGTAAAAATGTTGAATACGTACGGGGAAGACAGAAAACTCCCCTAAGAGCCAGGAATAAATCACTATACAATTAGTTCAGAAATCGATGGGATAGATCTTACCGCATACAGAATTTGGAGCAACTATCAATAAGAATACATACAGCAAACGAGGCGCTTCTTTGTCGCTCCTCGAGGCTTGGTTGGCTGCAAGGGCGCAAGAGTCTTTGAAGTTTGGAAATTTTAATAATAACTAGTCAGCGTTCACACGACAGACATGACATTTCTCCATTTATTAGATTCATGATTCCTAGTCGCCAATTCAACCACTTCATGCCAGAAGTGTATCGATAGCTAATAATAGATATGGTCGAAGTCACATCAACTGTTTCTCAAGGAAGCGAGATTGACCCTCTTTAATTCATTACTTGTATTAATGACCCAAGTTCTCGAATTAGCAGTAATTTAAGATGATTTACAGACGATACAGTAATCTACCGTGAAATAAGCGTAGATGCGGACTTTGAAGTTCTGTCATCGGACCTTAACAACGTTCATTCGTGGTGCCAGGAGCGGGGGGGGGGAGGGGTAGAATAAAATATAAACAAATGTACCAGAGTTCACTTCATGCGAAAGTCATCACAGAAAAGCCATACCCATACTGTGGGTGGAGTGAACATAAAATCATTATATACAGTAAAATATTTTGGAATTACCTTAACGTAAGATATATCGTGGGGAACACACACGCAAAACAAATGCCTCACAGCATTTAAAAAACTAGGTTTTGTTCAGCGTAAAATAGGAAGGTCCTCGGATGAAAAAGTCAAAGGGAGATGCTACTTCGATCTGGTTAGGCCACACCTCGAATACGCCGCGAGCATTTGGGACCCTGGTCATAAAGATTTAACCGAAAAAATTAACAAAATACAAAGAAAAGCAGCACGATTCGTTAAAAACTGCTACAAACGAACATATAGTGTTACACAACTGTTAGAGGTATTAAGACGGGAGCCTCTAGAAACTCAGAGGCTGCACGCTAGGCTTAGGCTGCTTGAGATATTCAGAACTGGTGTGTTTCAGAGCGACACAGAGAATATTATCATGACTCCTCACTACATCTCTAGGTCTGATAGATGCTATAAAATAAGAGAGATACACTGCCGAACAGATAGGTACAAGAACTCTTTCTTTCCGCGCAAAATAAGTGACCACAATAGAAACTGAGCTCCTCCAAATACACTCTCATAGGACATGTCACCATTTCACCTCAAAAACGTTTATATCTTTACACGGAGGGTGACCTACCACCCCCTGCCACACGCCCATGCGGCGGCTCGCGGGATAGTATGTAGATGTATAAATAGCCTGGCGAAACGCAGTCCCGGGAACGGCACGGGCAGAGCAAACTTCGCCGCGTCGCCGAGATTCCAATTTCGTTTACAGGAACGTAAACGAACAAAAAAATTTCTTCAGAATCGCATTTTGAAGGATTTTAAGAATATGGTATATGAATGAATTGGATTTAATAGGCGTATAACTAAACTAGTTTATTGCATTGACTTATCAATATAAGTTAAAATCAGTATCTACTATTTTACATAAAAGGATCTTTAGAATAGAATATGAGACAAATGGATTAAAATATGCATTTATTTAATAGCAATAAGTTTTTAATTGAAAGAGGTAGCTTTTTTTTGTTTTCTGTGTTTGTCGTCTGCCTTCCTCTGGCAAACTTTTATATATATATATATATATATATATATATATATATATATATATATATATATATATATATATATATATATATATATATATATATATATATATATATATATATATATATATATATATATACATCCCGCTATCATTTTGCCTTCCTTACACTCTGCAACATTTTGGCATCCACCAGAATTATTTATATATATTGCTATTTTATCGCGTATGTAGTACCATCGAGTGATTTTCGCCCTTGTGTACTATTTTGTTTTACGACAACTGTTTTTTTACAGGAGATATTCGTGCACCTTGAATCCGTACATACAGGTAACATTTTGGCATCCTTTCATAACCAATCATTATGGCGTCCAGAGTATATTTTTTACATTTGATCATCAATTTGGCATCCATTTTGTATATTTACTACCACTACGATATCATTTTGCCTTCCTGCGCTGTTGTCAAATTTATCTATCGTGGAAACTTCACTCTCGCTTGTCATTTTTGCAGTTTATAGCTGCCATTGCATAAAATGGGCGAACGTGTTGTTCTTAACTATTAACTACTATTAACTAAATGTGCTAAAACTGCCAAACAACGATTATAGTCAGCATAGAAGTAAACATTGCATCACTAGGAACATACTTAGTCAAGTTTTGTTGAAATCAATGTCTTATTTTGCTCCTCATTCATGTATTTCAGTTTTGTTTCGGTATGCTAAAAACACGCCTAGAGGAAAGCGAGAGAGGAATTTGACTGGCGCAGTCAACTAGGTAAGTCCGCGGTGGTCTATCACGCAGCACTGTCACGAAATCGATTTGCAGGAAAAAAATGTAAGATTTTCCCAATACTACATGAAGATTCATCCAATAAAACTAGCCGGTTTAAGGTTTAAAACACGGTTTAAGCAACAATCATACAAATATTACTTTCACAATGCACTTGGTATTCTCATAAGGGGTTCTAAATCAATAAGTTTCCATCATTCCACCAAATTCGCCCTTTTATTTCATTATATGTGGAAACGCGAAGTACGTGAAGGACTCTCAAACTGTTTTTATCATTATCTCAGTAGTTTTGCGTTTCATGTTTAGAATAGTTGTTCAATTCAATTAAAATACAGTAACTTACGTGAAAAATAATGGAAAAATGAAACACAAGCGGCTGAAAAAGGGGACAATTAATCTTCATAAGTTAGAAAGGGATTTGATATTTGCTGGCATTTCTTCTATCACTAAAACACATTAAAATGTTACCATGAAATACATGAGTCAATAGAATGCTAAATTATATTCTTTTTCCATATAAATGCAATAAAAGAGTAAGTTAAACTTCATTTAAGAAGAAGAATGCCAAAACCCTTGCTTTTTATAAAGCCTAGGACACAACGTGTTCATCGTGACGACAACGCGATGACGTGGGCCGCGAATCAGAACTTGTATAATTACGGTGGGGGCTCAAAATTTAACTTCACTTTTCACAACTTCCATGACTGCACACCAAATATAACTATTCTAATGTTTATGGGACAGCAAAGGCAGGAAATATCTCTTCCTTGAAAAACTGTGGCTTAAAGAAGAATTTATAACCTAGGAAATTACAATTTACTCTACTATCCTTTAGTTGGTCCGAAGGAAATACTTCTCCCTCCTTTGCTTATCAAATAATGACTGATTAAGAATTTTGATAAAACGCTGAGAAAATATGAAAGTGGTTGTTAGTACTAAGTGGAAATATTTTCACAGCATATAGTGAAGAGCTACCTCTAAAGGAAAGCATTTTTACTGGACCTGAAAACAGGAAGATAACCCTAGGCCCTGAATTTCAAAATATAATAAATAATGGGATGCTGAAAGCAGAAAAGCTTAAGAGAGGTGAGGAACAACTTTTATTTGTGCCCTACTGCCACTTAAAATGCAATAGGGTGCCAAATCTCGTTAAAAATCCACTTCCTGCATTAGCTTACCGACGCATTTCCTCAAAATCGTGGGGCGGGAGGAGATAATCCGGGGGAAAGATTTTATAATGGCATAAGTGTTAGTCAATATAGATACTAAGGCTCTGGTAAACTTTAACAATGGTAAACTACTGCCGAGGCTATAATAAAGAAGATTCAATTCCGCACAAAAGAAAAAAATTGACAAAAGATAATTATTTTCGCGGTAAAGGCGGTTTTTAGTTGGTATCTTTGAGTACATTTTATAGATTTCTGTTAGAAAAAAGTTTTAAAACCACTTAATTTACCCCCATTATTTGGTTCATTATCAACATCCTTTTCCTTAAAATCACAGTTGCTGGTGTATCTTTAGCTGGAAAATTGTTCGTGGATTCAGTAGCTACCGATGCCTAAACTTATGGATGGTGAAGAGTAAAGCAGTTTTCGAACCTTATTGGCTGAAGTAAGATAAGGATAAATTGTGCATATAATTGAGCCAAAGATTTTAATACCATCAATTAAAGTCACCTTTCTACGACGAAAAACATTGGAAAGCAGTATCAATTAATTCGGGTTTCACTTCTGCAGAGAGGAAAATTTTTGTCAATATTCAAAATAAATACATTGGAATTGATGGGTTTATGCAGTTTATTTTATCACCACTGCAATATTATATTGAATTATCAACTAAATATGCCACTTTGAGGAAAAAGCAAACACCCTTTGATTTAGAATTAAAGACTTACAATAAAATTCTCAAGATCAATGAAATGTACAAATTAAATAACTGGTCTTTGGGGATCAAAATCAGTGGTACAGTTTTTTATCAAGTAGCAAAAAACCGCAAAATTTGATTTTTTTAAATGTGTTGATTTATTAAAAAAATTGAGTAACACAAAAACTCTCTTTGAGTTAAACAAGTATTACGAAACTCTGCTTAGGCTATTTTGCCTTTGAAATTTACTTTTACCATATCATTGCACATAACTAATCCAGTTTTTTATAAATGTTTTGGATAAAAACTTTAATTTTTAACCACATTTTGTTGTCAAGGACCACTGGATACTTTTCCTTAAGGTTATCACACTCTTTTTCGGGGGTATTAAGTTTTGTATGAGTTTCTTAAAATATGGTGCCACAATATGTTTTTGCTCTTCTGTCCATGGGACGAGTATCCTTTTAGTTTTTTTCGAAGTACAAGGGGAAACATTAGGTGATCTGGTTTCATTACCATATTCTAGCTCGAAACTTGAGAAATAATCGCTGATTACATCGCTCATATTCCTATCATCATCATCATCATCTTTTTCACCTCCATCATCTTCAATAGAGATCTCATCATTTAAATTAATGTCTATTTCGTCGAGGGCCAAGCCTTTAATTGGACGTGTCTCCATATCAGGACGTGTCTACATATCGGGTTACCGCTGCTATCGCATTACTCATGGAGTCAGTGAATGAAATGAAATCTCACTCCACTTTTAGAGACGCGGATTATTTTACCATGAGAGCGAACTGTCAGTTTACCCTTCAATGCCTAATTTTTTAAAAGTAGCCTTCGTCAGGGAAACGTTCAAATTTCGTATTCCCACGTCTATCGCATTACTTTTTCGTGCCTGTTTTCGATACAAATGACTCGAGATTCACACCAAGAGGACTACATACGGGAGGCCCCAGTTCGTCCCGTAGAGGCGTGATTTATATTGCCAGGGAAGTGTCTCCATATCGGGTTTCATGGCTATCGCATTACACATGGAGGCAGTTCTCGTATTACATGAAGTGAGATCTCACTCCACTTATAGAGACGCGAATTATTTTACCATGAGAGCGAGCGGTCAGTTGACCCTTCATCGCTTCATTTTTATTTTTTTTAGTGGCTTCGCCTTCGTCAGGGAAACGTTTTAATTTCGTTTCCCACGTCTATCGCATTACTTTTTCGTGCCTGTTTTCGATACAAATGACTCGAGATTCACACCAAGAGGACTACATACGGGAGGCCCCAATTCGCCCCGTAGAAGCTTGATTTATGTTGCCAATTTGGGCATATTTTAATTGTTTTTTTTATTTCTGCAGTGGGGCGATGAGTGCAAAGCGATCCATTTATTTTCAAATTATAAAACAGGGTATTTGGACTCGTAAGGAAGAGCTTTGAAAATTTATGAATTCGATAGATTATATTATAATGAATGTAAATTTTGGTGAACAGCCCTTTTCAATGTGCATTGGGTGACAGCAGATCTAGCGGTCGACTGGAGGATATTTAAATATTCGTCATTCACCCTCTCATTACACCCCGTGAGATACCATCGGAATTGACGTTGACGAGAACAGAAAAACTTTTCTGGAAAATGTTTCTAAAAAAAGTATCTAACAATTTCCCTGGCGATAATGAAGGAGGCTGATAACGCTGCTGGGGAGCGTTTACAGGTGTTCTTTTCACGTTCCTGTGCGTTCTTTGGCGTTTTCATAGCGTTTGTCGTTGTTCATCCACGTTACTCTGTGTTTCCCTCACTTTTCTCATGCGTTCGTAAACGCAGTTCCGACGACCTAGGTCTGAAATGCTCGGAGAACGCCTTCTGAGAGTGTTTGCCTTTCCGTTCTGGAACACTGAAGAACGCTATCTGACTGGGCTGTTTTGGAACACAGATGAATGCCCGAGAAAACGCCTACTGAAAGTGTTTGCATTAATGTTCTGGAACACTCGAGAACGCTGTCCGACTGAGCTCTTATGGAACGCAGATGAACGCTGCCGAGAATGTTTTGAAAGCTGTTGGAACGCTCCAAAAGCCATGACGCAGTATTACCATTTTGATTGCAAATCCATTGTGACTATAACTCCACTAACAAATCCATTGTGAGAATAAGCTTCTGAGAAATAACAATGTGCACCCAATCTTCAATCATCAAAATCTAATTGACATCTAATGGATGTCTTTTAGCGGTCCATCTTCATCTGTGCATTTATTGAAAACACAGCCGTTTTCTTTCCGGTAGTCTTCAAGGGAGTAAATGCATCCCTTCTATTTCTTTGTGTCAACCCACATAGCACAAAAATCCAAATCCGTCGCTTGCGATCCGTGTATACCGGGTGTCTGGTTTCCCAAATGCATATTCAATATTAATAATAAATTAATAATAGCATCCATAGTGTGTCCTAACGCGGCATGAAAATTGGTACAATCTTATTTCTTTCTCAATTCTACTTCGAAATAGTGTATATTAGAACGCCAACAATAATGTGTTATAAAGAAAAGCCGTATAAGAATCCCTGACGTCAGATATGAGCTTATAAATCATCAGCCTTAGATAATAAACGTCAGCTATGTTGAAATCGCGTACTAAGAGCAGAGCCATATTTAACGAAGCGACTACACTCTTTATAAAGCATAAAATACACTAAGTCATTCCAGATATGAAATAGTGCAGTGGTAGAGTGTAGGTTAACTGCGTGAAAGGTCGTAAGTTCGAATCCCCTAGCCAGTAATTATTCATACGATGTATATGTTCACTGTTATACGAAGTTATAAAATAATAACTTCAAAGGTCTTTAAGGGTACAAAGTTTTTTCTTTAATATTTTTATTATGACAAATTCCCAAATTCCTAGATGAGTGCCTAACGTTCATATTACATTATGTTGATTAACGCTCTCAACACCCTAGACAGGGTTTTCTGAAATGCACGTAAGCGCTCTGAAACGCTGAAGATTGTGACTCACAGGACGTTCACGAACACTCGAGAACGTTGCTAAACGCTTTGTAGAGTGTTTGAAAACACTCCAAGGCGTTCACATTTACGCTCGAGAATACACTGGGATGGTGTTCTTAGCGCGTTCTTCGCAATTTATGAACACCTCCGTGGTTCGTTCCTTAACGCTCAGAATACGCTCTCATTTTCGCCAGGGTTTTGTCGACATGCAATTACTTTCAAATTCGGTTTTTCAAAGTGTTTGTCTATTCCATAATAGAAAAATAGAATTATATACGGAAAAATCATATATTAACGAGCAGCAAATGTTGAAATAATAATCCATTCGCTGATAAAAAGTTTCCGCACCCATTCATTCCATATCGCTAGAAATACTGATAAAAACTAAATATTTGTTTCATCTTAGAAAGGCGACCATCGTTCATTACATTAATTGTTAACTCAAAACGAAGTATTCGCATTTAACTAGTCGAGAGAATCTGCGAGTGGTTACAAGTACAAGTTTGAGAGCAAAGTTACTGTATTATACTTTTTGTCGAAGGTAGAGGTAGTTTAAAGAAAGAATTAGTCGTATTCTAGCATTATTCTTGAATTTCCGCACAAAGTATTAACAAAAAAAGTGGCTTTCCAGATACACAATCCATTATTTTTCTACTTAATCACCTGAAAGAGTTATTCTTGCGCCAACCTGTTGCGGTCCCATGATACCAATAATTTTGTTATTGAAATTACCGTTGCGCAAGTCCACTTAATTGGCTTTGGACCAAGTAAAAACTGGAGCGGTAGCACCGGATGACGAGCACTCCGCTACCACGCACTCACCGAGGCATCAAAACTCGAAAGTCTTGGGTGAGAGAATTGCAGACAGCCGCGAGGCAGAGCGATGTTGCCAAACCGAGGACGCCACTTGCTGCGCAGAGTGAACGGAGATAACCACGACCAAGTTATACGCCGCAGTCAGCGCCACTCGGCCCGGAATTAAGCTGAACTAACGATATACGAAATTTTCACATACTGCCAACAAATTGGCGTCCATACTAATTTTCGGAAATGGGGTCTACATGATGTAAATAGTCGACTCCAGTGATTTTTACACGTTTGTAATCCGGCGTCCGGTATACGGCAGCCAAATTACACTCGGACGCCAGATCAAATGCAACTTGCTCATTAACGGGTGCCAAAATGATAGCAGGATATTATATATATATATATATATATATATATATATATATATATATATATATATATATATATATATATATATATATTATATTCATTCATTATATTATATATATATATATTCATTCATTCATATATTCGTTCACTCATTCACTCAGACCGCACAGCGGCAAATACTCACATAAATATTTATACAGAAAGGTAGAAAGAAAGTGGATAGGAACACATAAAATTTACAAACACAATGGTGGTGTGAAGATGAAATGATGGCCGATTCCAAGCAGAAAAAATTCGACTGGACCGGGAATCGAACCACGGACCTTTGGATGTCGCGTCCACTGCTCAGACCACCGAGCTACCCAGTCTACAAAGGAACTACTGGAATCGGCGGGGGTTTATATGAACGAACACTCCCCAAGGCATGACCCATGAGAGCGGCCAGTAGATGGCGCGCGGGCAGCTTTTCACCCACCGGAAGAGAGAGAATGACATACACAGAAGGCGAAATGAAAGAATAACTCAAGCACACAGACAGTGGTGAAAGATATAGAACAGGCGTTTCGGGGTACGCTAACCCAAGCAGTAAATAACGGGTCATTTACTGCTTGGGTTAGCGTACCCCGAAACGCCTGTTCTATATCTTTCACCACTGTCTGTGTGCTTGAGTTATTCTTTCATTTCGCCTTCTGTGTATGTCATTCTCTCTCTTCCGGTGGGTGAAAAGCTGCCCGCGCGCCATCTACTGGCCGCTCTCATGGGTCATGCCTTGGGGAGTGTTCGTTCATATAAACCCCCGCCGATTCCAGTAGTTCCTTTGTAGACTGGGTAGCTCGGTGGTCTGAGCAGTGGACGCGACATCCAAAGGTCCGTGGTTCGATTCCCGGTCCAGTCGAATTTTTTCTGCTTGGAATCGGCCATCATTTCATCTTCACACCACCATTGTGTTTGTAAATTTTATGTGTTCCTATCCACTTTCTTTCTACCTTTCTGTATAAATATTTATGTGAGTATATATATATATATATATACTTATGTGAGTATATATATATATATATATACTCACATAAATATAGTAGTATAGTATATATATATATATATATATACGTTGATGGATTGGAGTCAGCCATGTGGCGATGAACACACGATGTGGATAGGATGGAGGAGATAGACACACAAAAAAAAGAGACGATCACACTTACATAGCTAGCTTTCGGAACTAGTCCGTCTTCAAGGCGTATCACGGAACAAATGTCGTGTGCGCTGGTGAGGATAGGGGTAGGAGGGGCGGTAGGTTAGGGGAGTGGGGATGGGGGAAGGGGAAGGGGTTTTTCCCAGCGGTTGACGAACGGTTCTTGAAAAGGGGAAATTTTTACCAGTGCCTTGGCCGGAGAGAGCGGAAGGGGTCGCAGTGAGGGTGGGGGGGGGGGAGAGGGAAGGGAAGGGGGTAAATGGAAAACAACGGGGAGCGTGCGATTAATGTATTTTATTTAATCCGGGCGCGGCGTACGATTTTAGCAACCAGATTATGGCCTGCTCCTTCTGGCGCACTTCAATTAACGGGGCGTCCGGGGGAAGGGAGATCAATATTGCCACCTCAAAGCACTTGTCAAAGGACAAGCCATGCTTCCGCACATGAGTAGGGACGGGGAAAGTGGAAGATGGGTCTTTACAGGTGCACCGATGGTTATTCATTCTAATATTAATGGGTGTAATACATTCGCCCACATAAAAACCGGGACATAGTTTACATTGTAACACATAAACTAAGTTGTGGGAGTCGCAAGAGCCGGAGGCTTTGATGTCGAACGGCGTCTCTGTGTTAGGACTCTGAAATGAGGATAGGGGGCGAAACATGTTGCACGTTTTGCACCGTGGTTTGTTGCATCTCTGTGTGGTGGGACGGGGAGTGTCATTCGATGTACCCTCTCGCGAAGAATTGGAGCGAAGAAGATTGGCTAAGTTAGGTGGACGTCTGAAACATACTGTGGGGCATTTGGGTAGGAGATTGGCTGTCGATCTGTTAGTATCTAAAATTGGGAATAAGTCTTTGAGGATGGTCTTGAGTTTTTGGACGCCAGGAAAATATGTGATGTGAAGAATTAGGG
This sequence comes from Ceriagrion tenellum, assembly GCA_963169105.1. Taxonomy (NCBI): domain Eukaryota; kingdom Metazoa; phylum Arthropoda; class Insecta; order Odonata; family Coenagrionidae; genus Ceriagrion; species Ceriagrion tenellum. The sequence goes on from OY720632.1 coordinate 197,844,654, forward strand.
CGTCCAGGGGGGTGTCTTTTTTACGTGGGGTGAAATTAGCAGAGGAGGGTAAAATACGTTTTTTTAGCAGTGGCTCGGGATAATTTCTATTTGATAAAGAATTGTGAAGCTTATCAAGGTATTCATGAAGTTTTTCTTTGGAGTTGCAAATCCGGTGGCCACGGATCGACAGCGAATAAGGAATTGAGTGCTTAGTGTGTTTGGGATGGCAGCTGTTGTAATGCAAATACAGTTGTTTGTTGGAGGGCTTGATATGGACCGAAGTCTCAAAGGTGTTATTATTTGTGATGGAAATGTCACATTTCCATCTAAACAAAAATGCCTTCTCCTTCAATGACAAAATTTTCCTCCAAATCAAAGGTACTGCTATGGGCACAAGAATGGCTCCATCATACGCCAATCTCTTCATGGGCGCCCTAGAAGAGAAGTTTTTATCTCTGCAGTCCCATAAACCAATTTTCTGGGTCCGATTTATCGACGACATCTTCCTCGTCTGGACACACGGTCCTCAATCGTTGTCCACCTTCCTCTCTGACCTCAATTCCTCGTCTTCTGTCTCATTCACCTCCACCATCTCCTCCACCCACCTTACATTCCTTGATACTGAAATTTCTCTCTCTGAGAACAAATTTCTTGTTGCCAAACATGCCACTACTCACAATCTTCACTTCGACTCCTGTTTCCACCTCACCATCCTCCACGCCCTCCCCGCTGATGCTTCCAATACAGAACTTAGAACTACTGAGATGGCAATAATCTGGTTCTGCAAAGCTTTTTCCCACCCTGGACTCAATATTCTCCATTAGCTCTCTACTCCTCTCTGTTTATTGCCCCTGCCCCCCCCCCCATTCCCAACTTCCACCACTCACTTCCCCTCAACTGAGTTAGCCTGTCTTTACCTCCCCTTACTTGTCTCCGCCCCTCCATTACATTGTTGCTACTCCCGTCCCTTCCATGTTAGTCACCTCCCAGTCCCCTTTCATTATTTTGTTGCAACTTTCCCTCTGTTCAGTCAGCCAGGCCTAGGATCATTCACCTCGCTGATCATTCTGTTACTTTGTTGCTTCTAACCCCCCCTCCCCGCGCCTTCCCAGCTCTTGGCTCTTCCCAGTCCCCTATCATCATAACTTTGTATCAGCCTTCCCCCAGCCCCATCAGCCAGGCCCAGCACTATTAACCTCCCCAGTCCCCCCTCTCATAACCTCCGCTCTCCTACCCTCATTGGAGCAGTGCATTCTCTGTGTGACTGAAGAAGGGATAACACCCGAAACGTCTCTAAGTAAGACTCTCTCTTTACTTTCGTCTTTTTACCCCCTGTAAGTTTCCTCTTTAATTGTATATATATATATATATATATATATATATATATATATATATATATATATATATAAACAAAGGAGAATATAATGTTAATCACAAAGAGATAACAAAAAATAATTTCTCCGATCACTTTGGAAACGTATTAATGTATAGCAGGATATATATTTCTATTATTGGCACATATGCCGCATATGGTAATAATTAAAAAGTTTTTCCTTAAAAACAGACAGCAAGGAAGAATTTTTTATGTATAATGGCAAGGATTTCCAGAGATTAGAACCAGAGATGAGAAATGATTCAAGGTATATATTTGTCCGAGGTTCGAGGTAGGAGGAGTCAGTACTAGTGGTTCTAAGAACAGAGACTGATTTGGATTTGAACATAGAAAAGAGACAGACTGGATATTTGTTGCAGAAAAGAGTGAAGAGAAATGACCCAAGTAAATATTTTCTCCGATAAGAGATTTTAGCCATGACAAGTTGTGAAGGTGGTGGGAGATATGCTTGTCTTTGCAAAGGTTAAGGACAAATTTTGTGCAATAATTTAAAAGCCGCTGGAGCTTATTTTCTATTTCCAATGAAAGGTCAGTGTAGATCAAAGCGCAATAATCAAATGAGAGAAATATGAGCGTTGAGACGAGCATTTTATGGGTAGAAATGGGAAGAAGAGATTTGTGTAATTTAAACTGATATAAAGTTTTGTTCACCTTATTTAAGATTTTATTTATGTGATGATTCCACTAGAGGTTATTAGTTAACGTAATTCCAAGGTTTCTAATAGTGTCACAGTGCAGTTTCTAAAAGTTTTTCACCGACATCGTAGAATTTCGAGCCACTGTTAACGAATGAAAAATGTTGAAAATAAAATAAGATCACATTAAACCACCAATTGTAAGTGACCGTGCAAAGTTTCAATTTCCGATCTGAAAAAACACGTTTTGAATTTTGGCCTTTTTATTTCGATTTTAGCCCCCTTTGCGGAGGTTTCTCGTTGTTGCCAAGATTAAAATCTCTTTCAATTTCTTCCATTTTCCGATGTGTGTTGTTATGGGCTTCCCAGTTACCGTTTCACAATCGTGAAACCTTTTCAACCTGAAACTACCACGTGAAATACCATTCTTTTGTCTTTTACCCTTCGACCTATCTAGAATGACTTTGTAATGTCTGTCAAGTAATTTATGGTACAACGCGTTCGGACGTTAATGTTTCATCGTGAGGTAAAATTTTCATACAACTGAGACTTAACAAAGTTTTCTCACTTGAACTTCCTTCGTATATTTTCGCAGCTCATGCAGAATATCTGGTAATCTTTGGGTTTCTGCGAGTGTTTTTCTTTATTATTCTTGCGACAGCTTTACCGTGCTCTGCTGCCGGCTTCGTCGGGCATTTTAAACAACAATGGCCTTCTTTTTTATAAATAAACAAATTCGGCAATTGATGAATTTATAATTAATAAAAATAAAAATATATTCCAAAGAAGGGATTTCCATATATAAAGTATATTTTCTCACATAATTTGTCATGTTGTTCCATCATGATTTGTCCACTATCGTTCGATATATTATAATTTTTATCATTTTTCTATGTTTAATCATTAATTTTCATTACATTTCTATGAGTATATTTTCACTTAATTTTCTTTTTGTGGTTACGAAAAAACAGACATCCAGAGAAAAAACCACTTGTCAGGACGGAGAAAGAGGGCCTTCAATGCAGTTGTGATACCTATCATATATCTTATCAATCACAAGTCTCAGCGCCAATATTTAAGTCATTGATGACCGAATGTTGGCGCAAATTATGAATGTTCATTTGATGAATCGGAAAATATTGGCACTGTTAGAGATGTAGTTGAAGCAACAGTTCCTAGTAAATCTTAAAGGTTCGTCTTTGCCAATAATTAATTTAAGGTATCTTCCGAGAGAGAGAGAGAGAAAGGGAACTATTATTCCTGACTCCCTACAGAGCTTTGACCCAAACTGTGGATGGGATAAGGCATAGGAGTCATTACTACGATTTCTGGGTCAACAATTTTGGAATGGAACGAGCGGTTTTGGACTAACGAGAGTAGTAAACAAGGACTTTCGATGCGTTGTGAGGTCCAATTATGTTACCTGCTGCTTGCTGTCTTGGCTCGTCTCCAACTGGAATGCAAACGCTGGCGGATTCAGCCCTTTCCCCTGGCGGCGGCGGTTCCCATTGTCAACAAACTAGTGACATGTTGCACGGTTTTGCGTGCTGGACGCTTTGCAACTTATATCCTTCGAGCATTTTTTTTCTCTGGCCTCACTTAAACCCGTCGTATTATTTAAATAACGCGTGTATAATGCGTTGTGCCGTCTCGTCACTCAGATACAAATGTGCGAAAATAATATTATTCCTAGGCAATACGTTCTAAAAAAAACTTAGTGAATGTGGGTTGACGGTGAGGCCGCCATTAAATATTATCCTCTGAGTACCTTTCAAAAAACATAAGAAGGCCTAAAGGCGAAGCGGCATGCATTGGTTGTAGTTGGTAGCGGCACTGAAGCTTTGAAAACAAATGAAGCAATATTTTCCGTCACCAAAATTGTGTGGTGTGTAATTGATATGATCGAAGTCACATCCAGTGTTCCTCAAGGAAGTGTGATAGGCCCTCTTTTATGCATTATTTATATTAATGTTCTAAGTTCTAGAGTTTGCAGTAAAATACGATTATTTGCAGACGATACAGTTATCTACCGTGAAATGAACGAAGACTTTGAATCTCTGTCATCGGACCTTAACAACGTTCATTCGTGGTGCCAGAAGTGGAGGTTAGAATTAAATATAAGCAAATGCACCACGGATTCACTTCCTGCGAAATTCATCAGAAAAATACCATACCCATACTGTGGGGGGGGTAAACATAAAATCTTCAGATACAGTAAAATATTTTGGAAATACCTTAACTTCAGATATATCGTCGGGAACACACACGAAAAACATATATGGCACAGCATTAAAGAAACTAGGTTTTGTTAAGCGTGTAATAGGAAGGTCCTTGGATGGAAAAAAATGGGATACTACTTCGCTCTGGTTAGGCTACACCTCGAATACGCAGCGAGAAGTTGGGACCCTGGTCAAAGAGATTTAACCGAAAAAATTAACAAAATACAAAGAAAAGCAGCACGCTTCGTTAAAAACTGCTACGAGCGTACATATCGTGTCTCACTACTCATAGAGGTATTAAGATGGGAGCCTCTAGAGACTCGGAGGCTATACGCTAGGCTTAGGTTGCTTGATAAATTCAGAACTGATATATTTAAGAGCGATATACAGAATATTATCATGACTTCTCACTACATCTCTAGGTCTGACAGACGCGATAAAATAAGAGAGATACACTGCCGAACAGATAGGTACAAGAACTCGTTCTTTCCGCGCACAATAAGAGACCACAATAAAAATTAAGCTCACTAAATACACTCCTATAATACATGTCCCCATTTCATCTCCAAAAACTTACACCTTTACACGGCTTGTGACCTAACACCCTCTGCCACACGCCTATGCGGCGGCTCTCGGGGTATTGTGCAGATGTAAATGTAGAAATTGCAGCTGTTGAAATCCCGTCACTTTCAATCCAAGTCCCTTGGGCCCAATGCTCGTGGAAACTTTTCTGTCGCGTTCCACTCGTGCATCAATTCATTGCATATGTGTAATAAGGATTTAAATAAATGCGATGCGATTATAAGTATGAGTCAAAATAATTGTTGCAGCATAAATAAGAGCCAATCTAATTTCCTAGCTAATCATGGCCAATTGTGAGTCTAGTAAGCGCAGTGAGGAAACGTTATTAGCAAAACGCATAGTTCCGTTTCATTCTCACGAAATTCATCTGTACTGATTGCTGTGTCCAGAACTGCTGCCAGAGGTTATTTCGAGGGCATAAAACGTGGTTGCCTATTATAGTGAAACTAATAGTTGACTCCAGCCAGTAGCTCTATTTAGTAATTTGTTAGGACATAGTTTTAAAGGAATTGACTTTCTTAAGTACTGAGCTCAGTATTTTGAAATTGCATAACGGACAGAGATAATATTTAGAGGAGGAAGTGAAATTCGCAGAGAATCGAATGGATTAGGGCAAGCCATGGCAATTCCAACTTTGTTATATTACTCAGCATGCATGTTATTTCCGTTCTGGTTCCATAAAACAGCGAGTCTTTATCACATTGCATTGCGTAGTAACTCCGTCTACATAAAACAATGACAATCAACAAACAACTGTATTTAAATTGTTCTTTTTTTCTGGATTCATTCCGCGATGTATGTTTTAAGAAAACAACAATATTTCGCTGTTAACTTCAAGTTCGCTTCAGTTAACCTGATGAAGCTGGAAGGAGGACCAGCGAAATATTGTTGTTTTCTTAAAACATACATCGCGGAATGAATCCCGAAAAAAGGAACAGTCAACACTGCATCCGCGGAAGCCTACGAGCTAACTGTATTTAAGCATCTGAAATCAATGATAAAACTAACAAATAAATTCACAATTTAAAAACCATGATTCAAGAGGCGTTCTTAAAATTTAAGTTACGAGTGTTCATATCATTTACTAGCTGTTGTGCCCATTAATTCTCAATGGGAGGGATAAGAGTAAAGATGCACAAGTACATAGTAGTTCTATAAACAAATAAAGTTATTATACCTCCCAAAAGTTATCCAAATGGTGACTGCATTGACATTCAAATATGAATTGATTACGTATAGCAGCAACAACTCCGCTTCGAAATCGCTGTCTCTCGGTGACTCTTCCACACATCAATTATTTCGCAGCCGAATCAAAGCAGCTAAGGCGGTGACGTCCTCAATATCACTTAGAAACTAAAGCCCGTTCAGCGACACCTCACCCCGTCAATTTATTGATATCTCAAAAATGGAGACGCGGATAACGCTAATTGCCCAGTTACAATGTCACGCTTCGCTTTTAATTTATCAGCCATTCATTTAAGGTCAGCGACTGAGAAACTTCTTTTATATGAATTTAAAAAAATCTTATGTTATCTTACTAACTTTTCTTTTGAATGGTTTCGTTTTAAAAGAAAGCACAAAAGATAGTCACCATCAAAAAAGGTTAAATAACTGAAGACCGAGAAACAATTTTTGATTACCAAATGATGCAAATGAAAATGGCAATTCGGTTCATAAGAGGATGTTTTATCTCATTAGACCTCATGGCATTCGTATAGTTTTACTTATAAAATGAATATATTTACTCACCATGACTTGCTTTAGGATTTATTTACTTATTAAATTTTCCCCAATTAGTCGTTAAATAATGATGCGTATCATTATTAAGCCAGTTCACTGCATTTTTTTCCGAACCAGTAAAATTCGGTCATTATGGCGGAGGGGTTTTGGTACTGTTCACTTGTTTTTTACGAGTGATTGCTCTTTCCCTTACTTCAGGGGTCCAATCTTTGCAGAGGAGGAAATTGCTCACAAGACATCTGATCCCTACTTCAGTGTGTTGTAGAGGGCATTTCAAGTTTAGCACTCAATCTGTCGAACGAGTCGTTAAACTGTTGACCCCTTGGCGCCTTCCGCTAAGAACAGGCTAAAGCCAACACCGATTCTCTCTACACTATTGGTGGTCATGAAACAACTTTTTTCGGAATTCAAAGTTCGACACACGGCATAATGTAGCCCCCATCTTATCCGAGAAACAGAGGTAAAATATTATTTCGGTAGGATGACTTCTCGCGGTACCACCAACGCAGGTTCTCCTTAGGGCAGGCAACCCGCAATTCACGCCCTCTTTTCACAGTATTTCTGCTCTAAATGACACGATGTCAACATTTTGTTCAGTCTAAGCTGTGCCGGTCATGTCAGTAACTGTGGAGGTGATTATTATAGGTCTCGTGATTTTGCCGTAAATGTCATTAAAATGCAAATTAACGTGAAAAACGGAGAATATTGCTTCATTAATGATTTGTAAGTAATGCTTCATTTATGTATTCGATTTAATTATTGTAGTTTGACACACTCGTATGGGCACGTTAGTTCTCATGAGATCCTTCCTTCCCTACTAGGAAACCCCCCACCCCCTCTACCACCGTCCTCCAGCACCCCTTCCCTCTATGTTATGCCTACTGAGGCACATCAACGCCCTATGCTGGCTATATCGTCTACGGAAAAGGGCTTATAGGTTCAATATTTTGCAGCGCTTTTCTCACTCAAAGGACCGCTGCCACTCCAACCCTTAGGGTAACCCAGAACACACTCCGTGAAAGTGTCTGCCACTTAAGTTACGCCCATACCCACCCACACGAACACGATTCATTACTTACCAGTCATACAGTGTTCTTTTTTGGATCCAAACTTGGATATTTGTTTACTGGGTTGGATTTTCTGTCAGATGTTTCCGTCCATTTCGGTAGGTGTTCTTATGCTTCCCAGTGATCTAGAGATCTTGTTTACATGTCTTTCGACGGCTTGAGTGTAGCAGGGTAAGTCCGGGATCTCGATACGTCTGTCTTCCCTCTGTCTGGTTGGCTACCATTGATTCAAGCTCCGTTTCCGAGTTTCCGTGACCATGCCGGGATCGTTAACTGAGTTCCCCTATCACTAAGGATCCTCATGTACTTCCTTACGCCGGGTATATATCTTTCAAATATTACCCTTTAAACTATCCTTGTATTAGCCAGCCTAATGGGATAAAATCGGATGAATTTAGTAAATCCGTCAATTGTAGTAAAGATATACTGGTGGCCGCATTGCCCCTTGGGTAGCTGACCGACAATGACAAGACATAACAGGTCGCTTTTTCATTAAGGGACTACCGTTTGCATTTCCACTGGTGTGAGACAGCTAGGTATTTTAAATCACCGGCTTACGTCACACGTCGCCGACATTTTGCGATTCTTCTTTCGCAATTATGGACAGGTGAATTGTTCCGCCAACAAAAGTACAAATTCGCCATTCCCAGATGTCCATACATGATAAACGTTTGTCGTATCAGGTGGGCTAACAGATTCCTCAAGATGCAGTATTTCCATCGTCACCTCCTCAGTCGGATCAACCCCTTTTCCGTCAGCTGATATCCTTGGCTGGATCCGCCCCTCTTCAACTCGGTAATGATTCTCCCTAAACTGGAGTCCCGTTTTTGTAGTGCCAACAAGTCGCGTAATTCTGTAATTAACTCTGCGTATGGTTTCCCTACCACATCATTCCAATAATTGTTTTTAAAGTGGGAAGCTCTTCTTTCTTACTTGCATTCCATGGATGTCGGCTCAATATGTCTGATACAACATTGTCCTTACCCTTGCAGTACATTATCTTTATATTTTACCCGTGGATACTCTCTATCCAACGTGCTGGGGTTTTATTCAAGAGTTTGCATTGAAATAAGAAGGATAATGACTTATGAACGCTTATTACATAGGTTTATACACCCAGGATGAAGATCCTGTATTTGTTTAGGGCATAGCTGATGGCAGTTCATTCTTTCAGCGAGCCCAGCCCTCTCAGTCCTTGCCCTCTCAGTGCAATCCTGCCCTCTCAGGCAGCAGCTAGCGAAATAGACAACCCTTTCCTCTCCTTCCTCATCCTTCTGAAATAACCGACTCGCGATGGCGTACCGACTGGCGTCCATCTGCGAGTAGTGAGGTCTCCTTAAGTTAGGGTGGTCTGCCATCACCGATCTGCACATTTCGTCCTTTATCCTGTCGAATGATGTTTGGTATGCCTCCGTCTACTCCCATTTCCTTTCTTTCTTCGTGAGTTCATCAAGTGGATACGTCATCTCAGCATGATTTGCAGTCTTTGCATCACAAAGGATAGATGAACAAGATGTTCGCGAAAAATTGTTGAAATGATCAATAAATCATCGAAGAAGTTTAAACAGTAGCCACGTCCTCCATCTCTTAGAGCTATATCTAATGCTCTTGTAAGTGCTGCGCTACTAATCCAGCAGCCCAACGGAACTCGTGAAAGTTGATAAATCCTCGCCTCAAACATAAAAGCACAGTATTTGCATGACATAGGGTGTAGCTCTACCTAATTAAATATCTTTGTAAGGCCCAACGATGTCATGAATTTTGCTCCTGCACAATCTTAAAATAATTCCGGGGCGGTTCGAGATGTGGCGTAGTCCGGTTAAATTCTTTTATTGGTTTCCCTCACGTCGATGCACAATCATATGGTCCCTTCCTTCTTCGCTACGCATGCTAGGGGAGAGATGTATCTTGAAGAACCCCTTTCAATGACCTCCTGGACTAGCAATAGGTAGATAGCTTCTCTAGCTTGTTCCCTAAAATTTAGTGATACACTATATCCCAAGTGATACACTATATCAAGCCCAAAACCAAATGACTAGGCGTGTCTCCTATTTTGTGTCTCAATATTTAGTGCCTAAGAAACAAGGTTAAAGCTCTTGAAGCTGCTGTCAGTTCTGTGAACTATGGCATCATTTGTATTATTGAGCATTGGTTATGTGATGATGAAGTGAACTTATATAACGTTAATGGTTTCAGTATAGAGGGGCTCAAAAAAACCGAAATTCGAAAAAGTTAAGGGGAGGTTTTCTCATCGCGTGCTACTTTCCAATACAAGCTTTTTGACACCTCGCGCGACACAATCCGACCACCGGAAGGGGTCCCGCAAGGCTCCCGAAGTAAGCAACCCGCCAGACCTAAAAAGCGTGCGGCGGCGGCCCACCTGAAGGCCCATACGTGGCTAAGTATTCGTCTGACAAAAACATTTTAAAGAACAAAAGTTCTCGGAGATGTCAAGTTACGTTAGTTTCCAAGCAAAAAATTACAAATTTTTTAATTTTTAAAAATTTTATTTTTTTTACAGAAAGAATAATTATGGTTATTTATGAGGACACACTAATTGAGTTTGTTACGCTTTCTATCCTCTGCCACAGTTAACAGAAGCTATTGCCTCTTTTCCTCATCATTTGCTAGTTTATTCCCCATCAGAAACCGGGTCACTAATTGAACAGCACGTTCTGCACAGTCATTGACAACTTTAAAGTGTGTGACAATTTTCTGGCCTCTTAAAAAATCTGGGTCCTGCTTCCATTGAGTGGGGTTTTTTGCCAGGAAACTAGTAGAGATTTTAATGGCTTTGAAAAACTTAAAAGACTCTTTGGATGCGAAGTTTTCAAGGCGTAAGTCCACAACATTATTATGAAGTGTCACGTCAGCACGAATGGGAGCATCACTGGGACATTTCCTGTTTCGCATAGCAGCAACAATCCCCTTTTTGTGTTCACATGTCACATCGTCATCAAATAATGAAAGGCAAACGAGTTTCAAACTTTCAGTATCATATGCTACTCTTGCCATAAAATTTTCATCACATTCTGTTTATAAAGCAACTAAAACTGAAGTGAACAAAAATGTCTGGCAGAGACTCAAGAAAGAGTACATAAGTAAAATTAAGAGTGCTAAACTGATATGGAATCTTAATTTCATTAGTGATGCTGACAACCAGACCAAAGCAGCCTGGCAAGTTATTAACAAGGAAATTGGGCAGTCAGACATAATATCTCAACTACCATTTAAGCCCGATAATCTAAATCAATTTTTTATCGAGTCTATCAATGAGCTGATTTCAAAAATTGCCAGTTCTCCAGCAACGGCCTCCCAGTTTTTTAATAACCTATGTTTTACCCCTTCACCCTTCAAATGTAAATGGATAATACCCACGGATATCAGAAAGGTAATTAAAAACTTAAAAAAGTCCAACTGTAAAGATATTTATGGCTTATCAAGCAAACTACTCCATGATATTAGAACTATTATTGATGAACCCCTATCTATTATATTCAATTCCTGTTTCCAATCGGGTATTTTCCCCAAGGCTCTAAAAATCTGCATGTGTTCTCAATAAAGCATTTTGATTGTGTCGCTCAACCAATCCTATTCCAAAAGTTGCATCACTGTGGTATCAGGAACATAGAATTAAAGCTCCTTGAATCTTATCTGTCGGATGGTTTCAAATGTGTGTGCATTAACAAGAATCGATCGTCACCTCTTGAACTTGAACATGGTGTCCTTCAAGGTTCTGTCCTCGGTCCCTTGCTGTTTTTACTCATGATAAATGACCTCCCTAAGAATGTCCCATGCATGTCTTTACTATATGTATATGACACTACTTTTGTTCAAAATGTAAAAGACTTGTCGAATACAAACAGTATTTCAAATTCTGAATTGTCAGTAGCTCAAAATTGGTTTTCTGCGAATGGGCTTGCTTTAAACAATGATAAAACTCAAATAGCATTATTTTCACTTAGCCCACAAATAAACCACAATCAAAGTCTCAGGTTACTTGGCTTTGAACTTGACTGCAAACTAAAATGGGATTCTCATATATTTTCTACCATTTCCAAGCTATCCAAAGTAACTTATATGCTGCGGAAACTGAAACTCCTACTACCAATAGACTACCAGCGGCAAAATTATTTTTCCCTTTTCCATAGTAATCTGACATATGGCATAGAATTATGGGGTCATGCTCCCAACTCAAAGGGTGTTTTCAAGATGCAAAAAAGGGCAATTAGAATTATTTCAGGTTCGCACTCAATGGACAATTGTAAACCTCTTTTTTTAAACTGGGTATTATGACCCTCTATGGTCATTATATTTATAAAGGTGTATGTGAAGTGAAAGAAAAGCTGAGCTCATTGGAGACAGGAGCCAGCTATCATAACCACTTCACAAGAAAAAAAGACAATTTAGTGGTGCCTCACTTTAGACTATCCAAAAGTGCCAATTGTTTTAATGTACTTAAACTTCGATTTTTTTAATATACTGCCCCGAGAGGCTAGGTTTGTCAGCCTGTCGAAGTTCAAATGGACCTTAAAGCGTTGGCTTTTGTGTAAAACATTCTATTCATTGCAGGAATTTGAGGAGTGTGATACTTCAGACCTCACATTTTAATTCCTGATTTCCTTTTATATATTTTTTCATTTGTGTTCTTACTTTTTATGCCTCTTGACGATGACCATTGCATTGTATTTGCTTAATGTCAAATAAAAATTATTATTATTATACTTCTGCAACTTTTCCCTCCGAGTCCCCGGCTAACATCGGGTTTCGTTGCCGTCATAATGGCCGAGAACTCGAGAGGGGCGGTGCAGAGTTCGTAACCACTTCCGATTAACCCATCGGATCAGTGGCTACGCTGCGTTCGGGTCGTGCGCACGAAGCAGACGGAGCGACCCCAAGAGGACGGCCTTCTGCATGCGGGCTGCAAGTGATTCCGCCTGTGCCACGCAAGCAGGAATACACTTATTGCTCTGTATCAGCGAGCCCTTGATTCCACCGAGCACACCTATGACTAGGACTACTAGTTTTACACAGTGTCCTGAGTACATCTGCCGAAATTCGAACAGCAGGGCTTGATATTTCGTCAGTTTTTCCACCTCTTTCGCGTCCAAGTTCGTATCGGCCGGAGCCAAAAACTCAATTACGAACATGGAACGTGTTAGGCGGTCGAGGAGAACGATGTTAGGCTTGTTCGCCTCCAACTGCCTGGTGGTGGGGAATGAGTAATTCCATCAGATTTTTATTTTGTCGTTCTCCACGACGGACTCAATATCTCCAGGGGCATAGGGCAGCACGTGTACTTCGTTGATGCCGTAATGATGTCGGAGGTGGAAATACAACACCCGCAGAGCTGCGTTGTGCCGAGCTAAATACGCTGACTGCGCGTAATAACTGCAGCCGGAGAGAAGGTGACTCAAAGTCTCCGGCTTGGCTCGACACGCTCTGCATCTCGTGTCCGCCAGCTCCGCCTTGAATATAATTAGGCGGTACACGAGAGTGTTGATGACACCATCCTGGCACGCGAGAACGAAACCCTCTGTTTCGGACCTGAGACCCGCGGAACGAAGGAAAGCAAACGTCAGCTCCTTCGATAGCCCATGTTTTTCCAGGTTTCGGTAGAAACATCCATGCATGAGTTTATCGGTATGTGTCTTGAGGAAGGTCTTCTGCTCAGCCTTTTTGACCTCGAGCTTTAGGACGTCTGCCCTCAGTGACACGATTGACGTGCCACTATCGTTACCGTCGGATGACAGGTCAAAGTCCAGACCGATTTCGTCCGCTGTCCTCTTCGCCGCCTGGAAGAGGAACGCCCCCACCCCGGCACCTTCGTGCTCCCTTACGAGAGTGAGCTGGGGGTCCGTTCTGTTGAACTCACGGAAAACTGTACCCAAGACAATTATGTTATGTAGACACTCCAGGCTCAACAGACCTCTACCGCCTACACTGCCAGGGAGATACAATCTGGCGACGGAAAATTTCGGATGAAGACTTCTATAGATGGTCAGCATCTTCCTCGTTCCCCGGTCGAGGTTTTGCAACTCGTTGACATTCCATTTCATGCATCCGAAGGTGTACATCAGTGTCGAAACAGCGAACATGTTCGTGGAAAGAACCTTGTTCTTGCTAGACAGCTGAGAACTCCGATTTTTCCGAGAGTCTGTCTGTACTTGGCGGTGAGTCTTTCCTTTACTGCTGCTACCTCCTGCATTCGACGCTACGGGACGCCGAGGTATTCGTAGCATTCGTCATCTTGCAGATGACGAACCACGTTCCCGTCAACCAGTTGCGAGTCTTCTTTGACCTCCGATATTCTTCCTTTCGCCAGGTGGATGGATGCACACTTGTCCAATCCGAATTCCATCCCTATAGCCTCCCTTTATTTATGTACGGTGTCCAATGCAGTGACCAGTTGTTATTATTAGTATTATTATTATTGAATTATTCACTTCTAAGCCTTTTTAAGGGCTGGGAAGTATTCACCTATCCCGGGTGCAAGGCACCAAAGGGATTAGGCTCAAGTACTGTTTTAATGTTCATTTAAAACTCTTGGTACTAAGGAACACGTATTAATTATTGCGGTTTTTTGAATTTTCATGTTTAAATGATTTAAATGATGATCTATTCCTATTGTTTCCAGGCTTTTGTGCAGATTTTTTGGTATTACACCAGTCGCGGATATTATTATTGGTACAATTTTAACTGTTTTTTGGTTCCATATTTATTTTATTTCTTCAGTCAGAGGAATATATTTCTGTAATTTTTCTTTGTATTTAGCGTCTAATTTTTCTGTATTTGGAATGGATACATCTATTAAGTATGTTCTCCGGTCTTGTTTTAATTGACGAGTTATATCCGGTCTATTGTTTGGGCGAGGACGGTCCGTATTATTATTATTGTTATTATTTTTAATTTACTTTCCAGATGAATTCTTTCTCTTCGTTATCCTCAATAGAATACTGACTCCCTCGGGCGTATCTTTGGAAATTTCTTCATAATTGTACATCATCTCCACCAACTCCTGTTTATTCTTTTCGGATAATTCTGGTATACCGCCTAAGCTGTCTGCTAGGACCTTCTGGATGATATTTTCTTCCTTCTCTTCTTCAATGTCTTCATCTTCCTTCTGCCTCTCCCCTTGTGTAAGCATTGCCAATCGTAGTGATCCGAAGCTCATTCTTCTAAATGGGCACATTGCCGCTTCACCTCCCTTTGTTATTATTAGAGTGCGCGCTTGATAGTTGATTTTCGCCGCTAAGATCATGTGTGTATCAGTGCCGACCAATACAGGGCTGACTCACCCTGGCATGATAATACAATTTTAGTTCCATTGCGATCCCTTCCAATTTCACGGATGAGGAAGTATCTACTTCCTCATCCGTGTACCTCTTTTGCCCGCTGCTCCTAATATTTGAATCCCTTGCCCCGGGAGCACCATTCTGTTTATAAAATTCTATCAGTTAGCTTCATAAAATGATTCCCTAATGCAGGTTAGTTCGGAACCTGAGTCTATCAATAATTCAGCCTTTATCCCATATGTTATCCTTTATATGCCATAAAGAAGAACTTGACAGGGGTTCAGAAAGAAGAGGATAGAGAGAAAGTCTTACTTTGGACGTTTCGGGTCTTAGCCGTTCTTCAGCCGTAGAGACAGTGTTACTGCTTAAATGAGTGATGGAAAGGTGAGGTTATAAAAAGGGGAACGGGGAGGGTTAATGATGCTGTGCATGGCTGACTGGGCATAGGGAAAAGTTGTGACTAAGTAAAGATGATGAAAAGGGACGGGGAGGGGACTAGAACTTGGAGGGAACGGGGGGAGGAGTGGAGTTGCAACTAAGTTACAGAGCAATTTTGAAGGAGGGGCGGTGACAAGTAGGGGGGAGGGAAGGAGTAGAACGACTGGCGGGTAAGGGGAAGTTTGTGTGCCAGTTGAGAGATGTTGGGAAGGTGGGGGGCAAAGAAACAGAGAGTTAATTGAGAATATTAAGTCCGGGGGGGGGGGGGCATAGGATTTACTGTACCAGATTATTGATATCTCACTTTTCCTGAGCTCTGTATTTGAAGCATCAGCAGGGAGGGAGTGGAGGATTGTGATATAGAAACAGGAGTCGAAGTGAAGATTGTGGGTTGAGGCATGTTTTGCAACTATAAAGTTGGGAGGAGAGGATCTATGGCCGTTCATACGGATGGACAAGGGATTACTAGTTTCCCCGGCGTAAAAAAGGGGCATAATTTACACCGAAGGAGATGTGCTAAATTAAAAGAGGTGCAGCTGCCACGGCAAGAGATTGAAAATGGGGTCGGGTTGTTAGGGCTTTGGAAAGCAGAGAGGTTACGTATTAGGGGGCAGATTTTACAGCAAGGTCTATTGCAGGGAAAGGTACCAGGGACTTGAGGAGGAAAAATGGTCAGAGGGGATTGACGGGGACGTAGAATATTGCGCAGGTTGGCTGGTCTTTTGAAGGTGAGGGTAGGGCATTCGGGAATTAAGTCTGCGGTAAGTGGGCTGTCGCGAAATATAGGGAACAGTGATTTGAGGGTGAGGTTACCTCCATGAAGTCCCGGAATGAATGCGGTGCAAAGATTTAAGGGCGTTTCGGGAGTGGGTCCAGGATGAGGAGTATAAGGTGTGGTGGAGGGTAGGATGGAAATATCAAGGAGAGGGGAGGGGTAGCCGCGTTTAAGGAGAGCATTTTTTAAATTTTGAAGGTGGTGGTCGAGAGAGTTTTTGGAGTTGCAGATTCGCACGAACAGATAGGGAGAATGGAATGGATCGTTTCGTATGGTAAGGGTGGCAGCTGTTAAAATGGAGATATTGTTGACGGTTGGTGGGTTTGATATGCAGGGAGGTAAGAAATTTGTTCTCAGAGAGAGAAATTTCAGTATCAAGGAATGTAAGGTGGGTGGAGGAGATGGTGGAGGTGAATGAGACAGAAGACGAGGAATTGAGGTCAGAGAGGAAGGTGGACAACGATTGAGGACCGTGTGTCCAGACGAGGAAGATGTCGTCGATAAATCGGACCCAGAAAATTGGTTTATGGGACTGCAGAGATAAAAACTTCTCTTCTAGGGCGCCCATGAAGAGATTGGCGTATGATGGAGCCATTCTTGTGCCCATAGCAGTACCTTTGATTTGGATTTGTGTGCTGGAAGGTAGGTGCTTGTGTTCCCGGAATGAGGGAGGGGAAGAAAAAGAAAGGTAATTCAGCGATTAGTTAGTCGGATGGAACACGAAAAAATCTCACGGTCGGGGTGAAATTGATTTTCATGAGGAATACCGCCCAATAGTGGTTGTGGGGAATCGAGAAGTTATTTCGTGATCCTTTTCAAATTCTTTAGCGATGACGTGGATAGGGTAAAACGATTTAAGAAAAATCTGTATGCTAAAGAAGTAGTTTAGATAACAATTTATTATGCCTTGATAGACAAAACATGCGAATAAATGCAATAAAAAACGAAAATGGCGCCAACAGTGGCAAAAACTGATGGAACATATTACTACACTAAACCTAACCCAAGCAAAAATAACAATCGAGCATAGAGAAAAAAACTTCTAATGAATAGCATTACATTAGCGATCCTTTTTCATTTCATTGGTGTAACGATATTCGTTTACGTTTGTTAGGAAAATTTTAGCTCTTACATTTGCTATCATTAACCGGTAACATGAGGGATCACAAAATAAATGCCACAGTGAGGCAGATAAAAAACATAAACGCACAAAAGGGAAAATACTCACACAAAGCTCCTGATATTTCGACGATGAAGCGCTCGTCCTTTTCAGAGAAGAGTTAAGGACTGAGGGAGAAGGAAGTATGGTGGCGGATAGGAAGGAAGGAGGGGAGAAACAGATGGGAGAGGAAGTGAGGAAAGTAAGGGAAAGGCGGGAAAGTGGTAAGAAAAAATAGAATTTAAAAGAGAGAGGCTAGTAGTCCTATAGAAATCTCATGTTAGGAATAAAATAAGAGCCTGTGATCATTATTAATTAGGAAGTACATGCCATTTTTGGTTACAGTGATGATTTCTTTGCAAAGGGTTGAGAGATGGAAACTGTTTGGTTTTATTTAACAATCCCTTTCCCCTGCCGCCCAATTTTCCCCATTTTCTCTTCTCAATGGCCCAATCGCCCACAATCCCCAATCTCCCGGATCGAATACATTTCCTCGTGGCATTTCCCGTATCTCTTCGACTCTTACTCGGGCATGATGGCAAAAAATGTTCAAAATTGGCATAGAAATGTTGTCTTCATATTTCTATCATTATAACATGGAATTGTTAATCACAGTGGAAATCCTTCTCCTCATAATAGAGCAGTAGAACATTACTGAATTGGTTTATTTGAAGGAAATGAATAGTAAAAAATTATTTAACCATTATATGATTTTATTAAATGATCACCCTTATGGATTTTTTCGGTCTCTAAATTTTCTTTCCAAATGGCGTTTGTCGTGTTTACAAATTGCTGCATTCCTGCAGTCGACTGAGCGCCATTGTCCTAGGCGCACTCGGTTTGCTCACCCCATTCTCCCTAATTGAGGCAGAATAGTTACGCATCTTGATCGGGCGATGCCCAGGTGAAAACGTTTTTTGGTTTTTTGCTCATTTCTAGCATCGGCGGCATGTCGTCACGACGACATAGTCAATTTTAATGGATTTCCATTTGATTTTTGCAGGAATGAGAAGTTCTACACGTGCTGCGATGAGCCATACCTGGACATCACCTTCAACATCACGATGCGGCGGAAAACCCTGTTCTACACGGTCAATCTCATAATTCCTTGCATGGGTATTTCGTTCCTCACTGTCCTCGTATTCTACTTGCCATCGGACAGCGGCGAGAAGGTAAGGGTTCAGCTCATTTGGAGATCGTACGTACTTTCAAACATTCCACTGACCATTGTTCTTTCCCGTATGCATCCAGCCATTTTTGAGTTGATTGCTTGATTCTGAATTGGAGAATCCGTCATCATGTATTCTTTGTCAAGTAGCAAACCATCAACTCGAAGATCTTTTCTCGGTTTATGTCGTAATAAAGGCTCCCTTTTTTTACTCTTATTTTTAAGTTTTTACGTTGACAGGAAGATATAGTTTCTGGCGTTATTGTTACATAATAACGACCAATTCTTTCAACTACAAAGTCTTGGACCATTTCACAAAGCTGGGAGAATGATGAAATTAAAGGCCAAAAAGTCTTCGGCATCTGAAGTAATATGAAATAAATATAGGGGAAATTGTGACTTACTGGAAAGGAATTGCTTGACTTTTCTGATAAGTAGTTTCATTAGAATGAGGTAAATTACGATGAATTGCAAAGACATAGTTCATATTCCTAACGTGGGTATTTATTTTTGATGGTAATAGATATAGATATGTTCTTAAACATGTTTTACATAAATCCTGGCAGTAATGTCCATTGATTCTAAGAGGGGGGATAAGAGTAAGAAATAATATACATGGTAGGTAGTTTGATGCATACAGAATATAATATTGATTCCCATTTATAATCTAAACGGTGACTCCTTCAACATTCAAATTCATGAGTATACAAATGGATTGTTGACTCGTCACCAAAAAATGTTGCGCAGAATTCCGCAAAGGAACAACTTTGTGGATTTTGGCGCTGACTAGTGATAAAAGACGGCAGTTCAAATGTAAATGCTGTCGTCAGATCGTAAATAAAAACGTCTTACCGGTTAAATTCACCAGTAATCATAATGCAGTGGATGGAAATGTAGTGCCACACGCGAGATGTAATTACACACTTTTTGAATATGGTCTGGTCCACAAATATATTTAATTCCTCTCTAAATTTAATTTCAAAAATACACAATCAACTTCTTAGCACTTCGTGAATATCGCTCTACGGCAATTTAATAATAATGCGAGATGAAAAGACGGATACAAGATCACAAAACCAAGATCGGACAATATCATCGATGGATAAGGGATTGCGCCAATAACTGTCATTTTAGCGTTCTTTGTAAGTCACTTCCTACTCTTAAGAGTAGAAGAATCAAAAGGCAATAGCAAATGAAGGAGAGATTGTTGAACCTATTCCTAGGCCATACACGAATAGTAGGTTACACATTAACATCCACATCAATCTATCCTTCAATCATACCTTCTCATTGCTAAGGCTCTCAAGATATAACAAAGCAATAAAATGTATCTATAAATTTGCAATCAGTAAAGTAAGATCCGCACAACAGAGAAAAGACACTCTCACACACTTCCTGTTGTAGATATTTCCTCTCTAGCATTTAAAAGTAACTGTTAGGTCCCAAAAATAGCCAGCTAATAATAATAAATCACAGCATCAAGTACTTCATGTCTCTTCAATTGTTATTGAATATTCACCACAGTCTCACATTAACAACAACCAACAACGGCCATTTACGAGTCATCACGAGAGAAGACTTTTTCTGGGTAGCGCCAAGGATTGGGTGAACTAAATATGAAAATTTAGGCAACACGTTACCTAGGCAACGATGCCAAACATTTGAATTCATTATGTATGTTCATGCGTAAATTGATTACGTATAGCAGCAACAAAACCGCTTTGAAATCCCTGTCTGCTCAGTGACTCTTCCCCACATTAATTTCTTCGTAGCCGAATCAAAGCGGCTAAGGCGATGGCGATCTCAATATTCAAACGTATATGGATAAAATATAGCTGCAACAATATCACTTCGAAACTAAAGCCTGTTCAGCAACAAGTTGCCCTGTCAATTTATTGAGAACTCAACAATGGAGACGCGGATAACACTAATAGCACAGTTACAATGTTACGTTTCGCTTTTAATTAATCAGCTTTAAGGTTAAAGTCAGCGACTGAGAAACTGCGAAATTTAGATTTTGTAATATCCTATTCGAATGGTTTCTTTTAAAAGAAAACAAAAAAAGGTAGTCACTATCAGAAAGGTAAATAACTGAAAATCAAAAAACAATTTTTGATAAGCAAATGATGCAAATGAAAATGGCAATTCGGTTCAGAAAGCAATGTTTTATATCATAGACCTTATGGCATTTTCATATTTTTACTTATAAAATGAATATATTTACTCACCATGTCATTTTTTAACGTTTATTTACTTGGTAGATTTTCCCCGATTAGTCGTTAAATGATGCATATCATTAAGTCATTTCACCGCATTTTTTTCCGAAGCAGTGAAATATGGTCATCATGGTGGAGAACCCAAAATGGTCATCGCCTAAATGATACTTAGCCTCGCTCTCGAGCCATCTATTGATCATTCGAAGTTGTGAAGATACGGTGCGATTTCGGAGCGAGTAATGAAACGTCTCAATGCTTTTGATACAAGTCTGTATTATTCAAGAAATACACCAACAATAACCTCTCAAGTTAATGTAAACAACCCGTTACTATACATAAGATTATGGTTTTTGAGCAACATTCCAACAGGAGTAAACATGAGCAGCAAGGATATACATTTTACATTAATTCTCGTGAGGGTGAGGAATAAATTCCACTTTGTAGGCCAGAGACTTTTACCTTGATAGGCAGTTTACTTATTAGAATGTTTATTATTTTTTTTTCGAAGTAATACCTAAATATTCAAAATTATCACCTACTAAGTTGAAATTGAATAAACGCACTGCGTACACAATTACTCTAAGCCCCGTTTACACTGTCACCGTGTTCACTGAACTAAGTTCCGCAGGACTTAGTTCAGAACAAAGTTCCGCGGGATTTTGTTCTTAAAACAGTTCAGAGAACAATGTCCCGCGTTCACATTACCGTCATCTGTTCGGGATATTTTGTCAGTTTATTCCGAGGCAACAAGGAAGAAACAGCTCTTTTGGCTATAGCTAGTGCTTCCATAGCGATTTCAGAAAGCCGCAGAGATCCTCGAAAGAATTGTCGATGGTGGGTGAGGAATTTCTTATCACGGAGAACATCGCATGGGGCATACAATTCAATTTTAAGTGATTTAAAAATTGAGGATAGGTTTGCCTTCAGAAATGTAGTGCGAATGACCGCATCGGATGCATTGCTGAACCCATGATATCGAGAAGCAACACATCTTTCCGATCTGCATTGAATGCTGGTGATAAATTAGCAGTTACACTGAGATACTTGGGTACTGGTGATTCATTGGGCAGTTTGATTTATCTTTTCCGAATTTTGAAGGTGTCTTTGTCTCGACTGATTCCTGAGATATGTGAGGCAATAAGTAAAGTCCTCCGCTTCCACGTCAAGGTAAGAGTAGTAGGTAATTTTAAAATTTTTATTTTAAGAAAAATTACAGATTGGTGAATATAAACTCATTACAATAGTTAGGGGAAACATTAATGAATTCTTTAGGGAGGGGTCACAAGATTTTTCGACTGATGACATTTTCGATTCTTGAGTGAATTTTTCAAATTTTGCCTCCAAAAGTATCTTGTCTATCTTGAATTGGGCAATTACCGCAGATCACTTGTCTTCCAACGCTCTCAGTTGACTTGCAACATGCTCTCCGTATATGGAAAAACTGTCTTTATCTTCCCTCTTCAATCGTGCGCTAGCCTCGCTCATTACTTCTAACGCTTTCTGCACAGGACCCCCTATCCTCCTCTTCTTAATATTTCGTGGACTTAGTACTCTTTCAACACGTTTGTCTAAATCACAGTCATTCTCTTATTCTTGAGATCCCCTTGGGCCGGGGTCACAAACGGCATCATGGATCAAATTGTAAACATTTTATTTTATTTACGTCTACATTAAATTTTAATTTAAAATTTCAATTAATAAATGTAAATTATTAATTTGTGATAAATAATTATGAAGTAAATATGTAACAAAATACCGTTGCTTCTAAATGGAAATCTTTCGAATATGATGGAACTTACTCGTAAAGAATGATATCAAATTATCTTTCAAGAGTTTGAAGATAAAGTATAATAATTATTAAATACACCAACTATTGATTTCAGCAGTTCCTTTGCCTGATTTATAAAATATGGTTATCAATTTTATATATAATTGGTAACCACAATCATTAAGTTTTAAATTTCGTAGTGTATTAAAAACCCAATAGGTGGTCCTCACCCAGTATTTGCCATTGGCTATAATTATCTGTCGGAAACGTATTTTCGTCTGAATTTTGAGTTCGTTAATGTTTAAATTTCCAGATACAAAAGAAAAATAGACACAGGTTGCCAAAGGATACGAGCAAATTTGGAATTTCCCTAATTGCATTGGTTCATTAGACGGGAAACATGTGAAAATTGTCGCCCCACCTAATGATGGAAGTATGTACTTCAATTACAAGGGCTATCATAGTACTGTCCTCATGGCTCTTGTGGATGCTGATTACAAAATCATTTATGTGGATGTTGGCCAGCCAGGACGAACATCTGGTGGAGGTGTTTTTGTTAGAACTCGTTTTTACGAAAAATTAATTGGTAAAGCACTTGATATTTGACTGATCCCACTCAACTTCCCGGACTGGACACGTGATTGTGATTGTGGCAGATGATGCCTTCTCTCTGTCGGAAAATGTGCTGAAGCACTACCCAGGAATCCAACAAAAAGACTCCCCTCAAAGGGTATTTAATAATAGACGCTCGAGGGCAAGGAGAGCAGTGGAAAATGATTTTGGGCAAATGGCCTCAGTTTATAGAATACGTATTTTTAAATACAATTGCTCTTAAAAATGTGAAAAGTATCATTTCAGTTGTTTTCCACTTTTCCAGTTTCCCACTTTTTCTTTTATTGTTTCCGAAGGAACACGAAAGCAGCGTGCAATTTCATCGAAGGCGTACTTATTCAATATTTTGTTTTTGTATTGACTATTTCTAACATCCCAAAGAATTGGTCTGTTTTTTACTTCCTCTATGAAATTGCACAGTGCTTCCTTAGACCACTCCATTGGGAACTAAAGTGAAATGACCAGTGAATATGTCTGCTACGCGTAATCATTACGAAATAAGTCCACATGGAAAATGTTCTACTTCAAATAGATGTTTATTTTGTATATTTAGTACTTACGGTAATGCATGGCATCAAAGGAGCAACAGCGAAGGAGAAATGTGGGTGGCTGAGAAGACTTGAGTTATACAGCCAACTTCACTCACCAATGCAAGGGAACACTAAGCTTCAAGGAGAGAGTTGATAGTAATGTCTCAAGGAAACAATGTGCTTTCCCATTTAATGAAGTTAAGGCGTTGTATTGAGACAAAATTTGACCTAGACTCTGTAGTAGTGTCGCAAGGAAATAATTCACCTTCACATTAAATGAATTTAAGAAATTGTACATTTGAGCAACGAAAGCAATTTACTGATTGGATTGAGCATATTCTGTAACCGTACGCATAAAAGTACACTATGTCCCGTGTCCCGCGAAAAATCCAACCATATCTGCGGTGGAAAGTGAACTCAGTCTCGGGACAAGTTTCAGGTCAAATATTTCCCAAAATGTCCGAGGAAAAGTTCAGTGAACATCTCGGACAAGTCCAAATGTGAATTCTTCATAGTGAATTTGTGACGCAATGTTTACTACATTTCATCCAAAGAAAATATATTAAATTTAGCCTTGTCCTAAAATTGAGTGATAATAAAATCAAAAGTTTTTATTAGAGTAAGTAATTATTAAGTAAGTAACTTCAGTTTAGTCGAAGAGCCAACACCATGTTTCCACATTGCGGAAAGGTGAATTTGTTCACTTAACCATACAAAAGAAAAATATACTAAATTTAGCCTTGTCCTAAAACGAGTGATAATAAAATCAAACTTTTTTATTAGAGTACGTTATTATTAAACTTCATTTTAGTCGAGGAGTCTATTAGAGAAAAATTCCTAGAGTTTCATCCGACGAGAATAGATTTTTTTTATCTAATCCATAAGACATATCAACCTGATGTTGATATCCATCAAATATTAGAGATATCACCGCTTCAGTCAAGTATTTTTGGTCCGATGTTTGTGCAGGTAGTGGCGTAAATTCGATCCCGTACGTAGTTTGATTCATCACTAAAATGATTATAAAGCAGGAATGGACTTCAGAGACAGAGACTTGTATTTCAAGTATACCAGAACCGGAGCACCCTAATCACAATAAATGGAAATGAAAAAGAAGCAATGATCGAGAAAGAAGTAATGCAAGGATGTCCACTTTCCCCATACTTGTGAAATCTATGTATTGAAGAGGCTATGAAAAATGTGAAGGAGAAAACTTCAGGTATCCAAATAGGCAAAATAGAAATTAAAAATAAAATCAAAGAAAACCAAAGATTTAACAGTATCTAGACATGAAAACGAGCCCAATGTAAATATAATGATAGGGGGATTGATAATAAAACAGATTGGAGAGTTCAGCTGCCTTGGGAGCATAATTTAAAGAGATAACAGAAGCACCTCTGCAGCAAAAAGAAGGATAGCCTTGGCAAAGATGGCTTATGAAAATAAATAACTTTTCCTAGGAAATAGCCTCATTAAAGTAGAAATAAGAAAATCCTTTGGGAAAACGTTTGTATGGAGCACACTGTTATTTGGCTGTGAAAGCTGGACATTGAGAAAGATGGGAAAGTCGCGGTTGGACGCTATGGAAATGGGATACAGAGGATTACAAAAACAAGATGGACTGACAAAAAGAGCAATGAAGAGGTGCTGAGGGAAATAAAAGAAGAAAGAAGAGCGATAAAAGAGATGGAGCAAAGGAAGGTTAAATTGATTGGTCATGTTCTTCGACATAATAATTTTTTTGAAAATATATTGGAGGGAAAGGAGCTCGACAAGAGAAGCAGAGGAAGGCCAAGAAAGAAGTTCCTAGATGATGTACGTACGAAGTATGTTGGGGTTATTAACATATGCTGATGATTTGAAGAGAGCTGCAGTACACATGGACACATGGCTGCAGAGACATGGCATAGCCTTTAGAAAATTATGATGACTAAAATGATGTTATACTCCAAAGTGCATTAATCTAACGAAATACTTCTATTAAGACATTGCTTACGGACAGTGGGATTGGATTGGTATGGGAGGCATTCTATATATTCCGTACGAGTCTAGGATATCCTCCATCTCACGGGTTACAAGAAGTTACAAGAATCAAAATGACCTCGAAAAAGACTCCAGTGGGGCTTCGGCTTAAGAATCAAATACCTCTAAAAATATAAACACTAATGTAATGGGTATCATATCAAGGCAACTACACAAGCTGTATAAAAATTCTATTAAGTTAAGTAACGAAACAATGAAGCTTGCGGCAAAAGAAATATACCTGGCTCAACGCTCAAAAATGAAGAAAATAATGCACGCGACTCTAAAAAACTTGAATAAAAAAATCCTCGGTGAATTACTAGATAAAAACTCCAAGTCATTCTGGTATTACGCAAGAGAACTCGAGGGCGAATCTTCGACAGTAGAGTCCTTACTGGATACAAACGGCTAAGTTGTCACCAACAGTATCGACAATACCTATATATTAAACCACTACTTCAAAAGTGTATTCACTAAGGATGACACAATTCACAATTTACACATTCCTGATTTTAACGAGGCCAAGGCTGACATAACATTTCAACGTGATGGAATAACTAAACAACTGCGTTCGATTAAAAGTTACAAGTCCACAGGTCTAGAAGAAATACCTGCACGCGTGCTCAAGGAGTTAGCGCCACAGATTGCACCATTCTTAGAAATTATATTTAGCAAATCATTATTCGAAGGCAAGGTGCCCCAAGACTGGAAAATAGCCAACGTCACTCCGGTATTAATAAAAGGAAATAGAAGTGACGCAGGATATTACCGGCCTATATCGCTAACATCACTCTTATGCAAGATCCTCGAACACATTGTCGTTAGCAATATTATGACATTCCTGAATAATCGAAACTTCTTTCATAGCAGTCAGCACGGCTTCCGTAAGGGCAGGTTCTGCGAAACACAGCTTGCGCTCTTCCTTCATGACATCATAAAATATAATATCGGAAAAGCAAGTCGACGCGATGTTCCTTGATTTCAAGAATTCATTCGACAAGGTTTCTCACCCAAAACTCATATATTAAATGAAATCATGCGGTGTTAATAGAAAAATAGTGAATTGGATAAGTGGCTTTCTCAGTGATCGAAAACACAAAGTAGTTATTTATGGTTTTAGCTCTGATATGGTCGAGGTCACATCCGGCGTTCCTCAAGGAAGCGTGATTGGCCCTCTTTTATTCATTATTTATATTAATGACCTAAGCTCTCGAGATAACAATAAATTACGATTGTTTGCAGACGATACAGTTATCTATCGTGAAATGAGCGAAGAAGCGGACTTTAAAGCTCTGTCATCGGACCTTAACAACGTTCATTGGTGGTGCCAGGAGTGGGGGTTAGAATTTACTATCAACAAATGATCATAAAAAACACTTGGTTGATATTCCACACTTTATTGTAAGGAAACGACCCGGGTTTCATCATGTCATGCCATCTTCAGGTACAAATGGTTGGGTGGCTTACACTTATATAGGAATCCGATGGCCTTGGGATTGCTTGCATAAGAAAAAACAACAAAGGAAGGGAGGGGGGGAAGGTTTCCCAAAAGGTTTAAAAGCATGAGGAAATTAAGGTTGAGGGTCGTGGAGGGATGGTAGTGTGACATAAAGTAAATCCTTAAGTGCTGATTATGTATAGAATGGTTTCCAAAAATGAGTGTTGGAAAATCATTGGGTATATATTTTTATTATGATCAGTATAACAATAATGTTGTGCTTGAAACTTGAAATTTTTAAACCAAGTTCTAGAAATACTGAGGAGAAAGGTCCAAGGAAACGAAAGGAATAATTTCTTCTATTTGGCGCCAAGTTGGTCTACAGACTTGGGGTCTAGAACTCTTGAAAACTTTTGGTCCACGCACTAATCATGGCCCGCAGGTGACTTGATTCTTGCGCACAAATCGAGTCTTTTTTGAATTTATTTTCAATGTTAAGGGAACACCTTTGAGTGGTGAGGAAAGTCCCGACATGTGTAAGGCAGCCTACTCCTCAAATAGCCCAAGCAGATTCTTACGTGAAAGCGGTCGCGCGCACCCTTGTACGGAAAGCTGGCTCGTCAATTCCTATCATTATTTTTCATTTAGTCAGCTTTTTATTATTCATGTAATGACTTCCAATGAAATATCAAGATATGTATTAAAGTTTCTCAAAATATTTTTGTTGGCTCGTGGAAAAATTACCTCCCTGCTTAAAACTTCCTTAGAAGCTGTTTTGTAGAACATATGGAATTCTACAGAAATTGACTTCTTCTTCTTCGGAAATTCTTCAGAACTAGTTCCTTTTGTAAGGATCTGTACGGAACATGAGAGCCTGACTCTACAGAGCGTGTATTCTGTAGAGTTATTTTCTGCAGAGCGAAATAACTCTACAGAACGTGTGGTTTGTAGAGTTTTTTCTGCAGAGCAAAATAACTCCTTACAAGCTGTTCTATAGAACTTCAGCAACTCTACGGAAATATGTGAGGTTTCCGTTGACCCAGTTCCTTTTCTAAGGACCTATATTGAGAGTCGTAGGGAATTCCACAGAACGTCCTAAGAAATTCATCAGAACGTCCTAAGGTAGTCTGCAAACCGTTCCATTAAATAGCGTTTCAATACTTTAAGGGATATGTACAGAACGTTTTAAGAAATTCTGTATAAGCATTTATAGGGAAATTATACAGATTTTTTAGCTTAGGACTGAGGGATTTGAAAGTTCTCCTTCAAGGTAGGACGAGGAAGTTTTCTCAGCATGTCTGCATAATGTCCAATTAGCCTTTCGGGAAATTACATTCGGAGTCGAGTGACGTCAGTTTTTCAGAATGAGGCTGAGAGGGTGGAGAAGAGGTTTGTGAAGAACGACGAGGGCCACGCGTGCAGAGAGGTGGCAGCCGATGGCTTCAAACTGACGCTCACGGGTGTATTAACCACAGGCGGAGGAAATCTTCCCTTTTTGGAGTGGGAACAGACCGCTTTCTGCACTCATGCCGGTCGGCGGGCGACCGAGCGAAAGGCAGTACAAAATGCTTTCGCCAGGGATAGCGGGTCTCTCTCTCCGACTGTGTCGCAGTGCGAGTGTGAGACAGAGAAAGGTGTGGACGAGAGAGCGAAGAGGGATTGTATGCACAGGGTGACTATAAAAGGGACTCATTCCCCTGCTCGGTCGCCCACCCCTCCCAAGGGAGCCCAGACCGACGCGATATACATCACGGGCGGCGCCGCTGTTTCGAGGAGCGTCCGGCACCCAGCGCCACCTGCTACGCGGCGGCGGCGTCCTTAAAAGCCGGCGTGGCTCCCTCCTCCGTCCGCCCACCCCTTCCACCCGCCCCCTACTCCTCCTCCTCTCCTTCGCCCGTGGAGGGAGAGAGGACACTCGTTCTGTTGAATTAAAAGGGCGGTGGCGGGGCGATATTCGTGGTCTGCTGCTACGGCGCGGTCGCATTTCCTCGCTTTGGAGACTCGGAACCGGGGGCGCTCGACGCTGTTGCTTTGTTTCACCGTGCTCCTACACCTACTGGTCCCTCCTCATCCTCCCACCACCCTCACACCGCCACCACCGTCGCTCTTTTGTTTCCGAGGGGCGTAATATTTCCAGCGCCTCTTTCCCTAAAGCCACCGGCTCGAACCGGCGCGGCGTGGCGTGGCGCGCCCTCGCCGTCCACATTCGGAAGCGCTGTCGAGGGAAGAGCATCGGAAGGAGAGGCGGGTCGAAGTTCACTCAAATGTCGGTCATATCGATGTTTGTCATTCGAAAATATTTTAAAACGATCGTTGTGTACGCCTCCAGATATTGATTACACCATATTTTGCTCATTGCAGTAAATGTAGCAGACAATGCATGCCCTCAGAATATTAAAGGAAGGAGGGGGAAATGCAATTCAATTCAATTCAATTATTATCGTGGGCCATTCTGGCACATGTGATATTTTACATAGTTATTACAAAAGCACGAAAAGCATTGTAATAAATAAAAAAATATTATATGTAGTAATAGTTATGAAATAAATAATATATATTCAATCCCATTAAATGTTAAAATTCGCCGGTTTTCAGTTTCACAATATGTATACAAGTCAGGAATGTTGAAAACATCCTTGTTCAGTACATGATTGCATTCATAACCATAACAGAAATCACAGTTCGAAAATTTAGCAAAGAACAAAATTAAATATATACATTCTATCCCACTTCATGTAAGTTAATAGAGCAACGTATTTAAATTATGAAGGGAACTGCCATGCGTCTTTTAGATGTAACTCGTACAATTTTGATTTTAACACATGTATTGATTGTGAGTTTCTTATGTCTAATGGTAATGAGCTCCATATTCCAGCAGCTGTCACTATAAAAGATTCATTGAGGTGAGGAGTATTATGCTGGGGGATATGGACGTAAACATAGTGATTTCTGGTAGATTTCTGTTAGAAATGAGGCATAAAAATGCAAAAAATAGAATACTTCGTAACAGGTTTATGCTATGAAAAGTTGACTATATCAGTTTAAAGTATGGCAATCAGTAAAAACATTTTCTGCCCATATCAGGATTTAGCGGTGGCGAAACGCCATTTGCATTGGCGTATAAAGATTTCATCGATGGTTCATCTTTGATGTTTTCTGAAAATCGGTCCCTAAGCCTTGAAAGTATATCGATGTCGATTGCCGATGTTTTTATTCCAATTTTCATCCATAAAGCCTTAAGGACTGCTGCTCATGTGTTTCGTAATTCGAATTTTGCAGTTCTTGCGTCTACCTCATTTCCCTAAGTAAGACATCGTGAGATTTCATAGATACCCTTCCCTTCGCTCCAAGTCACGGATGACAGTTGATATGATCTTTTTGAATTCTTCGGTGGACGACCTTTTGATGTATTTTGATTGCCTGTGTGAACGATGAACAATTTAACCCTTTTAGTGCAAGAGGGCCGATTCATCGGCCCATGTGATATGTGTGAAAAATGACACAGGCCGATATATCGGCCGCATTTTGTTATGAATGAAGGTCAGTATGAATATTTTTTCCTTTAAAAATCATCAATATAAACAGAATAATTAAATCATATAACATGCCCAATGAATTTGAGGAGATAATTTAAAAAATTAGGCCGTCAAATTTTATCAAATATTTGTGAATAAATTTTATACCAAAGAGATACATTTTCATTTAAAAAATGCGTAATTTTTTGCTCGTACCCGCTCCCGGTGGCAGTAAAAGGATTAAAGCTAATTGGATGGCGAAGGGAGGCGAAGATCAGATCACGATGATTGAGTCACTCGCCTTGCTCATTCTTCTCTCACACTCTTTCTTCCATAAGGAAGCAATATTATCATTCCCACCATTTGCTGACATCACTAGTTGCAGAATCCGCAGAATGAATCATCGATAGGGTTTATAAAAAAGATTGGGGAATTGAAAATATTTCAAAAGCTAAATTGACGGAATCAGCTCAGAATTTTATGCTGAAAGCGATGGTGTTTCAGTGGCCTACATATGGGCATCGGCCGGCCGCAGATGGCACTCTTCCTCGTGGAAAACACCTTACAAAATTTCAGGAATATAATCTCTGGCGGAAATTCATTTTTTACTAGCTGCATGTCCCTAAACAAAGGTGATGCCAGTAAACTGTGAAAATTACACGAGTGTGAAAATAAATGAAGGTGCAATTGAAAAAATGAAAAGCTACCGGTACCTAGGAAGGATGATGACAGACGACTGGAGAAGTATTGCAGAAATAAAAGCAAGGATAGCAATGGCAAAAGAGGCCTTCAGCCAGAAGAAAAGCGTTTTTATATATGGATGTGAAGCGTGGACATTAGGTGAGAGGGAAAGGAATAGAATAGAATCTTCTGAAACCTGGGTGTGGAGAAGGATGGAAAAGTAAGATGGGTAGATAAGATGAGAAATGAGGAGGTTTGGGGTAAAGTAAAAGAAGGAAGATCGCTCCTAAAGGAAATAAGGAAATGGAAAGGAAACTGGTTGGGCCATGTGACGAGAGAGAAAAGTATTAAAACTGTGGCACTTGAGGGTTTAGTTGAAGAAGAGAAAAAGGGAGGAAGGAGAAGAGTTAAATTGGTGGATGAGGTGAAGAGCAACAGCTATGAGGAAACAAAGAAGGAAGCTCGGGACAGAAGCGGAATGTGACCGCAGTCCTGTACGGAACGTGCCAGCAGGCAGAACACCAGATGACGATGATGCATGCCCCCCCTTTCTGGGTACGTGAAGAGATGCGAACATCTTCCCTTAAATAAATCAAACAGCACGTGGAAAAAGCTAAACCTCTGTCTTCGTTTCGGAGTTTCCAATTCCATTCCTTTAAATCCCGTGCAGCCCTTCAGTCTATTGAATTCTTACTCCTTCAAATGCCATTAATAACTTAAAAAAGCAGTACTCCACGGGGGCAGAGAAAAATTCCTCACAAAATAGAGCTGTAGTGGCTCGTGATGATTATTTTTTAATTCTTACTTAATTTGAGCGCGAGAAAAAGTGACGAAGAAATGATTTAATCACGTGCCTAATAACATGGCCAATATGGTACTCGTTGCACTACATCCTTCCTCGTGACTGCGTATTTGGACTCATCATTAGTTGTCTGCTTTCTCAGGTCCTTGGTGTCTCCATCTCTCTCTGTCCTCTGCTCTCCTCTTCGACTCTCTGTCACTCCCTCCATCCTTCAGGTCATCAATCATCTTTCTTTTCTTTCTGCCTCTTTTGCGATTTCCATCCACCATTCCTTCCAGTACATCTCGTAACAAACATTTCCCTCTCAGTACATGTCCCATCCAGCTCTTCTTCCTATCTTCAAATGGTCTTTAAGAGCTTTCTTCCTTCTTTTATTCTCTCCAACACCTCTTCATTCCTATAACCCTATCAGACCACTTGATGTTAAGTACTTTCCTCCAAATTCACATTCCTAAACTCTCTAATCCTTTTTCTATCCTTTTCTGTCATCGTCCATGTTTCCCCACTATACAAAAACACACTCCAAAAAACACCTGACGATTCTCTTCTTCAGTTCTTGCTCCATTTTACTAGTTAATATAGCCTTTTTCTTCCTAAATGCTTCCTTAACCATACAGCCTTTGGATTACTGTAACCAATTAACAGTCATTGCAAACCGCTAAACAATTCATCCTTTTCTCAGGTCTGTCAAAACTTATCTCTAGCCTGTCTGTAGCACAATTCATGAAAGTGACTTGAAATTATATTCGGCATATATTTTCTTTTAACAAAGTGCATCTTATGATGCCTTACTATTAGGTGATCACCTGGGGAAAGTAATTGAAATAGTCAAACAAGATTGTTAGTTGAGAAACATTCGACCGCTCCTAACCACAAAGTAGTTTCTCAAAAAATCATTCCATTCGGGCGTATCTTGAATTCCTAGTCCACAAAATCGTATGTGTAAAATTTGAGCCGTATAATCGTATCTGAAATTTCGTCTATAAAATCGTATGTCAGAATACCAGTCCACAAAGCCGTATCTCGAAAAATCAGTCCAGATAGCAGTATCTCGGCCAATAATTTAATTTTCGTTTTGGGAACTCGATTTTCATTCATTTTTTAAATTATAATATACTTAAAAAAATGAATTAAAATCGAGTTCCTATAAAATATTGTATATTTTATGAAAAAGCAACATTTTTGTGTTTTATCTCTAAAAAACCATTTTCTCGGATTTAACCCCCTGATATATAGGACAGGGAGACTTGGGAGTTTTGACATTCCCTTGTGGATTTTGGTCTGAAATTAGTTCTGATATATATAATATATAGAGGAAGCGTTTTCTGACCAATTGATTGACACCATTTATGCTACAATATTTTCCGGACAATTTCAGAAAATGGCCAAAAAAGGAAAAATGTCCGAAGTATTATTTGGCTCCACTCTGTACGAAGCACGAAGTGGTTTTCCTGGACATGGGAGTGCCTTATAATCTTACTTTGCACAAAGGGAACTTTTGAGAGAAACTATCAGGAACTTAAATATACAGCCTTGGACCGCCGTAGGGCACCAAAACTGATTTTTGGCTTGGCGTTTGTACACGGATGGTATGGTCGAGCGAGGTTTTCAAGGTTCAAAAGACAGGGCTTGGAGTACAACTGCTCAGAAAGTCTTCTAGACCTGTTTCAACTGAACTACAGAGCATAGAAAAGACTCTGCGATCTAAATTTTTATCTAAAATCGAATGTCGAGATTTTCGGAGTGATTCATGACCACGGTACACAAAAAATTGCCGTGCAGCCTAAATTTGAAATATTTGCATCGATTCTCTACTCGCATAAGGGGCTGCCTTTTGAAATGGGTGTAAAGTGTTCATTGGAATGACGAACAAACAAGTATACAAGTTTCATCTGATTCGCTTGGTCCATTTTTTTAACAGACATTTTTGTCAAACCCCAGAATTAATTGAATTTCTATTGAAAAATGTTGGTTGTGCCCGAAATGAAAATTTGCAAACTTTCGCATAGACCAGCTTGTTGCTTTTGAGAACGCCTAATTTCAGGAAAATGGCTGCTCTCTGCTATATCAAATACATACCTGGTAGCTATAGCCAGAGCCTTGGGACATGCTCATATCAAGGACACTTGTTCGTCGTCACCGGATTTTTATTCTATCGATTTTACCTGAACGGGAAATGCCAATAAAAATAATAATCATAATAGTCATCTTGGAAATAACAACAATAATGATTTGAATTATAAATTCTCCTTTGATCATGACAATTTCATGACAATAATTCACACCTCTTCTCCAACTACCCCGCTTGATCTGTTCCCAATTTTCCATTCGAAATAAACTTTATTACAATTCAAAAATACACGGAATTTGAACTTTGTGTTATTAAATATAAACAAATGTTTTCTATTATTTAGCAACCTAGGCGGATTGAAACAGACTTTGTTGACAAATAATAGGGGGAAATTTTTCACCTCAGAAAGTGTAGCTCAGTCTCTGCTATCGCTCGTTCTGTGAAAACTGATGGGTGTAACATGACTGGTGTAACATGGATAATTATGAAGAACATTTCTCATCCAGTAAGTAAATTACAATCGCAAACCAAGCATTTTCTGATAATTCGCGATTTTTAAAGTCAACGCTTTATTTCTCAAAGCTCACGAGGCCACTCAAACAAGTGAATTTGGAAGTGAACTCCTTGAAACCTCGATGGAAACTCTCGATCCCGAACTCGCTGCTGTTAACCGATGTGAAATCTGGAACAATTTTGACCAATCAAAGGGCTTGGATAACAACGCATGTGGAATTTTTTCGTACACGGGCCCCATTATTGGTGATGCCGTAAACCCACACAGCGAGGAAAAAAGTCCCGTGAGAACCGACAGAACTTATGAATTTACAGATAGCGAGGTGAGTGATTCAGAGAGTTCAGATAATTCTGGTACAACCACGTGTTCCGAACAAAGTGAAGAGCTAGACCTCGTAGTGGAGCCCACCGTGAGGTTGAATGGAAAAAGATCGTATTGACCGCCCAAATTGACTAGAAAAAGACTATGTACACCTCCCAACTGGAAGAAAAATCAGGCGAAACGCCTCTACAATTTCGGGCAAGAACACATATCAAGGACAAAAGAAAATAAGTTACTGCAAGGCAGGTTCAACCTTCCTGCGGCCCAACATGCCGTTTCAAATGTGGCACAAAAATAACGGAGGATCAGAGACTAACTATTTTTGATAAGTTTTGGGATCTTGCAGATCACAATGAGCAATTCCAATATTTATCCAAACGGGTTCGGGAAACCCCGGTACCGGATCCTTCTAATGTACGCAAGAAATTCCCTCGGGAATATACGTTTGAAGTTAATGGCGGAGTTCTAAAAATTTGTAAGAAAATGTTTCTCTCAACACTAGACATTAGTGAAACTTTCGTGAATACCAGTCTTACAAAGTACCGCACAAAATATTGTTTAACGGATCGGAGAGGACACCAGAATGTCAAATAACCTGTAAACAAGGAAAGAATTCAGACTGCCAAAGACCACCTTAATGCACTCCCAAGACAACCGGCTCACTATTCTAGAGCCACATCCAAAAAAGAGCTTTCTTTGAAAGAAGGGATTACTAGTGTGACTCAATTGCACAAATTATACCTAGAATGGATGAAAGAGCATAGAAAAAGTGATAGAGAGACCACAACATTAAGACAATATCGCGATATTTTCAACACCTGCTTCAATATAGGATATTTAGGCCCAAAAAAGAAAATCAATGCGATTTTTGCAACGAATTCGCTACCTCAACAGACCCAGAGAGAATGAAACTGCAGGATAAATATGAGGCACATAAGCTTAACAAAAAATACGTTCGTGAGTTGAAACAAAAAGACAAAGAAGAAGCGCTCAAGTCAGATAAAATCGCGGTTTGTTGTTACGATTTACAAAAAGTTCTCCAGACACCTAAAGGGAACACGAGTGCTTTTTATTATAAAAGAAAGATCAATGTATATAACTTCTCAATCTTCGATATAACGCGACTTGAAGGTTCTTGTTATTTATGGACAGAGAATGAAGCTTTGAGAGACTCAAATGAAATTGCGACTTTCGTTTTTGAATATATCTCGAAGAAGGTCGCTCAAGGTATTCGGGACTTTCGGTTGTATTCCGATAATTGCTCCGTTCAAAACCGTAATAAGAGCATTTTCAGCATGTATGCTTATGCTGCAGAAAAATTCCGTATAAAGATCACGCACCGTTTTCTCGAGAAGGGCCATACTCAGAACGAGGGTGACTCAATGCATACTTTGATTGAGAGAATTGCTCAAAATAAACAAGTGTTCGCCCCATGCCACTGAGAAGAAATCATTTTGACGTCAAAACAGCATGGCAAGCCTTAAACACTAACTAGAGTAACGTCAGATATGATTTAAAATTTCAAAGGTCTAGCGGATAATTATAATTGGACAACGAATATTGAGAAAAAAAACGTTTCTTCTTTCGGAAGTGAAAGAAATTTATTTTGATAAAAAAAGTAGTACTTCAATTCGTTATAGAGTCTATCTCGGTCTAGATATCCAAGAGATTATTGTCATTGGAAAAAAGGGAGATATAAGATAAGGGAGATATTGGCACCCATCAATTGAACAAATGCTACTCCTCAGATGTTGGGATTTCACGTGCAAAGAAGTTGGATTTACTTGAACTGTGCCGCAAAAAATCTATTACACTCGAGTTCCATGAGTATTACGATTTTTTAAAAGATAAAGGTGAGAACGAGACTGACGAAGAAAATAACGCTTGATAAAATGTGCCTGAATACTATTTGGATCTTCATAGCATACGGCCATATACTATACATGTATACTATAATTATAAGGTTGTTTTGATCATTGTTTTGTTGTAGTTATTGCTATTCTTGAATAAAAGAACTAACACGAAGAAAAAGAACTAACTAGAACTAACGAAACAAATTGTAGATCTCTCCATGTTTTCCGGGATTTCTTCCGCGTCAGTTGTTTGTGGGACAACAGTTTCGCTGGCAGTTCTGCCAGCGTCTTCAGGTCGAAGTGTCGTGAAGTTAGTTAGTTAGTTAAAATGTTTATTCCCAAAACATAAAACATAAATACATACATTATACATTAAGGGGCCCCGTTTTAGGATTGCTCCTCTTCAGGGTTGAGTGATATTTACAGTTAAGAAGATTATTAGAAAGTGCTGTTGCATATTTACATAAAACAAAGCAAATGAAAGTACATAAAAGTAGTCGTGAAGCATGTTGGCCGTCCTTATATATCGTCGTTTTCCCGCGTTTTTCTTCGTGCTGCTCTGTGATTGGCTGAGGCGCGAATCACCCTTTTCCAAGCGCTGTGTAGTGGATATCCGTCCTCTCTGTTGAAATTGTTCGGTTCCTTCATTATTTCTATTGCCTCTCGTATTTGTCTCGGGAAGTATCTGCTTTCCTTGGTCAGAATCCTGGCGTCTTCGAATCTAATAGTGTGCCCTGGTCCACTCCACGCGTGTTCGGCGATGGCGGAGCGGCTGAACTGTTTCTTTTCAGTCGTTCTCCGGTGTTCTTTCATTCGTACGATCATTGAACGGCAGGTCTCACCAATGTACGCCTTTCCGCAT
This sequence comes from Ceriagrion tenellum, assembly GCA_963169105.1. Taxonomy (NCBI): domain Eukaryota; kingdom Metazoa; phylum Arthropoda; class Insecta; order Odonata; family Coenagrionidae; genus Ceriagrion; species Ceriagrion tenellum. The sequence continues at coordinate 197,882,312 of OY720632.1, forward strand.
GAGCAGGGGACGTTGTAGACTCCTTCAGACAAATCATGCGGAATCTTGTCTTTAAGTCCAGGTAGGTTTGCTATATTGATTGGTCACACAACCGTATCTCGTGACCACACCATGTCTTTTCAGAGCTCTGGAAATCTTCTCCGAAATCCCCGCAATATACGGGATTCTGGCGTATGCTTTACGTTCCGGCTCAACATCTCTCTCCTCTCCTCCTCCTTGGGAAGTCCATACAGTCTTGGAGGCTTGTCTGCGAACGGAAGTAGTCGTCGTTGTTCTTCAGGAGGAATAGAAAAACTCAATATTATGGCTCAAGTGTTACGTTCAATTTTGGCCGACGGATCCTTGTCCAATTTCCTATAGGTTGGGTTGCTGAGAATATCCGATATTTTCTTTTCATAATCCACTTTGGTAATCAGGACCGTAGCGTTTCCTTTGTCGGCTGGTAAGACCAGAATGCCTTCGTTCTCCCGAAGTCTCTTTAAGGCTCTCCTCTCCTCATCTGTGACGTTCGGTTTGGGTGGTCTCGCATGTCGAAGAATCTGTCCCACGTCCTCTCTTATCTCATCTGCTTCTGCCTTTGAAAGCTTCCGGATGGCAGATTCAATCTCAGTAATTATTTCCTCCTGAGGTATCGTCCTTGGGGCCAAGGCAAAGTTCAACCCCTTAGAAAGGATCTTGTTTGTCGCGTCATCAAGGTGAATCTCCGTCAAGTTGACGACAGAACGGTCCATTCCAGCAACGTCAGAGGTGGCTGGGTGTTGCCTGCTGCTTAGTTTATCAAATTTCTTGATTTGCGTCACACGTGTCGTCGTATGAGATGCACGGGCAGAAATCCCCGCATATTGCGGGGATTTCGGAGAAGATTTCCAGAGCTCTGAAAAGACATGATGTGGTCACGAGATACGGTTGTGTGACCAAGATGGCAAACCTTCTACCTGGACCCAAAGGAAAAATTCCGCATGATTTGTCTGAAGGAGTCCACAACGTCCCCTACTCATGCGGAAAGGCGTACGTTGGTGAGACCTGCCGTTCAATGATTGTACGAATGAAAGAATTTTGACCAAGGAAAGCAGATACTTCCCGAGACAAATACGAGAGGCAATAGAAATAATGAAGGAACCGAATAATTTCAACAGAGAGGACGTATATCCACTACACGGCGCTTGGAAAAGGGTGATTCGCGCCTCAGCCAATCACAGAGCAGCGCTAAGAAAAATGCGGGAAAACGATGATACATAAGGACGGCCAACGGCTACCCTGCCTGGGGCTTCATAGCAACGACAAACCTAAAAACTCTTACAATACTGCAAAACAAAACCCTCCGTACAATAGCAAACGCCCCATGGTTCGTCCGCAACAGCTACCTGCAAGAAGACCTCAACGTACCTGCCCTAGACACCCACCTCAAATAAATAGCCACATCTTTTAACAGCACCCTAGGAAATTTGAATAACACACTACTCGACCCCCTATGGCAGTACGAAGAAAACCCCCCACTTTAAACATAAACGACCTAAATACTCCACCACGCGTCCCCCACTCACGTGATAACCCTCTAACACCCTGACCTCTGCAACATAAGAATCCGTCCTAGCCACTGATAGAGCCCTAATAATAATGCCGCCATATACCGTATACCAGCGAAAGCTGAAACTCGAGAAATATGCCCCCATAAAGGCAGTCCAAATCGTGTCGTGTCGTTTCACGACACTTCGACCTGAAGACACTGGTAGGACTGCCAGCAAAACTGTTGTCCCACAAATGACTGACGCGGAAGAAATCCCGGAAAACATGGAAAGATCTACATTCCAGCTCCGCAGAACCCTGAGAACCAACCAAGAAACAGATTCCCTATAGCAAAATGTACTTCCATTAAAATTCTAGAAACCATCCCTCACTCCTAATAAAATGAAATCAAAATAAAAAATGGGTCTTAAGAAGTTATTTTCAAGAGAAAAATTTCCAACTGGGATTATATTGCAACAATTCATTCCTATGTATGGGCAACATCGCCGAGAAAGGGATTTTTCCTGTCCCAGGTTTCCGTACGCCTCGGTACCAGGAATTTGTAGCCAGAAGTTCGTGACTCGATGGTTTTCCACGTAATTCCCAAAGGCCAACATTATTTCGCCCATTTAAGGCTGCAAGGCACCAGGAATGTCCAAAAACAGGCCTAAATCCGCTCAAATGTCCCCTCCGTAATTTGAAAATTGGCGAAATTTGCGCTCGATTTCCCAATATGCGAAGCTTTCTGACCCTGATCACTAATCGAATCAGTTGGTCCCCATGAACCTCAAGTTTTATTGTGCATAAGGGAGTCTTAATTGCTCCAGAAAATGACGTGGATGGGTTCTCAAATGCGTCCTCAAAGAAAATTGTCCTCTCCTCATCCTGAATTCTTCGAGTAATGATCAAGTTTTGTGCGAAATGAAATTTTTGGCTGAAAGTCCAACATAAATTAAAAGTCTATATCAGTGGAAAACATTTTTCTCCGCATAGATTCGGGAATATCGGAATTTTTCCTTATTACGGAGGGGACATTTCTATCAAAAAATATACCCTTTTTGGCGGTATCGCACATATCAGCGGGTTAAATCCGAAAAAAATCGATTTTTAGAACCAAAAATGAGTCAAATTTCATTTGCGACATTTATTTTCAGTAAACGGTTAGAATATTGAGATAAAACACGAAAATCTTTTTCACAAAATATTTATAATTTAAAAAAAATGAATGAAAATCGAGTTCCCAAAACGAAAATTAAATTATTGGCCGAGATACTGCTATCTGGACTGATTTTTCGTGATACGGCTTTGTGGACTAGTATTCTGACATACGATTTTATGGACGAAATTTCAGATACGATTTTATGGCTCCGATTTTACACATACGATTTTGTGGACTAGGAATTCAAGATACGCCTGAATGTATTTTCGAGATACTAGTTTGAGGCTAGGAGCGGTCGCATTGTCTCTCAACAAGTACTGAAGGCTATTCCTCATCGCAGTAGCGCCACCTATTGTTTTATTGCTTCTTCATTCAGACTATAATATGACGCCAAGCCCATCTCTAGCTCCATATTCTAGTATACAGTAACTTTGGGACATCCTCTTTATTTCTTTCCAACAACTTTTTCATAAAATTGGTTTTAGCTACTCTTAATGCCTTGGTTTGAGTGCAATCAGTTTCGCTTTTCTTTTTCATATTTTTTTACAACGATCTATTTTCTTTCACTTTAAATAGTTTTTCAATGATTTTTCCATCTATCCGGCGTCTTGTCCTCATTTTCCTTCTAATCCACATTTCCATCGCCCCAAGTTTGTTTCCTTCTACTATTCTGATAGTCCATGTCTCACATCCTTCCAATGACGCAATACAAACGAATGTTTTGATAAACTTTTTCCATTTTCTCTGTGCATATACCTGGTTTGATAAAAAAATCATGGGAATTTAGGTGAAAAATACTTTAGAGTACTAATTCCTCATTGGTTCTCATTTCCTTAAAAATACTCTTTTTGTTGAGAAACACATTTATTCCCTGGATTTTTCCTCTTCACCTTACACTCCTCGAGTATTCTCGAGTGGATATCACCTCCCTTTCCCTCTGCAAGTTCTTATTAATGTCGTCAATGGAGCCAGTAACGTCTTTGAAGCACTGATTTTAATTAAGACAATTTTCAAAAGTCACACCAATGTAAGCCAAGTGAGTAGGGACGCTGAAACAGGACAGTCAATTGACTTATTGCAAAAATCTTACGAATTTACAAGGATTATTGGTGTGCGCAACGTCGTGGTCAAGAAAGGTCGTTCTGCTCGGCTGCTATAAAACGGGGGACAAACTTTGCTGAAACTCAATGCACGTTCAATTTTTCGGTAAAAATGTTACGTTTTTACCCAATAAAGATTTTAACCTTTCCAACAGGTTCTCTGACAGTCTGACGAGGGTTGGCGCGCAACAGATCCTAGAGTTTCTGAGTGATACTGCCATCGCTTGACGTCGTAGACCCTGCTGATTGAGGATCGTCATGAGCTGACTGGCGACCAAGTCTGACTCGGGTTAACTACAAATTCGGGATAAACATAAAGATAAAGAAATATTTATTGTTCTTGGACCACTTGGTCCACTAAGAACATACAAAAAGAATACATGAATATTAGAGCTCGAGTACAGAGAGAGATATGCACAGAAAGAGTGGGTACAAGCAATAAATGAAATAATAACAATGGCAACAAAGGAAGCAAAAAAAAACAAGCATATGGGTGAATTTAATTTTTTCCTGCAATAGCATTTTATTAAACAATCTGCTTTTGAAAGCCATCAGCGAATTAGAATTTTTGATTGATTCCGGAGTACTGTTCCATATCCTTGTCCCTACAACAGAAAAAGATTTATTGAATGTAGTGGTTCGATGAAGTGGGACAATTAAAAAGTCTGGTGACATTCGGGTTCCTACATTTCGGTTTTTCTCTTTAGGCTGAAAAAATTGCATAATATATGCAGGCTGTTTACAATTGAAGAGTTTATATAAAAAAGGCAAGCATGTATTCCCACCTTGTTTTGACTTTAAGCCATTTTAATCTAGTAAAATTAGGAGATATATGACAATCTTTTTTTAGATCATAAATGAACCTGACACACACATTTAATTGCCGTTGAATCGTGATATGAAACTCTTCAGTTAGGTCATGATAAACAAGACAGCAATAATCAATATGGGAGAATATTAGCAAGGATACAAATTGCTTGCTGGTATGAGAGGGCAAAAGATTTTGATGAGTTTTTTGCTGAAACAGTATCATATTAATCTTATTGCAGATGACTTGAACATGGTTTTGCCAAGACAAGTTGGGCATCAATTTTTAACAGAGTCTGCGTATGATATTTCCGCATCACCAACAATAATCTTTGGCATAACATCAAAGTCAACATGTCTGAGTAGTTTTGAGGTACCGAGTAACATTGACTTTGTTTTGCTAGGGTTAAGTACAAAGTTATTGTCTACAGCCCATGAATTGATGGCTTAAACATCCTGATTCACTTTGAAAACTGCATCATTCAGCTCATGCAAATGGCAGTGATAATAAATCTGTATCTCGTCAGCATATTACAAGTATCTACAATTTATGATACACTTAGGCAGATTATGGACGTGCAAGGAAAATAAGAGAGGGCCAAGAACTGAGCCTTGCAGGACCCCGCAATGGACAGTGGTCCATTGCGATGTATTCCCATTCACGTCCTTGACTGCCTGTTGACGATCTTTTAGATAGCAGTAAAACCAGTTAAGTGAGGTACAGGAAAAGTTATGGTTTTTCATCTTATGGAGAAGTTTGGCGTGATTAACAAGACCAAAAGCATTGGTGAAATCCAATAGGACCAGAATTGTAACCATCCGTTTATCAATTGCCCGACGTACATTATCCGTTAATTTGAGTAGCGCTGTTTACATAGAGAAGTTTTTCCAAAATCCAGATTGATAGGGTTCATGCAAGTTGTTTTGGTTCAGATAATCCGTAACCTGCTGAAAAACAATCCTTTCTAAGCATTTAGAAAGAGAGCACAAAATAGAGATTGGCCGATAATCACGGGGAGTAGTTTGTTTATTAACCTTTTGAATTGGTGTAATAAGTGATGATTTCCATATAATCGGAAATTCAGATGACATCAAGGAAAAATTAAAGACACCAAGTATTACAGGTAGAAGTACAGTTGACGAGGCCTTAATAAATTTAACTGAGATTCCATCGACCCCAATTGAGTTGGATTTAGAGAAAGATATCGTTTGACGCAGGTTGTAAGGAGTTACGTGTCGGAAGAAGAAATTACTCTCGTTATAGGGTACGAGTGATTCCAGGTTAGAGAGACCGAATATGTCTGCTATGCTATTTCCCTCAGAGGTAAAGGTGGGAGTGAAATGCTTGTTAAGTTCGTTTAGAGAGAATTCATGCATGGGCTGTTTGTCTCGCCGCTACACGAGTCCAAGCCTTCTAAGTTGCCTCCAGACCTGGTTTGGCTCAGTCAAATTGGAAAAGGTGGCTACATAATATTTTTTCTTGGCCTCCATAACAAGGTGTTTCACCTGATTACGCAAAACAATAAACTCTAGTGTAAGCAGTCTGGCTTTTGTGCGTGTGAAAATTCTTCGTGACACATTGCGCTCCTTCATTTTTTGCTTAATGTCATTAGTCAGCTAGGGGGCTGAGGGTCGTCTAGGTGTGGATTTTCGTATGGGAGCATGACGATTTATACACTCTAAGAATTTCAGATTAAAGAATTAAAATTTTGAATCGATGGACGAGGAACTAAATAGGTTGTTCCAGTCAAAAGTGAGCAGGTCATCCTGAAACTTGGCTGCATCGAAATTTTTAAGATCACGGTAGACAATTTTAGGTTTAGGAAAGCAAGGGGAATTGAATGTGTAGGACATAGAAATTTTGTCATGTGCGGAGAGAAAGGGCACAGGGGATTGTGAAAATGAAGAGACTTTTTCAGGGGAATCAACGATACAAGATCCAGAAGAGTATGACTATGTTCTGTGTGATGTGTTGGCTGCGTTTAGGCAAGATAAAGATTATAATTAAAAATTAAATTCCTGATGAAGGAAGAATGATAGCTATCCCGCAGCAGATCAGCGTTAGAGTCACTTGAAATTACAATGTTTTTGCAGTTTGGACTGAAAGTTGTATAAGCCTGTTCAATGTCAGTCAAGGACCCAACATTTGGAGGTCTAAAAAAACAAATAGAAGAAGTTTGGAAAAGTTTGTACCATGAACTTCAAGTACCATGAACTCAGGTCGGCATTCATAGGTCGCAGAAGAGGTCGCCAGCACCGACGAACTCAGTCGATGATGAATATAGGCATCAACCCCGCCACCGCCTTTCCCAATCCGATCATGTCTGAGCAAGTAGTGTTCAGTAAGTTCTACCATGCTATCAGGGATATTTTGTTTTAACAACATTTCGGTCAAGCAGATTATGTCACTTGCACTGGAAGAAAAATAGGCCCGGAATTCGTGGATATGGCACAGTAATGATTGACAGTTAACGAAGGAGACGTTGATTTCACTGGTAATGGGTAGACCTGTGGGTGGTGCAACAGGCCCCCGCATCTTATTTTAAAGTGTCAAGGTCAGTTTCACCAAGGATGGAGATGCGTTACCACCATCACGGACACAAGCAAACACACGGCCATTACGAATCCACACGTATTTGATTTTATCTTCTTTTTTTAGTCCTCTGGCCATTGCATAAAGTTTTTGGTTTAAGAATATCAAGGATTCATTAATATAGACAGGTGGGTTGGTGGAGTTCCGGTCGGCAACGATGTCGTTGAGTTTCAGGTCCCTTTTTGTGCGCCTACCCGTTTACAAATGCAGCAGCAGTGCTGGATCGTAAAAAACGGACAATAATAGGGGCAGGTCTAGATGAAGGGTGAGAGTTTGCAGAACGGTTTGAACTGGTGATGGAAAAATATCGGTCCAAATCGATTTTTCGAGAAATCGATTTTTAATCGAAATGAAAAGCTCGACTTTCCAACAAAAATCGAAATTTGAACCAAAAGATCGATTCATCGGAAAAATTGACGGTTCTTTTTTGAAAAAAATACAGTTGGTACAAAAACATATTTTTTATTCATTCGAAAATACTTAATACATATTTGACTAGTATAAACAATCCCTAAAAATTTACTTATAATACATTCTTGAATTATTAGTAATAAAAATTTACAAATGCACGCACATTAAAGTTTGGGGATCACCGCTTGGAACCATTCGGCTTCACTAAAATTTTTAAGAAAGATCAACTGTTTGAGATGCTTTCTTGATGATCTAGGGCGTGCATTTCCAATTTTACCGGCCTTTGAGAAAAGTTTTTCACATGGGACGGATGGCGTCATCATACTCAGCACTCTGATCGCGAAACGGTACGAGTTGGGGTATTCACCCTTTATCTCCTCCCAGACTTTTAGAGGATTGCGGTTGACTATCCTATCGACGGGTGGCCAGTTGAGGTATTGCCCCAACGCGGTCCTGGTCGGCGTAGGCGTTGGCCATGCGGACGCGCTTGTCAAGCGCCGCCCACGGATCTTGTTCCTCGTCAAGATATCTCCTTGAAGATCAAAGGCATTCCCGGAGAGTAGGCCAGGATTGTCACCTGCCTGAGTATCTCAGTCAGCAGCAACACGGGCTTCATTAATGAAATTTTGGATTGTATGACCTATAAAAATGGATCTCATGTTACTTCAAAAACTACTCAGTGAAACGAAGTAACAACAATAAACAATAGGTATTATCATTCGAAAAGTTTTGTCACAGACTTACTCCCACGCGCAAGAGACTCCTAGTGCGTCACTCACCGGAGGGAGGGGCCCTCGCGCGTAGAGTATATCTGTGAAAAAAATTTTCATACTGATAGTACGCTGGAGTTGGACTAAACTAACCCAGGTTTCTCTTGGTAGCATTGGCGTGAAACGAGCTTCCCAAAGCAACTGCCTTGAATCTCGGATGAAGCAACGTGGCTAAGAGTAAATAGGATGTGTCTCGACTCGAGCGAATTTTTTGTCCACCTCGTCTGTGAGGGTTTTCTTTACGTGCTTGCCAACCCGCGTTACTGCATCAAACTGACGTGTTTTCTGCGAATGTTATGAAAATTGTTAAGACAAAACAAAATCGTATTTCGTACTTTTAATGAGATTCCAAATTCACTATTAGCCTTTAAATTTTCTATGGTCTTCCTTTGTGGCATAGCATAGGCACCATGATCGATTGATTTGAAATGCTCACATGAAAAATAAACCGAGTACAACGTTTACATATCGCGCTGCTGCCGGCTGCTGACGCTACACAACGGCCCGGGGTCGGGGGATGGGAGCAGTGCGGCGCGGTGCTCGAAGACTCGCGCCGCACTGCTTCACTTACCTTGAGCCAAATGAACTGTGAGACCCAGAAAACCGACCATCGTTTCCTTTTGAGTCCAAATATCACAAGAAAGAGACAACGACTTAGCCTCCCCGAGCCAGAGTTTGACGGTATCCTTCAATGCAAAGTAACTTATCTCCAAGTTCTTAGTCGACGTGGGCTCTGACGAGGGTTTGTAAGTTCCATTGAGTTTCCTGGAGTAAATTCTGAATCCCTGTTCTTCCGGCGTATTGAGGGGCATATTTTCATGCACTATCATGAATGCAAGTGCTGCATTCACTTCCTTCTCTCTACGCCCTCCAGCTGAAAAGGCAAGATGTGTTAAAGAAACTTCATAGGTGTGGCGGAGTGAAATAATAAAAATAAGCAGTAGACCCTCACTCACCCACGCCGTTTTATTTAAGTCAGAATAAGATGCTTACTCGAAAAAGCCGCAGCGTTCTCAAACATTCGGTCAATGGGTCCTGTCCTTGAGGTCTTCATTGGTGAAGGTGAGGGAGATGGGGATCGACATGGGCTCGGACTCGTAGTCCTGGTACTGCCGCTGGCGTTGGAACTGCGGCTTCCCGGGCGAGGTATCGCTATCGCTGGAGATGCAGGTGGCGACACCAGCATAGACTCGACGGAATCAGATCGCCGGAGCTGCAAAGTTTTAAATCGAAATTTAAAGCAATTTTGAACAAAAGCAGTACTGACTGTTCCACCGCGAAAACTCTTGTTCATCGTTAGCGATTCATTCTTACTTGTCATTCAAAATTTCGCTCCTGTCATCAAAATACTCTATTCCATTCATCAGAAATTAATATGTGCAGACTTACGGAAATGCTAACCTTACCCTATTCTCGCTTTGGTTTTGGCTAGCATGCGAGTCTCAGACTTCGACAACTTCATCAACATCGTCGTCGTCCTCCACTCCTGCTGACGCCGTTGCTGTCCTGCTTTTGCCTCCACGTGGTTTTGATGTTGCGACCGCCATCTCGTGCACTACTTTCAGATGGTTCAGAAGAGTTGATGTCGTGCCGCAGTATTTAAGCTCGCCCCCGCAAACAGTGCACTTGACAAATGTCACGTTACCGCGCAACGCACGCTGAAAGTACTGCCACACGACGCTAGGCATGTTCTTGGCAAGGTGGTTCCAGTGCCCAGCACTCTCACTAGCACCCCGACCGACGCACTAGGGCCACATTGAACCGACACCAACCGAGCACAACACACAACAACATGGCTTGCTGCCTGCCGGCTGCCGGCAACTCGGTCCGACCGACGCACTCGACGCTAGACATGACTCGACCTGCAGGCAGTTCGCCACTGTCCACCCCCTTTTCCCCTCCCGTGCTCTTCGTCTGCGCTCAGCGCGCGGGAGTAGGGTAGCTGACTACTACGCGCTGCTGAGTCAAACGAAATGGTCAAGATCGAAGTTGAAAATCGAGTCTGGATCGAAACTCGAAGATCATGGCTCGATCTCAATTTCCTCGATCTTTGACTATTAAAACTCGATTTTCGATTTTAACTGAAATCGATTTTTCCATCACTAGTTGGAACCACCCTGATAGGCGTAATCAATTTCACTGGTATCCACTTTAATTTCTAGGGCAATTCCAACTTGACAAATCAGGGCCCCAGACAAATCAGAGCTATCTCGCCGTCGGAGTAAGGAATTCCATGGATCTCAATCACGTTCCGGAGTTGTTCTTGCTCAACACGATTAAGGCGAGCTTTGGTTTCACTTAGTTGTTTCTTGAGGCTGATATTTTCACTTAAAAGATGATTCAAGGAATCATTTATTTTGACTAGGGAGGCATTAATCAGCTCGAAGGACTTTGCATACCCCCCGGCCAACTCTCCCCTATGAGATATTGATTTGCAAATTTCACCCTGATCCATCCGGATTTCATTCAAACTAATAGATAAATCTTTCAATATTTCACTCACACGATCAGGAGACCAACAAGGACTTGAGGACTCGTTCTCAGGAGCTTTTCTGATTTGCTCTCCAACACTGACACAGCCGATCTAGGCCCGACAAGCGTCGTAATGCCATGATATACGTTAGTCACTAAGCACCTTAAAATCGAATTCAGATATTGAGAGGCACACTGGATGATAATAAGCCTGACACTCAAAGAAAGAGAACAAAATTTGGTCGCGCTTGATGGATTTGACACATGCACTGCAGTTGGGCATTGCGTAACACAGAAGAGAGCCGGAGAGAACGATCCGAACCACACGAGAGCTGAGCTCTGACTGTACTCAGAATACTGCGTACGACCGACAGCAATGTCATTGTAATCCTTCAAAAAATTTCTAAATTTTAAAATTGAGCTTATTTGCAAAATAACTTCATGAATAAAATCATTTCAGCGATTTGAATCCAATGATCTCGACTAAGGCAGTGAGGGATGGATCTTGACTCGCTGGAAAAATTGGAGATTGTGAAAAGTGGTTCAGTCATTTGATGTGGGGATTCCTCTCTCTCAACCCTCTCTAAAATATTAAGCGTTCTATTCTAGACTCCTCTTATCCATATCCCTCTCTCGCTGCCTGATTGCAACCTCCCCTTCTCCAACGTGTGTCTATTAAAGCCATAGCTATTTTTATGAATATATCTAAAGCTTTATTGATGTAACGAGACCCAGGTAACCTCCAATACCATTATAAAAAAAACTTTGTATATGGACGACACCTTCACTGGAAAGTAATGCATATACTATAACAATGGATGTGACCCCGACATATTTCTCAGCTGTTGTCTAGGTCCATTCTGAAATATGCTGTGCCTAGTGTCGTATTTTGTGCTATCGATGCGCAAGTTTAGACTTTGATAGCAAACGAATCAATAAGCACATTGTAGAACGAGTTACACCAATTTTTTTTCTTTTAATGGTGCGTAAGACTATGTATGACAATCTATTTTTTTTTTAAGTTCAATCAGAGTTTTAATTTATTTGTTGCACGGAAAATTCCAGGATTTGACTTCTTCTCCTTTAGAAAGTGCTTACTTGAAAAATTAAATCAGGACAATTACTTACTCGATGGCACTTAGGATCGTAGCGGGATACGTTAGCTTTAATTTTTTGTCAATCGACCAATGCAAAGTTTTTCGTTTGTTATTTTTTAAATATTTCTCAGTCCAAGATTAACGTGCAAAAAAAACTTAATTTCTTAATCGTGGCTATTAGAAACCTCAGCCAATGCAAGTGTTGCGTGCTATGCACATTTCATAGAAAGAAATATCGGTGGGGGGAAGACTCGAGTATCTATGCTAAAAACATTCGACATTAGGTCTAACAGTTGATATGATGCAACAACACTTTTGCGTTTCAAAGTAAACTGTCCATGATAGTAAATGGACGGCTTCCTCCTCTGTTAATACCTCTTTTTGTCGTCGCTGCTACTGGCGTCGTGACGATTCACCGATCGCTCAGCCCTTCATCCTTTTATTAAACGATTAAAATTTAACCCTTCAATGCATTTTCTATCACAAATTGCACTGCACAAAATTCCATGTATTGATTATAGGCATAGTTCTTCTCTACCGAATGATGTGTAGATATAATACACTCCGTTGTAATTCTACGTGATTTTTGGTAATATAATACAGTAATTTTAGCGTTTCTAGATGTATTTTATCAAGAACAAAGTTTTGGCACCAATTTGGGAATTCATGCAGAGAAGGACTGCCTTCATCACCTGAGGGCGCTGGAGCCGCAGCCCGATGAACAGAGAAGTGATGAGTGAGTGCGGGCTTGCTGCGATAGCTAAGGGAATACTCGTCATCTTCAGAACCTTCTTCAATTCCCGCTTCTTATTCGCTTCTTTGGTGAGCCCGTGTCGACGAAAGGAGATCGTGAGGTAACGATCACTGCGCCATCCTCGCGGACAAATTAAACATCTTAGTGAGATTGAGTGGGGTGGAGTGGTATTAGTATAGATCTATAGTCCAGTAGTTCTCCTCTCGATGGAGTCTTCTGACCTTTTCCCTCCATCTTCTTCTTTCCGCCTATCCTCTTCACCCTTTTGCTTCTGCTTTGCCTTCGTTGGATTGGATATTTGGGGAGGTGACCGACGGCTAAGGTCATTTGCGCCATAGGGGATAGGAAGGGTGGATGGAAACCAGGCGTCGGCATTAGCCTGCTCTTAACGAAAGGCGCTAAGGGGACCACGGTTTAACATCTCATCCGACAGACAAAGTACTGTACTTGAAGTGCCCTCCACAAGACACTCAAGCAGGGATCGGGTTCCCTCTGAAAAACATCCGCCTCTGCAGGGATATGAATCCTGGCCACCCATGTGTTAGGCGGGTACTCTAGCCACCACACCAACCCGATCCCCTTTCGCCTTCGTCCTCAGGAGTCCCTCCCTTGGGCCATTTGGTGACAGACCTCATTCTCTATCCCTCGGTCGCCCAGATCAAAGGGCGCGCGTTCATTTCGACCTGTTTTCCCTCTCCCATTGCTCACTTGGCCACGCGAGGGGTTATGGAAAATGAAAAGGACTCCGTCGCTAATTGAGGAGGAGTTTTTCGCACTCGCAATGGGAGGGGAGGGAGGGAAGGTGGAGTCGGAGGATGTGGGGGTGGGGATGTGAAGAGAGGGAGTGAGGGGGGGTGTTTGTCGAAAGTGGGGCAGGAGCGGCGGAGGTCTATTGAAACGTTTGCTCGGGTCAGCGGAAGGAATCCTCCACAAAGTTGCGCTATCCGAATACAGGCCGCTGTTTACTCTGTGCAGAATGTTGCGCTCCTCTCCTGACATTCATTGAGGGTCCGAGCTGACTCCCCGCCCTGTAGGGCCGAGCAAATTCAGTCATTAACGAAGAGGGCGCAGTGGGATAGGATGCTTCGTTCGGGAAAAACCCCAAGCGAAATATTTTTAACGTCGATTCGAGCAATGCTTTGAAACGTTTGAGTTCTTTATGGTGGATGCAACTTCTCCGTAGGAACAATTTACCTCAGAGTTTACTTCTCTGACTCCACTAAATTGTTTCTTTAGAAAATTTATCCGTTGGGTGGTTGAAAATAGAGATGAGCGTACTTCATTTGCAATCGAACGACAAAGCGTTGAAATCCTGGAAAAAAACTCAAATTTTAGACGCGTAATTCCTCATTTCTAGACGACATAAACTTTGCCATCATTCCACGGCAGCGCCTTTTCCTCGACTCCTTGCATGCTGCTGTCATAGTTATTTGAAAGTCATCACTCGGTGGAGTATGGAAATGAAATTCCCGCGTCTCTGTGCCCGATGTATCTTATCAACGCATAGTTTCAAATAACACGCTTTGTGGGCATATTTCCCCATCCCTAAGGGCTATCACTGGAGATCCGTCTGTCTTCTTAATGGCAATCAATGCTTACAAAACCTGCGGTTAGGATCCTCCTTGATAATTTTTAGACGATTTTCTTGAGAAAATCTATGGCGGAACGGATAATTATGCAAAGAATTGTGGCCTCTCTACAAAAAACCTGATATCAGTATTGGTGATCCTGATACAGATCATAAACTGAGCGCCTTGAATTTTTAACGTTTTATGAGAAATTTTATCACATTATTAATGCACCTTTTAAAAATAGCCCGAATGTTTTTCTCCTCATTAGTACATACTTAGCGATGGATGTTTTGAATAATTTACATACCTTATTAATTTCATGGCTAATATAAATTCCTAAAGGTGTGTGGAAAACTGTAAAAGTAACTGGGATTTGATTGTTGTTTGTCGCTAATCCATGCAAACAATTTTAGGTGATAAACACGCCCTTCTGAGGCTTCAAAGTAACTTTTTAAACAATTGACCTGAAATGGAATTGCGGTCGCTTTCGATTTCTCATCTCGCTGGCCCTTGGCTTCGAATATCGATTGATGAATTGATCGACTGGCTATTCTGGAGAATTTCCCTGATCCTGGTCCCAGAGCACTATGTAGACATATCGGACTAATTTGTCGCAAAATTTGTTGACTCCTTACATTTGGAGTCTTTTAGCCAAAAGTCAGAATGACTCAGGTGAATTCATCCCTTAGGCCCAGGGAAAGGATTAATCAGCTGTCGGTTAGCAATTGCAGGGCATGCATCCGCTGTGGATGGGATTTTAAGCCTTCACCTCTATGAGCCTTCTGCATCTCCGAATATCTTAACTTTCCGTTGCACAAATATTCTTCTTTGCTCGGTGTTGAACAATTAGTTGCCCCAACAATGTTCTAGATTTCTTTTCTGCCACGACGGGAGCGCATCTCCGAATGACCACATTCTGATTGACTCTGATTCATGAATGAATTTTCAAGGGATCTTTTACCGTCAGAAGCGGAGTAACGCAGTAGTATTCGAATTCCTTCTTGGGTACTTTACAGAGAGCACCGGTTTTAATATGAAAACTTGGACTGTCTGGCGTCTTTTTGAAATAATAGATCTCTAAATGCCCCAGGTTTCCTTGCATTTTTCTTCACACGTAATCCTTCTATTCCCGTTTGTCAAACCTGTCATGAAGAGCACCAATGGTAGCATCCGCCCGCCGATTTACGCCTCCCTCAATGGAATTGACACTTTGCATTCCTCGAATACATTGGATTTCTTGAATCGGCGGTTTCTGTCTCCGAATGCATTCACCACCCTCTCCCCTTCCCGTGCTACCTTCGGAATGCCCAAATGTGTACCAAGTGTCGTTCTAGTTCTGTTCTTGCAGTCAGTGTCGTGGCTGTGAGAAGTTGTGATTTTTCGATATTAGGAACACCGGCGAGAGAGAGAGAGATATTATTTATCGACGCGAACCGCAATTGTGACTTAATAGTCCGAAAGAGGGATCGGTTACCAGGTGAAATCCCCTTACACCATCTGACTACTGCTATGTTGTTCACATCCGTTGTTATCACTGTTACGTAAATCCAAGGAAGGCATAGCCCGTTTCTTTCAATACATGATCCAGCACAATTTCCAGAGAACTCGATAGCATGATGGATTTACATACTCATGTGACTCCTTTACGTGATACTCAACGGCCTTTTGTTCGGGTGCCAGGTCGTCTCGACCAATCAGAAATAGAAGTAGGGCTATTCCCTACTCCACCCAAAATCGCTCTGAATGAGATAAAAGTCCAGGATTCGAAACAGGAACAGGGAAGGGGTAAGGTAGTTTCCAATTATCATACTATAATTAAAATTAAAGTATTGGTGTTTAGTCAATATATAGAAACAAGGAAAAAATATGTGATTAATTTACAGGTTTCGTTGAAATTACAAATTTAACTTAAGTGAAGGAAACAAGAACAAATTAGATGATCCATGAACGCGATTGATGGAAATAAGAATGTTTGACCCTCGGCATGGTACATGCATACCACCAAAAGTAAAGCTGTTTGAACCACCTGAATACGATGGCCAGTCCAAACAGAAAATTATGGTACACGGTACAACACCACTTAGGGAGTAACATTTGCTGACTCTTTTCCCAACAAGCGAACTCAACTGAACTAAAGCCTGAATCACACGATACTTGACACTGTGCAAGTCCGAGGATGCTAGCGAGCACTGGATGTCTAGTACGAAACCTAGCATGCTTGAAATCTTCCTAGCAACTATCTCACGATATTTGAACTTGCACAAGATCTGTTTAGCAGATCTTTGATCTAGTACAGGCGCAGAAGGAGTTTGACGACCGAAATGGATGATTTTGAACGATAACGACGGTTTTTAGCCGCTGCAGCTCCTCAGCCTCAATAGCCTCAGGTACCCAAGCCATTGTGTCTTGTTGTGAGGTTTGAGTTGTTTATTTGATCGCGGGAAATTGTAATTGTCACGAGGGACTATGGAGGCGCTTACATAAAAATTGACGACCGCATTGCAAAGAGCAAAGGTGATTGGTCGGCGGCTACTAGGTCCTACTAGGAGCAAGTATCAAACTATTACCACACCAATAACGAAAACAGGGATACCAGCTAGTATACAAGCGGCCATGCAGGATTTCGAGTATGCTTGGTCTGTATCACACGGTACTTGCCCTTGCTCAAGTCCTAGTATGCTAGCTAGCATCCACGGACTTGTACAAGGTCAAGTATCGTGTGATTTAGGCTTAACCCCCGTTGAAATATTACAAAGCAAAATCTTGATTACAATACACACACGGGATTCATTAACCCCAAACTAAATAACGCAGTATGGGCCTCCCCCAACGAGTGAGAACAGCGATAATGATACGAAATTAGCAACAAGACAATCAGATAGAGTTCACAGGCCAACGGCACGAATTCGCGATACGCAAACATTTAACCAATAAATTTACTAAAACTTTTATCCCCGATGACTATATGAGCATGAAAAAAAAGGAAAAGCAAAAAACAATTACTGTTTCACCAATTTGGACTGAAAACCCCAAGCCACTAACCATGATCAAAGTACTCGTATTACTTACATAATACAGCACACAGAATTCTTAATCGATTTTCAATTGAGCCAGTAGTTTTGAAATTAGCTGAGGTTTGCGTTGCCTACCATAACATCTTCAACTTAAGAGATATAAACAATTTGTTTTATGCAAAGATTTAAAAATATATTTGGCTTTCTTATATCAAAATTGCAAGTATTTGAAACAAAAATTACGGGTATCCCAAGTGGTCAAACTGGATTTTACGCGCAAAAATCGGGTAGTTGTTTAAGAAACGATCAAGTACAGGAAATACTAACCGGTGGAGGATTTTTAAAAATACATCATCCAACGTAGAAATAAACAAGCTCTTTTATGAATTTTACTGCATTGAAACCCGTTTCCTCATTTGGACGATGGAGTATCTCAAACTAAGGTATCTTGCTTTTTTTTACAGACAGTAGGTTAGCGGCGTATCTCTCTCCTCCTCGCTCTACGACCAACGGTGGCTATCTCGCCCGCCACTTTCATTCTTTATTTGCATGGGAATAGTTACACGTATAGGAAGAATAATATTAAAAGTATGCTGCTTTAATTTTCAATGATGTTACCGTCCTTCAAATTAAAGAAAAAGATAGCAAAAGAAAAATACATAAAATAAAGAATAAGACGTGGACAGCCATTTAACTCATACTTCACTCATAAAAAATGGGCTTGTATTTGGGTCGAACATACTTTACATAAAAAAACATATATTGAATATTAAAATAAAATATTTGCAACAAAAATAGTTCTTGCTCTTGGATTTAGAAGCTCCGGACTGGTTTGATAAAACGTACAGATTTTTTTACATGAAATCACACATTTGTCGCGTTGCAATCGCTTCATATAAATTAGCATCATAAAATTAACATGCTGGCAAAGAAGTATATTCACAATATCATACACTTTTGAGCTCGTTGATTTCTCAATTGATGCAGTACAAGTTTGCTACCAACAGGTGACGACTCCAAGGGGTGGACTTCGACCGATCTTGTTAGCTTTTGCAGACGCTGGGCGATCTTCACTTTCCGAAAATAGCGCTCTCTAAACCGTTTTTGCTATTGGTAATTTTCAGACTATAATATTAACAGAAACGAGAACTCTCTTTCAGTGGTTTTGGTCGCCTTCTTTCATCGATTATTAAAGTCAAAATTTTAGAAAACTTTTGTTCATTCACGAATGAAAATGCCGTCTGTTTCTTTCCCAGCGCATAAAATTGATGAAATCTATGAGGCCTTTTCGACAGATCAAGCATTTGTTGGACGACAATTCGATTAATACCTCTGCCATTATTATATAGACGTCAGCTTAAGAGAATGGACCAGAAAATGTGGACGGATGGGATTACCTCTGAGCGAAAATATAATATTATCAAATCTTCTTTTTGCTGATGACCAGGTCATAATTGCACAAGACACTGAAGATATCAAGTACATGTGCAGGAAACTAGCTGAAGAATATTAGAAATGGGGTCTAAAAATCCACTGGACGAAGAAAATTCAACATCTAATCAGCAGCAATGAAGATGTAGAAATTGACGGGAATGAAATGAATAAAGTATCCCATTTCAGGTATTTATGATCAGTGGTACAAATTGATGGATCCTCATAATTGGAAATAGAGAATCGGATGTGTCAGAGTAGAAAGGACGATTGGAATACGGAATCCCTTACTATGGAGCATCAACATACTCAATAGAGCAAAAACAAATTTATATGTAAAAAGCAATAGTAGAAAGTATTAATGCTTTATGGAGCCGGAACATGGGGGCTACAAATGAAACAGAAAAAAGTAAAGAACGAGCCACTGAAATGGTCTTTTGGCAGAGGTCGGCTAGGAAATCAAGAATAGAAAGAGTTATAAATGAGCAGATAAGAGAAATCATGGAGGTAGAGAGGGATGTAGTGGAGGCTATTGAAGAAAGAAGATTGCGATGGTATGGACACGTCCAAAGAATGTGGGATGAAAGAATACCGAAAGCTGCTCTAAAATGGTATCCGGAAGGAAGAAGGAGAAGAGGAAGACCCAAGAAATTATGGTGGGATGGAGTGAGGGAGGAAATGGATAAGGGGTTGGATATGGAAGATGCATTTGATAGGGACTTTGGGAGAGTGGGGATTGTGTGATGGACCTGATGAGTGTACCCCACTTATGGAAAGATAAATGTTCTGGGTTTGGGGAGGAAAACTGCTTTAAAGTGGAATATTCCTAATAAAAAAAACCCTCTGCCATTGTCTTCATGCCCTAAGGACGATAGTGGAGGTAGATATCGAAATATACGTACACACGCGTAGCGTGTTGTATTACCCGCCATGTGTTCATCAATGATGGAATTCCCAGTTCCTTGCGATTACTAGTTCAATTATCGTGAGAAATCTTTTGGAATGGCAATAATCTTCCTGGAATCTGTTCTAATGATCAGGCATCAGTAAGTATAGTTGGTCTTGCACTGGATGTAGTATCGTGTGAAACATTTTTGCTTTTTATTATTCTATTTTATTTTTCGGAATACTGATAGTCACTATGCATTTGTGAGTATTATATGTATCCCAAAATATTTTGTCCACTAGGTACCGTGGTCATCGGTATTCCACGAATAAATATTTGTTTTAACTCATAAATTTTATTATAACCCACTACTATTTAAAAAAAGCCATTTGATCTCAAGAAGGATTAGGCGTGTAAGCTTTGATTTAGTCAAGATCGTTGGACTTTGTTGCTTCACTATAACCCTGGCGGCTTTAAACGGTCACTCGTCACTGCGTTGGTGACGCCAATAAAACCAAAGTTATGGATTTCCGTTATTTTCGGTCTTACCGGTGATTAATGACTCTCGTTACGATGACGGCGCTTTGGAGGAGCAGCTCTTGTGCTCACATATGCCGAGAAATAAGGGATACATACGAGTGGCAGTGGGAAGCTGTTGGATAGTGAATTCTGAATTATTCAGTCAAGAAAGAACAGAAGAGCGGTGGCCTGGGGACGGTGGCGACGTGAAAGAAGAACAGAAGAGCGGTGGCCTGGGGACGGTGGCTGGGGCCGACGTGAAAGAAAAGCGAAATGTGAGCCAGGCATTTTGGACCGGGACCCCAAAACGGATAGATTTATTCCGACCGACCTTCGAAGGAAATTTTATATGCAAAGGTTGTCGATCCTTGCCAAATTCGATGAAGAGAAGCGGGGAGCGCATTTCGCCGAGCGTGGAATCGTCTTGAAACCTTGAAATCTAATTTTGCAACTAAAGCTATTGTAATGGTGGTCGTGTCTCACGGCCTTATCTCAGTTATCCGGCTTGATGAGAGCAACACTACCTCAAGGTATATACACTATGTTAGTGAAAGTAATTATGCCATAAAGGTAATAACGCCACTAAGGTTTTCAGTAGCTCTATCGGAGATATTTAGTCGATCGAAGCATCTGCCAAGAGACGAAGAAGGCTAATCACGAAGAGTGCAATCGTGTCCGTCCCATGAGGTAACATTCAAACGTTGTAGTTCTTAAAAGTGAGTTTTAGAGCCTCTAGAAGAAGGCGCGAGCTAATCAGGCCACGCCTTGGACAGGTTGATTACATTTTTGTGCAAATGTGCTAACAAACCTAAATGCGATATATCATAAGGAAATTTCAATTTTTCTGTTGCTGACACACTTCATTAGCGTCGTTTGCATAAGTAGAGCTTCTAAAGAAAATCAGTATTTATAAAAGCATGCCATTTTAAATGAAATACAGCGTCTACGTGTAATAACGCCATACTAGCTGAGCTCACGCCTAGAAGCAACGTGAAAATGTTGTTATTACTCCGTGTCACTTAAAAGCTTTCGTTTCAAGATCATACTTCGTAAGGGAACGCTTTACGAACGAACGTAAGGGATAAAATACATTACTAAGTACAAGGTTAGTACGATAAGTTCTATTTTTACGGAAGATACTTGCTTGATACGATACGTTTTAATTTTAGGGAAGACAATTGTCTTCAAATAATTCTGCATATGTAGAAACATAGTTATTTAACCTCAATTAGGTCCAAACATTAACGCCATTGCGGCAGTTAATTGAAGATTGCTACATTAAAGTCTTTCAAATACAAATACTTATGCGCTTGTTAACATTAGGAGGGATTACATTTACTTGTTGTGAAATAAAAAGTATAACTGCTTTAATTATAACCCCGAAATACCACAGAGGAAAATTCAATCGTCTTTGGCGGTACCTGTAACAGGATCACCTTGAAACCCCCGAGTAATTATTCCTCGTTGGAATTTCGCTGTCACGTAAATTTACGGCTGACTCCGTGTACGTAGAGGTAATACCTTGGTAGCAATCCTTATACTTAGTTATAAAAGTTGTTTTTATTGTAGTTTACAAAATTGGGAAACCCTGTCGAAATCTAAAAGCAAAATGGACAATCGAGATCTGAGCCAAGCAATTGAAGGAGTTAGTCAGAAGCTGCAGGAATGTGGGAGACAAATAAGAACTCTCAGAGACTGGACAAATCTGACATTGTAGGCTCATTTCGAGTCCAATGATCGGATTGGATTGGATATTTGGGGAGGCGATCGACAGCTAAGGTCATTTGTGCCATAGGGGATAGGTAAGGGATGAAGGGTGGATAGAAACCCGAAGTCGGCATTAGCTTGCTTTTAACGAAAGGCGCCAAGGGGACCACGGTTTAACGTCTCATCCGACTGACGGAGTACTGTACTTGAAGGGCCCTCCATAAAAAACTCAAGTAGAGATCGGATCCCTTCTGAAAAACATCTTCCACTGCAGAGATTTGAACCCTGGTCGTCCGTGTGATTAGCCAGTACTCTAGCCACCACACCAACCCGATCCCCCCAATAATCGGGCAATTGAAATGGTTTACTCCAATTTCCCTAGCTTCTTTTTAAGGCATGTTATCACTCATCAAATCCTGTTAATCCATATTCCTGTTTTTTTAGTAAGTGACATTATCTTCATAATATGAATTATTTTTTTAAAACAGCTTCCCCTGTGAGCTTTAAACCAGAAATACCTGACCCAAAAAAACTATCCCCTTGAAAGGCAAACCAGAGCAATCGGAGCACCGATCTCAGTCCAAAACCAATCATTATTCTTGAACTTGAAAATCCTATCGAGAGAAATTGCATTTAAGAAACCTGGCAACCGCTAGAGTCGATAATAAACTTTGCAAACAATGCAAAAGTTATAATTCTCAGGAGACTCATAAGTCTAGAATTTCAGTCAATGTCTGCTTTTGGTAGCTCTCGCATGAAGCCGTAAGTATACCTAACTACGCTAAGGTGACGCGAGAATAGGATTATGTGCTGGTGATTGTTACGGATAATTTTACCACAAACAAAGATAGAAAATTTTTGTATACAGTGTACTGAGTGAAAAATATGATGCCATGAAAAGTTGACGAAGGGAATATTATCAAAACGTGTATTAACGTCTTAGAAGTTACTTTGAAAGCTGTAGGAGATCACAATCCGAGAAACAGAGAATATGATCATGACGCCTTACTACATTTCTAGGTCTGGCAGATGCGATAAAATAAGAGAGATATTGCCAAACAGTTAGGTATAAAAACTCGTTCTTTCCGCGAACAATAAGCGACCACAATAAGAATAGAGGTCCACTTAGTACACCCCCATAATACATGTCACCATTTCACCTCCAAAACTTTTACATCTTTACACGGCTGGTGACCAACCACCCCCTGTCACACTCCCATGCGGCGGCTCGCGGGGTAGTATGTAGATGTAGACACCGCTACCGAGGAAGAACGCCGAGAACCAATTTCCAGGGCTGGCCTACCCTTTGTATCCACGGTTTCAGGCTAAATCGCCAGAGTACTAAAGCGACATAACATTGAAACCTACTTTTGCCCTCTCTCCAAACTAAAGAACCAATTTATCACGGCAAAGGACCCCTCCGGCCTCTTGACACCTGGAATCTACGAGATAACATGCGAATGCGGCCAGGTATACGTGGGAGAGACGGGCAGGGCGATCACCACAAGAGTCAAGGAACACTTCAGGCTTGGTCAACCTGAAAAATCCATCGTGGCCGAGCACAGCATTTCCCAACGACCATGCCATTTGCTGGGAGAAGACGAAGGTCCTCTTCCACATGGACGAGTTCTGGGAAGACTGACGAGGGAAGCGATCGAAATCCGGATGAAAAATAACATCATGAATCGTGACACTGGTTTCTCCCTCAGCCAGTCATGGAAACGAGTGATGAGACGCATACGTGAGACTAGGGAAATAAAGGTGGGTTCTAGCGGACCATTCACGAGGCATTTGACCGTATGCCGAACGATATATATTCCGGACCAGTTGCCATAGTGGTTAGAGTTGATAAATGCTGATAATGAATGCTGGTTGTAGGTTCGAGGCGCTCATGAGGTGTAATTTTTTACTTGACTTTTTGCTTGTATTTGTTTGGTGTGGAAATAAACGTATTTTGACTATTCTGACTTGACGATGCAAAACATTGCCTGATGGATAACACGTTCATCGAAGCGTCGGCCAAGATGGATAGTGTGACCCAGTGGAAAGCCGGAGTAACCTTTAACAACTTCACGAATATTTACAGGAAACAGGCCAAAATGTTTCAGCCCTTAAACTAATTTCATTCTTCATTTCACTGAAAAAATTGGTAAGGTACAGCAAATTGCCATTTTAGTTATAAGTGTAAGAGCTCTACCCTTCTTTATTTATTCTCGGATCGTTGCTCATCTGAAACCGATTGTTACATAAAGAGCCTTTCTTTGCGTAATTATTTGGCTTCTGGTTGTATTGTTTTCCTCTCTGTAACAATTTGAGATATCGCATGAGATTAAAAAGAGACGTTTCAGGCGTAATCTGGTGGAATGACATAATAAATGGCCTCGGTGGTGGCGGGGTAAAGTCCAAACCTGTCAAACCGATGGTCGCGGGTTCGAGTCCCGCCTGGGTAGGACAATTACACCTCCCTGGGCATGGTTGTTTGTGTTCGTCCATACATTACATATCTAGTAATTGGCTTCGGCTGTTAGCTATAAAGAAATTATTATTATAATATATATCACTTTCATTTATAATTAATTATAAATGAAAGTGGGGAATTCTCCACAATATAAACTTAAATGCGACAGGTTTTGATGTACTACATCATCATCAGGTGATCTGATGATGTTGTAGTGCATCGAAACTGGTTGTATTAAAGTTTATATTGTGGAAAATTGCCAACTTTCGTTAATTGCATGAGATACGCATTTCATTTTACTTTGCACACAATTTAATATTTCTTCTTCTCGCCTGTTCTTCCAGATATAAACTTCTCTTTGTTCCTTGTATGATTTGAAATGGTCATATAGGCATGATCTTTTTGAAGGAATTGCACGTTTATATTCAGATATTCCCCGTGGTATACTCGCACAAAGATAACCTATTCCTGTGGTTTCCTTAAAAAATAACTACAAAATGTTTACAGATTTCTAGCATTACATTTGTGCAAAGAATATATCGATGAATCTGCCGACATATAATGCTTGTATGAACAGTTAATTGTGTGGCATTTTATCAACATTTTGGCTTTTTTCCCCGATCAAAGTAATGTTGATTTAAAAAATGTTTTCTAGTTACTACAGGAATAATCGATTCCAAACTATTTTAAAAAACCCTGGTCTGATTTCTTTCTCTCATTGTTTCCTTCAGGTGAGCTTGTCTATTTCCATTCTCCTGTCGCTCACTGTGTTCTTCTTGCTGCTGGCCGAGATCATTCCGCCAACGTCACTGGTGGTTCCTCTCCTAGGAAAATTTGTGCTGTTCACCATGATCCTAGATACATTTAGGTAAGCTAAAACTCAATTTGCATCGGCTCAGGCGAAATACAGCCCCGTGATCACCTCACGTTTACATTTCGGGTGGCATACGGAATCACAAGATGTTCTTTCAAACTTTTGCGTTCTCTAAGGGAAATCAATGGTCAAAATATTTGAAAATGAGCAATGATAAATGATATATTTGATCTTAGTCAGCTGTTATAATGTTTTTGCCTCTATATTTTAGCAACTTTATTGAAAAACAGCAGATATTGTATTGTCTAATTTGTTTCGAATGCATTGCGTGTTTCGGTTGATTTGCATCAGCATTCTCTAATACAAGGTCTCTCTTTCCTCTCTTCATTCAGTTACTCATCAATATGTTGCGCAGTGTAACCCAAATTATTCAATTTTTTCAGCATTTTGATGATAACCAGTGGTAACAGAACTTTCCCGTTTAAATGGGCTTACTGTGGGGAGCTCTCTGCTATGCCAATCTATACAATCAATGCGAGGGGATAAATTCTTAATTCCTTCCATATCGCAATGCGACAGATGTTTTATAGCTCATAATCAGTCAAATTATTGAGTAAAATTCTTTTTTTTTAAACAAGATAGTTCTTTTGAGTTCTTCTTCATTTGAGTTCTATTGATTTTCTGATAATCATCGCTAAGTTAACTTGGAATTCATCATTGTTCGTTCAATTCTATGATTGGTTGAATGTAGCCCTTCATCCTTCCCTGTCTAACGCTAGTTCTTTTACCTCCCGATATCTATTCCTACCTACTTTTCTTTTCATTCGGTCCATGAACATATCCCTGGGTCATCCTCTGGGGACTTTTCCCTCTATTTCACCTTCCATAATATTCTTCACAAATCCATTGAGCCTTAGGGTATGTCCAATTCATCTTCTTATTTTCTTTATTGTGTTCCATATGGTTTTTTCCTCTTCTACTCTACTGTATACTTCATCAATTCTTATTTTGTCCGTCTATTCCATCTTCAGCATCCTCCATCAGCACCAGGTTTCGGAGGCGTCCATAATTTCGTGGTCAGTTTTCTCAATGAATCAATGCCTCCGATTCATAGAGTGCCACACTACACAAATCTTTTCATATACTGTTTTTTGAATTGTAGTCCTATCTTCTTTGAGAACAGCAGTTGCCTTTTTCCCAATAACAACTTCTTAGCTAAGGTTATTATCCGCTTGACGTCCGTTATACTTCTTCCGTTCCACGTAATGGTACTTCCGAGAAAGGTGAAGGAGTCCACTTACTCTAATTTTTCTCCTCTCAGGGTGACTTCTACATTCAGCTTCTCTCTTCCACATACTAGGATTTTAGTCTGTTTTATTTATTTTCATGTCGTATTCTTGGAGAAATTGGCCCATCACGCTTATTGGCTTTTGAAGATCATCGCCATTTCCAACTATGACTGCGATATCATCTGCGAAGTGGAACTTGTTCTCCGTTCTGCCTCTTCTCCGTTTATCTTCATTCTGCTTAATCCAAATTTTGTGGTTCGCGAATGACCTCCTCCAAGCACATGTTAAACAGTGATAGTGAGAGGTAACATCCTTGTCTTACTCCCGTGCTAATTTTAGCTTTAATATGGTTGGTAAATTATTCTTCTGTCGTCGTACTCCATTCCGAGTTTTTCCAGCAGTCTGATCAACTCGTTCCACTTAATGTAGTTAAATGCTTTCTCCAGGCCCACGAATGCCACGTACAATGGCTTCTTCACATGTATTGTTTTATCCATCATTACCCTCAGGCAGAGTAGAGCCACCAGTTCATCCTAAATCCAAAATGTTCTTCCGATTGGCCTTCTATTTTCCTTTCCATCCTTCGACTTATCATTTTCGTGTTAGTATTTTTGATGCATGTGACAGTACATTCATGATTTGGTGCTCCTTAAATCTCTCAGTCCGTGTATTTTTCGTTATCGCAATCATTACGCAGTTTTGAAAGCCCTATGAAAGTGTTCCACTTTGGTAGCTATTTTTTATTATCTCGCACAGGTTATTCTTGGCTTTAAACTCCGAGCGCTTTGATAATTTCTTTTTTCACGTTATCTGCTTCAAATGTTTCGTATTTATTGAGGTCTTCTACTGCTCTGTGAATTCACTCCTCAGTATGAGTGGGTCCCGATATTCCTGGTCATCCTCGCTCTCGTAATTCACTAGGTATTTTCCAGCGGCGTCGGTTCTTGGCATAATTCTTCAATAAATTGATTCCATCTATTCTTATTGTCTTCATCCTTCATCAATGTATTCCCGTTCGCATCCCTGATATTGTTGCTTCTCGTCTTCCTCATTCCAAAGTGTTTCTTCGCTAGCTATCGTGCTGTTTCCATATTTCCCTTCTTCATGTTTTCGTTGACTTCCTCGCAGCAGCTTTCGATCCAATCCTCCATTGTCTTCTTATATTCTTGATTGACGAGGTTCATTAGCTTCTTGTGGAGGGTTGCTTCACCTTTATTTCTGGGGTTCTTGTATTGCCTTCATTCTTCTATTGGTTTCCTAATTTCCGTCGTTATTCATGGCTTCTTCGTGTTGGCCGTCATACTCACCAGTGGTTTCTCTGTTACTTCTGTGATTGTCCTCTTCATTCCTTCCATTTCTTCTGAC
Source organism: Ceriagrion tenellum (assembly GCA_963169105.1). Lineage (NCBI taxonomy): Eukaryota > Metazoa > Arthropoda > Insecta > Odonata > Coenagrionidae > Ceriagrion > Ceriagrion tenellum. The sequence goes on from OY720632.1 coordinate 197,910,035, forward strand.
ACCCACTTCTGCCTCATTTTCCAGTTTCCTGTCTGCGGCTGTAATTTTATGAAACTTGAAATTATGTGTTGTAAAATATGTAAAACATAGTAATCATTCATATTTTATTCTTTTTCCGATATCATTTCTGCGAATAGTAATGTATAACTTATAGAAACTTCTAAACTGATCTGAATACTCTCCCTCGGTTCGTGGCGTGCAGTATTTGTGTGACCGTGGTGGTGCTCAACGTCCACTTCCGGTCCCCGCAGACGCACACGATGGCGCCCTGGGTGAAGCGGGTCTTCATCCACATCCTGCCCAGACTGCTAGTCATGCGGAGGCCGCAGTATCCCTTCGACAAACGCAGGTGAGTGCTTTTTTTAGTACAACTTCTCTCAATGCAGCTCAGCCGTTGATTGAATGGAGCAGTGGATGGGGATTTACTATAGAGAGATATTGCTGAGAAATTTTGATCATAAATATGTGCTATATTTCATATTGAATGAATCAGTTTTGCAGCGGTGGATAAGACGAGGGCAATAGTGGTGGTGTCACCGCTGCACTGTGATGATTCATCCATTCAAATGTCACATAGGGTTAAATTGAAAGAAGTCTGCATGGCCCGTAATACTATGCACAAGTTTCTCGAGATACCTAAATTAGGTGGAGAGTTTTTCGCAAAAAAATGTTTCATTTCTAGGATTCAGGACACCATCAATTCTCTTATTTGTCAAGGATCTCATTGCATAAAACCAGTGGAATTAAGTTCTTTTTAAAAATCTAAGCCGCTGCTACAAGTGCATCGTTTTACCATGACCACCATGTATGCGCCGTAATCTATCGAGCTCAGTTTGATTTCACCAATTCCGGACGTTGGAGTCACCGATACCGGCCCTGCTAAATAATGCCTTTATTTCTGACAATTTGACTCTCTATTTACTTATATCAGTGTTTTTTTTCACTACAAAAGCGTACTGTGCATTATGATTCCTTGACAAATTCGTAACGGGGTAAATAGATGTGCTGGCTCTGGTAATGGTGGCAACCAAAAATTGAGGTAGAGTTCAGCGTCGTTCATACGAGGAGAGAAAGTGGATTCCAAGGGTTTGTTCGGGGAGTGAAGGAAGATTGGAGGGAAACCTGGCGTAGGAGGTATCAATGAAAGGAACACAAGGGGATTGGGATCCTCGCTTCTGCAGGGCTGCAAATAGAGTGCTCTCAGCTTCCAGATAGTGATCGGGATTCTACTGAAGAATATCTCCGCTGCGATTGTTTCACACTGAGCCATGGGAAACTATCCCTCAAGACGAAACAAACCATACTGATCCCCTTTAATTAGGGCGGAGAGTTAACATTCAATAAATTATTAGCTTGTACGTTTGAATGCGTTTGAATGGGATAAGATGTCTTGAAGAACGAAAAGATGTCTTCATTGAGGATATCCTGAATGTTACAAGGTGTATTTGTATTTTTTATGAATGGTTTGCATTTGGATAAAAGTTTTAATCATATATTGTATCAGACCATTTCTTATTGTATATCACCTTTACTGAGTGCTATCACTTTCATTTATTTTTACACTTCACGCACGTCTTTTTCCCAATGATAATATTTTTTTATATTGTGAACTCGTATCACAATGCTTTTCTCAGTACATTTTAATTTCGTTGAATAGCTTCTGGATTAGTTTTCAATGAAGTTGCACGTAATAAAAACGACAATTTTATAGGCTATATGTAATTACTTCTTTGATGACTATTCATCAACAAAGTAGGAGAGCCACTAATGTATAGTGATAAACAACGTCTTTTTACCCAGGTCATGAACACGATTCCATCATGCACTCTGATATTACTTCATTTTGGATCGGGCTCGACGTTCCGTAACACTGTCACTCCTTAGTGAGTAACCAAAAGTGTTTAGCCTTGATCAATGTAACAAATTCTCTTTTAAACATGAAATTGAATTTGATCTTTAAATTATAAAAGGGCAAGGCGAACTCTATGAGGTATATTTTAGTATTCATTAAAGATAAAATATTATTCACGACGATACGAGGACCATCTCTCATCTCGTATTTTATGATAACCTTTCTCAGTGTATTTTGGCGCACAGTAGTTATTTCTGCATGCCAATTAATCACTAACATGGTGCTTAATTATAAATAAGCGTCAGTTGTTGCAAAGTAAGATATTAACGGATAAATTTTACTCAAAAATTTGCCAGGCAAAAAGGGGACATCGTCCTTTAGTATTTAAGGCATTTTACGATATTTCAGCTAGTTTCCTCCCAAAAAATGAAGTCAAAATGAATATATACAAATGCTAACTGTTGTTGTGTAGATATGACACCATTGGAAAGAATATATAGATACTTTTCCCCGAAAAAATGGGAAACATCAAACTTGGGAGCCCACTGGAGCCATGTTTTGAAATTTTTATGTAATTTCTCCAAATAACAGCATGTTCACATTGGATTAACGATTAGCGTCTATTCTTGCCATTGGCTTGGTCGCAGGAACGGGTCCACATCGAGGCGTTCATTTCGATTATTCCTTAGTTTATTTGAGTTTTTATGTTTTTCTTATAAAACTCAGGAAAGTAAAATTTTTAATGCATAAATCAATTCATGGATTTTAAGGAAATAGCGAGAATATTTTTGCTTATGTACGTATGCATGAATTATTCCATCGAATGCAATAATTTCAAATAAAGTCGAACGGGAGGGCTCAGGCCGGCAGTTTAAACAAATTCTGAAGCATCTTAATTTTTCCTATTATCGGCCAACGATGCATTGCATTATCTCATTTATTAACGAAAATTATTGAGAATCAAATTGTCTATGCTCAAGTTGGAATTATGGCGTCGGAACCATTGTTTACCACTTTCCTGGGTTCGAACGGGAGGCATCAGGTCAAAGGTCTAAACAAAATCTAAAGCAGCCTTAGTACTTCCTATCAATTCAGAAGTTTTTATAGCATGGCCTGTATTGTTCAAGGATATGTACGTGTATCTTAATACCTAAGACCATGTTTGAATTATGGAGTCGGAAGCGCTGTTAATAACTTTCCTGGAGTTGAACGGGAGGCATCAGGCCGGAAGGTAAAACAAATGTTAAAGCCACTTAGGATTGTCTGATAGGTCAAACATTTTTATGGTATTACCTAAATCATTCAGGTAAATATACGTTGATCTATGTCCCTATGCCCATGTTTGAATTATGAAGTCAGAAGCAATGTCTACCACTTTCTTGGAGTCAAACGAGAAGCGTAAGGCCAAAAGTCCAAACGATTCCTAAAACCACTTAGTAGTTTCTGTCTGCTCAAAAAGTTTCATAGGACAGCCTAGATTATTCAGGTAAGTATACGTATATCTTAATGCCAAAGACCATGTTTGAATTATGGAGTCGGAAGCAGTATTTACAGCTTTCCTCGAGTCAAACGGGAGGCATCAGGCCAGAAGGTCAAACGAATCCTAAAGCCGCTTAGTAATTTCCAATAGCTCAAACATTTTCATAGAATTATCAAAATTATTCAGGGATTTAAACGAGCATCTTTGTCCCGATAACCATGTTTGAATTAGGAAGCCAGAAGCAATGTTTACCACTTTCTTGGAGTCGAACGGGAAGCGTAAGGCCAAAAGTCTACACGATTCCTAAAGCCTCTTAGTATTTTCTGTCAGCTCAAAACATTTCATGACATTACCTTAATTATATAGAGAAACTAGCGGACCTGACACACATTGTCCTGCCCAAACGTTGGGTTGCCTGATATCAGCGGGTTCAGCAAACGTTTCTTTCGATATTCGAATTTTCGATAAACTACATACTAAGTGACATTTGACATTGAGTTTGACATTTCAATCTCTTTGTTTCGTCAAAACAACGCCAAGCTACGACGCAAGTGCGACGACTTGCGCATGCATTGATGTGTAAGCACGTCAAACAACACAGAATTTGACATCAGCGCCACCTATGGTACACAAACATAACTGTAAATTATTCTCAGATGCTCAATTATTCATGAACTTCTCAAAAGGTTTTAACGGTCAATTATTCATAAACTTAAGATTTTTTCCTTTTAAAAATATTGAGGGAAAGGGTGGGGGGTGAAAGTTTGGGGAATGGTACCAACACCATCTACCACCTCGAGAGGGCGACGGGCTTCCCGATTTTGGCCACCGACTATCGCGCGATCGGGAACGATGACCTCGAACGATGAGCGAAACCAACAGCTCCGTGACTTGTCTTGACAAACCCTCGATGCCTAGGTACAGCTTATCATCCTTTGGGAGATGCTGTTGGGAGAAACATATGCTGTTGGGAGAAACGGCATGGACGGCCATAATGAGGAGTATACACCTCGATGATCTTGTCAGCGAGATCCGACAGCTTGTCTAGGGGTAACTCCGCCTGGGCAGTTAGGATTCCTTGGACGAGCGGAGGCAATCGTCTCAGCCACAGTTGCCGGAAGAGGTTATCCGGAAGAGCGGTCGTTTCGGCGAGAAAGCGAAGATACCACAAGAAAGAAGGCTTGCGATCGCCGAGGTCCTCGTCCGACAGTAACTGGTGAACGCGCTGCTCCTCAGAAACTGACCGACGTTCTATAAGCTTCGATCGTACAGTCGAATAAGGATTCTGAAACGGAGGATTCGTGATTATGTCCTCAACCTCACAGGCCACGCGAGAATCTAAATGTGAGGTAACGAAATGGAACTTCGTTACCTCGCTTGTGATCTCCGACTGCACGAACTGAGATTCCGCCTGTGAAAACCAAAGGCTCGGTTTCTCGGGCCAAAATGGTGGTAGTTTCAGACGAACCGCAGGCGGGTTCAGCTCGGTGACTGTGTGTCGTCTTGCGTCTTGAATCAAAATCATTTAGTTGCTGATGGAGCTGGGCGTTTTCTTCCCTTAAGCGTTGAAGCTCATCGTTGCGCGGCAAAACCATTTTCACCAAATGTTGACTATTTATTCTCCTTGTCGGGGTCACCAACGTGGGGATAGGTAAGTGGGGAGATCTCCACGTTTATCAAATCAATTTATTAGAGCCTTTATCAATGTCCACTACAATAACAGACCTCTGACTTAGTTACATAAACATCAACAAATCAGCAAGGCCTCCTTGGCAACAATATAGAAGATGATGGCACCGTTTACGGTAGCCACAAAAATGTCGTCAAAAAAATTCTTCCTAGAACCCGATTGCAGCGCCACCTACCGGGTCCATTTGTAAATTTAAACCATCCTGGGACCCACTTAAATACACACAAACAATTTCGTCAAAATCGGTCCAGTCGTTTAGGAGGAGTTCAGTGTCATACACACGTACAGAAGAAGTATATATAAAGATATACGTGGCTCTTTGTGCCCATGCCACCCATTCATTTGCATGCAAAATTTGAACTACGCCAAAAATTAGACCAAAGATGGCGGATTACATTGGACAAATGCGTGTCATGGCCTGGGTATAAGATAAACTTTCAAGAACTTCTGCATTCTGGTAATTTAAACTAGAATGTCACGTCTCTCCAATCTGAAATATAAGATTTAAGCACGTCGGGAAGGTTTCACCTGTTTTCGTCTCGTTAAAAAAAGAAATAAAAATTATATAAATGGTGCTAACCATTTATATAATTTTTTTTATAACTAACTGGTCATAATTATCTTTCAAACTTAAAATATCGGTACGTGGTACTGAACATGATGAAGATGCAATGCGGACTTTTTGAAAAGGGAGCAACATCGTTAATGTATGATTTTACACTTTCCCGGTGAATGAAATTTACACAAAAAAATCATAAATGTCATCGTAGGGCTTCGTTCAAAAATTCCAGTTACCACCTATATATAAACAATGCGGCAAGAAATATTCACCAAATTATTTACCAAAATTTGAATTTTTCGAACTTAAAATTGTACGGCGTATGGTTTGAGGGGCGGAGAATGGTATCGGCCGGGAGCGGTCGGTCGCGAGCGAAGGACTCTACATTTCGGATTCGGGGTCGAACTCTCACTTGGCGAGTTCACCATCGGCCGTTCTCATGAGAGCATCTATGACCGTATTATTCTACAAAATTCATCATGTGGTGTCCTTTGCTCATCTTCTGAATCACTATCATCATTGTGCACTACTCTGAAGTTCCCTCTCTCACTTTCTCCTCTCCTTTCCTTTGCTCTCCATTCTGTCCCATCGCCTCTTCTTCCTCCTACTCACCTTCAAGTACACTTCCCTTTATATGGACCTTGTAGGACTCAATTTTCATCCTAGGTTACATTTACGTTTTCTTATGTCTTGTACGCCTTCATCAAGTCCTTGTACTCTGTCAACATCGCCATGACATGTTCCTACCAGAATCCATTCAGCCTTCTCCTTATTACGATGATAACTATGCTGTTTCAAAATTGGTCAGGTTTCAATCACTTTGACTTGTACTAATACTGAGACACATTTTATATGTAGGGACAGCCATAAAGATATAAATATGACTGTGACTATTCTTCTGTTAAATATGTGCTTCAGTTTTAAAATTAGATTTTCTTTCTGAGATTACTGCGTTACTTTATGGAACTTGAGCATAGTTACTAATCAAATTCTCACATTGCACACTTTTTTATTTACAACTACAGGGGGAGAGTTAAAATATGACTGGAACATTACAAAGGGCAAAATCGATAAAAATGCATATTTATTGACGTCATCAAATCAAAATCCCCATCGTGATCTCGGTAATAAAGAAACTGATTCGAAGTTCAGAGGTAAACATCCTTTCTATCCTCTTTTTTGTGAGTGCAGCATCAAGTAGTCAAGGTGGTCAAATTATCGGCGGAGCGTTTAAAAAACCTGACACTTGTTCGCTTTCGCTTCCGTTTTCCATTGGCCAACTTGAAGGCACCTTTCCTCCTCTCTCGTGTCTCATGTTTTTTGTTGTTCATTTTATTTATATGACCGTACTCTATCTGCTATAATACAACTATTACTTTTTACGGGATTCATTCCACGATGTATGTTTTTTTAAACAACAATATTTCGCTGGTCCTCCTGCCAGCTTCATCAGGTTAACTGATGAAGCTGGCAGGAGGACCAGCGAAATATTGTCGTTTAAAAAAACATACATCGCGGAATGAATCCCGTAAAAAGTAACAGTCAACACTGCATCCGCGGAAGCCTACGAGCAAATGCTATAATACAAGTTCCACTGATCGATGATCAGACCATTAATTGCATTTTTTCATGACATCGTTCGTCAGCCCCTTCGTACTGTACGGAAATGAAAAACTTTCCAAGCCTATTTCCTTCCACCATACGAGTTTTCGGGCATACGGCGATCACATCTAATCAAGTCAGGTCTCCTTCAGTGGATGACGTTTTGATGAGAGACTTTCTCATTTTCTTAATGACTCCCGAGTGAATCATGGATCGATTAATCACAATCAATTAATGAACTGGAATGACCCCTTCGAAACGTTGGCCACCACGGAAGACCCGTCTCAATGTGAAACCCGAGAAAAGTCATTCGTCAAATATTTCACGTTGGATCAAATTTCACTCATTTGCTATGAAATAAGGCTTCTCATATGCTATATATAGCTACTTTTAAGTTTCTTTCTTAAAAGATTATTACTCGACATAGTTTCCGCTCCTGAATCGAACCCAGAACAAAATCTACTCTTTTGCTTATCTTTTTCCCTACCTCCATTCCGTCAAACGCTTGGCAATGCGGCATGGAATGATTCCCACCCGGCAGACGTGCAACACTCGTCCCAATTCTAACTAGTACTTCGCGCTCCTTGACCGCTTGGAGCACTCACTCGGAAGAGAAATCAGGTGAACTTCATGCGGTTAAACTAGAAGCTTAAAGAGTCCTATGTGGGCATATATAATAGCATGCTGTTCACTGTTTAAGATTAACCCACTGATTTCTGTTGGTAATACTGTTGCTCTATGAATGCGGCGAGATACTTATTCATCAAGAAAATTAAAAAATGAGGAACATTTAAAGCGGGGTGAGGGGTTAGGAATCATGATTTTTTTAACGCCAGTATCAAATGTCTTACGTACCTAGTGAGGGTGGGAATTTCGTAGAACTGATTTATTGCAAACATTATAATCTCATGCAGTCCGTGGAAAAATGACATTTCAAATCTGTCGGCTCTGCAATAATTCATTCAGTTCTCATTTTCCTGTGTTTTAGGTCATTGGCCCTCCAATTCTTTGTTTTCTTTGTAAACACGCGTAAGTAATTAAGGGAATTGGGATCTCCTTGAGAGTTCGTAGTCTTTAAAAGTGCATCGCCAGCGCGGGTCCATTTTCCTCTTCAATATCCTTATATTTTTAACTTCCATTTATCTTTATTAAATTTAAAAAAATATGGTACTATCATGGTGTGTGGGAGAGACAATACTTGTTTACTTGTGATAAAATGACCATTGATACAGTCTTGTGGCATTGAGCAATGTTACCTTCAGCTGAGTCGCAGTCATGTTAATTCGAGAGAGTGTCTATTCCACTTGCTCAGGCGTGATGTTGTAAAACAGCATTTTCAATGATACACAAAAGATATCGTACTGTCTACCTCTTACCTCTACAACAACCCACCCCTCTCCTTCAATTTTCTCCCACCTGTCTTTCTTTGTCCTTCTCCCTCAGTGTGACGCAGGTCTCGAGTGTTGACGTAATTTGTTTGTATGAACAAAGGATGACATCTCAATTATGATTTTAGCCTTCCCCTCCTATTCTTCCTCCTCACCCCCACCACAACCCCCCCCCACTACTGTGTTTTAGCCAATGTATCTCTCAATATATATGCCCATGTCTGGTTATGTGAAAGATTAGTCTTACCTGATGATGACTGCAAGACAGTTGAAACACGTGTTGTACGATTATGCAATAAAAGGTAGACAGTACGATATCTTTTGCGTATCATCGAGAGAGTGTCATTTATGTTACTTTCTCACTTTGTCTGATGTAACGGCGTGTACCTGGTATTTGATTTCATGTGATGCATTTTCATCCCCTCTAATGTAATGTGTGGCCGGCGTCTGGTGACTAACCTGCAATTCTCCCGCACCTCTCGCAGCCTCGTGGCCAACACGCATCGCATCATGGTGCGGACGTGCAACGGACTCGAGCTGCGGGACCCATCCTACTACTCGGACGAGGCGGGTGCTGCCGGGGGCGGCGGGGGAGGCGGGTCCTCGACGAGCGGCGGTGACATCGCCGGGGGCCTGCCGCCGCTCTCGGCACCCACCTCGGCCACGGAGCTGTTTCCCGGGGGCAGCACGCCTTCGTCCCGCCTACCGCCTCCCGCCCATCTGCTCACGCACCGACACCACCGGGGGCCCGCCGAGTACTCGCCACCCCCGCCACCCCCAGCCGCCTCCAGGAGGTCAGTGCAGGCTGAGTATGCGAGTGGCGACGAAGCCACAGACGCGATCGCCACGTCGCCTCTGGACGACGCGAGGTACTCAACTGATTCTCACATTCTCTCTCTCTCGGAAGATACCTGCGTTCATTGTAGTACAGCTCACCTCACTATAGAAAAGGAATGTTAACTCCCTTTGCCTGGATCATCGGGATGGAATGCTGTTCTCTCTAGTTTGAACCTTAAATCGCTTAGGAGCCTGTTTAATGAAATGAGTGACGAGCGGGGTTTAAGACGAAATCATCCCGTCTTTCCGTCGCATTCCTCTGGAGCTGGAGGGATTCTGCATTACCTTCATCTTTGGACGAAATATCTAAAACAATTTTCGAAAGTCTTTTAACCCTTTCAGTACCACATTTCTGTACTTCTCGATCTATTTTGTGTACCCAAGCCCTTCTTTTGAGTATGAAATTCAGAGGTACTTTCCTGGCACATATTACTAGCTGTTTATTTAAAAGTCTCCTAAAAAAAAGCTGGGTGCAAAAAGTTTCGTTCCGTATTTTGAAGCTCCTTTGAAAATTTTGGCCGACAACCAACCTGTTTTTAAAAAATTGCTGTCGACTTAGTATTGGAAAATATGTGTTCTCCTTTTCACATATAATTTATTATGCATTAATAGTTATTATAAATATCAAATTCATACAATACTGTCCTTTACATTACATTAAATACATTTCCATCCGTTATTTTAAAAAATGTGTGAAAGTGTATGTGAGTATAGCAAATGATTTCTTTGAATACCATCGGTTTTACGAGGCATAAATAGTTGCATGAAACGAATTTCAGCGAAATATCTTAAAATTACAATAGGGAGGGTTAAATTAAAGGGTTAAAATATGATGTTTGCGTTTTTAGATCGAATCAAAGAATAATCAGAATTATCGATGGAAGCAAAGGAAAATTATATTCCTATGTATGCATAAATTTCCCCGGGACATTGACATTGGGAGCAGGGGAATTCGCAGACACGCATTGCTCACAGTTATTGTCACTCGGATGACGACTGTGCCTGTATATATTTAATCTCATTTCTATCGCTGCTATTGACCATTTGAATTATCAATGAAATAAAACTCGGTTCAACGTTGTGGAGTTCCATGTCAATTAGTGAATATAACTTTTACACTCCACTGGTCAGTTCAAAGATCAATTTACTGCACGATCCGGATTCCGATGTCAGAAGTTGGATTATTCTTCGATTTAACTTACTTGTCAATTAGTATACATTTCTCGGGCTCGCCACCGGGTAAGACAGTCATAGGCAGCCGACGTTTCGGGTGCCGACTCGTTACCCATTCTCTGCTATTCTGTAGTCTTGAGAATGGGTAACGAGTCGGAACCCGAAACGTCGGCTGCCTATGACTATCTTACCCGGAGGCGAGCCCGAGAAATGTACACTAACTTAATTCGCCGGGAAAGTGTTAAATCATACAACACTTGTCAATTGTTTGCTTCTTGACTTGCAAATCCTTTATTAATTGTGGACGCAGAAATGCTCCCCCGTTATATGCGTCTTTCTAATGTTTTCGGCCCAGTGATAACACATGGGGCATCCAATAAACTTGCAATTAGTACTACCATTTTACTTACTCGATAAGTGTTCATTGCGCGTCAGCGACCGAATTCCTTGGTGCTTTTTCGTCTCTTAAGGATGTGAGATTTAGTTCTTATGGTTGTGCTCACTAGAGTTTTGGATTATTTTATTTCCCCACCACGCAAGTTTAAACAATAAATATGTACTTCTTTTCATACTTGGTCCAAAAATCTGACATTACTGGTTTAAAATTTTAAAAATTTACCGACTCACTCAAAGAATTGGTACTTTGGAATTTTTCTCACTGCTTTAATGACGACCTCCTACGTACTTTAACTTTCATTAGCGACATTGACCATTGCGTTGACAATGTGTGATACTGTCGAAATGATGGTTGGTAATAAAAGAGGGAGAGGAATGCCGAAGTAATTGCTTTTAATCTTATTTATTAACCGTAGAGGTCAAAGGTTGTTATCAATAAATTATTATTTTACACTTGGCAGTAGGTTTCAATAGTATTCAAGGTCATGCGGCTGATTTTGCCGTAAATAGCTTAACATAATGGTTGACATTTATGAGATGTTCCAAATTTTCTGAGTCTCGCCAGAGTGTTTTTATCGTGAAGTAGCCGACTTCTTGCCAGATACATGCGTAACTTGAAACGAAATAATACGCATGGGAAATGTTATTACCTTTCTAAGGTTTATGGGAATATGCAAAACTCAGCTTTCTCTCAGTTTGTCCCCTTTTGAAGTCCTCCGAGAAGATATACGGGAATAGTATTCAAGAATACTTTACACGAATACTCTGTTTAATGGGTTTACTAATTCCACTTATCCGATGTTCATTCTTATGCTAATCCAAATAGTTTACATGTCTATCGCTCTACGTCTACTTGTCGTACTTTTCTTTCTCGCTACACGCTGTCATCTGTGTCATTTTGACACAGAGCGTGCTTCCTCAATTTGGGAAAACCGAGCTTAAACCCTGCTGTATCGTTCGCCAGGCTCGTACATATTGATATGAATGATTCTCACATGGCTTATTTGGAGTATTTTATGCCATATTTTCATGCGTATTTACTTTTTTCTCTCATATTTAATTGTGTACATAAATTTTTCCATGTTAAATACTTTTATGCTCTCATTAGATACTTATCCCCCTCAGACACCTTGCATGTAATTGGTTTTAGATTTATCCCTGTAGAGTGGAGAAAATGCTAGAGTTAGCATAATTTCAACTTTACCATTTTAGCAGGATGTTTCTTTCTCTGTATTTAATCAAATTTCTCACTAATTTTGTATAATTACCTTAGTTGGCACGTACATAGATCTAAATAATTGTTTTTCCTCAGGGGATTGATGAGGAGAAGACTAGAAGCGATTGAGTACGCAACAACACTGCAATTTGACCCTTGCTAGTCGTAAACTGAAACGGCAGACATGATATCATGTTTGAACATGTTTAAATTAAATTGCCTAATCAATGATTTAATCATGTTATAATAACAATCGATAGTACCAATTTTGTAGTCAATTCATCATTAGTTGCATTATCTCGCCGCTAATCAAAGTCATAAAATAACGATTATTATGGTTGGAATGAAATGTAAATTGCCCAGGTTCTATACGACGATACTTCGTATTTTTCTTGGATAGGACCTTGAATATGTACCCGCAACCCGCTATTTATGGTAACTGCTAAGCTTAGAGGAACCGAGATGTCCATTATATATCCTTCATGCCCAATGCCAACTTCAAAATGGTCTACCTGTTAATCAAACTAACTTAGCACCCCTCTGTGAATTTTATTTCAATTTAAAAATGTGCTTCCCTTTGTGTTATGATAATTTTCTCCGTATTTTTTGCCCGCCAACTTCTTATGGACTGCTAAAGTCGTCTTATTTTGTAGCTCTCCTCCCCATTTTTGAGCGACCGCTGGTGATATCACACCACTCTGACTTTCCCATCCTGTAAGTCGATCACGCAATGTAATTCAAGCAAAAAGGGGAACAGCGATTGCACAGCCGGTCTAATGCCATCGGCCAACCCAGTGCGGCGTCGAAGCGTCAATATTTTCTTCGGCTGACGGCAAATACAGCAGAAGTAAAGAGCGATATCTGCATTCGGCTGAATATTAAAGTGTGCATAAGTACCACATTTGAAATGAAAACGACTAGTGGAGCAAACCAAATAAGTTTTTTTTCTAGCAGAAAAGTCCTATAACTTAGTTATATTTCCAAGTTGTTTTTTTAAGATCATTATTACTGTAACCAATTTCCACAATGTGTCTCCTGAATTGTTAAAATTTATTGATTGAATAAGCCAAATGGGCGATTTTGATTTAACTATGATTCTGGACATGTGATTAAGAAGCCAAGAAACACTAGCCGTTGGCAATATCCGAGGGTTAATGGAGCTTGGGAGCAACAAGGGAGCACCGTGATTCCTCTTTAAGGGAAATAATAGTTGCAACAATATCATTTTCCATACTTCTTTTAGTGACATCACACATTATCAGCTCGCTTCTTGTGCGTGGGAATGGTACATGAATTACGATATGAAATGTTAAAGTCTACCTTTTAAAATGTTTAAATGACCATGAGTTTTATTTACAGAAGGATTAGATGATTAAGCAGTCTCATTACAATTGTTTTTTATGTGTAGGTGTTTTTTACTATTATTTTGAGTCCTACCTTCATTCTGTGGTTATTATATCTCGCTCATAAACGCTTATAAATCACTAGAATCATGTGAGGAAAGTAAAAACTACAAAGTATTAAGCAAATTTCTAATAGCACCAACCCAAGCATGTCAAGATAATATTTAAGCTAATATTTCCCGGCATTTTTTAATTTCCTGGGGAATACTGTCTTCTTTTGGATTCACCATGCTAATTTACCAATATTACATTCCAATTTCGTTACACTTATTAATCGCTATGGCCACTTTTTAATTTTCCAACAACTGCCTTAGCAAGCTAAACAGTTTTGTACAAACAAATAATTATCGAATAGCTACCGCAAATTCACTGATGCAGTAATTTCCTGGTGTTCTTGCCATCACTGCTATTGAGATTCATGGGAGTGTGAGTCTCTAACACAGCTTTTATTCTATCAACACTCATTATCCGTTACTTCTGAGTTGACGTAAATTTACGACGATGTCCGACGGTGCGGGATAAAAGAGGCCATTAAATTTCTTATGAAATCTGCTTGGTAAAATTCATTCTTACGTATTTCCTTTACTTTGTGCGAAGTTAAGATCTCAAGTTTTGAAGGGTTCGTAATTCTATCAATCAGTGCCGTTTGAGGAGTGGAGTCGAGGTACAGACAAGTCCATTGCGGTGCCCTTACGACCTTACGATCGCGAAACATTTCTTACTGGAAATCAAAATATTCTAGTATTGGTCCACTAAATGGATTTATTCTTTACGACCCGGTTTTTGTCACATAATGACATCTTCAGATGATAGGGGAATATGCCTGATGATGTCATTATGTGACGAAACCCGGGTCGTAAAGAATAAATCTATTTAGTGGACCATACTAGAATATTTTGATTTCTACTATGGAGAGGTTCCACTAAGTGAAGCCCGAATTTATTATAAAAAGAGACGTTTTAGGCGTAATCGGGCGGAATGATATAATAAATGAAATTTGGCATATTGTGGAAAATTGCCAATTTGCTGGTATATTGTGGAAAATTGAAAACTTTCATTAATAAAACTTAATTTATTAGTGACATTTCTTACCATTCAGCCAAATCAGCGTTTAACTAATGTGCTATTATCTTAGACGGACTTAAGTTATTGTAATGCTGTTTGCCAGAGTGTGCAAAGTTGCTTGGCTGCTACTTATAGCAAAGTAACTACTTTCGCAGTAACTTCTACGTTTGAGCCGCCTCCTAGGGCTTTATCTTTTGCTTCTTCTCCCGTCATCTTCTTCCTCTTCCTTCTCCTGAGGCGCCGGCGCTTCTCCCGCCCTACATTCCCGTATGAGCCTCTGTTGCCCTGCCCACTTCATGCCGTTGGCCACACCGCGGCGCTTCCGCCCTTCTTCCCGTCCACTGACGTAGAGCGACGGCGTTAGGCGATCGTTTCGCCGGGGCACTGGGGAGCCGGCGCATGAACACACGAATACGTTCGCTTGAGAGCCAAATATACGACGCCCGAGCGGAATAAGTACCTCTCTCTGCGATCTGGCGATTTATAAGCGTCGAATCGTGCTATTAATAATCTCGTGTATTGCGGCCTTAAGGTAGTTAGATCGAAATATCATTTTACTTAAAAATCAATTAATTTCGTCTCATTTTAAAGAAAAAAATCTCACCCTTCTATAGACACCAAATATTTTAACCCTTACCACATTACTTTTGCAGATATTTGCCAAAAAATACAAACAGCCCCTTTACATGGGAAACGGTAGGTGCATGCAATCCAGAGAGAAATTATTTACAAAATGAGGTATTTCTAACACTTAGATGTCGTAAAAACCTAACAGTGTGTAGTTAGTATGTATGTTTTCTCAACTATATTTGAAAATTTATCATATTGTTACCGCAGTAGGTTCTTGGATATCACGAAACACCTTCCGTTTTGAAGGAGTTTCAAACGCACCGCGCGAAAAAAATAAGTGAAGTTAAAGACTTGTGTAGATATTTTCATTTAATTATTTACAACTTCTGTCAAATAAAATATATTATTATGTAAGTATAATCGCCGCGATGATTGTGGGTTCGGGGGGAAATGAATCAGGGAGCAAGTCGGTAGCTTGTTTGACACAGACTTTATTCCACCGCATCTACACCGCACCAAGGTCCCCGCGAGACTCCTCGAGGCGCGCTACTCCCACACCCGCGCTCCCTCAGAGGGCATCACCACGGGACCACACCCCTTCCAACTCATTGGCCGCCAAGTGCTGATGCCATTCATCTTACCCATATTGCGACAATCTTAATATTCTTCTCTTCCTCGGTCCTTTATGGGAGATGAGATGCATGGCCTAGTTTGCTCCTCTCTTCCTGTTTGGGCAATGGGAGGCGAGATAGTGCACAATCTGAATGGCTCCTCTCTTCCCCTGCCCAGAAAGTGCACCGCTCAGCATCATGCCCGGATGGTCAATGGTCTCTCGTCTCTCGGATGGTCTCTCGTCTCGTGCCTTCCTTATCATACTAATAATATACTTACAACCATCCCCCCCCAAAAGTGAGTTGCTGTTAGTAACTGACAGCAACTCATTTAAAACCAGTACAAGCACAAATAAAAGAAAACTCCAATATTATCCATACAAAATACCACATTAATGATGTGTACATTGCTTAAACAACTAAATTGTAAATAGTCTTAAATCTATTGGCATTTCCCTTTGTATGAACCACCCCGACTCTCGCATGTGACCTCTGGTCGGTATGACTCCCACTCCAACATCCACTTCACTTGACCACCCAACACTTATCACTCTCACCCCATGCACAAAAATACCGAAATTTATAATAAATACACTGCTACTTCTCCAATTCTAAACTTAAGCACTTAACAATAGCAACCTGTTTACCATATGATTCCCAAATAAAATCATCCCTCCCTACTTCATCAACCCAATATTTAAAAACTCTTTCCTAGAGTCTAAAGCATCCATATTATTAACTATAAATCTGCACCACAAACCACATTGACCCCTTTACCTAGGGTTCTCTAGTGTATAGCCTAGCGCCGAAGTTACTCTTTATGTCAACATTCTAATCTTCTTCCTTAAAGAATACCACGCCAACCATCAAAAATACTACCCTCACCAATTAAAGAGATCTCAACAATAAGCCTTAACCCTTATTTCTCACTACGATGAAAGATGCCCGTGCCATCTCGTAGTAAACATTTGAACATCATTAAAATAAATCAAATTCACATAGGTAGTACTATTAACTAATATTCAATAATGACAGGCGTCACGTCTTCTCCTTCAGCTGATGGCACTTTCACTTAAAAACCATAGTTTACTGTTCAGTCTCCTCGGGGGTACCGTAACGTAGGCGGGGGAGGGGAAGGCCTCCTCTGCATTCTCGAACGTAGTGGATATGAGGAGCGGACGGGGCATTCAGGGGGGTTTGTTTCTCCAGTCCGCCCGCTTAGAGGGTGAGCGGGAGCGGTTACACTCAGTTCTCGGGAGCGGAGTGAGTAGGGGGAATACTCGGAGGGGGGGCGAAGCACTTGGGGAGGGGGAATATAGGGACGGTCAGCCTCACCAGCTGTTTCCTCCCCGCTCGTACTCTCTTTGTCGGAGGAAGATGAGTCGCTTGCGACCGCCGCGTCTTCCACTCCGCCTTCCCATTCCTCAGCTAACAAATTCACGGCGGGCGGCATCGTGGATGTTTGCGTTGTAGCCGGCTCCTTCCTGGGCCTACCACGCCGGCGCTCACTTATTCCTACGTTAGGAGGAGGAACAGGGCCAAAATATGGTTTAATGCGGTTCCTATGCACCAACAGTGTACGGAACGGAAGCTCCAGCAGGAGGTTGCACCTTGATTTCACCTCCAGCACACGATACGGACCTTTCCACGGCCTATGGAATTTCTTCACCTGCCCTATCTTGACGCATGGATCGCTGAGAAACACATAGTCTCCCTTCCGATAATTCCACACTTTACCCTTCCCTCTTATGGTTTCCCTCCTTTCCCTTGCACTAAGTTGATCGTTTTTTGCGCACTTTTTCCACATTCCCTTGAACCGTTCCCGAAAACGCGATACCCCTAGGTGTTCCCGGCCGAATTCACTCGATCCAAGATCGATGAACGGTGTCGTCATTTGTTGCTCAAACACTACTTCATGGGGGAAAACTCCGTGCTTCTGTGCTTACTGGTGTTATATGCTGTCACCGCGAACGCTAGGTTCCTATCCCAATCATCATTTTTCGTGTTTACGTAATGACTCAATATTTGTGCTATCGTCCTATGAACCCTTTCTACCCGTCCATTGCCTTCGGGATGGAAGGGTGATGTCCTCAGTTGTTTCACTTTCATCAAACCGCACACCTGTCGAAATAACTCCGACATGAAGTTAGTCCCTTGATCCGTAAGCAGCCGCCTCGGTACCCCAAATTTCAATATCCACTGGTTCACCAACGCAACCGAGACGGATTCAGCTGTCTGATCGGGGAGGGGCACCATCACTAAATAGCGCAAAAAATGGTCCAATATCGACAGAATATAACGGTTTCCTTGACTAGTTTTTGGTAACGGGCCCACTACATCCAATGCAATAAATTCAAACGGCTTCCTTGCCGTTGGTAGCGCCTCTAAAGGCGCTTTACTTCTTCCGTAAGGGCTCCTCTGGCTGCATGCAATGCAACACCGTATGTAGTCCCTCGTATCCCTCCTAAATAACGGCCACCAATAGTTTTCCTTGACCCTGTTTATTGTCGCATACACCCCTAAATGACCGGCTAAAATGTAGTGATGGCACTGGCGTAGGACCTCTTCCTGACAGTTCCTGGGCACCACGATTTTGTTTCCCTCCTTCGTATTCCTATACAAAACACCCCTTTTTGACGCGAAGTTACGATCCTCTTTCCACTTATTGCACTCAGGGTCACGTCCTTGTTCCACCTCAAAGTTTAATTCACCCTCAATCTTCACTTGGCAGACCTTCCTACTCAGAGCATCTGCATTGGCGTGTATCTTGCCGGGCTTATGAATTACTTGGTAGTCGTACTCACTCAACTTCAAAGTCCATCGCATCAGACGACTATTAGGATCTTTCAAATTCAGCAACCAGGTCAGTGCGTAGTGGTCCGTCACAATAGTAAACTTTCGCCCGAATATATAACATTTATACTGTTCAATTGCCCACATCAGGGCCCTTAACTCCTTTTCGGTGGTGGTGTAATTTAATTCTGGTTTCGTCAACTGCCGAGAAGCAAACGCCACAGGATGTTCCTCGCCATTTATCATTTGAGAGAGAACTGCACCAATGGCGAAGTTACTAGCGTCCGTCGAAATGATAAATGGAAGCGTAAAATCAGGGTATACTAACACAGGGCTACTGGTTAGGGCCTATTTTAAAAGTTTTACCGCTTCGTCGCTCTCTGGGGTCCATATGAAAACAGCACCCTTCTTAAGTAACCTTGTGAGGGGGCGAGCAATCACAGCGTAGTTCTCTACGAACCTGCGATAATAATTAGTTAACCCCAAGAATGACTGTGTCTCTTTCACTGTTTTTGGGGTGAGGAAGTCTTGCACCGCAGATATTTTACTAGGTCTGGACGCACACCCTGGTCGCTTATTACGTGTCCCAAATAATTCACCTGGGGTAGGGCGAAGTGACACTTTGACAGTTGTAAAGATAACCGCGACGAGACCAACCTCTCAAACACTCAACTCAACCGTACGACGTGTTCATCGATTGACCCAAAAAATACTATTACGTCGTCCAGGTACACTAAACACTCAGTGGGCGTCATTCCCCTCAGCACCCCATCCACCATTCGCTGGAAGACACTCTGAGAATTCCGGAGACCGAACGGCATCCGGCGATACTCATACAACCCACTATTCACAATGAAAGCGGTATTTTCCCTCGAATCCGGAGCCATGGGGATTTGGTGGTAGCCCGCCGTTAAATCGAGTGTTGTAAAGTATCTACACCCCCTAAATAGTCTAGAGTCTCCGTGATCTTTGGCAAGGGGTAAACATCAGGTTTCGTAATTGCGTTCAGTGCCCGGAAGTCTATGCAGAACCGATACTTAGGGTTCCCGTCTTCGGATTTTTTCGGCACGATCACCACGGGTGAGGCCCAGGGGCTATGGCTTGGCGCAATTATTCCACTCTCCAGTTGTTCCTTTACAAAGTCCTCTATAATTGGCTTTAGGTGGTGCGGGGTTCGATATGGTCTCCTATAAATTGGTTGCACATCACCGGTGTAAATGTGGTGCTCCACCAAGTGTGTAGCTGGGGGTGTGCCCGATTGTGAGAATAAATGGCAGTACTTATATATTAAGGGTCGCAATACAGACTGCTCCCCCTCAGTCAAGTGACTCAATTTCTTATCGATTTCGCAGTATAAAGCGTCTTTACCGACCTGTTCCTCAGCTATATACACTGTTCTATCACTTCCGCCACCCTATTTGGACACATAGAGATCATCATTTTGCATTTCCCCCACATCACTCACGGTTGCAATCACAGTGCCTTTGTTCAAGATTAAATCGGACGTGCCAAAGTTACTTACTTGTAGTTTAACGCCCCTCTTTCCATCCACCCTACACACACACCTGGCCACCCAACAGTTGTCCGCTTCCAACACCGATTCCACCATACACTCCTGGCCCTCTTCCCAACCGTCGTTGTCAAGGGGAAGGTCCATGAGACGCGCACTTCGTGCCGGGATGACTTCCGCAGACCCGATCCGTACCGTCACATTCACCCGGGGTCGACGAAATTTCTTGGCCGCCGCCGCCGGCTCCGCTGCCGGTCCCTTCGTCGGCGCGGCGCTGGGTCTCTCCTCTGCGGCCTCCTCCCTCCATCGTGGTAGGACCACGCCCCCTTCCCACGGCTTTCTTCCCCTTTGTCCGCCGCCTCGCCTTCCCCCGTCACTCGTTGTCACGTGATAGCGGCTAGCGCTTCTTCTCGCCCGTCTTCTTGCGCGTCTTCTGCCCTGGTCAAACGAATTACCCTTCCATCTATTGTAAGTTCGCCCTTACGCACGTCAATGATCGCACCACTTTCCCTGAGGAAATCTATTCCTTAAATTCCCTCGTACCCTCCTAAGGTATCCACCATCTGGGCCCGCAAGTAATGCACGACACCACCGACGCGTACCTGAGTCACCACTTCTCCATAATTCCAAATGTAACCGCCCGTCAACCCTTTAATCCTAAAGGAAGATCTCCGCGGTACCTGGGTTCCACAACACTCCTTTGTTATTAAACTCACCTGCGCCCCCGTGTCCACTAGCATACGCCGCCTCTTACCACCACACGTTACTATCACCGCCAGATCCTCTACCTCACCTTCGCGGTGCACACACGGGAGTACAGTTCTTAGTTGGGACCTTTGCGGACGGCATGCTCGGCCACGGCACCATTTAAATTTGGCTTCGCCCCACTCGCCAATCCCCGGCCCTGCACTGGGCACCGACGAGCCCAATGGCCTCGTGCATTACAGTTGTAACACTGCATTCCGCTTCTCTTCGAACAATTACGGGTTCGATGTCCGATCAGGCCACAAGCATAGCAGGCCTCGTCGTTCATCGCGAATACGCGTCGTTCTTCTTGCGCCGGTCGCGCTCTCCGATCGGCCTCCCTTACGCGGACAGCTACTGCGACCGCGGCGTCGAAAGACTCCGGCATCGCCAGGCGGGTGTGTTCTCCCAACCGCCCCGAAAGTCCATTTAAAAAGGCGTCCAATGCTCTCTCGTCTGCCTCAGACCGGCGCGTCACAGCCGCGACGGGGTCATCCTCCTCTTTCCAGGTGTGGCTATTTATCTCACGGATCCTATCCGCGAACACTTCAATCTGCTCTCCTTGGCCCATACGGATGTTGGCTAAAAGCTCCCGATGGTAACGCCGACTCTTTACACTCTCAAACCTTTTGCGCAATAGTTTTTTAGCGTCACAGTAAGTCACAACATCAATTGTCCTCCGTTTTGTCCTCAGGAGCTCCGATGCTGCACCCCGCGTGCGCAACGTAACGGTGCTCAACTTGTCCTCGTCATCCCACCCACCCCACTTTGCTGCTTGCTCTACTTGGGAGAGAAACGCTTCCACCTTTTCCCCAGTGACGCCCGAAAAACAGTCTATTGTTGCGATCAACGAATAACTTTTCCGCGGACCCAGCCCCTCAGCTGCCGGTAAACCAATTTCCTTAATCTTCGCATTTTCCTCATTAAGCGCCCTCAACTATCCACACAGCTCATCTACCGCCTGCTGAAGTTCCATTTTGTGGCCTGATAGACTTACTCGGCCCGCCATCTTCAATCACGTACAACTTGGTATGAAGTCACTCCCCCGAATTTTGCGATAGCATCCCACTTCTGACACCAGTTTGAAAGTATAATCGCCGCGATGATTGTGGGTTCGGGGGGAAATGAATCAGGGAGCAAGTCGGTAGCTTGTTTGACACAGACTTTATTCCACCGCATCTACACCGCACCAAGGTCCCCGCGAGACTCCTCGAGGCGCGCTACTCCCACACCCGCGCTCCCTCAGAGGGCATCACCACGGGACCACACCCCTTCCAACTCATTGGCCGCCAAGTGCTGATGCCATTCATCTTACCCATATTGCGACAATCTTAATATTCTTCTCTTCCTCGGTCCTTTATGGGAGATGAGATGCATGGCCTAGTTTGCTCCTCTCTTCCTGTTTGGGCAATGGGAGGCGAGATAGTGCACAATCTGAATGGCTCCTCTCTTCCCCTGCCCAGAAAGTGCACCGCTCAGCATCATGCCCGGATGGTCAATAGTCTCCCGTCTCTCGGATGGTCTCTCGTCTCGTGCCTTCCTTTCATACTAATAATATACTTACAATTACACCATTAATAATGCAGTATGCAACTGATGTGTCGTACAGCTCGTGAAATTAAAACATATAATTCGAGTATGGTTTCAATTATGACTAGGGAACTATCTCACTCGGACTACCTTAAAGAGCTATACTCCATGGAGAATACGCAAAAATTTATACACATCGATCTTGCGAGTAAAACGTCAGGTTTGTGGGAGAAACGCGGACCCATACGTAAAATAATGCAAACAATAAATCGACTTTCTTACTCCAAAAGTACATCTTTTCTCTCATTTACACATATATGCGTGTGTGGTGTCCCTAATTGATGTGATTCTCGATTGATGGTTCTCCTGCAACTGCAAGTGGAAACTAAATCTGAAAGACACCTTTTAGTGAATATGTATTTTTGAAAATATTCTACTTTCGATTATAGGGTAACCAAACCATTGTAAAATAAAATAAGCCCTTTTGCAGCCTATCTGGTTTTCAATAATTTTTATTCGAAAATGTCATTTTACAAAGAATAAGTGAAGTTCAATTTTTTGTCATTGAATTGGCGTTTTAAGTTATTACCATTTTTAGGCAGATGAAACAGGCCTCTTTTAGCTAATATTTTCCTCTTATATGCTCTGTTGTTATATTTATGTAGAATCGGAGACTTACGTTTACCGTCGTGGCTAACAAAAATTGCTTTTTCAGCGTCGTGGACAAAAGTCGATAATCAAGGCGGAGACCTAATAATTGTCGGGCATGCGTCGATTCTCAATGTGATAAAGCTAAGGAAACAATATGCTGATAATTAGACACTTATATAATTTTAATGGATATTTTTTCTGGAGTTAAAAGCAAACTGTGGTGTCAGTGCGTTTGAATAATTTCAATTTCACACCAATTGATATGACACAAAAATTGTGACTTTGGTAACGCTGGTGGTCAGATATGGAGGCTGTGTATTCCTCCCGAATGGCGCTAGTCGCCAGGCAACGAAACTTTACGCTGCAGAAGGGTCTTTCTACCATCTCGTTTCCCTCCCGTAGTCCTCGCTTTCTTGGCCACTCGTCCGTGTGGTTGTTGGCGGGGATGAATCTCTTCCGGCGACGAGGGAAGACAGCCAATGGTGGGAAAACTTACTCTCTGGGAGTCACACTTTGCTGTCGGACGGATTAATGGAGCGTAGCAACGGACGAAGTTCTCAGATCTCTCAAGTTTTTGGCCACATTTGATTGTGCCGGAACAAATGTCTTTGGGCGTCCAAATAGAATGGGGTAACGAAGGCTTTCGCGGTGCTCTACCTTGATTTCATTTCTCATTCATTTCTCGGGCTCTACTACGTTTTTTTGTTGTAAGTGACAACAGTTTCGCTGACACTATTGTCATGGTACGAATGCAGGAACACCGGAGAGCAACGAAAAATGGACAATTTCACATGTCAGCCGTATTGGAGCACGCCTGGACCCAGGGACATGACATAAAATTTGACGAGGCCAAGGTAATAGTGAGAGAGATCAGATATTACCCTAGGCTAAGTAGAGAATCCATCGAGATAGCACGGACGGACAACTTCAACAGAGACAGAGGGTACCACCTGGCCGATACATGGAGGAGAATCCTGAAACAAGGACAAGGACAAGGACAATGAGAGAGCAGCACCTAAAAATTTGCGGGAAATAGGTCCTATATTATGAGGGCCAAACTCTTCGACCTGAAGACGCTGGCAGTAGTGTCAGCGAAACTGTTATCACTTACAACATAAATACAGGGTAGATCCCGAAAAATGAAGGAGTCCAATTGGAATGTTACTAATACGGACTCACTAATGGCACCTGACTGAGGCCGAATCACTGAAAGTCCGTGTTAAACACAATTAGCTGCAACGTGTCGATGTTAAATTAGTGTTAACTAATTAAAATTATTGAAATCGATGTCATCATTAAAATGATGCTTCCATTTATCTACAAATTCCCCGTTTAAAAAAAGTGAACTGAGGACCAGCCTTTGTTCCTTGTGTACTTTTTTTTGTTTCATGAAACAGATTTGGTGGCGGCTCTTATTTTGATGCAGCTCCACAATTCCAAACTGAAGACTTCAGTGAGAGAGATGCTCGCGTGGTCAATCATTTTTCTGATGAATTTTAAATATAGTGGAGAGTGGGAGGATCGAGTAATTTACATCAAGTGTTGGCAAAAATATTGCTCGCTATTTACTGAGTTAAGACTAATCATACAATACACGTACTGCAGCAATATTCTTTCATAAAATCGGCAAAATGAAGTATCTCCGGGCTGAATCTTGTCCTGGTTGTATCCGCGTCAGTTGTCATTCAGCACAACAGTTTCGCCAGCTATCCTGCTGGCGTCCTCAGGTAAAGGATAGCGAGAAGGTTTTGGTCCGTCGTTATATAGGCCAAGTTTGGCACCAAAAAGCGATCAATGAGCTGTCTTTTGTTCGATATGAGGACGTTTGGATCATAAGATGAGCCCTCTGGTGGACCCTCCCCTCCGAAGATTTTTCAATTGTATTCTACCCCTTCATAGGCCAATCATGGAGCAGCGTCGCTTTTGCGCGGGAATCTTACTACTCTCTTCCAAGCGCTGTGCAATGGGTATCCATCTTCTCTGTTAAAATTCTTAGCTGTTTTTACGATTTCTATAGCCTCTCTCATTATTCTCGGGAAATACCTGTTTTCCTTGGCTAATATTTTTGCGTCTTCGAATTGTATGGTGTGTCCTGGTTCACTCCATGCGTGCTGTGAGATCCACAGGCCACAGTCAATTGCAAAACGTGCGTCGAAACGAGGCTGTCAACTGTCTTTTGTTCGATATGAGGACGTTTCGATCGTAAGATGAGTCCTCTGGTGGACCCTCCCCTCCGAAGATTTTTCAATAGTATTCTACCCCTTCATAGTCTACATTCTACCCTGCGAGCTGTCGCATGACCATGTGGCGAGGGGTGTTACGATACCAGCCGCGTGAAGATGTAAGGATCTACATCTACTTATTACCCTGAAAGCCACCACAAGGGTGTTTGGCAGGGGTAACTTATCACCATCATGAACTAGTGAAAGAAATTAACTTTCACCAATACTTTCACATTATGCTACAAATTCTACAGAAAGTCTCCGTGCTGCCTTGAAATTTCGAACCGTTCGATTTGCTTATTTTCCAGCAGCTTTGAATTATTCGGTTCCACTTTCGGAATTTCCAGCTTTGAATTATTCGGTTCAACGATGGCTTGTTGAACGGTACACGATATCATGAAACTACATCACCGAAAGGCTAAATGCTCATAAAATTCAACAGCTAAGTCATTTCATAAGACTCGAAAGCACGCTCTTGTAGACGCGAAGAGAGTACCTTTCCAATCGCACTGTTATTGCACCCGTCGTGGTCAATACAACTGTGTTAGTCAACCAATACAAGCAAGGAGAAGGACGTTTCGTAAGTGCAAAACTTTTACCCGGACCGAAGTACATACTGAGTAAGTTCCTCAATTACAGTTCATCCTGAGTGAGGATATATCCGGGAAAATGAGGAAAAAAGTAGGGAGCCATTTGCATAGGGAGAGATTGCGTTCGAAAATTCGAACGTCATCTTTTTGACCGTATTACAACTCCCAATCATTCCAGCCTTGTCGTCCATTTTTTCTTTTCCTTCCGACGGATGTCAGCGGTTGCAAAACCTCCTTTCCCCTGACGGCTACCACTCTCAACTGACAGAGATCCTTCGTCCTCCCCTTTTCCCCTCCTCACTCCCAACCCTCCCACCAAACTCCCGACCCTCTCTCCCACCTCCCTCGCGCGTCATTTCCAATTCTCCTTCTGCGGTCTTCGTGTGACCTCTCTCTTCCTTTCATCTCCGCATCCGAAAGGGTTCAGAGGAGCGGGCGGTTCGGCGTGAGGCGAGTGGAGTGGCATCTTGGGTTGTGCAGGCTATTTGAGATCCTTTCCGCGAGGCACAGTGAATCCCCTTCAGCCTATCACACATTCGCTGACAGAAATAAAACATTTCAAATAACTTAGTCTTCTTTATATATTTAAATTTAATATATATATTCAAACCAAATTCCGAAACCTCCACCATTAAAAAATATATCGAAGTAAATAGTAATTAATTAATGATGAACGCATTTGCTGTCTTGGACTTTTTTACTCTAAGGAGCCACACCTCAACAAGTAATTCAGTGCAAGGCAAGTGCAAGGCAGACAATGAAAAGTGCGAATTGAGTCTTAATATTTTTTCTTTCCCATTTCCTTAAACACATATGCGCCTGAGAGCGTGTACGGGCTTTTATGCTGGCTGCTAAGAAGGCATGTTTTAGGCTAACCACCAGTAGCATCACTACGTAAGACACATAGGATGTTCTGAAATCGACGGGCGCGTCCTATTGATGGTGTCGAAGGTGACCAATCGGGACCCACCAGCGCAGACAAAGGACGTTCATTGAAACAATGCGCGCCGGCGACATGTATTGTAACATGCCACGCTATCCACGCTGATAATGCCACATTTTAATTACGCAGATATAGGTTATCTAGATTTGTCTAAAAAATTATCATTGAGTCTATAATATGTACAGCCCTTTGTGTAATTGACTGACTCACTCACTCAACGATACAAATTCCCGACCACTTCTAGAAGTCATGTTAAGAATGAAACTACTTGGTTCGAACGCCATCTTTTTGACCGTATTACAACCTCCAATCATTCTAGCCTTGTCGTCCATTTTTTCTTTTCCTTCCGATCGATGTCAACTAAGTGCGTTAAGTTACCCTTTGTTAATAAGTTAACATACAAACTATATAGATATTTCCCCAAAAATAAATACAAAATTTCCGTGTATAGTTCTGTGACACTCCAGAAGTTATTATTTAATTCTAAGGACGAAATTGAAGTGAATGATAAAAGTGGGATATATTTACTAAAATGTGATGATCCTGAATGTAACTGTTTTTATGTAGGTCAAACTGGACGAAGGTTAAAGATAAGAATGGGAGAGCATTTTAAATCCAGTGTCAATGGTGACAGGAGGTCGGGTTTTGCAGAGCATTTGATTGATGAGGGTCATAGATCCAACTTTGCCCCGAGGCTGTTGCATGTTTGTGAAAGGGGGAGGAAGTTGGACTTCCTGGAAAATTTTGAAATTCTATATTATCACAGAGTGCACGGGGAGAGACTACTTAATGACATAATCCCTTCAACCGCCTCACCCTTGTTCTCTGTGCCCCCAGTACCCTCACCTCCATCCCCGTAGTCCTTGAACCTGGCGTCACCATCTGTTTGTTCCTTCCCTTGCAGTTTGCCCAATCACCTCTCATTCCCCCCCCCTTCCTCCCCCCTTATTTCAACCACTTCCCCTCTCCTTCAGATTTAGTATATAAGCTGTGCTGTCTTTTGGGTATTTTTATTCTGTAATCTTGATAATGGACTGAAAAGGCCGAAACCGGTTGATTTTTGGTTAAATATATTGGTGGAAAAAAACCAAGTAGTTTCATTCTTAACATGAATCGAAATTTCCACAAAGTGAATTCGCCAATCATTGATTTTATTCACTTCTAGAAGAGCTGGGAACTCGAAATTTGGCACGAACATTCTATGAAAGAATTCATCCGAGGAAAAATTGCAAAATTCCAGAATTTATAACCGGAACCCGCCGAAAAAAATCAAAATGGCGGTTTTTCGACGATTTCGAAATTTAGACTTCGGTTCTTGCTTCATATCTTTTGAACTATCGTTCGGATCTCGAATCTGACGAAAAATGTATTTAGCTAAATCGATCCATCTACGGTAAGACACTTTACCAATGTTATGAATTATTGTTGTAGTTAATTAAATAATGTACAAAAAATACCTTAATTTTTTTCCAATCACTCATGGATATCTCACAACAATCCCCCAAAATCTGACTATATGAAATGGTTACCCCATTTAATCACGGTAAAATGCCCGTAACGTCTCTACTTTTGCACATATGGCCTTGAAAGTTGGAATACATAAGCAACATTGTATGATTATGAAGGTCGTTTAGTGAAATTACAGACTTTATATCTACAAATGGCCGTAACAATTTAAAAATGCCGGATTTTTCGCTCAGTTGTGACGCCGGCTTCTGGATTACGGTGTATTGGTTAAACAATTTTCCCTATGTTCTAAATTTTAATTGTAGACAGTAAAATTCCGTAAGTGGTAATACCAATTATTTTTCCCTATTGTGTATGATATTCTCACAACAATCCCCCGAATTCTGACTTTATGAAATTGATACCCCATTAAATCACGAAAGCTGGCATGCATAAGCACCAATACATGATTTGAAGACTAAATAGTTAATATACCGATCTTATATCTACAAATGGCCGAAAATAATTTAAAATGGCGAATTATTCTCTCAGTTGTAACGCCGGCTTCTGGATGTCGGTTTGTTGCCTCTGAACGGTTAAACATTTTTCCAATGTCATAATTTTTTATAGTAGACAATAAAAGGTCGTAAATGGCAATACAACATTTTGTAATCTATTGTCCATGATTATCTCACAACAATCCCCCAAATTCTGACTTTATGAAAATGAATACCCCAATCATCCTTATGAAAAGCCTCTTTTGTCGCTATTAGTGCAGATGTTTGGAAATTGGCATGCATGTGCTACTTGACATGTCCGTTATGGAATAATAGTGAAAACACCCACTTTAAAATACAAAATGCAAAACAAAATTAAAAATGGCGAATTTTTTGATCGTTTGGCGCGCAAGCTTCTGGTATTTACTGTGTTGCTTCTGATCGGTACAATATTCAGCTGAGGTTAGACATTTCTCTTGTTGCTA
Source organism: Ceriagrion tenellum (assembly GCA_963169105.1). Classification (NCBI taxonomy): domain Eukaryota; kingdom Metazoa; phylum Arthropoda; class Insecta; order Odonata; family Coenagrionidae; genus Ceriagrion; species Ceriagrion tenellum. The sequence goes on from OY720632.1 coordinate 197,939,288, forward strand.
TTAAAATGCTTAATTTGATGACTTCATTACCTTTTCTCTGTCTCTCATGTTTATTTCACAACAATCCCCCAAAATGGGACTTTATGAAAATGATACCATATTTATTCCCTGCGAAATGCCCGTCATGTCTTTACTAGTGCATATATGGCCTTCAACGTTTACAGTTGGATGCGCCTTTTCATGCAAATTGCGGATAAGTAGCGAAAATTTGGTGTTTTTATATAAAAGCCTCAGGAAAAAATTAATAACGCGTACTATTCGACAATAACCGATAGCGCAGGTCTGTGTTTTTCTGTCTATTTCTTTTAAACGGTAATTAACTGTTTTTCTTTGACAATTTCATTTAATTACTATTAAAATTGCGTCAATAAAAATACCTTTCTCATCTTCCAAACCCTAACAGTTAACTCAGAACTATCGCTTAACTCAGGGTTTTGAAAAAAATCAGATGAAAGCCATTTAAACCCAATAGACTGCCCTCGCCACTACCCGAGCGGTATGCGAGGGGTAAAGTGCCGCTTGGCTAGGAACAGGAAGGTTGGAAGTTCGATTCTATTAAATGAAGTATTTTTTTTTCTTTTTCCATTGTTTTTGTCACCAATATCAATAAAAAAATTTTGTTTTCATAATTGTAACTTGCTTTGAGAATATTCCCTCCCCCCCCCCAAAAAAATTAAAATTGTGGGATTCCCTGTTTTTCGTGGATTTTTCATTCCGACTCCTGGGTTTACTGCCTGAAACGACTGATTTTCACAAGTTTAGCTAAAGAATGAATGTTTTTAATTAGGTCGTTGACTTTGTGTCGTTATTGTTATGGCTTGCTTCGATATAAGCCCTAGAAATTGAAATGTAGGTAAAATTTGGCACTTTTCGGAGGTTTTCCCGCACTAGCGACTGAACGGTCGATCGGATATAATTCTCACGCTCAATTTTTCTTTTTAATATTCTTTAAGCAGTTCATTTGGCCTACTGCGTAGTCGAAGGAAGAGGGTAGTTTTGTTTCGCAAAAAAAACGAAAATAACCCTCCCCATGATATCAAGCTAGAAATCACACTTGCCCTTCGATTGACAATGGTGCTTTCTACGCCCCGTAGTCTCGAAGTTACATGTGATCCAATTCAAAAATTGCGTTTTCACAGTCCATACGCAAAATTAAATAACCATAACGCCTGCGTTTTTCAAAATGGCGGATGATCAAACGTAACACCAACGTAAAACTCTTCCAAATGGATTTCGACGACTGTAACCCTTGTAAGTAAACCATTTTTTTCAGGGAATTGTTTTAATACCCCAATTTTAACGTTCCAGTAGGGGGTCTCGGTAAGGGGCTCCGCCCCCTATCGAGCGAAGCGAGTCTTCAGCGTTTGATATACACGTATGTCAGATTCATTTTTAATTTACAAAAATGTGATCACAACACATACTACATAAACAAACTATCTTTGCTACATCTTTACGCCAGACGTAAACTTCGTATACTCTCCCTATTGTATCAAATGTTTAACACAAACACTCCTCACTACCTAACGGGTGATTATAAAACACTGAATCAACTCCACAAAACAAATACGCGAGGGACCAAACAGTGTGTAATACCTCTTTATCGAACAGTCATTAACAATAAATTATTCACTGTGACGACCTGTCGTGAGTGGAATATCCTCAGTCAGTCCTTACGGGAAGTTTTGGTGAATCAATATCCCTAGATTTTTAACAGCTTTGCAATATGGTATAGGGTCACCGCTAATATTTATTGGCGGAAGTTCATTTACCTGAGTGAGAGGAAGAATCCTTGGGTACATAATTACAATAGCTTGTAACTTGTCTGGATTTATGTTTAAAAGATTTGTTTTGCTCCAAGTGCTTAGTCTAGCCAGATCAATGTTGATGCACTTTGTGTTGTCACGTAAACAATCAACATTTGAATGTATATAGATCTGTAGATCGTCAGCATATAGATGATACTTGCAATTTTTAGTACTGATGGGCAATTGTTGATATGCTGCTAGAATGACAGAGGACCAAGTATAGAACCTTAAGGGACACCGCATGATACTTTGGCCCATCAGGAGGATGTTTCATTGGTAACAATCTTCTGTTTCAGATCTGAAAGGTAGGACACAATCCTGTTGATCGCGGACAAGGAAAAACCCATACCCAGTATTTTTGCTGCCAGGATATCTTCGTCTATTAAATCAAAGGCTTTGCTAATGTCAAGTAAAACTATCACTGACAACTCTTTTCTGTCCATTGATTTTCTAATATCATCAATCATTTTCACTAGTGCGGAGGTCGTCCTGTGTCTATGGCAAAAACCCGATTGATATTGGTCGAGAATACAATTTAACTTTAGGAGATCATTACTTGATCATGTACAAGTTTTTTGGATGCTTTTGAAAATTTTGGTAGAATAAATTAGGCGGAATTCTTTCTCTTCGGAGGAAGCAGTTAGGTTTGAACAGAGAACTCTCTCATTGATTGGGAAAATGTTCTTTGGACAGCAATAAGTTGAAAATGTTGGTGATGAAAAGCAAGATCACAGGGAGCAATTTTATGACAAAATCTATAGGGATTCCGTTAGAGCCTTGAGCTTTGGAATTGATTCCTTTAAACAAAGAGTACATTTATAGTTGGGATATCGGGGAAAATGTTAGTATTCTGGAATTGTTTCTACAAGGATATGTTGTTGAGTAATAAGTTTCAAATGCTCGGTCTTTTGTTTCTTTTGTGACAGGATTCGGTGGCTGTGAGAATTTAATATTTAAGTCATCAAAAGAGATGTCAGGTGGTAGTGGATAGTCTTTAGTTTTCTCTATGCCAATTGAGTGCTATTTTATTTTAGTTCTGAGATGTTTATATTTTCAAATGATAATGGTATCTTTGGATTTAAATATGACCTAAAGGCTGAGTCACGCTCAGCTATTGATTGTTTGCTGTCTTTATTTAGTCATGGATTATTTGGCTTGCGTACTCAAATTTATTTTTTCGGGGCTAATTTGTGTAAGAGGTAAATCATCGGGGTATGCAAGACTTCAAATGAATCGTCGACTTTTTCTGTGAATTTAATTAAGGACCACAGTAGTGTTTTTGCTATGTTTATTAATTCTTCATCGTTTATCCCGCTAACGTTACGTCGGCAAATAAACAGTTGCTGAAATTTATGGGTTTTAACTAAATATACAAGGTAGATCAAGTCATGAGACGAGATAACAAGTACTGATATTTGACCGTGTGGGATTACTTTTTCTTTTTTGGGCTGTAATGGCTAATTCAATCCACTTTGAGGAAGTCAGGGTGGTATGAGTCGATAATAATGGGAGAATGTTAAGATTATTTACAGAGAATATTCGCTGGAGAAAGTTTGTGTTGTATGCAGCTGCGTCGAAATTAGCATTAATGTCTCCTGTAAGAAATATGTTTGTATTCTGTCGCATAAAATGAGATTACTTCATCAAAATCGGATAAGTAACCTACTTTCGGAAGTCTGCATATTGTAATGATGAGAATTTTAATCGAGTTAATTTTAACTTCGAAATTTTAAAAACAAAAACCTGGAATGTCGACGGTTTTAGAGTGTAGAGGGCTTAAGCCATGTTCCAGCCAGGATATGATATGGATATTGTATTGTATGTAGTGGAAAAGATGAAGGAATAATGGATTTAGACGAGTAATAGTTTACCACAGCGATATGCGAAAATACACGAAAAAAATAAACGAGTGCTCATGACAGACACACACTGAGTGAGCAAAGAAGACTCCGTTGAATAGAGAGGTTCATTCCTACCTGCCCTCCGTCAGCCCTCGTGGGCGTAAATGAAATATAATGAGCGGCATGAGAACGGCGGTGAGTGTTGGGGGAAACAAAGTCAAAGACGCCAACGTTACAGCACCAACCTATCGTAGTTACATGTGAATTTATTGGTGGGACTCGAGGTGCTCCCATAACTAGTACGTACCATAGCAAGGGAAGCAATGTCATTTTTGATGAGCCACCGTCGTGGAAGGTGAGTCCATTATTATATCTTCGTTTAAATTGTCTCTCTAAATCCAATTGGCCAATGCGAAAAATTTAGGAGTGATTTTATTCGTAGCCTCATCAAGGGTTCGAAAATCTTAAGAAAAACAATATTTGAATTGATTATATATCTCTCCACGAGTGCGGACGACTGCTTAACAATATCTTTTTCAATCTTCTCGCCCTGGCGTTGGATCAATAGATATCATTCTATTCGAGGTAAATCACTGTTATCCGTAATCGTGCTCGTAATGCTTTCCGTGATAAGAATTTGGTGGAAGTGGGAGGAGGAAAGAGAGACGCTCTTGTCGAAAGTCGAGTGAAATGGAAGCGGTGATGTCAAAGATGAGCATACGCTCGACCCTCTGGCAAGGTCTTCTCTCAACCATCCTCGTATGCAATTGGTTTCTCGAGCGCCCTCGGTGTGCGGAGTGGCCGGCTCTAAAGACGACTCTCAGATCGCACAAAAAGAGACTGCTTCAACAGTTGGACTCTCACTCCTTGCTGACGCGTCTTACTTCCGAACAGTCGTAGAGCAATCGACAACATTCTGGACGAAAGTGAGAGAAGACGGCCGCAATAATCCTATTCGCCAACAAGTTTTCAGCCTTTTAGACGGCGTCAGGGCACCCGTATCTTTGAGATGAGAGAACTAACTATTCCTTTTCCTCAGCCCCCGCACGAATTCTTAATTCATTCAAGCCGAAGCGAAAACTAGCCTTCATAAGATGAGACAAAAGTTGGGAACGGGAATGAAAACAGAAGGGGCAGTGGGCGTAGTTTGTTGGGAGGAGGCCTTTATCCTTTGTGTGTCACTCCCGCAGAGTGGATGGGGTTGGTGGGTGTCCCGAGGGAAGGGAAGGAGTGAGCTGGGAAGGGGAGGCGGATGTGGTCGCCGGCGATGGGCTAGGAATGCAAAGCGCAGGGGCGGGGCCCGTGGGAAGGAAAAGGTGCCCGGGGCAGGGCCGGCGGAGCACGGGAACTCCTCCTCTCGCTCTATCGCCTTTTCCTTCTCCGCTCCTCCACGAGGGGCCCTTATAATCCGGAAAAGAAAGGAAAAGGGGATGGCGAACGAGAAGTTGAAGGAAGAGGGTTTGGAGGTGGAGGGGTGGAACGAGGAAGGCGGTTGGTTGCCATGGAAATGCGTCTCTCGGGGAGCGGAGGCCGAGGAGAGGGATGGACGACGCCCTCGATGAGGCGATGGCCGCTATGGATACGAGTAGTCCCTCGTGAGCAAGCGAGGCGGGGCAGGGTGGAAGCGTGATCACAAATGCATCGTCCAGCCAAAGCATAGCCTTCAATTGTTTCCTTCTTCTTCACACCAAAAGATAGCATCAAAATTGGAAATTGCTAAGTAATTGGAACTTTGACCCCCACCCTCATCCGTTCCTGTTGTGTAGATTTGACCAATCTCTTTTGGAGCTGATTCTCACATAATTTGGGCCCATTTGTGTGTGTGAGTGGGTGATTTTGTGTGCTTGTTAGTGTGCTTGTATAAATAACCGGGCTTCATTAGTGTGGTCTCATTGGCCCTGTGAAGGATCCCAGGTTATAATCCAAGCATCCTTAGCGGGGTCCCATTAGCCCTTGCAAAGGATCCTATTTGAGTTGTGTGTGTGCGTCTGTGTTGGTCCCTGACGAGGAAGTAACATTTCCGTAAACCAACACAGGGGGGTATTCTTGGTTGAGAGGCTGTAGTTAGTCACTGCTGTGGTTTCCCAGCATACCAACACAGTAAGTTTGGTGCTTTCTGACGAAGAGTGCCAATTGTTTACGGCTTTTGGAGACTTTCTCTGTTTTATTTTAATTTGGAATCGTATAAAAACTGGCATGTTTATCAATTGTAATATTAAATCCGCTGATTTTCTTTAAAAACAAAACCTTCATATAAGTATTTGAAATTTGGAACATAGGCTACGCTGTAGAAATCGGTTTAGGTTTAGGCGTGCTTCCCTCCCTCCCTCCCCTCCCAGTGCAATCCTCTCTCCAATTTCTTTACCGAGTTTCTGCTGGATTATCGCCCTTCCCCCCCCCCCCACCTACTCCCCCCACACTCCCTCTTCGCGCCCCCTGAGCACGTATGTCCTACCCCTCGGGGGTCAAACATCTCGAGAGGAGTTTTTCCTTTTGGTCGGCATGGGAATAATAACAACACGGCCACCCTCCCTCTGGACACACACCCTCCACACAGAGGGAAGGAAGGAGAAGAGGGATGACGACGTACACTCAAGCCTTCCTCTTCTCGTGATTGGGGTCGGGCTGCGAACACGAGATGTGCGAAGGGGTGCGGGGGGCGAAGGGGGCACCAGGCGCCCTTAATCGAGTTGGAAGCCGCTTTGCAAAGCCAGGAATGAACTCTGGAAGAGTTTTGGTCGACGATACTCGCAGAAAGGAAGATTCTGTAACTAATGAGAGTTCAAAATACTGATACAGTACAAATTTCAGGTACGGTAAAATATTGGAATCGCCTTAACTTCTGATATATCGTGGGGATTACACACACTGAACATATGTGGCGCAGCATCAATGAAACTAGGTTATGTTAAGCGTATAATAGGAAGGTCCTCGGATGAAAAAGTCAAAGAGAGATGCTACTTCGCTCTGGTTAGGCCACATCTTGGTACGCCGCGAGCATTTGGGACCCTGGTCAAATAGGTGTAACCAAAAAAATTAATAAAAATACAATTGAAAGCAGCGCGCTTCGTTAAAAACTGCTTCGAGTGTACATATAGTGTGTCATAACTTTTAGAGGAATTAAGGTGGGAGCCCCTAGAGACTCGAATGCTACACGCTAGGCTCAGCTTGCTTGATAAATGCAGAACTGATATTTTTCCGAGCCATATAGAGTATATTATCATGACTCCTCACTACATCTCTAGGTCTGACAGATGCGATAAAATAAGAGAGATACACTGCCGAACAGATAGGTAAAAAAAAACTCGTTCTTTCTGCGAACAATAAGCGACCACAATAAAAATTACGCTCCACTAAATAGACTCCTATAATATATGTCACCATTCCATCTCCAAAAACTTACACGTTTATACGGCTGGTGAGCTAACACCCTCTGCCATATCCCCATGCGACGGCTCGCAGCGTATTATGTAGATGTAGATAAAAAAATTTATTTTTAATTGAATAGCAAATATTTTTGACAGAGCTATTCATGATATTTTGTCCTAGCTGAATCCGTTTATTCTCAACAACAGGCATAAAATAAAGAAATAATATACTAGTTCTATCTGTACAAAAGGGATTATAACTTCCCATTTAAAAACTTAATATTTTTACCGTATGGATATTGCCCATATAGGCGCTTTTTCATTGGGATGGTTCATTTTTAAAGAATAAATATAATTATAGCTTAAATTGTGCGATTAAATTTATTATTATTTCTAATTAAATCTTTAAATGAAAATGGACCCTCAACTGGTAAAAATAATCTCTACATGCATACATTAATACATTAATACATACCCATCACGCCGTTCCCTTCCGGGGTAGACACAGTCAAAATGTTTCACTCATTAATACATAAATGTACACCTAACTCTTCAATAACTTCCTCCATACTGACCTATCCTTGCAAACCTCTTTTGCCTCATTTACCCCATACACTGTTTCATACACGCCCTCCTGTTTTTTAAACTCCTCATATTCCTCCTCCTAAGAATTTCCTCCACCACATTCAACCACTACTTCCTCGGCCTACCTCTACCTTTCACTCCATTTATACTACTCTCACATATCTGTTTCGTTATTCGACTCTCATCCATTCTCTCAACATGGCCAAACCAACGAAGCACACTCCTTTTATACACGTCCATTACTGGAGCTAAACCCACATTCATTCGTGATACACTCATTTCAGGCCCTATCATTCCTAATTTTGCCGCAAATACTCCTCAGTTAACTCATACCCACGGCGTTTAGTCTACTCTTATGTCTATCCTGACATACCCATGTTTCACTACCATATAGCAAAGTGGGAAGAAGTACACTTTTGCAATGTTCGCTTCCTTAGACAAGCACTCATCCATGATATGCTCCACATGCTACCTACCACTTTCCTTCCAGCATTCGCACACCTCTTTACTTCCTCATCTATTCTTCCATCTTTCGCATACATCTTACCTAAGCACACAAAATCATCCACCTGTTCAATTACTTTACCATTCGCCCTCATCATACAGTTATCCTCCCCATTCTCCTTATCAAAAACTACTCCTTTAGTCTTGCACGCATTTACTTTCAATTCCATTCTCTCTGTTGATTCAAAAAACTTATCTAGGAGCTTCTGCAATCCCTGTTGACTGTCTGAGATCAAAACAGCATCATCCACGTATAGAAGAACTCGCACTTTTACATTTCCAATCAAAACACCGTTATTTTCACTGCGTGCATCTCTAACAAATTTATCCATAAATACATTAAACAGCCATGGGGACATTACGCATCCTTGCTTTACACCCCGATTTATTACAAGCCAATCACTCAGAACCCCGTTAACTCATACACTTGTCTTACTATTGTCATACATCGCCATCATGACATTCAATAACTGCCCATTCACTCCATAGTCTCTCAAAACCTTCCACAACTTCTTTCTATTTACTCTATCATATGCCTTCTCTAAGTCGACAAACGCACAGTAAACTTTCTTTCGGACAATCATACATATTTCTATTACTTGCTGAAGTGCGAAAAGCTGGTCACTTCATCCTCTTCCAGGCATAAACCCACACTGCACACCACATATTTTGTCGGAAGTAGTATTCCTCAATATTCTTTAGATTAATATTTTACTGAACACTTTTCCCGAGATACTCAATAAACTAATGGCCCTATTATTATTACATTCGGTCTTTCCTCCCTTCCCTTTGTACAACGGAACAATGATAGCATTCTTCCAATCCGCTGGAACAACAGAAACCTGTAAGCATAAATTGTATAGTTCACGCAGTCTACAAATTAGTAATTTACACCCACACTTCAACATTTCACTGGATATCCCATCCATGCCTGCAGCCTTCCCATTTTTCAATATTCTCACAGCCGTTGTGATCTCCTTCTCACTGATATCCTTTTCCATCATCACATTGTCACACACCACTTCACAAGGCTCATCCTCAACGCCTGCAACATTATTGTACAATTCTTCAAAATGCTCCCTCCAGCAGTCCCAGGCGACCCGGTGTGTCAGTACACCGCATATACCTCCTAGTGGTGGGTCGCGGGCAACAGTATGCTGGCTCTCAAGGTAGTCCTTTCAGAAGGGATCCTTGCTTGAGCAGAATAGGGAAAGCGGGCCTAGGGCATTACTATGCTTTGGTTTCTCTTGTGGCATACTGGCAAAAGTGTGCCAAAACTGACCGGTAGAGCGCCGTAACCGTTAGCAGGGAAAGCTTCACGTGGTGCGGGTACTTTGAAGGCTGGTAACCTTGCATACTCTATTACAACTTACTGCTAAACGTCAAATAATCTCTACAAAAAATGTTTATGGGATCACTTTGATATGTTGGGGTCCAATTGGTCAGTCGAACAACACTCAAGTTTATGTATTGATCAAGTGGCTACGTGCAGATTTCCGAGATAAAGTGCTCAGTAGTTCATTCATTCGGTGGCGAAATATTGTGCAGCAATTTCGTCCCTATGGTTCACTGGAACGCCAAAAATTCCACTTGATCTCTTAGAATAAATTAAGTTTTAATATGTGTAATATCCTGGGACTCTAGTGGCGGGTGAAATTCTTCGTAGTAAACATATACGACGCAAACCGGTGCGCTGGTAACATTCTCTCCACACGCGATAGTTCCTAACATTCCAAGTGGAAAAAAATTCGACTGGACCGGAAGTCGAACCTCAGACCATCTAATGTCGCGTCGGATGCTCAGACTACCAAGTTACCCAGTCTACTAAGAAACGACAGGAATCAGCAGGGAGTTTGAATGAACATACTCTCCCTCCCAAGGTTTGTGGGTATCGAGAGGTATTGAAATAACATAATGCCTCTACAACATGTACACAGAGATGGCTACCACCTAGCGACGACGTGGAAAAAGAGTCCTTTTGCAAATCAGAGGGAAAAAACTGCAATATGGTGCCAAAAGTGGTAGCCAATCAGAAACGACCGACTACATTGACTCCACTGTATAAACCCGGCCAAAGGAAGCTCTCGCATCCTCGACCTGAAGACGCCTCCAGGATAAGGGGAGAAATGTGATCAGAAAGACAACGAAGCGGCCGAACCCGGAAAAAGACATGAAGCGGAGCGTATGGATAAATATTTGATACGAAAGTGTAAGCTACTTAAACTTGTCTCGGACGAGACAGCAGATTAAAAAGAATTGCAGGAAAGGAAAACGATGAACCACAAGGTGATGGTGAGGGAATGCCCATAAGTGAGTCTTAGAAAACTGACTGGGCCCTTCAGGAAATATATCCAATACAAACACAAGAAAAAAAGGTATTAAAGGAAAACCTACGACAAAATATTTCAAATTATCGACCTATTCACCTAAAGGAAGTAGTTAGAATACCAGTGAAGACCAGTGAATTTGGATAGAAAGGAATGCTCTAGGCGTCCAAGGTAGTGGTTAGCATAGGAGGGACTAAACCCACTTGGCTCAGCCCTTGGTATTGTGAAAGAAGTATTGAAGGAGGAGTTGTTGGTGAATATTAAGGTTTGGGCGTTCAAAACGCAGAAGCCATTGGGAAGACAGACCTTATGAGTGCGGAATTTCGATGTACAGGGTGGTGACATCTATCGTCGTCATTGTGATTTGGGTGTCCGGTGGAAGGAGTAAGAGTTTTGGAGTTTAAGAAACTGGTTGGTGTCTTTCATAAAAGACGGAAAAGCGTGCACCAGTGGTTGGAGGTGGTAGCCGACATGTGCCGAAATTCTTTCCATAAGGGAATAGTGGGAAGAAACAATAGGTCTGCCAGAATGGTTCGATTTATGGATTTTGTGGATAATATGAAAGTGACGAGTTCTGGGATAAAGACGGAGAGCAAGGAGGTAATTATTATCATAGTTATTAGTCACATGTGTGTTCTGTTGGACCACCTGAAGTACAAACTTTGAGGCGTTTTGTTGCCTTTACCTTTCTAAGCGACCATATTTCTTTCATTCTGTCCGGATGGGTCCTCTCCTTTCATTCGTCCTCGTAGTTCCGGTCATCTCAGGTTTTTCCCGATTTGGCAGTTATCCAATTGCTATTTTTTTAAATAAAATTTTTTTATCTTTTACTGCCTGAGGTGTTATCCCCGACTCTTTCATGTCTTCTTTGAATGCGGCAATGAATTTAAATTACCTCCAATTTGCCTTACTTCGGTTTTTATAAAACTAAAATTGGTCTCGTTAATCTCGTTGAGTCCATTCTTAAAAAATGACCGTAGAATTTAAGCCTGCATCTTCTAATATCGGAAAATATGTCTTTAAATTTATTTATTCTACTATTTCCTCTTAAGATGTGTGTTTTATTGATCATTGCGTTTTAGACCTAATATTTTCCTAAATATTTTACTTTCCTTCTTTTGTGTTTTCTTAATATCTTACTCCAATTTAAAATTAATTTTTCAGCTCCATAGAGGCATCCTGATTTTATTAATACTTTATATTGTGTTATATATATATATATATATATATATATATATTAACACAATATAAAGTATTAATAAAATCAGGATGCCTCTATGGAGCTGAAAAATTAATTTATAAATAAATATATATATATATATATATATATATATATATATATATATATATATATATATATATATATATATATATATATATATATATATATATATAATACTTTTTTATTGTAAATATTTTCTGTAAGCCTTTGAGCAGTTTTCCATTTTTCAACAACGAATTGCATTGCCAGTTATCTCTAGGCCTTGCTCTTGATTTTTTTGCATAAACATTTAAATTGGTAAACTCTCTTGTTCGTTCCATATTTTATTTAGAATAATAATTTAATTGAAAGATTTATATATTTAGTTTCTTTAAAAGAAACTCAAAGATCCACTCTTCCTGCCATTATTTCCAGAGTTCAATTTGTTTCCGAGATGTAATCAAAACCCAAGTCAGAATTACCAGGTTGTCTGCAAAAGCCGGGTAGTCAATTGATACATTTGCTCTTCCTAATTGCGACCCGTGGTGTGTCAGTATACCGCATACCTTACCTCCTAGTGGTGGGTCGCAGGCAACGGTATGCTGGTTCTCAAGGTAGTCCTTTCAGAAGGGATCCTAGCTTGAGTAGAATAGTGAAAGCGGGCCTAGGGTATTGCTATGCATTGGTTTTTCTCGTGGCATACTGGCAAAAATATGCCAAAACTGACCGGTAGAGCGCCGTAACCGTAAGTAGAGAAAGCTGCACGTGGTACGAGTACTGCCAAGACTGTTAACCTTGCATACTTAATTATTACTTACTCTTAACAGTCAAAGAGTAGCCTCGGACGGCCGAAGCCACGATTGGCGGCGGAAGCTGAATAAGGTTGGTCCATCAAGATACAGACATAGCAATATGGCCTGGGCTATTGCTACTTGGAATGTGAGATAAGTATATGGAAAGGAGCATGAGTTGTTGAACGAAATGAAAGTGAGACGAATGGGTGTTTTGTTTGTATGTGAAGCTAAGCGCAAGAGTGGGCTGTTGTTACTGTAGATGGCGGTGGTCTGGCACTGTGGTCAGGAGTTGACGATAATGTACACGGCAGTCAAGGTGTAGGAACTATTCTTAATAATAGAACTAAGTTACTAGTAAGGAAGTTCGAGTTAGTATCTCCTAGGTTGCTCTGGGTTCGCATGAAAGTAGGTATTAGTAGAGTTGTGATTGTGGCGTGCTATGCACCAGTGGATGGAGAGAGTGACAGTGTGAAAGATGAGTTTTGGGAAAAACTGAGAGAGGTTTTGAATGAATGTGACCCTGGTGAGAGAATAATTGTATTACGTGACATGAATGGGTGGGTTGGTGTGACGCGAGATGCATCTGAGAGAGTGATTGGGCTATTTGGTGACCCTCGAGGGAATGATAATGGTGGAAATTTGGTGATTATGTGCTTGAAAAAAGGATTGTTCATGTCAAATACATGGTTTAAACATAAGAGAAAACATATGTATACTTGGCAAAGGGGCGATTGTAAAAGCATGATCAATTTCGTTGAGTATGATCAGATATTGAGGGAGTAAGTGTGGGACACGAGATTAATGAGGGGTGCTGAATGTGGAACAGATCACCATTTGGTACTCTCCAAAGTGAATCTGGGCCGAAAATGGGTGCCAAGAAAGAATATTGCGCGTAAACAGTTGAGAGTAAGAGTGGAGAGGTTGCTAGACAGCGAGGTAAGAATGCAGTATGGTTGCATGCTTGAGGATGATCTTTCCTCGAAGCAGAGAGAATAGGACGAGTGTATAAGACACGAGAATGTGAATGATGCGAGGCAGTGTTTAAAAGGAGTATTGGAGAACATGCTGAAAATGTATGTGGGAAAGGAGTGGTAGGAAGAATGAAAGGTGATGCTTGGTGGAATGATGAAGTAAAAATTGCAGTCAGGGAAAAGAAAGAGGCGTACAAGAATATGATTGCTGCCAAATCTGAGTGAGAACGTACTAAGGCATGTGAGACTTACAGAAAGGAAAAGAAGGAATGCAAAATCGTCGTGAATCATTCAAAATCAAGAGTATCCATTGATATTATAATTCAAACGTATGCTTATAAGCATCCTCCTCATATTATATTGTATCCTCACCGACAATCTAACCACCTCCCGAATCATCCCCTAACGCCCCTCCCTTACCTTCCGACGCCCCCTAACCTTTCCAGCATCCTCATATAATTATAAACCCTCTCTCCTAATCCATCAAATATGCTAACATTCCTCGCAGGCCCTGTGGTCACCCCAGAAGCAAGAGCAGCCCCCTCCTCATGTCTAAACCTTTTCCTTTACTGATTTTAGTCTTCCTCCTCCCCTCCTTTTCCAAATTCTCCAGTACTAGATCTAATGGTTGTGTACATTCTCCAATGTAATATCTGCGATGATTCCTCCTCCACCGACGAAGTCTTAGGTCGTAGATATAATACAGCTAGACGCTTCTTAAAAATCCACCTATCAGCATCATTTGTTGGTGGTGTTGTTTTTTAAGCTAATACCTTCTTTTATTTTAATACCTTTCACATAAAATGACCTCGATCTTTCCCTTTAGGAATTGGAGAATATCTAAGAGCGGAAATTTTGTATTTATTTTGAAGTTTTTCTTGCGACCCACTGATTGATTCCCAAAAATTCAGTGAGTATCGTTTTAATACGGCTTAATCTTATGCACTATGTTATGAGTGGAACTACAAGCCCGATGCAGTACATAGAATTCTGCTACATGGTGCAGGTGTAAATAAGTCTGCTTTCGTGCCAATTCAAAAGGTTTTGGAGAAGGACCACGAGTAAATAAAGATATATAAACACATAGTATCACGAAAACATCACGCGCGAAAAATTTCCCGCAATGATGAACATATTTTTCAAAGGCTAATAATGATCTCTAATCTTTTTATCACTGATCAAGTTGCTACAATTAATAAATACCGAGGAATATTAAGTTGCCACAATGTGTTCGAGAGCTATAAAAAATTCTCCGGAAACAGCGGACGAGTTAAACGAGGCGAGTACAATTCAGAAGAATCTGACAATGAGTAATGAAAATTTATTAGGACAATAGATATTTAATGTAGTGGGTTTATCAAAATAAATTAATTGATTTGCAATTAAAATACGATTGAAATGAGAATTCGTGGTGAGTATAATATTTGTTTTCAGTTTCACCATTTAACTTTCTCAGTCCGTTTAAAATTGGATGCATTCCGCGTTCAAATTCATTCATCAAACTATTTTTTTCTTCTCCTTATTTATGCTTAACTGTTAAAAATTATTTTCCAGTTCAAAAACTCACTAAAAACAAGGAGATTTTATTTCTATGTACATGTATAATAATCAGTTACCAGCAGTTTTAGACATAAATCCATGATTTTCGTGCATATCTGGAATCCATTTCCCCCTTGTATCTCCCCAAATACTTTTTTTTATATATTCTATTGGTAAAGGTAGGTTTTGATGTATGTTAGAGAATATCCTCCCGGTTTTTATACATTTTCAGGGGCCAAATGACCTCTAGTATTTCCTTTTATGTCTCGGCATGCGATCTACCCTTCTTCATCCAGTCCGGGGAACCTTATCTCTTTCTTCCCCTACCCCGTTTGTCCAACATTCTTTCCCCTATCCAACTCATGAGCAAGCCCCTCTTACATCCTTCTTCAACCTGCACGTGAACTTGACGGACGATTGTAGGCTAGGCATAAAATCTGTGACCCGAACGCGTGTTAAACCTCATGATAACATGGCG
The DNA here is from genome assembly GCA_963169105.1 of Ceriagrion tenellum. Taxonomy (NCBI): domain Eukaryota; kingdom Metazoa; phylum Arthropoda; class Insecta; order Odonata; family Coenagrionidae; genus Ceriagrion; species Ceriagrion tenellum. Next base: position 197,954,704 of record OY720632.1, read on the forward strand.
GTCAAGTGCCTTGACTCCCAGCACATCCGACGTCGTCCAACTAATCGGCTAAATCCCGTGATCTAGAGATCAAAGGCGTTCACTCGCTCCCATCCGCTGCCACCACAGACCCTCGAATGCGCTGTCTCTCTCTCCGCCTCAACTTCCTCTTTCATTCTTTTCCTCTCGAAGGGACCTGATGGACCCGGTGAGCCTGATCGGTAGCGGGTGCCGCATCCACGGCTCCGCACCTCCGCCACCCCTGCTTCACGAGGAGACCACCTTCCTCGGCTCGGCGGCTGCGGCGGCCGCGGTGGCTGCGGCGGCCGCGGCGGCTGCGGCGGCTGCGGCGGCTGCGGCGGCCGCTGCCGAGGAGGAGGAGGAGGCGGAGAGGCGCCGGAAGCAGGCGCTTCGGGCGGCGTCTCCCGGGGTGGGTGCGGAGGGAGTGGGGGTGAGGGGTGGAGGAGGGCGAGGAGGCGTCGCGGCGGACAAAGGCACGCCCACCACGGAAGAGGACGAAGAGGAGGAAGAGGAGGAACTAGAGGACGAGGAGGAGGTGGGCAGCAGTAGCTGCGTGGAGACGCCGGGCAACGGGGACGCGAGGCCCCCGCCGCCCCCGCCGCCGGCCCAGGTGTGCGGCGGGGGCGGGAGCACAAGAAGACGCCGCCTCCACCACTGGCACCACTGCCCCGAGCTGCACAAGGCCATCGACGGAGTGCGCTTCATCGCGGACCACACCAAGCGGGAGGAGGACTCCACGAGGGTGAGGCCTCTTTCCGTCACGTGAATGCCACCGCGACGGTCACGTGACACTTTCTCGGGGGTTAACGGCCTCTCGGGGGGTCGCTTTTTGCTGATTTTCATAACATTTGAATGTAACATCATTTAAGGTAGTTTGAGCTAAAAATCATTTTACTTAGAAATCAATGAATTTGGTCTCATTTTAAAGAAAAATATCTCACATTTCCAATAATACCAACAATTTTACCTCTTACTACATTACTTTCTGGAGATATTTGCCTAAAAATACCTGTCCTTTTACATGGGAAATGGTACGTGTATGCACTCCAGAGAGACATTATCTACAAAATGAGGTATTTCTAACACTTTTATGATGTAAAAACTAACAGTGTGCATTTTGTATGTTTTCTCAACTATTTTTGAAAATTAATCATATCGGTAAATACATAATCAGTAGGTTCTTGGGTACCACAAATAACCTTCCGTTTTGAAGGCGTCAAACGCACCGCGCGAAAAAAATTAGTCAAGTTAAAGGCTTATTTAGATATTTTCATTTAATTATTTACCGTTTCTGTTACATGAAAATATATTATTGCACCATTAATAATGCAGTATTTAACTGATGTGTCCTACAGCCGATGAAGATAAAACGTATAATTCGAATATGGTCTCTATTATGACTAGGGAACTATCTTTCTTGGACTACCTTGAGTGCATTTTAATAACTGTACCGTGAATTAATTGGAGTTTCCCAGGTATTTTACTGTACTTTTTCATTATAAGGGGAGATTTTAACAGGGTATCTTATGGAGATTCGATTAATTTCTGCAGAAAAATGTCGGTTTTATGCGAGGAATTATATTCATTCTTTTGTGTCAAACAGTTTATTTGGAGCGAAACATCCCGGGAAATTGAATGAAAATAAAATACACGTCTCTTGCACTCTATTTTTGTTGAAGTTATTAGCTCATTACTGCAGCAAATCATGTGAAAATGCGAGATTTCCATGCAACTGGCGCTGCAATCGGCTCTCATGACTAAAAATTATATAATTTGATGAATAATCTACGAATATTTTGCATTTTTTAATTTTGTTTTTCATCTGGTGTTCACTCATTTCATTTGAGAAAGCAGGGTTTTTTTTTTAAATTTATAAAAAAACCGAGTAACTTAGTATTTGTCAAACGTTTCAAAGTTCAAACGGCAATTCTGACGGAGTTCTGTCTAGTCGCGGTCCAGCCGCTCGTGAGATCGAAGTTTCACCGCTGTCTGCGTTAACCGTGGGCTACGGTCGGTATAATAACGGGAGACCTTGAACGCAGTCATTTGACTCCCTGAAAACCCATGATGAACGGTGCTAAGTGTACGTGGAGAAATGATGAGGGCGTCAGAATGAAGTGAGTTGCATGGGCGACAATTAGCCAATGTCGAAAGTCGATAAATTTTTCTCTGAAGATAAATTTATTCTCTCTGTCATCACGTTAATGGCATAAGAAGAAGCAATAAAATAAATGATAACTATGCAAGCGTATTACGGGAGGAGACGGAGGCTCATTGCGACAAGTATTTTGAATACAACTCCAAATTTTCCTGAGTGTATTATATTTCATTCACTAACCATGTCTACCGATGGTTGTAAGAAGTACAAGTGCATTTTTTTTTTTCTTTTGAAAATTTTTGTGAGCGTATTTATTTCGCACTACTTATTACTTCTACATTATATAGATATTATTTTACCTCTTATCATGGCTACAGTTTTTCGGATTAAATTGGCGTTTTTCTTACATCCGTTGGATTTCCTTGATTTCACTTTTTAGTACACGTTGTTTTTCGGTAGGGTGACCAGATGCAGGCGGATAAAATGGAGGAAAACCAGTTTCAAAAAGGAGGACAAAGTTAAAAAAGAGGACGGACCGAAGTATACATTCAAATTTAATTAATTAACAGACATTGTACAAATGCCATACATTTTATTGGTACTTGTCTAAAGATCCAATTTTCGGTAAAAGCTTAGGGTTCTTTAACAGACAGTTGTAAAAAGATACACATGAATATTCTTATAAATTATACTGGACCATCAACATACCTTAAACAGGTTCAAGTTTCAACCTACTTTTGTCAACAGTCCACTGTGTCGCAATGATGGAAAATACTCTTTCTACAGTGGAATTGTGCCCTGATATACTAAAAAATAATTCAGCAAGTTTTAAAAATCCTGAATGACAATCAGCTGACTTACTTCCATGAAAATAAGTTGTCCATTTTTTCCTACAAGATAACCAACTAAATACAGGATCATCAATATTTTCTTTCAGAAATTGCCTAAAATTACAGAATTGATCAAAATATTTTACATCTTCAATTTAAAAAGCTTCACTATTATCTTGCATATGCAAAAGGCTTTTTTTCAAAATCACTGTAGTTAACATCATTTTAAACAGACATCCATTTGAAACTGGAAAATCCGTCAAATGTACGGATTCATAGTTTCAAATATTCATGGCATGATTCATTTAGCAACATGGCTTCCTCCATAAAAAGATAAACTTCTTTATCAAAGTTTTATTCCATTGCAATTTCTAGGATCTGCTTAACTTTCAGGCAAATGAGTTTTTCATTGAATTGGTCCTGAAGCACCTTACATGCAGAGATTGGATTGGAAGTTTGGGGAGGCGACTGACGACTAAGGTCATTTGCGCCATAGAGGAGAGGTAAGGGAGGAAGGGTGGATAGAAACCCGGCGTCGGCTTTAACCTGCTCTTAACGAAAAGCGCCAAGAGGACCACGGTTCAACGTCTCATCCGACAGACGGAGCACTTTACTTGAAGTGCCCTCCATAAGATACTGAAGTAGGGATCGGGTTCTCTCTGAAAAACAGCCGCTTTACATGCAGAACCTAAAATTTTAACAATTTCAAGAACAGAATTGTCCTTCTTTTCTGGTCGCAGAATATTTGAATTGAACACAAACATCAATGAATGCAAATTCCATAAGTAGGCTTAGCTTAAAATATTCTCAAAAACTGAAACAAAACCTTTGGTGGTTTCTTTTCAGGCAGAAAATAGGATTTCAGAGCAGGATACATTTCTAATATCCTTTCACTGGCAGGGAAAAGAGATAACTACCTAGTTTTTACATGAGACAGGAATTGTATGTAATTTACCTCCATAAATGTACATAAAGCGTTCTAACAGTATATATAGAAAAATAATTTTAAATTTTCACAGTGATACACTCCAAATCAACAGAAATTCTGTTAGCTCCATGCTGAATTGCATTATGTAAAATATGAGCTGGACACCCCACACCGATTAAATTCTCACTGTTCAAACATTTACTTAATCGGCTGTAGATATTATTACCTTCCTTCCGATTTATGCCCCCAAAGTTTTTTTTGCGTTATCACTGGTAAATGATACACACTTATCAGCAATACCCAAATGTTGTAGTGTTTTTGTAATATACTCGGCAACAGTGTCAGAAGTTTCATTTGGAGTAGATTTTAGCTCAGTCACTTTTGTCTTTAAGCCACCATGTTTGCAGTCAAAATATTGAATGACAATGGGTAATATTTTTATATTGTCATGGTTACTTGCATCGGTCTATACACCAAAACATGATATGCCACTCAAATATTCCATGGTTACTTTCAAGGCATGAGGAGTAGCTACATTATTTATAATGCTTTGAGTTTTTGTTCTGGCTGAAGAGATCATTTTAGCGACAACTGAATAAAAATCAATTGCTTTATTTAATTTGGCGTACAATCAATTAACCTATAACTAAAATGATGCCTAAAATTAAGGAATGCTAGTGCTCCCTCTCCAGCAAGAACTCGGTGAGTAAAAGCAGAAAGAGATTGCTGTTGCTGAAGTAATGTGTTAATCCTATATGTTGAATTGTAATCCTTAATATTTTTCTTATGCATCTGAGTGGCGATATGATGTTAGAGATCATGGATACCTGGTGCAAGAAATTAAAAATATTTCAGTGTTACAGTGTCTTGAATTTCATGTTAAAACATTCAAATAAATTTAACGATGTTTATGTGCGCGCAAAACCGGAGAATCGAACCACAAAACTTCTCATTAAGTCTTTCGAATATAAGTAAATTGAATTACTAAGAGATCCGAAACCGTAAAATAAATCCACGACAATAAATCAATCTACTCAGTTATTTCTTCACTTTATTGGCCACTGAAACGGAAGGTCCAGCAGCACATATTTTACATTCTGCTTCGTATACAGTTTTTCCTTTCTCGAAGGCAGGATATTTTTGTGCAAGATCTTCTGAGAATGTAGACTTGCGTTTAGGCGATATTTTATAAAACTCACTCGTTACTATAAACAACACACATGTAATTTTTTTGTGTGTACAACCAAGAAAACGATCATGCACACGTTCTTGAAACTGCATGCTGAACGGAACTGAGAATACACATCGGAAGTAAATAATCCATAGTTGCACTTCGGCTTATCGATCAATCCATGACCTGTGGTGACAAATCGATAAAATTGACGATCCTACTACCATATGTTAATAGCAAATTGAAGAAGAGAGCATTAGAACGGAAATATTGCAAATATGATTTTATTACGGACAAAATGGCGAAAAAGGAGGACATTATGAAAATCCGCCCGGACCCCAGAAAAGGAAGTAAAAAAGAAGGGCATATTCGGATTAATCCGGACGTCTGGTCACCTATAATTAGGTGAATTTTTTATTAGTGATATGTACAGAATCTGTAACGCGGGCATTTTCCTCTAACCACGAAATGTCATCGATGCATTAAGCGTTCTTAAGTATAATGAAGTTCTCTTGTTTACAGTGTCCAATATATATATGGAGTTCTTATTTGAGGTTTATCCATCTACGAATTCAAATAACAAGTAACCTGGTAGCAATTGCGTTACAGATGTCCCATCGCCCAGTCAAAGCAATTTTATGTAAAAAAAAGGCCGGAAAGTGCAAATATTGTACCTAATTTTTATATTATTTTGAACAGAAGGCAACTCATCCTCAGGATCTCGTAAATCTGAAAATATCTTTGCTTTAAAGAGCACCCATCACTTCATGGCGTACCAACCATAATATCACAGAATTACTATCTTACTCACCGCGTCAGTCAATTATACTCTGTTATGAAAGTTATGCTGATTAATTTTTATAATCCGTTAAATTCCATTCATAATGTGAATCATGATTACTTTTCTCGTCGTTTGACAAAAGGAAAATAAGAAGGAGGGAGAACGAAAGTCCATATTGAGAGGGCAGTCCCCATGAGAATTCGCAGTTCTGATCGCACTGAGGCTCCCGATTCGGGCAGATTTAGCGCGCTCTCGATTCGGCCTCTCGTCTTAGGGAGCTTCTCCTTCTGGGTGAGAGACTTCTACTCCACTCCTGAATGCTAGACAAGGTTGAAATCATAGTTGAAGATATAAAATGCCACGAAGCCCGAGCTACATCTTACTCACCTCCGAGTGACTCTTTGTCCCCACGAGACGCATTATTCGGTCTTATGAAATGTAGACAGTTGACTGTCCATGTTGAACCAGTCACTCCAAGGAATCGTTAAATCGCTCCAAATAGACCCAGATTGAAGAAATTGCCATGAAAAAAATTCGATTTGGACCGGGAATCGAACCTCGGACCTTGATTCCAGTCGAGATTTACATATCCGCCTTCTCTAGGTCTTTACTATAATTTCAAGAAGTAGCAGAATATTCATGCTTAAACTTAATGGTTGAAGACGTAACTTCGTGGAATGTTACCGCAGACATGACGAAAAAGAAAAATCTCTTATTATATTCCACACTTAAAAATTTTATTCCTGACCCTGGTTTCGATTGCCTTGCAATCATTTTCAAAGGTACCAAATCATTTTCAAACCTTTGAAAATGATTGGGAGGCTATCGAAACCAAGGCCAGGAATAAAAGTTTTAGGTGTGGAATATACTAAGAGATTTTTCTTTTTCGCCACATCTAATATTATTGCTCGCATAATATTCCACGATGAGGATATATGGTCAATGTAGGGGCAATTAAAGATTGCCTCTGAAAGACTCTTCGCCGTGCTCTTATTCTGTGCTTACAAAGACTGAAATAGTGGAGTCAACGGCTGAGTATCAATGCAAATAATTTGACTCTGTCTCAGTAATGTATAGCTTTATTTTAAGAGTCAATCAATCATTTAAAAGTCGAGAAGCTCATTCCAACAACTTATAATGATTTTTCTGTAGTTTTAAAGTGAAAAAACTGCATAGTTTCTGAAAAATGCGACATAACGAGTAATGAAAAGCGTCTCTACGTTCGTTGAATTTCGGAAAATGGTAATGTCGCGTCCCCTGATATTTTTTTTTCTTCGGCAAAATATAACTTAATATGAGTTATTCATAATAGTCTATTTTAATCAACTATTGCATAAGTTACAGGTGACATTTAAGTATAACCGTTTAAAAAAAACCTCGGATCACATCAAAGAATGGTACCGTTTTGGGTTCGCACCTCCTCTTTTACTCGCTTCCCGTTCGGAGGAGAATGCTGTCGCTCAACCACCTTAAGGTAGCTGGAGCGAAATATCATTTTACCTAGAAATCCATGAATTTGGTCTCATTTCAAAGAATAATATTCAACCAAAAATTCTACCCCTTCCCACATTATATTCGGAGATATTTGCCCGAAAATACCAGCCCTTTTACATAGGAAATGGTACGTGTGTGCACTCCAGAGAGATATTATATTAAAAAATAAGGAATTTCCTACCCTTAGATCTCGTCAAAAAATGAAGTGTGTAAATTGAGTGTTTTCTCAACTATTTTTGCAAATTAATCATATTGTCACCGCAGTAAATTCTTCGGGATGACAATAAACCTTCCGTTTTGATGGAGTTTCAAACTTATCGCATGAATAAAATTAGTCAAGTGAAAGACTTATTTAGATATTTTCATTTTGTAAAAAGGTTCGAGGAACGCACGGCAAGGGAACAAGTCAGGAGTTTGGTTTTTAACGATTTATTCCCCTTGATTACATAAGGACGCCTTACGTCCCCACTCAGTGTCATACCACGCGAGACTCCCCGAGCCTCCAACCTGCTTGCGCCGCGGGACACACTCGCGTCCTCCCGTGACTCCCAGATACAATCCCATTGGCGGATAACCGCCGCTGTTCTTTCCTTACCATCGCACTTTCCCTCGGAGCGAGCGGAGAGCCAAGTCTTAAAGTGACTCTTGCATCCGGCGAGTAGGATTACTCACCGAATAACTTATACTGGGAGCCGACGAGTGCTGTCCGTGCGCGAATGCTTACAATTTGATTATTTACAATTTCTGTCATGTAAAACTATTTTATTTCACCATAAATAATGCAATATACAATTCGTGTTACTCACAGTTGGCGAAATTAAACCATATACATCGAATATGGTTTCTGTTATGATTAGGGAACTATCTCGCTCGCACTGCATGAATGCCACCAACCAATTGCCAATTGCCATGTATTTAGTCTCCATTGAGTCTTATCGATGTGTCCACAGGTTAAAGAGGACTGGAAGTACGTTGCCATGGTGCTGGACCGCCTTTTCCTGTGGATCTTCACGCTGGCCGTGCTCGTCGGCACGGCGGGCATCATCTTGCAGGCGCCAACGCTCTATGACGACCGAATCCCCATCGACGTTCGACTCTCCGAGATCGCCTCCACGACGGCCAAGCCGCACATCGCCACCGGACTGTAGTCCAGAGGACCGGCGGGCGGGGAACCACGACCTCACCCCACTCTTCATCCCCCCAAACCCCTATTTTCAGCATCCCACCCCTCCTCCCCGGCCTGCACCACCGCACCACACTGCCAAATCGACGAGACCATCGCCATCGGGGTGGAGCAGTCGGTGGCTTGCGCCAGCGACGGCCACCGCACATATCCTCCCTCTCTCCAGCCTCCGGCGTCGGCGGCCGGCGTCGGTGAGGACGCCGCGGGGGTGGAGCGGAGGAGCCGAGTGGAGGAGGCGGAAGAGGCGGAGGAGGCGGAAGAGGAGGCGAGTGGTAGCGGCGAGGCTTGCTCGAGGCGTGACCTCTCCGACCGCCGACTCTTCGCGGCTCACATCGGGACCACCGCTCACCGTTGCTTAGGAGACAATCCGTAGAACTGCAGAAACCAATTCATAAATTATCAATAAGTAAAAAGTACCTATTATAAAACAAATCATTATAATATAATTACATAAAATCTAAAGTCGAGAGGAAAAAAATTTCAAAAATATTTAGTACCTAAACGGAAATACCTAAATTACTGCATATATATATATATATATACACATATATATATAGATATACATATATATACTATAATCTACTACTTGTAAATTTTGAAGTGAAATATACGCCTACATCAAAGGAAATATGTGGTCGCAAGAGAAAGCTCGCGAAGTTACACGGTACTAGGAGTCGCCTGAGTTGGTGCGGTAGTGAGTTTTGACTTCACTAGTCAGTGCATAAGAGATCGTCATGTTCTTCTCTTATTCGTTAGTGTGTGTGTATGTGTGTGTGTGTGTGAATGCATGTGTGTTGTTTGATTGGGTGGGGGTAAGAAGGGGTGAGAGGGGGGAGGGGATGAGTGGCGGGGGAAAGTGGGGGAGGCCTCCCCATCAATTGGTTGCAATGGTTCACCCTATCGTCTTCCTTATCTGTGTGCGCCGTCACCAGAACCGCCCGTCGTCTGTGGATGATCGCGCCTGCGTTCTCGGAGACCAGCGAGTTCGCTAATTCCGCTGCAAATAGCGGCTCCACTCTCGCGGTCGCAGTGAGTTGATCTCCATTAGTGCGACCCGCTCAGTTGGCTGTCGCTCTCCTCCGAGACCTGGTATACTCAAGGATGACCGCGTTGTTTCCGTTTTGAGTGTTTCTTGTGTGTTTGAGAGTGAATTTGAGAGAGCGTCTTTTGTGAGGGAACGTGAGTTAGAGAAGGGGATCCGAGGCAATCAGTTGAGAGGATTACTGGGGACGTGAAGAGGGACCGTGCTGTCTGCAGCGCACTATGTAGCTGGGCTGAAGCAGTCAGTGATTACACTGAGCACGAAAGGCGTCGCTGTGATCTGCGCGGACAAAATGTCAGGATTTCTCGTCTTACAGTTAGCTGTTTCCAGCCGTTTTTTAAAACTAGGACGAACGGACATCAACGAAAATTGAAGTGTGCTGAATTTTGTAGGCAATTCAACTTTCCATTGTGAAAACTATACGTATGACTTGCAGCTATATTAATGGTTACGCGAAATGCATGGTTGTTAGACTTCTTCAAATTAAATATTTGTGAGTTAATCTGTTGTTAAATAATGAATTCGCGTTAAATTCATGAGTATTGATCGTAATTTTTACTTCTTGAGTGGCTCACCCGGCGATCAAGGATTCGTAGGGACTCATTCATTCATCGTCGACATTATTATCGAAGATTCAATTCACTCAATTCTTGCGGAGTAAAATCAGACATGGTGCTACGGGGGTGGTAATCAGATTGCTCGCTCATCTGAACGACTAAATAAGGCAAGGATTCAAATTTATTTTAGGGATATTTTGAAATATTCTGTTTTTACTAATCTGCATTTGTTAGAATTCCGTACCTTTTCTGGAAGAGATAGGAAAAATGGCAATCGCTTACTGAAAATCCTGATCAGCCATTGGTGCTGAATTTAAAGTTAAAATTGAATGTCAAGCTTCATGCTATTCTATGTCATTTTGTCTACAGTGACATCAATGAGAAAAAATGGCGAAACTGAGAATTGTTTTTCTTCCTTAGATGCAGCTTAGAAAGACGGCTTGAATCGCCATGTTTCATTTCATAGCTCTTCCGACCAAAGAGATGGAGAAATCGACTCCCCAGGAGAGAGAGAGTCCAAAGGGCAAGAAGGTACTCGCACTGCAATAGTAGATGCGGCTTCATTGAAAAGCTTACTGTTTGTTGGCTCAATATTTTGGGGCAGTGATCGAGAAACATACACCAGACTTGTTGTAATCAACATGGAAATATGCCACGCTGAGAATGCCCGAGGCTCACGACGTCACTCCTCCTCTTTCTATTTTATTTCGCCTGGAGAATATTGTCCGTCACGTTGCTTGCATGCTAGACACGTCAAATTCAAGATCAGACTGATGTTTTGAATTCCCCATATATGTCGTTGATAGCATTTTGCTAATAGCTATAGTCAAAGCGTAAACCATGCGTTGTATCGTGTGCGAATATCACGGAGAAAAAACCATCCGCCTTGACCGGGATCTTAGGCCTTAACTTGCGGGTGACTCCGTAAAAGTGGAACTCCGTGGCTAGTCCCGGATAGCTTAAAATTTGTCGTAGTATCGTGCCCTAGTCACTTTTTGTGACTTCATTTCAGACGAGGATCCCTAGTTGTTGCACGGTCTCAGACTTTGTCTATCCCTTGCCAGTTTAATGGGGTACGGGTATTTGCTGTTAGGTCCCCAAGGAGATGCTAGAATCGATGTCCATTCTCAATAATATGAATAATGAAATTATAAACAATTTTGAAAACAAGATGTGTATCCTAAAGTTTCCATATCTCCTTTGCAGAGGGGATATAAACACGTTAGATCAAAAATAAAATATGACTGTAATTTTACTTTTTTTCACCCGTTCATTATGTACTTCATATCAAATTTCTTAAATTTTGCAGATTTCCTTAAGTCACCCTAAATTTAAACTCAATGTGGAAAAGAACTCGATAAATTGAAAAGGGGACATCTTTTTTTCTGCTCAGATTTGTTGGAGCATTATAACTTGATAAACCAACAAGTAAATGAATAAATATTGTAGAATATTTGTGAAACACAAGCCTTCAGTGTGGTTTGATGGAAAAACAGTTCCCACGAGAAAACTTTGTGCAACCATGTTCTCTAGAATTGTGTACATGAACTCATTCAATTCAGTGCCGCATTTATCTTATTGCCAGTCCAGGCGTCGACTGCTGGTCGGCGACGTCTGGACGGAGCAGGCCGCGAGCCAAACTGAAGCGTTATATGATTTGCGCGCGATCTGGTACCTATAATGTGGTGCGGCAACCGAGGACCGAACTCTGTTTCGCCCCGACAACAAACTGAATTTGTTTGTTATCCAAATAGTGTCTCTGAGTGCAGCGAGGGAAAGCTGGAAGTATCGCGATGTGAGTGCTCTGTCCCCTTTGGACTTTAAATGAAGAGGCCACTCAAAACCCTGTGTAATGTTATATTTTGGGGGAATTTGCAGACCTCCATTTCCTGCTTAGCCACAGTGGCGCGAAACTGGATGTGTTCCAAAAGATTTTGGTCTATCTATCAACTTAATATTGCAACTAGGAGTTACCGTGCGGGCAATATTTATTTCAACGGTGGTGGAAACTGTGACAAGCGTAGATTTCTTGAGGACCTTCCAGTGGTCAGCCGTCATTGGCAGGGGTCCTGCCTCATGAATGTCCTCGCCCGGCATTCACTGCTCTCAGCCTTATAGACGTTAATTCATGTGCCTCTTGAGGACCCAAGGAAAACTTGACTTGGCATAGTATATTTTTAAATTGAAAAATCCAAAATTGGTTGAATAATTATCAAATTAGGACCAGTCGCAAAATGCTTGGTTACAACCTTAGTTATGGTTTGAGTCACGGTTTTCCACAGCAAAAGACACATTCGACCGTGATCCTGGCCGTAACTAGGCCCGTAAGCAGGCATTATTCACCCTTGGTGAATACATGCTCTTCTGGTAAAAATACAGCTACAGTGTCGTTTTACGATAAATTTAACGGATTTTTGTGCGATTTCCCTCAATGGAAGGCTGCCCCTGACACAGGATTATTCAGGCCTGAGGAGGAGAAAAATGCTAACCAAACCTCGAATTTATGTCAAAGGGTGTATGGAAGTTGTTGACTGCGTAGCATGCTTGGAACAAAATACCCAAATGGTGACCGTTTTAGCAGAAAAGATGGGGTGAATTTTTACTTTCAAGGTACCATCTCATGGATTTGACTGCGCGTATTTGAAAGCTGATGAAATTGAAATTGACGTTGACCGTTGATGAGGTGCGAGCTGAGAATGGAAGTATGATTAGGACGTCCTAGAAGCTGGAACCTTAGGGAGTAGTTAATAGGTATTCATCAGGAGGTTTTCTGAAAATGAACTCCGATAGAATTTGGTCTTACTTTACAATTATAAGTAAAGAATAAGTTATGGTACACAATCAAGTAGAGGACGCCCTCCGAGTTAAGAAGTTTTTATGTGGGGTAGTCTGATGTCCGAAGGAGTGGAATAGAAAGCAACTCACTAGACCAGAATCCTGGCCACAGCCGGATACTCTGCCCAAAATACGGCAAGGCGCTGGAACGCTAAGTCGTCATCGGAGAGGGAAGACTTTTGAGGAGCGTTTATTTCCACCTAGCATGAGTGGACGATGAATCGCCGAGTGAGCCACTATACAAATCGCGTTTGATTGGTTATTTTACGAAATTTTAGACATGCTCTTGGCTACGGTTGTGTGCCGTAGACGATCGCCTTGGAAACCACGCTGAATGACTCGAACCCAAAGATTGAGCAAGAAGGTGAACTGCCTGGCCTACAACCAAGAGGCAGAAAAGTTTGCAGCGCTGCCGCTTCTTTGGAAAATTTCGTTAGACTTAGTCAGAGCATGATTTGTATAATTCAAAGAAAATGCGGTAGGATTTGGGAAGAAAGGAGTAGTGGTGGATAAATCTCATTCAGCTCAAAACCTCGGAGCCACAGCATGTTTTCAGTCAAAAGAAGGGGATTAATGGGAGAGTATTGCTCTCCGTTAAGCAGGGGATGAGAAAATTGGACTCGTCGACACTTGTGGCCTCGGGAGAGTGATATCGAGGGATGCCTTCTGCTCCTCACTCTTAGTGAGGGTGCTGTCTGGAGATGAGAGCGGCTCATTTCATGACCCTTCCGATTTCGACAGCTCCCTTTATCCTCAACCGCTGTCGCTCCACTATTGCCGTAGCTGAGCGTCGGCACGCCTTTCTAATGGGAGAATTATAGTATTGAAAATTTTTTTCATCTGTCACTAAGATTTCAATCTTAACTCGGCAAAAGTCAATGCCTTCGAGTATATTGCTTTCGCTGTTTTTTTACAGTCAGTGTGCCGTCAGTTGAATTTGTATGCGGGAGAGGCTGAGGCGGCGAGTACTATCAAAATGTTTAGATAACCGGCAATTGTGACTCCAACGGCTCTTGAAAACTTTGGAGATGGCATGTGGTGATTAAGAAGCGGATAAAACGTAACCATTACCAACAATGACCGCAATAGGATATGTTGATGTATTTCTTGCTGCTTATATTTACCTCAGAAATAGAATATGTCGAATTATGCATCCATAGTGTTCATTTAGATTTACGACTGTTTTAAATACTTGCTAGTCAATCAAAAGTTGACTAAATTGCAGAGTTAGCGAGAGGAAACCATTTTGAAGTTTGAGAGTGACGAACAATTTGCTTACGTATGTTTTCCTCGGAACGGGAAATGCATATACTGTAGTCACATGTAAAGTGGAAAAGCGTCGCTCAACTTAACAAGTTCAAATGCACTCGCGCATCCCTTGCCACTTTCTGCATCGTTCCGGACACTGCCCTCCCCTTGCCTTTCCCCCAACCCCCTATTGTTTACTGCGGGTGAAAAAAAGGGTATCCCACTCTTGCAATTTGAGGACGCCATGAGTGGAGTCTCCCTTCCAGTCGCAGCACTCGGCAATGGAACAGCGGCGACCGTCGTTTGCCCCAGCAGGGAGGACGTGCTACCCCCTCCGCTGCATCGAGGCCTTCCTGAACCCCCTGAGGGTGAGGGAGGTGCTTTCCTAAAAACCGCCACCCTTTCTCCAGGGCATCCCCCTGCCAAGGAGGCCCCAAAGTACTCAAGGATTTTCAGCAAACCTCCTGTTTGTTCTAGGAAGAAAAGAGAACGTAATTTAGCAGGTGATTGACAGTTTTTGTGTCAAAATTCTATGATTATCTTGTTGAATTTTTCTATGAAGTTTTCCAAGCATTAATGTTTTAAGGGAAGTTTTAGAGTGTTTTACCCCGGACTCCAAAATAAAGTGATTTCTTGGAGGTTGGGATAAATGAGAGTTTATTCGGATGTCATTAGAGAAATACGCATGAATTGTTAAAAAAAAAAGGCTATCAATATGATGACCAAGGTGTTCGAATTAAAAAAAAGTATTGTTCGCCGTCGTAGGAATGAAAATTAAGATTAGGAAAAATAAAAAAATCGAGCACCCTTAATAACTTACTCATTGCTCACTTTTTGAAATAGCTGCTTTGTACGATGACAATTTGAGAGGCAAACTGAGAAGAATTTTGAGAAAAACAGCTGAAAAATACAAAAGCGTAAATATGTAAAACAAATAGATGAAAACTGCTCCGCAAGATTGAAGAGTTGTGACAAGAATGTGGGTCCGTTGATATATGGTTGTTACATATTTTTTATCGTTGTTGTTGTTTTTGTTTCCTATGACAATTGTAAAAGTTTTAAACCAATCAATATGGCAGATATGTGTTGGCAATCTCTGCATCAACCTTGATTAACATGTTTCGAGAATTGGTGCAGAACTGAAAAGTTGTGGTTCAAAGAAACGGCACCTATGTGTTGTGCTGAGCTGTTTTATTTTCTGCATTGACACTGCGAACGAGAACTGCCAGAAGAAGAAGGTATGACTGATGAGAGAAGTGTTGTTTTTTTTAATACCTTTCTGCTCTTGGGAGTTCTGTGTGGTGACTGTGTGAAGTATGTTTTGATTTTTCCTCATAGGATACCGCCGAGGGAAGTTGGAATTTCTCGGCAATGTATCATTTAACTAAGAGAAAGGCACAAGGCAAAACAAACTAGAATTAGGAATACAAACAAACATATGGCATAATGTCGTAATGTTACTCAGCGGTAGTAATTGTTCATCCGTTTTTTAAATGAACACGGACAGATCAAGCAGATGCACTTTATATGAAGAAACAAGCTTCTAACATAACACCCCGAGTTAATAAAACGCGGGTTAGTTATTCATCTCCGAATTTTCTCTCTCCATTTCTAAGCATCTAAACATTAGAGTACCCACTCCCTTTGACCGGAAAATTGTACCTTATTTAAACTCTTGTGCACTATGGCTTTATTATGCTTATCTGGCACATTCGGCAAACGGTTTAAGCTTGTGTCTCACCGCGAAATCTGGATATAATTTCTGATTTGAATTTCCCATGAAAAGTCGTCTCATAAAAATGTGTGATCAACATAGCGCTTCCCGGAGTAGAGTGCATTTTTTCAAAATACAAACTAAAAAATTGAAGGTCATGTAACATTAAATAAAAATGGAGTCTACGGCTTCCGAAGACGTTCCCCGTTTTGGCGATTTTAAGTCAAAGCGATTTGGGGGGTCTCAGTTTGATAAAATATTTTATCGGTTGAGGTAAGAAAGTAATGCTAAATTGGACCTGGCCTTGGCTTGTTATGACAGTTAGTATTTTTGCCGAACATGGCTTCACTTTTTCTCTTTCATTCTATTGGTATAATAACATTCTAAAGAGCCATAATCACTGTTTATATTTGACTTGAATTAAAATTTTTGAGTTCACAAGACCTCTTTGCGCAAATTCCCGAGATGCGGAGACTTCATTGCTAAAAGATATCAAGGCTTTCTAATGCAGAGAGCTCTGATCCGTTGATTTCATGTGATTGAATAAAATTTAATACAGAGTTCTCTCTGATTTTTCCAAAAGTTTTGACGCGCAATTTGGGATCAGATGCTGTTTTGACACAATCCAGTCATGTCGCATGGTCCAATTCCGTTGCTTAATTTTGCATAAGAAATCGTATCTTGATTTGACTGTGAAACATCAGCTTGGAACCTTTGGAACTTGCATTGGAAATTCCTGCGTTCCTCCTACAAAATTTTCCTTCACTCTGTGACCGTGTCCTCTCCGACGTGCAATACTCCCGCCACACCCTTATCGAGCCGCGATCGGCGCGTCACTCACCGTCACTCATACATCACGCCACGCCATCACACGGCCACATGGTGCCGAACGCTGAGCTCAAAGATTTGCTCAGCCGACAAGCCTTCGAACAAATTCATAAAACGGTTCTTTCACTCCAGGCATCCGAGACTGCGTTCAGATTTTTGCATTCCACTCTTAGCTTCTGCGTGCCGCCAACAGGAGGCCGCATCAACCCTGTCAATTAGCAACTGGCGCAGTCCGCTCATAATTTCCTCACACTAACGCTCACACCATTAGTGCGCCAACACATTAATGGAATAAACGTGCAGGAAAGATGTATTATTGAATGCCTTTTCCGATCGCCATTATAACGCAAATCACGTTGTAATTTAACCATATTTTGTTTGATCTGTGCCCAACCTATTTTAAATGAACGAACTCTAAAAGTATATTATACTCCAATGTAACTAAAAAATAAAATGAATTTTGTAAATTGCCAAAATAAATACTCCGATATCCTTTCTCATATAATTTTAAATTTGTTAAACTAACTCTTGAATATAAATACCCTTTTGATACCCTATTTCAAGCCATGTTACATAATACTTTGGCTCTAAATTAATAAACGCAGCAAGATTGATCAAAAATTCTAAAAGTAAATAGTTGATTAACTGTGCGTCAACGCTGAAAGATGTCATCTTTCAAGCAAAAGGTAAGATAAAAAGATTATTTTAAACGCCCATTTTTCTCTCTCCTATTCTCAGCCTCTGTTTGCTTTACTGAAACTATTGTTCTAGTCTGTTGTAGATTCCTTGACTTCATTCAGACGGACAGCCAGAGACACTCATGTGATCTTTCATGGACACACCGATGCTCACGATACCCGTTTATTATTGGAAATGTGCTTCATGTACTGTTATAAACTTGCAAACTTGGATCTAATGAAATACCTACCATTAATATATGCAAATATGCTAAAGAGATGAGGAAATATTTGAATAAGTTGATGAGATTGGATTACATTTCAATCTTGGTGAAAGCAAATTGTCAACAGGCAATCTGTAAACTATTTTCATTTCAAAGAGAGAAATATTATACCAATAATCAATCCATATATAAATTATACTCTCCCAAAAGTATGTATGGCCTTGATGTAAAGTTAATGTTTGATCTAAGGTGCTGATTTTTTTGTCAGACTTCATCAATTATAGCTCTTATCCTATATAAATGGCTTTCGACTTGTTTCAAGAATGCTTGGAGTTTTTGTGTGTTGGTAGTTGGTTCACACGAGCTTTGCTGTGTGCGAATGATTGCTTTTATGTAACCGTAAGTATATCCTGCGAAAATTAATTGGTATCCACATAATGTGTGCTGGAAAATCAAAATTCGTATCCCTTGAAATCTATTGTGCCAGCTTAATATCCATTTCTGCACTCTATGAGTGCATTCCACAGCATTTATAGACACCAATCAATACGTCCGCCCTTGCTTATGTTGCCGTCAAGCATTAATTTCGTATTACAAATTTGATTTCCATTTTCAGTGGTTAAAAAAAAACTTCAAGTCTCTTGCCAAAGGAGAGTTCACTTATGCGTGACATTTTCATTGCATGTATTTTGAGGTGGGCATTATGCTCTGTGGAATATTATGCTGATTAGATTTTAGATGATTCGCATCATTGGTTTAGCCATTGGCTTGAGAGCATGAAAATCAGTATCAGATTAACCAAATGCGCATTAAGGTTATTTTTCCACGTTTAAGTTTGATTTAACTTTGTATACTGTTGGAATTTCTGAGCCAATGCCCACGCAATTAATCTAAAGGCTAATAACAGAGACGATAGTTTTGTAATTTTTCAGTTTGCTACAACACTAGCAATAGTTTAACGTAAAAATAATAGTTTTAATGCTAACTGATGACAGCGGACATTCAGCAAACAATCCTATCAATAATTTGATCGTTTTCCTATTTTCCTTAATAATATATTTGGGGAAAATTGAAACCCCATAAAATCCACATTTTAAAAGGTAATGAAGCAGACTGCAACCGTCCGTTACCTTCCTCCGTGGTTGTAAGCGACTTATTTTACGCAAATGCCGCAAATATGGACCACATGAAAACCCGCTCCAGTTAGAGTTACGAGTCCATTTCAAAGAGAATCGGTCCTAATCAAGAGGATCAAGAAATCTAGAAACACCTTCAGAAACCAGCTATAACCTACAAAATCACTAAGAGTTTTACGACATTCGTGTCTCTCATTCGAATCACAGGAAGAGAACAATTAACCTGGAACATTTAACCTATGAGTGATATCAAAGCAATAGCTGGCAACAAATACCGTACAAAGTATTCCCACGGATAATAACTATGCTGCCACCGCTTTAACAAACTTCTTTCTGGAACCCTCAAAATAAGATGACTCACTTACCAGAATGCTACGGCTCGACAAAGGTATTCTGTCTGCAACTCTTTACTTACAACAGTTAGCTTCTTCATGTGGCTTTATCGAGGTCAATTAGTTGTAGGTGCTAGAAGCACGGATACAGTAGGAAGAACAGGACTCCCCTCGCGGTTTCTCATCCCAGCAACTATATCGGTCGTACTCGCAATGCACAGATTTGCAGAATCTTCGTCAGGATCGATGGTTGTATCGTGCTTCTGATGTCAGAAGGCCGGGTAAATTCTCGAAGCGTCGATAATAATGAAGATAAAACACAGGCATTTCGAGAAACTATTTATTTAACAGAATAAAGAAAGCGCCTGAACACACGGTAGAAACTTCCTTTCACGGCTGCTACCCCCAAAACTCTGTCCCAGTACTGTCTTACGACTTTTTGCGGACTCGTGGGGTTTTGTGCATGTTCGGGCCGGAACAGCCTTATGTTTTTCTTTTCTTTTAAGTTGAATTTCCCTCCTTTCTTCTTTTTTCCCGCCTGCCTTGGTTTTTTGTTTTTTTTGTTCCTCTTCGCCTATAGAGGGCTCTAGAAGCCAAGGAAGAAGAGTGCATGCCTTGCACCAGGGCATTCGTTCGCCTGTGTCAAGGCGAAGAGGAAGGCATCGTTATCTCGCCGAAGCTCTGGCGAGGAACAAGTCGTCGACGGACGCATGGGGTGCAGATTTCGGCGGAAGCCAAGGTAAGGCGGGATTCCCTTCCTTATTTTCTTTTCCACCCCCTTCATTTCTTCCTTTCCATTTTATTTAAGATTTGGTTTCCAGTCCCTCATTTTTTTTTCTCTTTTATTATTTTTCGTTGTAAACGTAAGGCTAAGTTCCGGCCCTGCATGAATTGCATTTCGGGCGGGACACAACGGCCCCGTGACGCGACAGTGCAAATATTGAAATAAAACTTTTTGGAGTATTTCTATTTAAAAAAACGCAAAAACACGATTTAGACCGCGTTATTCAAACATGTATCGT
This sequence comes from Ceriagrion tenellum, assembly GCA_963169105.1. Taxonomy (NCBI): domain Eukaryota; kingdom Metazoa; phylum Arthropoda; class Insecta; order Odonata; family Coenagrionidae; genus Ceriagrion; species Ceriagrion tenellum. The sequence goes on from OY720632.1 coordinate 197,974,804, forward strand.
ACAATAGTGACCTTATATCATTTCGGATGCTCCCGTGAATAATTGAAGTGCAAAGCTGCCGGATGAATACGAGAGAGGGCAGATTTGGGATCCTTATCATTTGCAGGTGGCGCCGATACGATTTGTTACCCATAGTCCACAGTATTAAATGGACATGGAAGTTTAGATGAATAAACTTCAGCAGACGCTCCATTTGAGAGAAAGAACACGCGACATTTTAAAGAAAGCGCCTGAGCACACTGGTCCCTTGTTAATGCGGGTCAACGTCTACGGTGGCGATATCGCAAGTAGAGGTACATGAACAGGCATCAAAATGTACTTCACAGTTAGTCGTTCAAGGCGAATAAACAATTCTGTAAACGATCGAATAGGTTTCCTCCACTTATTATTACTCACATGGAACTCTGTTTAACTTGAAGAGAGCTACTTTTTCTAACACCTGCCTCAACACACTCGTTTGACTCGAAAGCGTGCATTCGATGCATCGAGTAAAAGATAATACCATCATTAATAATATTTTATATACTACAAAAATGTTTTGATACTACACATTTCCTCTACTGCCTCTGTTTTTGGCATCAGTCGAGGGTAAATATTGGTACATGAATTATCTAGAGCTTGAATAATACCGAAGTCCCCCGTGCGGAGCCATTTTGAAGGTAAAAGACTTCCACTCAAAAGGGCTTAGCCTAAATACGGAGAACGCGATTATTTCCAATTCACCGCCGGTTATTCCTGAAAATATTTTGACTTTTACACGTGCCCTTGAGATATTGTGATGGTGTTCCCATCAATTTTCTTGAAGTCAGGCTATCATTAGTAGTTATTACTTGTAAATAGTTGGGATTCGAAATTGTTTGAATCAGTTTTTGTAATTTATACGTATTGCCAAGGTCAATATGTATCAGTCTGGCTGTTTTTTGCTATTCGATCGTGATTGGCAACTTCAATGGACGTACATGAAGAGGAAACGCTTCACTTCGTCTTAACTTGTCTCACTTTCTTTATTGATTTTTATCTCACGCTTTATCTTCAAAGGATGTCGGTGCGAAGCTATTTTCAACTAAATACGGTAACCAACATACCCAGGATGATTTCATATGAATATGCCCTCCAAGAGTGTCTAGGTGAATCTAAAAGCACATTTGGTATTCGCACTTTTTATGTTTCAATGGTGCCGATCGTATACGTATTATTTATCTATTTATCTATTTATATATATATATATATATATATATATATATATATATATATATATATATATATAATTCTTCTGTACGTGCGTATGTCACTGAACTCCTCTTAAACGACTGGACCGATTTTGATAAAATTTTGCGAGTGAGTTTGAGTGGGTCCTTGAATGGTTTAGATTCACAATTGGACCCAGTAGGTGGCGCTGGGATCGGGTTGTAGGAAATTTTTTTGACGAATTTTTTTTTATATTTTCATAAGATTTTTCGCATATCAGAACATTTAACCCCAAAATTTTACCCCCCCCCCCAATACCCTCTGCCACCCCCAATATTTTAAAAATGAAAACAGTCACAATCTCATGAATAATTGACCGCTAAAACCTTCTGAGAAGTTCATGAATAATTGACCATCTGAGAATAATTTATAGTTATGTTTGTGTACCATACCTGGCGCTGATGTCGAATTCTGTGTTATTTGACCTACGCATCAATACATGCGCAAGTCGTCGCACTTGCATCGTAGCTTGGAGTTGTTTTGACGAAACGAAATGATTGAAATGTCAAATGTTACTTAGTATGTAGTTTATCGAAAATTCGAATATCGAAAAAACGTTTGCTGAACCCGCTGATAGCAGGCAAGCCAAAGTTTGGGCAGGACAAAATCTGTCGGGTCGGCTAGTATAAGATATAATTTTTGTGATCTCACAAGTTGGCCAGATTTTGTACACCACATATGAATATTTTCCTCCTCCTTCCATAGTGCGACACCTTGATCGCTCCAAATTTTGTAGGAATCAAAATATGTATAAAAGTTGATGGGTAGTATATACAGGTCAAAAGCAAAATGCGACAGTTGTAATGTTGTCGCATATCGTTACCCCTTCTTCGTCGTTGGTATCATAACTCTTCCTACCGCTCGACCCCGCGGTAGCCTACAGGTAAATATTGTGGTAGTTGATACACACGTTAAGTAAAGCCGCATGATCCGTTACAAATTGTCCCTAGTGAGCAGATTGTATTTCATTGTATACATTGAAGCATTTGGTTGAGAACCTCTGGAAGCTTGGAAGCTACACACAGCAATTCTTTATTTGCTGAAAGACTTCAGGCCAGGAGAGTTTTTTTGGTGACACGGACAATGCAATTTTTCCCTTCATTTCTAACCTTATTGCTGACGGAAGAGGAAAAGCAAAAGATGCACTGCCTAATTCAGAGTTTAATTATTTTTTCTTTAAACCATTGATGACAAAGACAAAAAATGTTCCAGAAACTTAGGCTAAGTTTAATAATATCTGGTTACCGTTAACCTCAAGATGAAGGAGCTTTTTAACTGAAAATACGTGTGACTTATTCATGGCGTCGGATTATGAATTAACCATCTAGAGCATTAATCGATGGGAGAATACATTATTACTTCCCATTTAATACCAAGAGAAGTTTTAACCAGGGTTTATAAAACGGCAGTGATAAGTTTTGCAAAATATGATTCTTTTTCGTCCATTCCATCTTCCTATTTCTTTCACGGCTGCTACCCCCAACGCTCCCTGTCTTACGACTCTTCGCGGAATCGTGGGGTTTTGTGCAGATATTGAAATAAAATTTGCACATCTTTAATCTGTTAATGGTAAAGGTAATACTTAATAGTAGCCTGAGGTGTGAAAACAACAAAGGTTCTATTTTCGGCCCGAGGGTATTCGTCTCAGCCGTGTTTGGCCGGAGGCTGCCAATCAGAATGAAACTGCGAGGGAAGGAAGGGGAGGTAGAGTCCTTAGGGCGTGGAGGACCATTTCTCAGGCCCTAAAGCACTTCCATTGTCTGTGGGAATTTCGCAGGAAGTCACTCTTCTACTGAAAGAATGGAGCGCTGCGGTGCTGACTCCGTAAGTGTGTCAAGTAAGTATGGGCTGCCTCTCGTCTCGTCTCAGAAAGACGTAGGATGGAAGGGGGGGATGGTCCACAATAGTCGGACCACATTACAGCTGCTTCGCGGTGAAACTCCATTATTCACTCCATTTCCAGTTCTGAATCCTTCCCTCGCACTTTAAAATCCCTGTATTGCAGGCCGAATACAATACTCATCGAGTAGTACTGCTATAACTTCCAGACCAAATTTGGGCACATCCTCTCAGTATAAAAAATAAAAATGTGAATGCACAAACTCATGAGTTCCTGGATTTCCTAAGCAACCAGTTGCATTTATTTCATATTAATTTTCATAATTTCAAACGGTAACTTTTTGGAGTATTTCTATTTAATAGACGCGAAAACACGATTTAGACCGCGTTATTTAAACATGTATCGTACAATGGGGTCCTTAAATTATCCCGGATGCTCCCATGAATAATTAAAATGCAAAGCTGCCGAATGAATACGAGAGAGGGCAGATTATCATTTGCAGGTGGCGCCGATACGATTTGTTACGCACAGTCCACAGTATTAATTGGACGTGGAAGTTTAGATGAAAAAACTTCAGCAGATTCATCATTTACTCACACTTGTAACCATAAGTCTTTGCTCATTTGCGTTGAGAATTTAAAAAAAACACGATGCCACGTTAATTTTAGTTTACATGAGTTTCAATGTCAAGTTGAACACTCGGGTTATTATAGAATGCGTGCGCTATTGCGTGAGAACGTCAACCGTCAAATTCGACCGTAAATGTAAACGTTTAACCAAGCTCACAGTGAACGTGAAAACCAAAGGTGTACTAAAGATCGAAGGCTTTCCCGGCGTATGGTATCGAGGAAACGTCGGCAGACATGGACAACCTGACCCGGTGGAAAACCCGCATTGACTTCCTCAAAGGTGTACTGTTAACTGTGAACATGGGAGTTCGGCCAAACTCCACTCTCGCGCTCACTTATAAATGTTGACGTCAGCGCATGCGCAGTACCGTTTCTTATTTGCCCGCCGCGTACCACTTCGCCTCACAACCGTGGAAGCAAAACCTCCAATCTCTCAAAGAACCTTCTGGAAATCATTTTACTACGCTAGAAATAAGCTGCGTTCGGTATTATTAGGATATTCTTTAGGAATTCCGATAAATAAATTCATAGCAACCATGTTCAGACAGAACTACAGAAAACTCCCCAAAGTCCTCCATGCTGCATTAACAATGGAACCGCAGTCGCCACTTTGAGGCAGAGATCGCAGCAAATAAAAATGGCTCTCTTTCGTCCATGTTCCCACTCATTCGTAAATATATTCTTGATTAGTGCCACTCACTCACCTTCATGAATTTGTCGTCCGCAACGGTATCCAACCGAAGTTAATGAAGGATTACAGAAGCACATTCCTGTTGACGCCCAGTGGAATGTCAATGTCATGGACGTGAAACCAATTCACTCTTTCTGTTTGAAGTTGACGCCAATCGTAAACTAGGCTCTAAGATGACTTCATTATTGTACGTATTTCCATAAAACTTAAATTGATAGAGTTTAACTTTTTGTCTTATGTCGGAAGATAGTCTAAAGACTTTTTAAGGCAGGTCATTTTATCGCAAAACTGCTCCACGGTTCCGATAATTTTACCCAGAATTATTATTATTTTTGGAAATTTTTGCATGCTGATATCTTGGAAAGTTTTAAAAAAAACAATGCAAGCAAAAATGTTGGTTACTAGGGCCAAATGCCAAACCGAGGTTCTCCGCTCCCAGTCCATTCTACCATAAGGCAGATGCTTTTTAAAAATTGTGACAATGAGCCAGTGAGACCAAGGCCGTATTGCACGTCCCCTCGGTTATCCCATATACTGTAGGAAGAGGTTCGAAAAATGATTGAACTGGATACTGTGAAAGAAGGAGAATTCGTTTATGCTTCGCCTAAGATTCTAATGGGATCGCTGGAAAGAGATCTGCGTCCCTGAGTTGATTGCCGACGCCTGAATAAAAAGACTAGGACAGATTACTTATACACTTCCCAACATCGATAAAAGGATAGAGATCGTAGCTAAATAGAAATATAAAACTGTGATAAATTTATCTAAAGGATACCGGAAAATTAAAATGACCAAAATTGCTAAGAGATGTGCAGATTATGGAATCTTTCACTCTCTAAGGATACCATTTCGACTTTAGAATGGGCCTTTTTGTTTCGGCTTGCTGATGACAAAACTCTTGAGAGGGTACGAGAAATGCGCGCTACCATATTTGGACGATATTACCATATTCACCTTTGAGGATCATTTTCATCACTTACATTCTATATTCCAGAAGATTCATGTTGCAGGATTGATATGGAAACCAACGAAGTGTAATTTTCACTAGATAAAGTTAAGTTCCTAGGACATGAATTAGGCCGAGAATATTAAAATCCGCTAAAGCGAAGAGCATGACCATAACGAACCAGACTACCAGAACAGAAGTACGAGCATTCATGGGACTGTGTAATTTCTACAGGAAGTATATTAGAATGTTCGCAGAATTAACCGCTCCTATCACAAATGTCACAAAGAGAAGAATGTGGACGGGTATAATAGAGTGAACTAATGAAGCAAATACAGCATGTGAGAAACTGAAAGAGGCTTTAATTGCTCAACCATCATAAAAGGCCTCTGACTTTGAACATGCATTCCTGGTAAACACAGATGCATCCGATAATGATGTAGGTACTGTTCTTTCTCAGATTTGAACGTTTCCAGTAAAGCATCCCGTTCCATTTATTAGCGAGAAGTTTAATGACACAGAGAATAGATATGCGACCACAGAAAATGAATGTGTAGCATTGGTATGGGGGAACAGGAAACTACAGCGCAATTTGGACGGTAAGAGGTTCCGGATACAGACGGATCACAATCCATTAGTGTGGCTACAGATTGCAGCACTAACAAATCCTAGATTGATTAGGTGGGCTCTTACACTGCAGAAATTCAATTTTGACATCGAACATCGGAAGGGCTCACTGCATGGTAATGCTGATGCTTTAAGTAGGAGTATTGAATAGTTGCCACTAAGAATTTGATATTGTACCTGATACACGCCGCCAGCAGAGATTCAGACATGTTGAGTAAGGTCGTGACTTGTCACGTCCTGTACTCGTGTAGAGGGAGGGGTCAAGACTAACGTCGTACCATGTCATTATAAAAAAAGTGAGCGCATTAATTTTGTTTAATATTTGAGGAATTGTGATTCTTAGTTATTCTTTATTATGTTGATGGTAGCTTCGATTCTGTTAGTTATAAATTGTAATTACTTTATATTATCTATGAAAGGAAGTTGTAAAATGTTTGTTTTTTTGGACGAGGTTTTTAAGACGTCTTTGATAATAGTAAAAATTGTTAGAGGAGCTGCTGCGAGGGGATGGCAAATGTATCATGGTCGCAAATAAAGATGTAGATGTATAGATGATCAAAAATAAAGTGTTTGGAACGTCTGTAATATAAATAACCAATTGAATAAAGGTCACGACATTACAATCTCGGATTTTTGATCGTATTTTTGCGACGGTCTGATGGTGCCGTGATCATGGGTTACAACCTGCAGTCTAGAGCACTTCGTGTTTCTCGAACCGCCACACCAGCCGCCTGCATCACCTGCGGAAAACCGCCATTTGGAATTCACCGTGACGTTACACGGTGGCTTACATCCTCACGGCTGGCCCTTTCCCTCAGAGAGCTTACATCACACGGTGGACGTTACTGCCACCTATCACTACAGTCCTCTCATTCCCACTCTGACTTCTTAGGTATCGGTCTCGGAGTGGGAGTAGCCATCTAACAGCGACTGGTATGAATTCCGAATTAAAATGTGTGGTGCCGAAATATATCCCCAACCACGTCACTGATTGACTATCTTCCACTCCGAGAAACGACCCTCCAGACCTCCGGTTTACGGAGTGGGACTTCTCCTTCAGCGGAAGAAGGACTTTCAGGTAAACTCTCAATCGTCCCGTCACTGTTTGCAATCAAGTGAACCCATAGGGTCCGGCGACAACCGGCGACCGGCTGTATTCTGTTGCTTCTCGAAGTATTTTTTCGCTTGAAAGGAGAATCAGAATGCAAAAATTACATTCGCATAACCTCACTCAGTATTCAAATCTAAACTCAACAAATCGTAGTCTTGAAAAAAAATTAGTCGCCATGCATTCCAGAAAAACATTTAATATTTGCCTTTTCAGAGTGTGAATGACAATGTTGATAATTATGTATGTATATATGAGAGACTTTGTTGATAATTAGTTGAGAGAAATGGATACATCGTGATTTTGCTCACATTATTTTTACTCATAGCCTCAAATATTTGCTCTAGAGCCACTAAAAAGAACTAAGATTGTAGAATCGCACAATATTATTTTGCTTTTCGAAGTAATTTTCTTGCTAAAAAGGAGGATCGGAATGCGAAGGTTTAAATTTTTCCTAACCACTCTGAGTATTCGTTAATCTAAACTGGTAAAATCGCCGTCTCGAAAAACATATGTCGCTATGCATTATAAAATTAAAATGTAATGTTGGTCGTTTTGGAGATAGTATCGTAGACTATTTTGATAATCGAAAGAGAAATAGATAAATCGCATTGTCGCTCCCTTTATTTTAAAACATTGCTTCAAAATATATGCTCAAGAACTGCAAAAATTGAACAAAATGTATAGAATCGAATAATATTATTTTTCTTCATCTGAGTAATTTTCTCGCTTAAAAGGAGATTCTGATTGCAAAAATTTAAATGCGCCTATTCTGACTTAGTATCCCAATATTAACTGAAAATTTTGCAATATCGAGGAACACATGTCGCTATGCTTTCCAGATTTAAATAATTATGTTTTGCTTTTCGGAGGGTGATGATCATAGACCATTTTGATATTAATTGAGAGAAATCATTGGATAAATTGCGTTCTCACTCACATCGTATTAAAACAACACTTCAAAACGTTTCCTGAAAATAAACAAAGATTCTAGAATGGAACAATAACATTTTCCTTCTCGTAATAATTATCTAGCTTCAAGGAGAATCTGAATGCAAAAATTTAAATTCGCCTAACCGCACTCAGTATTCAAAATCTTAACTGGAAAAATCGCAGTCTCGAAAAACATGTCTCTATGCGTTTCAGAAATTAGATTTAATGTTTGTCTTTTCGAACGGTGTATCATTGACTAAATTGATCATTCTGAGAGAGAAATGGAAATATCACTCACTTTTTTTAAAACATTGTGTCAAAACATTCGCTCAAAAACTGCTAAAATTGACTTCTGATACTGGAATCAAACAATATTCTGTTGCTTCTCAAAGTATTTTTCTCGCTTAAAAGGAGGACGAGAATGCAAAACTTTAAGTTCATAACCTCACCCAGCGTTCCAATCTAAACTTAAAAAATCGCAGTTCTGAAAACATACGTCGCTATGCGTTCTCGAAATAAATAACATGTTTTGTTTTTGTAGGCTGTATCTTTAGTCTCTTTAGATAATTGAAAGAGAGAATTGGATAAATCGCGTTATCGCTCACATTATTTTTAAACAATGCTATAAAACATTTGCTCAAGAACTGCTGAAAAAAAAAAAAAAAGATTCTAACATTGAACGATATTGTTTTGCTTCTCGAAGTAATTTTCTCACTTTAAAGGAGAATCGGAATGCAAAAATTTTAATTCGCTTTACCTCACCCAGTATTCAAATTCAAATTGAAAAAATAGCAGTATAGAAAAACAGATGTTGCTATGCATTCCAGAAATAAAACATAATGTTTTTTTTCTCTTCGGAGGGTGTATAGTAGACTGTTTTGATAATTTTGAGAGAGAAATGGATTCTTTGCTTAGGCGCTCACTGTATTATAAAACATAACATAATATTCACTTAAGAACTGCTAAAAATGATGTTACATTTTAGACTCGAACATCTATATTTTGCCATTCGAAGTAACTTCACGATAAAAAGGAGAATTTGAATGCAAAAATTAATATTGTCTTAACCTCACTCAGTGTTCAAAATTTAAACTAAAAAAAATTGCAGTCTCGAAAAGCTTACCTTTGCCGCCTTGCATTCCAGAAATGAATAAAAATGTTTTGCTTTTCGGAGGATGTCTCAATGATTAATTTGATAAATGTGACAGAAATGAATAAATCGGACTATTGCACACAATATTTCAAAACATTGCTTCAAGATATCCACTCAGGAACTATAATAATGAAGAAACGAAGTTAAAATTCGAAAGTTTCGAAGTAATTTTTTCGCTTAAAAGAAAAATTGGAATGCAAAAATTTAAATTCGCTTAACCGCACTCAGTATTTAAAATCTAACTAGAAGAATTGCAGCCTCGAAAATCATGTGTTTCCTTTCATTATATAAATAAATATTAAAGTTTTGCTTTTTCAGAGGTTGTATCATAGTCTTTTGATTATTGAGAATGAAATCAATAAACCGCGTTTTGGAAAACACATTATTTTAAAATATTACTTCAAAATATTCTTTCAAGAACTGCTTAAAATGAAGTAAATTCTACAATTGAACAATATAATTATGCTTTTCGAAGAAAATTTCTCGCTTAAAATGAGAATCTGAATACGAAAATTAAAATTTGCTTAACCTCACTCATTATTTAATGTCTAAACTGGAAACTTTGCAGTCTCGAAAAGCATTAGTCGTCTTGCATTTCAAAAGAAAATAATTAAGTTTTGCTTTTTCAGAGGGTGTGCCATAGATTTATTTGATATTTGAGCGAGAAATGGATAAATCGCATCATAGCATTTTAAAACATTGCTTCAAAACATTTACTCAAGAATTGCTTAAATTAAGTATTATACTAGATTTGAACAATATTATATTACTTTTCGAAGTAATTTTCTCGTTTAAACGAAAATATATAAATAATTTTTTAACCTGACTCATATTGTAACGCGTATTGCGTTTGAATCTTCTTAAGAATAGAAGTGTTTTTGTGATGCCCACTGTGGTGACAATATGATTAATTTTCAAATATAGTTGAGAAAACATACAAACTACACACTGTTCGTTTTTTACGACTCCTAAGTGTTAGAAATACCTCATTTTGTAAATTGTGTCTCTCTGAAGTGCACACACGTACCATGTCACATGTCAAAGGGCTGATATTTTATGGCAAATATCCCCGAAAGGTATGTGGTAATGAGTAGAATTTTTGGTGTCATTGGATAGGTGGGATTTTTTTCTTTCATATGAGACCAAATTCATTTATTTTTAATTTAAATGATATTTCTTTCGAACTACCTTAAATCCAGTATTCAATTGAATTGTCAAATGAGCCAAATTGTTGGTATCGAATGGCAAAACAAGAATATTACCACGTCTCGGGAAAGGGAGAAGTTGCGGGTAGAGGCACTGGAGCACGGGCCGAATGCCTCGCACCTCGACTTTTCTTTATTGGCTACAAGGCTAGTAGTAAAATGACCACGGATCCAAACAATCCGCCTGACCTGTAAGGGCCGTACTGACTGCTGACCATCTCTCGGTGCGATTATACGGGAAATTCGAGACAAGGCAAGGATGTGTAAGGTCACACTTCCGCGACAGTTTTTCTTGGGCTATTCTGAACTCAAGCAAATAACAACAGACCTTTTCAAAGAGAAATCCAGTGAATGCATGCTTAAGAAAAGCGGAAAAAGAACTCTTTCCATCTTGAAGAGATGGGATATTGACCACCAATACCCAGGTCACAACACAACATGCCAAACTAACTCTTACTTAACCCACAGAGATTTAAAAATTATTAATGTCTAACTCATAGATCTTGTCGTAAATTTAACAGTTTTAATACCCTATCTATTCCCTCATCACCCTGAAAAATAAATCATTCGCTCGCTGCAGCACTTTTCACAAAATCGCAATAAACCCTTCTTTGTCGATGCGTTTCCACCACATGACGTTTAAAAAAGTCACGTTACATATTAATATTGTCTTACTTTAATTAATGATAACTTTTATCAAATGGTACTATACGTTTTTGGGATGGATGTAACAGTATTTTCTTTCATATTGCCTCTTATGCCAGTTGGAATTAAAAACTTGACTTCAAACACGGTGTCCGTTATGAAAAGAGGGAAAAATTTCACCCACTCTACTTTTGTACGATAAATTTTATTAACGCCATGCATCAACACTTGAGTTAAAAATCGGGGACAAGTGAAATGCACCTCGGAGTGAGAGTAAACGCCTTCGTGGCTAAGACTGCTGAGTTGCTTTGACGAGTGATTGGTACACTTGAAAGAGAAAATGGAAATCTATGTTTTATCGTACGCACGTGTTCTATGGAGTTCGGAGATTGATGGAGATCCATTGGTGACGTCACGCGGAGATATACCTGCTCGATCATCAACATTTTTGTTCTTCCGCCTGGGACGTATAACTGTGAATGACAATTTGAAGCCTGTTCATGTACCACGTACAACCATCTTGTAATATTGCCGGGGTAGTTCGCGGCCGGCCCTAGTTACAATATTGCATCCCAATTATACATTCTAAATACTGTTTACATTGGCCATATTACATTTAGTAATTTCGTTTGTTTCTGTTTATGTAGTTATATAAATATGATTACGTCGAGATATAAAGAGAGAGGAAAGTTATATAGGTGAAGCAAAACAAATAAGAAGAATCGAGGAAAGATGAGTATGTATAAAATGTGAAAAAGTGATGTGGGCCGAAAGTACAAGGGATGGAAACGGAGAGGACAAGGAAGTAATGAGTCACATAATAGGTTGTTAAGAAATTGTACGGGAATAAATTTTCTTAGGTGAACAACTAAGTAAGCAATAGGAGAAAAAAGAGCTAAAAAATGAGCTCTAGTAAGTAACCAACTAGACAAAGTAAAACTGGGGAAAGTAATCGAAGAAATGAGAAAACCAGATACATAGAGAGGGGGGGCGTAGCTCTGCGCTAAGGGAAGAGCGGTAAGAGAGTAAAAATGTAATCAACTATTAGCGACAACAAGGGAATAAATTAATCAAACGAGAAAACTGCTGAGATGGATGGAGATTAAGGTGTATACTTACTGGCTCTGGACGCGAAGGCAGGCCACAGGAGGAGCGAAATTTCGCCCGGAAAATTGCCCGGAGAGCGAATTTCTTTCGCGTTCACCCAATGGAAACATTCGTGGTAGTTCCTGGGTGCGAGCATTACTACTGCAGAAATGACTGGGAATGGGGCCGAAAGGTCTGTCAGAGCTCTGCCCTTACGTCTGAGATATTGAGCCTCATTACGGCTTCAATGGTTTTGCACTTGTATTACCAACAATACACAAAAATCTAATATACTGTTAATCCATAGATACACGAATGGCCGAGTTTAGGAATCTAGGGGTACTTGGGTCTGACTTAGGCTCATGTTCACAGAGGTGACTGCTTGATAACTACAAAATTATCTAAGATCGTCATTTGTCATTATAACTTAGCTCTAGGCTAGTGTCCCGGGAAATGTAGCGAGCCGCGAAATGAAATTGATTTGCGGCTTTCCGCCGGAGTCATACAATGCCACGTGACTTTTTCCTGCGAGGATTCTTCTCATACGGTATGTGCATGAGTCGGTATGAGCAGACCTTAATCATGGTGGAGATATCGATGCTATTAGTGAAGAATGTGAATCCATAATAGAGTAGTGAATCTCGATTTTGAAAATGAAAGAGCAACAGAAAAGATGACCTTGATGCGGAGATAATCGGTTGTAAAAGAGAGAAATAAATCTTTTTAAACAAGGGATGGAGGCAGGCTGGAGACGTTGATGATATATCAATGGAGTTCGAAAAATTAAATAAATAAGGGAAGGCCTCATTTATTCAAAATTATTTAAGGAATTTATTTGGAAGGAATTTCCGACAGTTCTGATTCCCATTCCGCAGAAGAAGAAAGTTTCCAAATGCGAGAAGTTTGGCATAAGTGGTTAAATTTCATTTACATATAAATTTTTACTCGTAAAATGTAATTAGAAGAAGGAGAGAAGAGAAAATTAATACCTGGGTGATGACCGTTTTGATTTGACAGGAGGGGAAGAGAAAATCGGGATTAAATTACAGTGATGAGAATCCTTATGCAAAGAAACATAGAATATAATCGGGGTAATAATTTTTTCACTGCCCTCGTGCTTTCCGGAAAGACGTCTGACATAGGCAGTTGGAAAACTCGAGAAAATAGGAATACATTGAGAGAATAGGCGATTCATTCAACACTTACATGTGCTCCAGTGAACGGAGATGAATGTGGCTTACAAAGAGTCATGATGGATAGTTATGAGTTGCCGGGCAAGGCAAGGTTGATCCTTGTCGCCTTTGCCTTTTGAATTGTATGTTGAGGTAATGCATGAATGGGCGTAGAGCGTAGAGCAAGGGATTTGGATATGAAGGTAAGTAGCAGAAGCTGATTTAATCGCTTCAACTCCGTCATTCATTTGAATCTCTTGGCTGAGGCGGTGATGCGGTGAGCCGAGTGGAGTGCAGTTAGCCTAGAACAACACTTCATCATTAGGGTAGTTCGTTTGAAGGAATTCTCTAAATTAAAGGCTGGTGAAGAGCTTTTATGCAGTACAATGCTGTAGGGGCCAAAAACGTGAACTCTGTGAAAGGGAGATGAGAATAGCCCGAGGCGCTTGAAATGTATGTGAGAGTGAAGATTGGGGGTTGGAGGAGTTGGAGTCGATGGCCGAAATAAAGACGATAGTGTTTGTTGGTGTGGGAGAAGGAAGTGAATCGGCGAATTTGGTTGAAGAGAAGGCTTGGAATTGCGTTCGTTGGTGGAGGGATGTGGGACGAGCGCTGTGAAGCACAGGCGGGGGTTGGTAAAGCAGGAAAGAGGAAGAAAGATTTAATGGACGGAATGAAGGAACGCAGGACGTACTCAGAGATGAAATACTGTAGGGCCTTGCAAGTGTGAAAACCCAGAGATATTCATCTCATTACCTATTCAGCCTATCTCAACCAGTCGATTACATAAATATTAAAAATATTCAGTATAAGTCAGTAATATACATCTTGATTTGATCTTATGGCGTAGATGTTACATTGAGGTCTTTAAATTATTTTTACTGTACGATCTTGTCCTTTCTCGGCGAATTATATGAATAAATAATTCTCGGGCTTCCAGCCGAGTAAGAATTTTTGTGGCTGACGTTTCGATGGATAACACTTCCATCGTCCTCAGAGCATCGGCAGCAGAGCAGAGTAACTGCTCTGAGGATGATGGAAGTGTTATCCATCGAAACGTCAGCCACAAAAATTCTTACTCGGCTGGAAGCCCGAGAATTATTTATTCATATTTTTACTGTGTTTGATTATAGTATTCCTAGAGCAGCAAACAGCGGCCAAATCCGTTCTATGTTTCCATCATGAAATCGAAAATGAATCTTTTGAATTTTCTGGCTACTTTTTAAAAGGATTAAAGCTGAAATGTGCAGTAAATATTTACTGCTCATCGTAGTCATATCCGTGTTGAAAATCATCCGTAATTCGAAGTGTTTAAGTCTTCATTTAAGGTAGTCCGAGCGAGATAGTTCCCTAGAGTCATAATAGAGACCATATTCGAATTATACGTTTTGATTTCACCAGCTGTAGGACACATAAATTAAATATTGCATTATTAATGGTGCAATAATATAGTTTTATATGAGATAAATGGTTAGTAATTAAATGAAAATATCTAAATAAGCCTTTAACTTGACTCATTATTTTCGCGCAGTGCGTTTGAAACTCCTTCAAAACAGGTTTTTTTTGACACCCAAGAACCTATTGCGATGACAATATTATTAATTTTCAAAAATAGTTTAGAAAACATGCAAACTACTCGTTAGTTTTTTTACGACATCTAAGTGTTAGAAATACCTCATTTTTTAAATAATGACTCTCTGGAGTGCATACACGTAAAATTACCCATGTAAAAGGGCTTGTTATTTTTTGGCAAATATCTCCGAAAGTAATGAGGTAAGGGGTAGAATTTTTGGTGTCATTAGAAGCGTGAGATAGTTTTCTTTAAAATGTGACCAAATTCATTGATTTATAAGTGAAATGATATTTCGCTCAAACGACTTTAGCCCTTTGAGTGCGACATGACGTGATATCACGCCATGGGTAGCTTGAGTGTTCCAGCTTACATGAGGGAGCCTAGTGAAAGTTCCCTAGAGAAAGGTGGAACACTCACGGTACATTTAACGTGATATCACGTCATCAGCTCCAGCTTAAAGACAACCATGACGTGATATTACGTCATGCCACACTCAAAGGGTTAAATACATCTACCACGTTCTGCATAGCATAAGACGACGTTCGAGGATATAAATGAGGAAAAATGCCCTCCATCCGTCCGTCCATCCAGTCCTTCTCCTTCCCCATTCCACTCTCCGCCGTCATTGTCCTCCTATCCGTTCATTCATTCCCGCGAAAGTTTAATCAATCAGCGAGAGGGCGCCCCTCGCGATCCCTCTCCGTCCGGCGCTCCTCATTTGTCTTCCTCCTTGTCCCCCCCCCTCCCGGGAGACGCCACCCTCTCTCCCCACGGAATGACTTAGCAGTCGCCAGTGTTCGCCCAATGTCTAAGGTCGATTGTTCTCTCAATGTCAATGGGCTAAGGTCATTTGTGCTCTCTTGACTCGAAGTCGAAACATACAGAAGGCGCTCTGTGGGAGATTTTCGCCAGGCCAGAAGTCCACCGTCTTGTGTTTTTCAACGTTTCCTGCATGTAAGGTTATTCTTTACTGCATAGTGTTTTCCTTGTAATCATCTGCCAATTTATGCATTTCTAATTTCATTCGCTAATTTGTTCCTTAGTATAATTATTCAACACCAAAATATTCGTGTATTTTTGGTCTGTTTTACCAGTAGTGAATGCTTGCGATTCGTAGAGTGCTACGCTGCACACAAGTTTCTTCGCATCCTCTTTCAGTGTTCAGCGTCCATTTGTCTCTGAGAAAAGTAGATTTTGGTAGAGACACACGACGTTTAAGATTTTAGCAGTACAGCATGATTTTCTAAGTGCAATCAATTTCTTAATCTTTTGACAACATCACAAAAAGGAATGTAATTTTCTTGATTAGGTTTAATATCTCTCTAAATTCATATTTACATTGGTAAGTAGGCCACCTTTGGATGTGTGGTCACGAACTTGGTGTATTAGGCTGAGGTTCTTCACCTTATCTTAGGAATGATGCTGAGGTAGGAATGACACCCGAATGGGTGTGGGTTGAATGAGAGGAGGGCAATTAACAAACCCACACTTAATTATGTTGAATAAAGCGCTCATGAGCATAAAAAAAGTATCAGGCATAGTAACGATGAAATAAGAGATGCATGATATTACACCCTCATATCAACGCTTGTACGCACATGCACATTATCATCCGTACATACAATTCATATTTTAGATACCAATCCCTCCCGCGTTTCCTTCCTGGATCTGACATTATTAAATCTATTTAACTCCTCTAGGCATGTTATAGCTACGACTGTCTCTTTTTCATCTTTACGGCACAAAACGTTCCCTGCCCTCTCCCAAACGTACCTACTTGATGTTTTTCTCCTTCCGTAAGGAGCGGGCTTGTGCAAACATCTTTTCATAAAATTGAGCAAGATTGTGACTGACTTGTGTCTCAAACCACCCAATATCATGTGTTGTATTTCCCCTCTTACCTCTCTTGCGTTGCATAAACGTATCCCTAGTTGACTGCCTCACAAACCTGAAGACTATGTTTGGGGGCTGAATTGACTCATTGGCGGATGGTCTTGAGCGAGCCCTATAGCAAAAGTCAATTTCCTCTGCGGTCACTGGTAATCCAAGAGCAGCCCCAATGTCAACGACTAACTTGTATGTATTTTCATTCAGGTTAACTGGAATGCACTGCATTTCAAGTGAGTTTCGCAACATCCTGTTGAGTTTGAGCAACATCCAAATGAGTTTGCTCTTTATTACAATGTGGAAACATTCCACGAAGTTAGATTTTCATCTTTCGAACACATATAGTGTTTTTCATCGTCATGTCTTTCCAATAATGGGCCGCTACTCGCGATGTTTGATACTAAGGGGCTCAAGCAAAAGTCCTCCTGATTTACAGAGGCGGAGGGGTTGCATCCTCGCCCTCGCCCCCGTTCGCCCCACCCCCGAGCCTATGTGCGGCAGCAAGCAGCCGAATCGAGGCCTCCCCTCGCCTCTTTGCTCTCCAACGCTCCCTCGGGATCACTGTCTGCAGAGCGGCGGCATTTGACGCTGCAACCCCTGCGGCGCCATCAGATTTATCGCCTGCACGCTCCAAAGGGGGCCAGCCAGTCAGTTCAAGATCCCTCCTGCGCACACCTGTGACCACCTCGGCGACGGCGGGCCGCACCTTTACTCTCCCCACCCCTCATCGCCCACCAGCCACTATATCTCCGTAATGCACGGATTGAAAAGGACTCTGTAAAGTAGCGAGCAATATGTATTAGGTTATCATCGAAATCGAAAGTTCGTGCTCAAAAGGAAATTCTAGGAGGCATGATCGTCGGCAATGTTCGGGATATTAGGAGCGAGACATTTTTACGACTAATCTTCGCTGATATTTGAAGCTTCATATGTGACGATAATAAGGGAAACAATAGAAATTGCCTAAGCTGTGGACAACAGTGAAGATAATTACACGCTTTCCAACAATTGTAAGCGTGTTTTTCAAAGGCGGGAAAGGACTCGAGGAAAAAGCTTGAGAGAAAAGCCACTGTCCGATCGCCAGGCTATATATTGTGGCCCAAAATGCATCGAAAGCACTTAAAACCTGAAGAAGCGAGCTGGAACGCTCACAAATAGGTCGTCTTCAAAAATGACCCCACATGAAAGCTACTTCAGAAGCCATCAAGTACTAAGAACACTCTGCGAAAGATTTTACTGCAACTTAGTGCCGGAATACTCGAAACTGAACACGACAGGCGGGTGGAGTAGATATTCAAAAGGCTTCATCAATCAGGAATAACGCTGAATAAAAACAAGTGTAGGTAAAGGGTGAGCAGATGCAAAGTTCTAGGATATGTAATATCGGCGGAAAGGCATTTTTTCCGACCCTGAAAAGGCAGCAGCTATCCGGCAAATGAAGCGTCCTGAAACATTAGAGGAGGTGCGACGGTTTTTAGGTATGGTACATTGTCACATACAGTTTTAGATCCATCTTGCAAATTTGACGCCGCTCTTGAGAGATATGCTCAAGAGAGATGGCGGTTAACCATGGACGCCCATTCAGAGTTAGGCTTTCGGAGAAATGAAGAGAAGACTTCAAGAAACACCGGCTCCAGTATTTTTTGATACGCGCGCGCCAACCAGAGCGGCGGCTTAGGCATACTATGGGCTTGGGGCTACTTTGGAGCAACTCCAAGATTGCCAATTGCGTACTTTGTGTTACATATCGCGTTCCACACGCTAAAAGACATTAAATATGGTGCCTAAATAGAAAATGATACATTGGCTTTGACCAAGACCTATGAAAGGTTCTCTGACTTCATTTTCGGCACAAAAATAATTATGAAAACAGGCCATAACCTGTTGGTGGCCTTCTTAGGTGTCAAACATTTGTGATTTGTTAGTGAGACTTCAGTATCCGTATGAGGCTCATATGATTTTCCTATGTGATTGAGCACGTTCCAGACAAGGATTCACACATTCTTGATGCCCGGTCAAGGGCTCCATTGTCATACAAGCTAAATGACGATGACATTTTGCTGGAAAAGTAAGTAAAGCTATGTGTATCAGACGTACAAGCTCAACTCTCTATGAGAGATAAGACACATCGAGAAATCATAGAGGAGCAGAAAAATGGGCCAACATAACAGCCCGTTCGACGTAGAGTGGATGGCCGATCAGAGTAGAAGACGTGGAAACGTCCGTAATACCGTGCTTGGAGAATCGAGGCACTTTGTCGGTGGCTGAAGACCTACTGATTCATGAACTCAGATTTATTGCGGCGCGGCGTGGTGGATAGAATTCATTGGTGTCTTCTCGACATCATCAAGTTCCAGGAAAGAGAGGGCGGCAATTCGTGGCAATTGGTTAGGAGTGTGAGCGGCTATCCGAGGCATGGTCAAAAAATGCCAAACTTTCCTTGAATGCCAATCCAAATGACAGAGCCATTTATCTCATCGAAATATCAGTCAGGGCCGTGGAAAGTCGTTGGAATCGATCTATTAACGATGTACAGAAAATATTTCCGGGTAATGGTGGGTTATTTACCATAATTTCTCCTGGTGGAGAGATTGCATTCAACTTCAGCAGCAGAGTTGATAAAGAAAAGGAAAAGAGTATTTGCTGACTTTGATATTCAAGAGGCCATCCGTGTCGATAATGGACCGTACCATTGGCATGAAATGCGAAAATTCGCAGAACAATGGAATTTTAAATTGCTAACCAGTCGCCTATATCTTTTGCACAGCAATGGGAAGGGGAAAATACAGTCAAAGTCGCATAAAATATTCTAAAAAATGAAGATTATTTCTTTCTAAGATTGTTGGTTAGCAGATCAACAAAGTTAGTAGAGGGAAATAGTCTAGTGAAATTGCTGCACTGATGGGGAGACTCAAAGCTAATCAGCCTGCGCTTTTAGAAAATGAGCCGACAAAATGGCCGGACATTGGCGATTATCAGCGGAAGTTTGTGAAAAAGAAGGAAAGATGAAAAAGACGTTTGAAAGTTATCAGTGAGCAAGGGAACTGAAAGAGTTTCTGCCTGGAGACTGCTTTGCAGATCACTGACGAGCGGTGCTTTGGAGAGATCGCGGGTACGATCTTATGATGTCCGAACCCCGACGGGTATTGTTCTTCAAAAGAGGTGATTCTTGACCCTCGATCATTACGACCAACCGAATGAGTACCACGAGCTTCAGCTGGAAAGTGAGACTAACTCTGGTGCTACAGAAGTGACCGGGAGAGATGATTACCAGGATCAAGGGACAATGGACTGATTATCACTCGTTTAGGCGGAGTTGGTCGAAAACCTATTTCTATAAATTTTAAACTTTGATTATGTTTGAATGCCTTTAACAACATTTGTTTAGTGTTTACCTCAGATTTGTTACTTAAAATGGATTTTAGGATTCTTCTCGATGAATGTTGCATTAATTTATTAAGTGAAATAAGAAAAGTGTGGTGTGTTGTTGTTCATTTCGTGAACACAGGCACTACGGCTATCACTTGGCTTTTGGAGTAATACTGGTTATCGTGGAGAGAAAATATACCTGTATTGGAGTTATGACCCTAACTTAACATATAGGTGCCTATACTAGGAGAGGTACCCGGCTTTGCACGAATAAGAGTCATTTGGTATGTAATTCCTCCAACTCACAATCAAAAGAAGCTAGCTTAAGCTTAGTTTATTCTCGGCTAATTAAATGCCTCATTTTGGAGGCATTCCAGGAGAAGAAAAGTATCTGTGGCAAGTCAATGCCGCCTGAGTCAAAAGTTATGCAAAATAAGTGTTAGGCAATGGTGTCCGTTGAATGTCATTGCTGGTGAAAAACATGAGAATGTGAAACTAGCAATTAATGTTGCATGCTACCAACAAATGCAAGGAAATTCCAACGAGTAACTCTAAGATAAGATAAGATGCATGAATGCCATTATTAGACGGAATGTATCACGTTTCTGGTGTTTAAGCGCTGCCCAGAAGTAACTTCATTGATTGAAAATATATGCTATGGTACACTTAATTTCTCACAGAGCCAATGTTTTCATTTCACGTAACCAAGCTTCTGAAATATAGTCTACTGTTATTACAGGACATATTACAGGATGAGTCGCAGATCTCTTAAAGTTGCGCAGAAAAATCTTCTCTATTTACGTCTGCAAAACAATATACTTTTATATCAGTATTCAATTTAAGTGTTATCATTCTTTTTCACAATAATGGCTCTTTAACACAAGCGTTAATTGGATTCAACTGCATTCCTCCAGCTACAGTTAGCGTTTTTCCGAAAGCTCCAACGAATACGAAAAACATGCCATCCACGAGCCTATATATTCTCGTAAATAGTTACCTCAACTGAGATTCCGTTGTTCTTCTGGAAGAGGAAGGAAATCAGGGTTAAATGTAGCCTATTGAATGTCATTTTGTCATCAGCCGTGGGGGACCCACTTTTCCGTTTATGAAGTAATAAGGCTTTTCTCAAACGGCTTACGTCTTCTTAATGTATTTTACTTTCATGTATCTGAGAGAAAAATTTTAATATAGACTGCTAATTAATTCATTCATTTCCGGGAAAAACAGAAAGAAGTGATTTGGGAAACTAATTGTGAGCCACAACCATCTCTCTGAGCTTCGTGGGCCTGTCATAATCTCTAAAGTCAAAATATATGCATTTTATGCTATAACTTTCCTACTGGGAGTAAAAAAAGAGTTCTGGATGATATAATCCCCACGATTCCTTAGTCAAGCATTTTTATTGCGCTGAATTGGCGTCGGAAATCACTTTTCTGAATAGTATTACATGATGGTCCTTTTCTCGTCCACTCTTCTGTAAATTCATCAGTCTTGTTCCCGACCATTTGATATTCATCATCTTCAATCAGCACCAGCATTCAAAAGCTTCTCGACTTTTCTGTTTTGATTCTCGAGTGGTCCATGCTTCCGCTACATGGAGTGACACGCTCCACTTGAATGTTTTCACGAGTAATTTACAAATTGATCAAATAAGTCGCCAGGTGCTCAACATTTTAACCCGCATCTTATTTACAGTATGCCGCGAAAATGGCGTTTGTATTGCATGGAAATAAAACATTTTCCCATTTCATGACATGGAATACGACGTAATTTCAATTTGAATAAAATGTCATTGTGAGGTGGCACTTTCTCCTTTGTTTCAATAAAAGAAACACATACTGGATAGTTTGAAACTTTGTTTGTAAAATTGTTTGATACTTTGAAAGGATTCTAATAATTTGCAAAGATATGGAAGACATAAAAATTGCGTTATATAACGGTGGTCGCGGATTTACAACCTAAATGGAGTGCGGTTGTCACACTTTCTCCAGCGAGCAACGAAGTGGTCGAGTCTTCGTAGCACAGCTTGCACACAGGACCCACTTGGAGGAAAATTTTTAAAGTAGGCGCCCGCGGTCCACGAGGCAATAATGAAATGTAGTTAACTCTCCCTGGCGAATATTTGGCCCGTTGGCAGCGCTGGCGTCGATTCTAGGGGAAAGTCAGCGGCTCAACGGTGGAAACTGGGTCAAACGAAGATGGGAGGGTGCGAGTGGAGAGAGAGAGAGATATAGCGAGGGGTGGGTGTAAGGGGAGGGATTTTGGAATTTCCTCTCCGCAACCACCCCTTCTCTCTCTCTCGGGATACGTCTGTCTGTCCGTCAGTGTTCTTCTTTCCCGCGGCGAGGGGACGCGACACCCCCGGCTGCACCAAAGTGGACGGGCCGCCGACGACGCGGGCGGGCGGGGTGGCCGCCGACGCCCACCCACAACCACCCCCGCCCGCACGTTCTCGTCGCTTCGGGGGGATGGGGTGGGCGCCCGGCGTATCGACCCCTTCGAGCAACACACCAACTCCCTCCCTTCCGCCCCTCCATCCCTCCCTCCTTCTCTCCCACAAATCCGCTCCCTTTGCGCCACCGTTTTCCCCCCTCGGCAACTCCCTCCCCACCCACCCTCACTACACCCTTCACCACCCCCTTGTAAAGGGAGAGGGCTGTTCTCTCGATTGGCCTCCGCTCGCTCCTCATCGTCCGCCAGTTTAAGATCGCATAACCCGATAATTTATCCTCCACGGGACCCGGGATCCGGTTATGATAAATAGGATGGAATTTGGTATGATTTGAACCCTTATAGGTTTCGCGAGTCCATTCACCTTGCATTCGAAGTATATGTGTTATGATGGTATTCCACTCGGTAAAATATTACGAAGGTAAAATATTCCGCAATCAGGTGGGGACTCCTGAGAGGAGTATATCAGTCAGAAAGGACATTAGCGTTAGACTGGGAAGGGTGGAGAGCTGCAGTCAAACAATCGAAGTATTGGACAACCGATGATGACGATGAGGTTTCACATGATCTTAGAGCTTAGGGCATAGTCACAATAATATTTAAAAAAAACCAAATAAGGCCCAGGCACCTATCAATAGAATCGCTGCCACGCAAGATTCCCGAGAATGTTAAAGTTTTGAACTTCCTGGATATTCGTAACTTCTTTCATTGCAGTCAGTATAGTTTAGAAATGAGTAGATTTTGGGAAAGCCATTCTTGGACTCGTTCTCCATTATGCTAGAACTAAGCGAAGCGAAAATAATCAAGTTGATACGTCTTTCCAGAATTTCAAGCAAGCATTTGATAAGGTGTCTCACTAAATAAAAATAGTTCCAGGTAAAAGGTAGTATCGAGAGTGTGAAACTTAAAAATTCCGAATCGGAAAATCGGAAATTAGTTGCCTTGCGGCGAGAGAGGCACCCGGCGTTTCTCAAGGAAACATGGTCGGCTCCTGTTATTCCTCGTTTATTTGTATAGTATCATCGCCAAAGAAAGTAGGGAAATTAGATTGTTTGCAGACGGAGTATTGAGGTGACGGGACCCATATTTTGACCATAATTGGTCCGAATTGACCATCCATTGGTCCGGTAGGGCCCCGATCCGAAGACGAACTCCGAAAGACCACACTACGTCCACCCGTAAAGGGAGCCAAGCGGACACCCAATCCCAAGAATTTGGGCAATGGGCTTCACCGGTTCTCAACAGATGTGTGGGAAGTTTTCGCGCAAGCCTGACTGGCGGCGACTCGTCTAACTTTGTTGGAGGAACCCAAGAGCTACGAGGACTAGGGGGGAGGGGGGCCTGTTGACGTCCTTTTGACGGCAATCCGCCTCGTGGTGTCGGCCTCCTAGTGGTTGTGTGTTCACTGACCCGCAAAATATAAGAAAGAGCTTGAGTTCAACAGGGAGTGGAGGCAGGCGCGGGGGGTGACCCTCTAATCACGTGTTTGCAGAGGCCGATATCATCCATCTCGAAATTGTCACAAAAGCTGGCTTTAAATTTATCTCATCATACCCCAAAAACGTCACCACGTGGTGTCTTGTACGGAGGATTGAACTCCAGGCAGTAGAGCGACATATCATTTCAACTGGAAATTAAATATTTGGTCTCATTTTAAAGAGACGCATCTCACTCTTCCAATGACACCAAAATGTTTACCACCTTACCGCGTAATTTTCTGAGATATTTGTCATAAAATACCAGTCATTTTACATTGGAAATGGTGTTTGCCTTTTAGAGCGACGGTAAAAAAAACAGGTATGTTAATACCAAGAAAGAGCCAATGAACGAACAGTGTGTAAAAATATTGAAGCATAGCTAGTAAATTTTTTTTGAAGATATTGGCATGAGAAAAATTCGGCCAGGACCGGGAATTGAACCAAGGACCTTAGGGTTGCCGGACCAAATCGCAGATCACTACGCTATCCAGGCTTCCTAATTCCCAACAAACCAAAGGTCGGTGGTTCGATTCCCGGCCCGGACCGAATTTTTCACATGGCAATTTCTTCAAAAAATAATCACCCGCCTTGTTTGAATCTTTTCAAATGGCTAAGCACGGCATATGTTCTGGTGAAGGATGCTGTCTCTTGGTTGTGGCTTCTTTGAAGTCCTCTTCTCCCTTGCGTTGCCATCTTTGATGGACAGCAAGGGCCTAAGATCTAGCTGCCTTGTATCCACCACAAATTGCCATGGGAATTAGGAAGTCTGGATAGCATAGTGGACTGCGCATTTATCCGGCGGACCAAAGGTCCGTCGTTCGATTTCCGGTCCAGGCCGAATTTTTCTCATGGCAATTTCTTCATTACAGTGTGTAATTCCTGTATTTTCTAAGCTATTCAGTGAATCATTTGGTCATGGCAGAAATGTTTTCAGCATCACAAATAAACCTTTCGTTGTGGATTAGTTTTAATTATATCGCGGTAATAACTAGTCAAGTTATAGTATATATCATGATATGAATAATAATAATTAGTCAACTTAAGTATATAGATATTTTTATTTAATTACTGAGAAGTTCAGTCGTATAAAAGTATAATGCAACACAATTGTTTACCAGTATTTATTTCATGCTCCCTACATCCGATGAAATTAAACTGTTTAGTTTGAACATGCTCTCCATGGTGACTAGGGCAACATTTCTCTCAAACTTTCTTTAGTTAACATCTTCTGAAAGAAATCACTCCTGCATAATATCCACAAAGTGAGCAGCAGAGAAAGTGTCATATAACTGATGCAAAGATTAGGTTGGGAAGTGTTAGATACTTGGAGATAAGTCAATTTGCTTAGATTTCTCGAAACACTCTGATGAAGGGCGTTTCAGTTCGGCATGGAGATAATATGTCATCCCCGAGCTTCCTCTCATACTGATGGTAGTAAAAGAAATAAGAGATACTTGGGAACTGATGGCCACGAAATTTCCTTCGCTCCCTGCATCATTAGTGACTCTAGCAAAAGGGAGCTTCCTTTTCAGATGTATCCTGCAAAAAAATGCCGCGAATCTGGCTTTTCACCGGGGGCTGTAACTTAGGGCGTCTCAGATGGGAGGGAGAGAGTTCTCCCACCCTCTCCCGTAATTATCTCTGGTCTCTAACCGGGTACAAAATACTAAGCTAAGTTAATAACAGAAGACACATTTTTACTTGTAATTCATCATCCCTTCCCCTCATTTTCCCTATTGCCCCGGCCACGTGCCTAAGAGGCGGCTCACAAATGAGTGGAATGAGACTCTTTACTCTTATAGTAAATATTAAATAAACAAATACTTTAATTCGTTTCAGGAATTACTGAGTGGTATGCAATAGATAACCGCTAAGAATGATCCTGTATTGGGACTACCAATAGGTAAACCATGCGAAAAGCAATAGCAAAAAACAAAAATGATTTTAAATTTTCAATCAAAAGTTTAACAATACAGTGAAGAAACTAATGCCAAAAAACTCTAGAAACGCTCAGAGTTATATTTGAGAAGACTACAAAAGATTGTTTATTGCGAACGCTTTATAATAGTTCATTGCATTGTCACGAGGAATGTTTGCAATCTAGCTTTGGCCTCAAATGGAACGGACACTTTTAAGGAAACTGAAAGGGGTGAGGAGGAATTCATTATTGCGAGAGCATTCATTTTTGAGAAGCAATATTATAGATTGGTGACCTGATCTAGTAGGTGGTAAATAAAATCACGCGTGCTTTCATAGTTGTACTACGCTCTTCTGATTTTCAATAAGCTCGCCTTTGTCAGGTAGATCTCGACTCCTGTTCCTGCAACTCAAAATCAACTGAATCGACTGATTCAGTTGATTTTGTGTTGCAGATGTTCTCGTCGGCTAATGTGGAAGAGTTAATATTGTGTATTTGTAGTGGAATTGATCATCTGTGATGTATATGCATAAAATGTATAAAATAGATGATATCATCCACAAGTAAGCACATTGAAAAAAGAGTGCAGTTAAACTGGAAAACATCGAAATCGATGTGGAAAAACTGGAAATCTTTTCAAAACGAGCAGAACGCAGCGGGAGATTCCTTTTCAAATTTATCCTGCAAAACATACCCATAACCCGCGAATCTGGCTTTTCACCGGGGGCTGTAACTTAGGGCGTCTCAGATGGGAGGGAGAGAGTTCTCCCTCCCTCTCCCGTACTTATCTCTAGTCTCTAACCGGGTACAAAATACTAAGCCGCCCAGACCGGAAGGAGAAAAGTTAAGGTATGAAAAATTCTGAAGACAATGTTGTCTATGGAAAATTAGCAAAGGCTGCCACAAGATTACTTCGAGGTTTGAACACTTAAAATGCAGAAACACAAAATGAGTACTATAACAGTGCATCCAATCACGGTATCCGTGCTTTCAAATCCAAATTTAAAATTATTTTTTACTTATAGACTGCTAAAGAAAAATTCTCTACATTTTTTCACTATAAAACCATAGTTATTTTTTTATTGATTTTAAAAACCCTTTTATTTCTTTAAATTATTCGATAGAAGTTCAAAATCTTTTTCAGCAAATGAAAAAAACTCTTTGAAATGATTAAATACTCTTTTTTAGTAGCCCATAAGCATTTTTGCAGGGTAAATTTAATAAATGAACATTTGGCCATGTACTTCCTTTGCTAGCACTCCTCAGGTAAAAATTGGAGAAGCAATGGCGAGTAGAAGATATCCATCAAACATGAAGTTTCTGCAAGTAATTTATACATTAACCTGATGGAGTCTTCGATCTTTTTATACATATTTCCTGAGGAGAATAAATCACTTCCATTTTATTTCCAGCGTAGATATTCACCGTTGTGCAACTTTTAAAATAGCCTTTGTCACGCATACCGCCACGTGTTCTACGGAGTGACCATTGGTCACTGACCAATCTCTACATATACACCTACATAATACCCTGAGAGCCGCCGTATGGGTATTTGGTAGGGGGTGTTAGGTCATCAGCCGTCTGAAGACGTAAAGTTTTGGGAGGTGAAATTTTGACGCGTATTATGGGAGTGTATTTAGTGGAGCTCAGCTTTAATTATGGTCGCTGATTGTGCGCGGAAAGACAGATTTTTTTGTACCTATCTGTTTGGAAATGTATCTATCTTATTTTCTCGGTTCTCTTAGATCTCGAGATGTAGTATGACGCTATGATAATATTCTCTGTGTCGCTCTGAAAAATATAATTCTAAATTTCTCAAGAGGACTAAGCCTAGCGAGTAGCCTCCGATTCCCTAGGGGCTACCACTTTAATGCTGCTAAAAGTTGGGAGACTCTTTATGTTCACTCGTAACAGCTTTTAAACAAGCGTGCTGCTTTGTATTTCTTTGTATTTTGTTCATTTTTCTGGTTAAATCTTTATGACCAGGATCCCAAATGCTTGCGGCGTATTTGAGGTGTGGCCTAACCAGAGCAAAGTAGCATCTCTCCTTCACTTCATTGTCCGAGAACTATCCTGTTATACGCTTAACGAAACCTAGATTCTTTAATGCTGTGCCGCATATGAATTCTACGTGTGTTTTTGTTTTCCCCACGATATATCAGGAGTTCAGGTAATTCCAAGATATTTAACTGTATCTGAAGACTTAATGGTTACTCATTTTTAATATTTACTAATATTTGGTTTTAAACCCCACTCCTGGCACCTATGGTCCGATGATAGAACTTCAAAGTCCACGTCTTCAATTATTTCACGGTAGATAACTGTGTTGTCTGCAAAAAATCTTAAATTACTGCTAACTCGAGAAATTAGATCATTAATTTTAAAAATAAATAAAAAAAGGGCTGATCACGCCGGATTTGACTTCAGCCATATCAGAGTTAAAACCGTCAATTACTACTTTTTGTTTTTTATCACTGAGAAAATCATTTATCCAATTCACTTCTTTTTATTTACTCAGCATGAATGCAATTTATCACATGCCAATGAATGACTTTTTTGTGAGGAACCTTGTCGAATGCCTTCTAGAAATCAAGGAATATCATATCGACTTGCTTATTTGATTCACCTTATTTTAGGTGACCATGAAGGAAATGCGCAAACTGTGATTCGCAGGACCGGTACTGACTGCTATCTAACAAGTTACGATTATCCAGGAATGTCATAATATTGCTTACGAGATTGTGTTCGTGAATCTTGCATAAAAGGCACCTTGCCTTCGGATAATGGTTTGCTAAATATAATTTATAAGAATGGTACAATCTTAGGCGCTGACTCGTGCACGCATTCTGGACCTGGGAGCTGGTTACTTTTAATCGAACGCAGTTGTTTAAATGTTCCATCACGTTGAATTGTTATGTCAGCCATCGGCTCGTTAAAGAACGCGAGAGCAGTTCATCGGCCGCACCACGAATGCCTGTCTTTTTTCTTATTGTTAAGTAACTTCTATTTCACTTGCATGAAATTTTTATCTCTAGTGCGTAGTTTGAAGAAAGTTGCCTTATCGGCAAAATCGGAAAATTTTAGAGATCAAAGGTTATATTAGGTGGAAGTTTGAACAATCCAACGGGTGCGAATGTTCATCACAGACATGTTTTGGAATCACTGCATCTCTTTGATACTCACGTCGACAGTCGTAATATCCAATCAAGCTCAAGGAATTTTCCAGTTTTAAGTTTTTAATTTAAACCCAGATTTGAATAACCAGAGAGGTAGATATGAGCAATGAACGGATCGAACGTAAGTACCCTCATTGTGCCAAAATTTCCCTTCTCCCACTCTGCAAAACCACAAAACCACTCATCGCCAGAAAAAAACTCGCGAACGCCGTTCGTGACTATCCCTCTCGCGCGCATTGTTGTCTCGCGTTTCGCTGTCCCTCGTTCGCTGTCCGCGATGGGACAATCAACACACTTTTATACAGAAAGTGACAGTGGCGCACTGTTTTCTGAGCGACTCAACGCTAGCGCCATTACCTCCACCAATCAACAAGGACAAGGATTTCCTCTGCTACCACCAACTCCTGCGTTGGTCAGCTGACTCCCCTCAATCGCCTTCCGCACTGTCTCAACGCTGTGCTCGGCCTCTTTTGATACTGACCGCAGACGAGAAAGGACCTGCTGAAGTGGTGACTTGTGATCGTCTTCTATAGATCAAGTTAACGGTATTTAGACAACGGGCTTGTTTTAAATTGTAACACTTGTTTGTCATATAAATGTTCTTACTTGAATTCAATGAAGCTGGCTAAGGTTGTTATTTTATCTCGTTTTCGCCCACCATTCACAGTCAATTCACTCGCGACGTCAATTTATAATACTTTGCGTTGCATCATGTTTCATGCTTTCCACTGTTTTACACCTTTGCCAAAAAAATAAAACGTTAATCAGTTAAAAGCCGGTTTATTTTTAAAGCCGCTTTTCTGTTCAAATATAAAATTATCCTATAACTCATAGGTATTTTTTATGCGAAAAAATTGAAGAGAGGGATATTGGGTTCTGTGAGGGAAAGTGAGGTTTTTTTTTTAATGTCTTAAAGAAAAATGCTACTATGTCACAATTTCATTTTCGCGATATGAGTATTATAGTATTAAAAATAAATAACTCGAATTTTTTCCATAAAAGCAAACGGTTTTCTTAATGTCATTACTGACTTTACCAGGGAAAATGTAGCAAAAATAAAACTTCTCGGATAAGTATTGACCATGTAAACTACAAAGGAAGACTGATTAAAGTAGACGGTTTAATTATAAAAACTTAAATCTCTGATCATTATATTACTGCTGCTGCCTTATCGTTGTATGATCATAAAATGTTAGATAATATAAGATGTAGAAATAAACGTTATATTACATACATCTGTAAAAATAAAATGAATGGTCTTATGAATAATACTGTGTAATGTGGTGTAATGTGATGGAATGTAATTGGGTTAATGAGCGATATCATAATTTGTGTGTGAAAATGGAAATGGTTATAAGAAAGCCTCTGTAATTTGAAATGTTACTGGGAAACCGAAAAAGAAAAAAGAATGGATGTCTCATGAATTATTGCAGGGAATAAAATTAAGAGATATGATGTTTAGAGAATGGAAAAATTTTCCTACAAATTTTAATTAAAAAAGAAATTGTCAAAAACAAAGGAACCAAGTTATATCAGCAATTAGATCTCAAAAAAGAAGTTATTGTATTGACAGGTTTTCAGCTATGAAAGACGATCCAAGAAAGATATACTCAGAGATAAATGAAAGAACAGGTAGAAGTAGTAGTAGTCTTGATAATAAGTATTTAATGGGATTTAAGGGAAGAACTGATAATGAATTAGGAAACATATTTTTGAAGCAGTTTGCTGATGAAGTACAAAAAGTTGAGGTAAACTGTAAACATAAATTTCATTGCATTCCTGATGCTATTATTCAAAGTAATACTTCAGTACCAGAGATTTCGGAGCTTGAAATAAGCAGATTATTACATTCTTTAAAAAATAAAGGTCCAGGAATAGATGGGATAAGAATGATTGACATGAAATACTGCAAAATATTCCTTGATATTTTCACCCAAATTCATAACCATGAGTACAGACGAAAGACCAAAGTACCAGAACATATGAAAACAACAATTATTTGGCCAATATATAAAGGTATACTTGGAGATACTAACAACTATAGGCCAATTTCCATACTACCTTCGTTGCATAAGGTAATTGAAAAATATGTTGCATGTTAATTACATGAATACAAATAGTATACATTGCAAATATATTGCAAAGGATCAGTAAGGATTACAGGAATATAAAGAAACTAAATGGCATTGGAAAAACTTTCAGAAACTGTTATCAGTGCATTATACAAGAATGAATATAATTCTACTATATATTGATCTTAAAAAAACTTTCGATATAGTTGATCAGAATATACTCTTATATAACTGTATAATATGGGTATAAGAGTTGGTATATTTATTTGTTTCTCCAGTTACTTAGCGAGCAGGAAAATTAGGGTCAAAATAAAAGATGATTATATAAGTGGATCTGTCAATATAAATACTGGTGTTCGTCTGGATCAATTTTAGGTCCATTATTTTTTAATGTATATAAATGATGTATTTCAGATTGTGAATCATTGTAAATTATTGCTGTATGAAGATAATGGAGATGCACAAGCAATGTTGGAAAAAGATTTTAAAAATTTACTTTGATGATCTCCACTCATGTAAATTTTGGAGATGCACAAGCAATGTTGGAAAAAGATTTTAAAAATTTACTATGCTAGACACATAATAATAAGTTAGCTGTTAATTAAAAGGAATCAAAGGTCATGCATGTGGTAACTAACAGCTCAAAAAAATTGTAAAAATTGCTGAGCTTTCATATGACTGATTACATTCAGCTTCAATAAAATATAATTGCAGAATATTAGATCAGTAAGATAATGCAAACATCAAGGGGTGATAATTAATTATGCTTTCAAATTTAAGGACCACTTCATTGCACCATTTCTTAATACATACATGACTTGCAAGAATTTTATACCAATTTTATTGCGTAAATAAGATAACTTCTTTTAATATCTTAGGATTATTTTATTATGGTCCAGTTGAATATCTAATGCAATATGGTCTCACTATTCGGGGGTTCCAAATAGCTCATATCATTTCCTACTTATAAAAAAACAAAATAAGTTTATTTAAACTATGTATAATAAAATTGGAAAAAAGACAAAAAATTGGAAAAGATGTACAAACAGGCATTCTAATGTTTGGATAAATTACACAGGTGTATCATAATACTAGATAACTATTTTTGTAATAACTATAAAAACACGTACATCGAAAAAGATGGAAATTTTTAGCCAAAAAAGACATTACATGGCACCAATGCATTATACAAAGTACGATATTAGTACATTTAAGGTTCTTTTACCGAAAAATTCAATGTTATATCACATAAAAGAAGTAAACTAACGAAAATCAGAGATGGTAAGGTAAAAATTAAAAATTGGTTTATTGAAGAAGAAAAATGATTTAAAGTAGTCCGCGCGAAATAGTTCCCATTGTCATAATAGAGACCATATTCGAATTATACGTTTTAGTTTCACCAGCTGTAGGACACATCAATTAAATATTGCATTATTTATTGTGCAATAATATAGTTTTTTTTGTGACAGAAATTGTAAGTAATTAAATGAAAATATATAAATAAGTCTTTAACTTGACTCATTTTTTTTCGCGCGGTGCGTTTGAAACTTCTTCAAAACGGAAGGTTTTTTGTGATACCCGAGAAACTACTGCGGTGACAATATGATTCATTTTCAATTACAGTTGAGAATACATACAAAATACACACTGTTGATTTTTTGACGACATCTAAGCGTTAGAAATACCTCATTTTGTAAAATCTGTTCTCTGGAGTGCACACACGTACCATTTTCCATGTAATAGGGCTGATATTTTCTGGCAAATATCTCGGAAAGTTATGTCATAAGGGGTAAAATCTTTTATGTCACTAGCTAGGTCAGATGTTTCTCTTTAAATTGAGACCAAATATATTGATTTCTAAGTAAAACGATATTTAGCTCAAACGACCTTAACGAGAAAAAATAAGTAGAATTTGGAAATGAACCAAGTTTTTTAATGGTCTTAGACACCTATTGCAGACGAGTCCAGATGGACTTGAAATGGATGGAATGAAAAAAAATTTTTATAATTTATGAATGATATAAATTATGTCTAGGAATGTTGGCATTTATGACGCTGTATGTATTTTATTTTTGTATGCTTAACTATTAATATTTTTATGTGCAACTATGATTTATGAATTATTATGATGTATGAATTAAACTACATCTAATTCACTGTCAAAACACTGCCTTTGGAAAATAGCTGGAAACCAGCTCAATGGAAATGAGATTCTAATTACTTCTTCAACTTTCTCTCACGATGGAAGACAGTGGAAATCGGTTTCAAAACAAAACCAAATAAGATTTTATGAATTCAAACCAGAATCAGACAAGATTCAAAACAGTTGGAAAGCTGTTTGTCTTTTCTGAGTTATTTTGTATTTCATTCCTAGCATTAAGATTGGAAAGCTGTCCTCGTGCTTCGAATATTCTGGATAAATTTGTATTTCTGGCGCGGCGGAAAAAAATGTGCACCGAAATGCCATGCATTCATGATGCAATACCACGATGAAGCGAAGCCAGAGAATCGTAGAAATAGCAGGTAAATATGCCCTTATTTACTTTTATGACGCCTTAATTAATGATAGTTACCATCGAATGACTATTTGCTGTTACTCTCAATTTTCAGATAAGGCTCAAATGTGCGCATTGGATAAGTGACTAACTGCCCAAGGCATTTGCCGGAATATGATTGTAATTTTAATGTTGCATTTTGTAATCCCACAGCTTATCGATAGTAATCAACCACTCTCTCTAAATGTTTAAATACATGGTTTAAACAATAATGAATTTACTATCCAAATTTTGAATGATAGACAATTGTTTTACTTTCAGTCCACTCGTTGCAGGGAAATACATACCAAGTAAGTGATTTTAGTACATTATCAATACTTCAATTAAAGTTTGTATTTTGGTTAACTATTTTGCCAATTTTTTTATAATGACTACCGATTTTTTTATAATGAGTACCTTAGTTTCCAGTTATTTACCATGAAATATGAGCTGTTCTTTGAGTAGAATTAGAATATACGTATTTATTTTTCCTTTGCCCAACAGAATCACTGAAAATTAATCAAATTCCATGCTATATCCGGCAAAATGCTTTCCTTGCAATTCCTAGCAGTAAATTATCTAATGTTTATGCGGTAAATAGTTGTCACTAGGGTCTTAATTCCTCAATACACGATGAAATTACTAGTACGAGTTAATGTATAACATAAAAATTCGTGTGCTAATATATGAGCGAAATTAGAACAGGTTCTATTTTATGGCCATTCATTCATACAACCGTACAAGATTTCATGTATGCTCCATAAATTTTTTGCGGGACATGCATTCGTACTATAACTCGTAGGATTAAATGTGTCATGTACAAGGTCTTTTTAGAGAAAAAATTCCACATTAGTCATGTTATCATTAACCCTGATGATAAGGTACGAAACATTAAGTATATTTACTCATAATTTCCGAGAGTTTGTTCGATAGAACTACATATATGTTCCCCTGATGTTTCTGTGTAAGCGAGTGAACAAAAGAGTGACAGTATAATTTGAAATACTTAGTTCTTTATATATATATATTACTTCGTTGAATGCACCTAAGCCTAGATTTACTGCATCGCAGTACTTAGGAATTTGATTAAAGCTGAAAAAAGTTTTATGAGGAATTCCTCAGTTCACATGCTGTCTGCTACATATTCAAAGAGAGAGATAAATCCCTGTCATCGGTCAAACCTGGAAATCGCAGTGCAATTAAATGTGAATGTGTGATAAAGCATTGCAAATGTATGCTAATGGTGACTGACACCTTGGGAGGATGATCTTGTAAGTCACCTTGATGAAGACTTTACTAACAAAACATATTACAAACTCATTTTTGTTTATATAGAGCACTCACTAACATTTTTTACGCCCAATATTTATTCCTAGTGCCATTATAAGAATCGGATGACAGTTACTGCTGTTGGACACAATGAAGGAACTTCACACAACTCCAATAATGAAAAGGAAATTTATAAACATGAGGAGCATAATGAGGTTTGTACAAAGTTCTTTGCCCGTTTGGAAAAATATAGTGTCCTAATTCATATTATTTCTTAGACAAATAATATTATATTTAGAAAGATGCATTATTTTCCCTGCTCAACTCCTTCTGGATCCGACACTAAATTTGTGCCTGATAGCTCCAGTGAACATAACTCAGATTCAGGTGTCAGCCTCAATAGCAAGGTAGTTAACATGAACATGACTCTACTATTTATCTAAATTTCCCTCTTTTTAGAAGTGAACATTTCTCTAAGTGGTTTTTAAATTATATTTCAGGGTGTTTTTAATAGTTCAAAAGCAGTGCGGACACCCTTATGAGTGTTCAACCATCTACAAGCAATGTGTATGAGAATACTATGCTGTCAGGATATAATCCAGCTGGGTCACACATCAAAAAGGTGTTTACACAACAGGGAAACAGAGTGCGCAATCAAAATCTCCGCCACTACTGTGAAACATATGTGCCTAATTTTGCAATACATTTATAAAAATATCATCCATTAGAACTAGAAGTTCAAAAGGTCTTTTCCAAATCAGCAAAAAGCAGGGAGCAGAGGGAACTTTCATGTTCTCTTCTTAAAAAAGGAAACTATTTACAAAATACCACATAATGTATTAGGCCAATGAAAAAGTCTAGTCAAGTTTGAGATTCAGACTGTTACTTGCCCTGTACACATTGCCTAGGATTTTACGAACGTAGACAACTTTGGAGACATAGGAAACATTGTATGGAGAATCCAAATAATGGCAGCATTAGATCAACTACTCAAATTTATGCTCAATATTATATGGTAAAAAACTTGGTGAGTAGATACTTAATTACAACATGAAGTATTTCCTCGTATGAGACCCGACAAAATATGACTAGTGGTCAAAAAATATGCTTTTATTTATGCATTTGGGACTCGATATTTAAAAATACATGGAGAAAAAAATATTTTGTTAATGTTACATTAAGGAAAATGTGTGAGCTAGCTAAGTTACTGATTGATATAAGGAAAATTGAACCTGTGATCAAAATTTTGTGAAATTCACAGTGGAAAAATCATTCGCCTGGACTGGGAATCGAACTCAGATCCCTCTATTTCGCTTGGGCTTTACCCCGTGGACTGTGGCGCTTAGCGCTCGCATACGGGTACCGCTGGCATCAAATGCACGGTGCCTGTGAGAACAACTCGTTCCTTAAAGCCCCCATGACATTCACAGTGCAAGAGGATGCCGGGTAGCTTAATTAGTTAGAGCACTCGGCGCGAAATCGAGGGATCTTGGTTCGATTCCCAGTCCCGGCGAATGATTTCTCCACTGTGAATTTCACGCAATTGTGCGATCACTAGCGAGTGACTCCGTTGAGGTAACAGCACGGCTAGTTCCGTGGTTCTTTGTAAAAAAACCACGATCAAAAATTTATTCCAAGCACTTCAGCCACGATATTATGATGCAATAGTCGAGTCAACATAAATTTTGCTAGATATGATATTAATAAAGATTTTTTGAATCTCCTACCTATGCAATGAATATGGGAACTTCCCTAAAACAATGCTATGATATTGCTATTATGTATGCTCTAAAGAAAAAGAGCTGCTGGCAAAACGAAAACTTTCAGTTAGTAGAGACAGAAGCAGATTTGAAAACTATGATTCAGCTTCTGACAGCAAATTGGAGGTGTGACATATCTAACCAAGCAGATGATTTATGCATAAAAAGATGGAACAAGGTTATATTGATTCCACTTGCAAGTTACCTAAAGTTATTAAAAAATTATTTAACGGTAAAAGCTAAAAATACTGCATCAAATCTTATGTTAGACAAGACATGAAACTGCATTCTGTGAATTACTAGAAGCAATATATTGTAGGGTTTCGTTGCTTAATAGAAGGCGTGCAGGCGATATTCAGAGAATGTTACTTCATGTGAATGAATTGTCAGAAAGTATTTGCCAAAAATATGAGGAATTCGATTCGGCAATATCACTGACAGAGAAGGTTTTGATGAAATGGTTCAAGCGTATCATAAATCGAGGTAAAAGGATGAGAAGGGTGCCCGTATGGTTTAGTTTGGATGTTCAAGTGCATACTAAACTTTTGCTCAGCGTAAGGTCAAATTTTGTTGGCGATGAAAACCCATTTATTTGGAGAGCCCCACCTCAAAACACCTCGATGTGGTTACAAGACACTTGAGAAACATGCAAAAGCATGTGTAGGAGCAAATCCAAAGGCTATAGGAAACGCCTAGTGACTATTTCACAGATTTTTAATATGACTGATAATGATATTGAACAACTTGCAACTTTCATGGGCCACACAGCAGGCATGCACAAACAGTCCTACAGACTGCCTGATGATGTCTATCAAACAGCAAATATTTCCAAGATTTTACTTTTAATGGAGAAAGGGGAGGCTGCAGACTTTAAGGGAAAGAGTTCAGATGAAATAGGTATTAATTTAGAGGACACATTGCTTCTAGTTGGCAGCAGCAATGAAAATGCTGATGATGATTTCACAGCTAATTTAGTGTGATGTAGCTTTTGTTAATCTCGCGTGATCTCAAATTTTCGGGTCATCTTAGCCTGTGGCGCTGAATCTTACAATAGTGCCCAGCGGCTCATGGTATATATTGTTGCCAAGACAAGCATTGCAAGTTGCCAAGCATTACAGACTGTTGTAAATACAACCCGTCAATGAACACTTCGTAGCCGTTTGGATGAGTAAATCGCGTCGCCGAATAATCCAAGTAATCCAAATAATCCTATGCCTTTGTTTAAATCATACTACCGTAACATATTGTTTGTTTTTAATTTGTTTCCAAACCATGAATGTGCAATTACCTTGCACAGACTCTAGTCCCGCGTATGACTTTCGAGAGCACTCTCACTTCGTCCATTGGTACGCGGATCGGAGCAAAGCCAAAAGCCGCTGAGCGAAGGAACAGCACTTGAGCGCGACGACGTTCCCGGGACGAGAGGACTGCCGGATAAGGGTCCTTAAGGGTCTTTGTCAATATTATTATTTCCATGGCTGTTTGTATCACCGCTATTAATTTCCTCCTCCACTCGGCATCATCTCGTACATACAGGCTCTTCGGGTCACCCCGCGGGTTAAAAACCTACCCCCCCTCCCCGGTCTGAAGCTCTTGCTTATCACCGGGAAGGGTACGAAGTGGTAGAAAGGGTAAAGGGATGGGAAGGTTTAGCGAGACATAAGCCACTAGGAGGCCGACACCATGAGGCGGATTGCCGTCAAACGGACGACAATGGCTTTCCCCTAGTCCTCGTAGCTGTTGGGTTCCCCCCACAACGTTGGATGAGTCTCCGCTAGTCTCGCTTACGCGAAGACTTTACACACATCTGTTGAGAGCCAGCGAAGCCCATTCCCAAATTATTCGGATAGGGTATCCACTTGGCTCCCTCTATGGGTAAACGTCGTGTGGTCTTTCGGAGTTCGTCATCGGATCGGGGCCCCGCCGGACCAATGAATGGTCAAATGTGAGTCCCTTCACCTCCAAATCCCCCGTTTACCTATCATCTCGTACATCCACTCCCCTTTGTCCCGAGGTTTCTCACGTGCCGCTCACTCGTCTTCACGTGTGAATCCTTCGCACGTGAAGACGAGGGACGACGCGGCGGTATGCTCTCCATCTGATCACCCTCCGCATCTCAAATCCCTTCGAACTCGCCCTCTCCCCCTCTCTCGAGAGGAACGGCTCACGCATCCATTTCATTCGTCGAATTTCTAGCATGGCCCTGAGATTTATGCCGCAGTTTTAAACATTCAAATACTACAAATGTGTTTACATACACGGTGTTTAAAGTGGAAAAAATTAATGTGGCAGGAGAATTCAAGAGAAGTGTGGCGCACAGTGGTCTAGAAAGACCGATTTTCTGGACAAAAGTCGATTTTCCGAACTTGTTCAAATGACTCCAAAACCATGTGTAATGGGAAAATAAAAGATCATTCACGATGTACGACAATTTTTTCTTCTATAACACAGTTATTTACCGATATACAGAGCTGAATTTAAGGGACATTTATCGTAGTTCAATTTATCATATATTTAATGCTTTTTTGCTCCATCCATAGAATGGGCCTACGCTTCATTTGGAATTTTATGTGAGTTTTAATGTGTTATGGCATCTTTGCCT
The DNA here is from genome assembly GCA_963169105.1 of Ceriagrion tenellum. Lineage (NCBI taxonomy): Eukaryota > Metazoa > Arthropoda > Insecta > Odonata > Coenagrionidae > Ceriagrion > Ceriagrion tenellum. The sequence continues at coordinate 198,014,176 of OY720632.1, forward strand.
TATATTCATGGAGTTTATATCGTTCATTTTGTAATGAAGTCTTTAAGTCCCTTATGACAGTGCTTTAATTAGTCTCAGATGGAAAATATTTTCGTGTGTGCAAAGTTGGCGGAACAAAAAAAAAACATCCAATAAAGCAATAGCATAATGGAAAAAAGTTGTGTTTTGTTACTATGTAAAAATATTTTAACTGCCTTTTTCCTATTAGCTCGCCGTAATGTGTTACTTCGCCGGGCCTCCGGAACGCCATATCACGGGCAGGCGACAATTATGGCCATACTGAGGGATGATCGGTAATTGTTTCTGTAATACTGAGTCAATTATATTCAAGTTTATTCATTATGATTTATTATCATATTTCACTTAAGGCTCAATCTTAACAATTCACTCCTTGTCCCTGACAAATATTTATCCGCATAATGTTGTGCCATGGTGATGACGGTCGCTAGTGGTGGGAGAATAGGGGGGGCGAACCGAACGGGGTGGGAGTGGAGGGAAGCGGGGGTGTGGATTCGTCCTCCGCATGTGGGAGTGTGTGTGTGTGGATTTAAAGACGGGCGGGGAGAGGGAAGGTCGGTTATGTCTTGCGCCCTCTCCATGTCCTTGACCCGATTCGAATTTGATGATCCCCGTGCGAAAAAAGTGAGCATAATGACGTCACATGAGCAGCAGCAGCGTAACCTGTGTGAGCTTGCACCGACAATAGACGGGAGGGGTGGGTGAGGCGGGGAAGTAAGGGGGGGGAGGGGAAGTAGGGAGGGTAGTAGGGAGTAGGAAGGGTCGAAAGAGAGAGGAAACGGAAGAAGAGTGTTTCCACGAGAGGGGCGTGGCAGTGGGTGACTCTTTCTGGCGACTTCTCTTTGGAGAGAAGGCGGGAGTGGAGTGGAGCACTGAGAGGTGTCTCCCTGGGTGCGAGATTCACGGATCGTGGGGATGGTGAGAGGGGAGGGGAGGGATGGAGTGTAGTGGGGAAGAAGGGGGGGAGGGAGCGTTTGCCGAGGGTGGGCGGTCTGGAATTGTTAAAGAGGATAAGAATGTGGGACAAGATTTGCGTCTTAATTAGAAAGGTTGTTTGTTTGAGCAGGGGATTATTAAGTTCGCCCCGTCATAAACTATAGCGCAGGGCGTTCCCTGGGATGCTGCGCCGAGTCCTCTGCGGACGGGAGGTTGAAGGTGAGGGTGAAGGAGTGCAGGGAAGAGGGGAATGTTTGGTGGAGTAATAACGGTGTGAGCGTCGTTCCCTTACCAGTCCGTTCTCATGCGAACCCGTGTTTGTCACGGCGGCAATGAGAGAGGTGAGGATGAAACGCATTAACGGACCTTCCTTACTGATAACGCGCGATGCTTCAAACATGAATATAAAGGCCCCTGGGTTTTCTTGATGCGACGTTGGAGAGCAAATACTCAATTGGAAATCTCGTCGCGACGCCCTGAAATCATACTTTTTTTTGATTAAGGTAGTTTGAGCGAAATATCATTCTACTTAGAAATCAATGAATTTGGTCTCATTAAAAAAAAAAATATCTCACCCATTCAATGACACCAAAATTTTTATCCCTTACTTATTTGCCCAAAAATACCAGCCCTTTTACATGGGAAACGATACGTGCATGCACTCCAGAGAGACATTATCTACAAAATGAGGTATTTATAACAATTTTATGACGTAAAAACTAACAGTGTGTAGTTTGTATGTTTTATCGACTATATTTGAGAATTAATCATATTGTCACCGCAGTAGGTCCTTGGGTATCACAAAAAACTTTCCGTTTTGAAGGAGTTTCAAACGCACAGTGCGAAAAAAATGAGTCGAGTTAAAGACTTATTTTGATATTTTCATTCAATTATTTACAATGTCTGTCATATGAAACTATATAATTGCACCATTAATAATGCAATATTTAATTGATGTGTTCAATAGCTGGTGTAATTTAAACGTATAGTTCGAATATGGTATCTCTTATTACTAGGGAACTATCTCGATCGGACTACATTAAGGGAAAACAAACGAAGATGTTCACTTCGGCTGCTATGTTTTTGCGTCTCTGCTTTTTATTCGGATTTTACGGACAAGCCTCATCTCTTTTCTGGTTACAGTCCTAGGATTGGTTCTTCCAATTTATCCGATCTTGGGCCAATATTTTCACTTATCCGAACGATTGTCAACCTAGATACTTCATCTACAGTCCCATGTAGTCCAGTTTAGGTTTGCCCCTCTTGTTTTTTTTCCCAATACTGTACCTTCTAGTATGGTCTAAACCCAGCCTTCGTGTCGGAGAATATGGCCAATGCAGGTGTTCCTTCTCATATTTAGCATTCTGGGTAGACACCGTCTCTCCCCTATCCTCTTAAACACATCCTCGTTCGTGACTCTTGCCACCCAGTGCATTTTCAGCATTTTCCTATAGCACTGCATTTCAAATGCCTCCATTCTTTCCTTCTCTCACTTTCCAATTGCCTAGATCTCACAAAAGTAGAGCAGAACGTTCCATACGAAAGTTCTCAATAGCAATTTCCTAATCCTTAAATTTAATGTTGCTGGCTGCGAAGAGTTTGTTTTTCTTGTTGTAGGCTAACTTGGCCTGGTTTATGCGGCTTGCTATATCCTTCTTGCTCCGCCCATCTGATGTTATTTTGCTTCCCAAATTAACAAACTCGTCTATCGTCTCTAGTGCTTCTCCTCCTAGAACCTCTAGGAGGAGAAGCGCTAGAAGCACTAGCTCTACTCTCGTCCCGTGCCTGCTTACCACCATCACTTTAGTCTTGTTCTTGTTTATTTTTATGTTATACCGGGTGTCAAAAATCTCTTTAATTACTTCCAGTATCTCTTTTAGCTCTTCCTCGCTCTCCGCCAGTGGTACGATATCATCAGCTAACCCTACATACATACATACCCATCACACCGTTCCCTTACGGAGTAGGTACAGTGTAAATGTTTTACTCATTAATACATAATTGTACACCTAACTCTGCATCAATAATTTCCTCCATACTGACCTATCCTTGCAAACCTCTTTTACCTCATTTATCCCCATACACTGTTTCATACACGCCCTCCTGTTTTTAAAACTCCTCATATTCCTCCTCCTAAGAATTTCTTCAACCACATTCAACCACAACTTTCTCGGCCTACCTCTACCTCTCACACCATTCATTCTACTCTCACATATCTGTTTCGTTATTCTACTCTCATCGATTCTCTCAACATGGTCAAACCAACGAATCACACTCCTTTCATACACGTTCATTACTGGAGCATTTAACCCACATTCATTCATGACCCACTCATTCCTGACCCTATCCATCCTACTTTTTCCGCAAATATTCCTCAGATAACTCATACCCACGGCGTTTAATCTAATCTTATGTCTATCCTGACATACTCATGTTTCACAACCATATAGCAATGTGGGAAGAAGTGCACTTTTGTACACGGCAATTTTCGCTTCCTTAGACAAGCACTCATTCCTTGATATGCTCCACATGCTACCTACCACTTTCCTTCCAGCATTTGCACGTCTCTTTATCTCCTCGTCTATTCTTCCATCTTTTGCATACATCTTACCTAAGTACATAAAATCATCCACCTGTTCAATTACTTCACCATTCGCCCTCATCCTGCAGTTATTCTCCCCATTCTCCTTATCAAAAACTACTACTTTAGTCGTGCACGTATTTACTTTTTTTTTCTGCGAACCTTATCATACAGATTTTTAGCTATCCGGGACTAGCTACGGAGTTCCACTTTTAAGGAGTCACCCGCAATGCACAATTGTGCGATATTCCTCCGAGTAAGAAATCATCCGCCTTGACCGGGATTCGAACCCGGATCCCTCAATTTCCAGCTGAGTACTTTAACCAGGTAAGCTACGGAGGCGTCCTCTTCCCCTGTGGATTTTACATCATTTTTGAACATCTGGTCCCGCAAAGGTCCCAAAATTCACAGAGAAATAGGACGCCTCAGTGTCTTGACTGGCTAAAGCACTCGGCCGGAAATCGAGGGATCCTCCGGGTTCGAATCCCGGTCAAGGCGGATAATTTTTCCCCTGTGGAACTTCGAAACTTATCATGTCAATCATCTCGCCTTGTTCTTTCACAGGTGCTCTCATTTCAATACGTGACCGAAATAATTTAATTTTTGATAATGCTATCGATGATCAACTATTCCCACTTTTGGTGTAAAACGATCGGATGATTTCATTCGAACCGAGTGCGAGAGCGAGGGAGGGTGACGTCGTTCAGTAGTAAGGTAGTCCAAGCGAAAAGTCATTCTACTTAGAAATCAATGAATTTGACCTCATTTAAAAGAAAACGTGTCCAACGTCACCACAAATTCTACCCCGTATTACAATACTTTCGGAGATATTCACCAAGTTATAACCGATCTTTTACTTGGGAAATGGTACGTATATGCACTCCAGAGAGTCATTACTTACAAAATGAGGTATTTCTAACACTTATATGTCGTAAAAAAATACTGTGAAGTTTGTATGTTTTCTCAACTATATTTGAAAATTAATCATACTGTCACCACAGTGGGTTCTTGGGTATCACGAAAAAACCTTCCGTTTTGAAGGAGTTTCAAACGCACCGCGTGAAAACAATGAGTCAAGTTAAAGGCTTATTTAGATATTTTCATTGGATTACTTACAATTTCTGTCATGTAGTACAATATTATTGCACCATTGATAATGCAATATTTAATTCGTGTGTCTCACAGCTGGTGAAATTAAAACATAAACTTCGAATATGGTCTGTATAATGACTAGGGAACTATCTCGCTCGGACTACCTCAAATGAAGACTTAAACACTAGGAAATACGGATAATTTTCAGCACAGATATGACTATAATGAGCAGTGAATATTTACTACACATTTCAGCTTTAATCCTTTTAAAAATTAGCTAGAAAATTCAAAATATTCATTTTCGATTTCAGAATGGAAACATAGAACGGATTTGGTCGCTGTTTGCTACTCTAGGATTACTATAACCAAACCCAGTAAAAATAAGTTAAAGACCCCTATGTAACATCTACTCCATAAGGTCATATCAAGATGTATATTACTGACTTATACTGAATATTTTTAAATTTATGTAATCGATCGGTTGAGGTAGGCTGAATAGGTAATGAGATGAAATTCTCTCGGTTTTCACCCTTAATGGCCGGCGCTAGCAGCGCGTACACCCCCGCCCAATCCCCGAGAGGGTGCTGCGCTGTTGCGCCGCCATTTAATCCGTCGACCGTGTGGAGAGAATAGAGTCAAGGAGGGTTCAATGAAGGCCCAGGGTCCAGAGGGGGGGCGTGGGGGGGCGAGAGATTGGGGGCGAGGGGGTGGGAAGGGGTCGAGAAAGAATGAGGGGCGGGAGGGCGAGGGCTGTGATTAACTCGGCTGCCCGTCACGCCCCTTCCTCTCCAAACTCTCACAGATAAAAATCCACGTCCCAAAAGAATGCAGAAATAATAATCCGCGATAATATTTAATAACTTCCGTAATTTGGGAAAAAAATGACAAAAGCAAGAAGAGCAGTCTCGGATATAGAATGAGCGTTTTCACATTTTCTTCGAGCTTGGAGGGGTTGGAGGAGAAGTTGCGGGGGGGGGGGGGGGGGGAAGGAGGGAGGGTGGATTTGCGAGTAATAATTGTATTTTGCAACGAAATGCATGCTCCGAATCATGTTTTTACCCCATATTTCGGCTTCTATTCATCGCTGAGGAGCAATATGTACTTCATTTTACAGCTTATTTTTTTAATGATTTTAAAAGAGATGTGGTACTTTTTTCACCGTTTTTTATTCCAAGTCGACCGGTTTCGTCGCAAAAGGAGCATCGTCAGTTACAGGAGTTCATTAGGCTGCAGAATATATACAATTTCTCTATTTTAATTTCTTTTTATATATATTCTGCAACCTACTGAACTCATGTACCTGATGATGTCGCCTATGCGACGAAACCGGTCGAAATTGGAGTAAAAAAACTGTGAAAAAAGTACCACATCTCATCTGAATTCATTAGAATGGATTTTCACAAAGTAAAGCCTGAAACCATCGAGATTATCAGCTGATGTTTTGCAAAGATACTGACACCATTTAAAATTTAAGCCATTTAACAATACCCTGCTTAATTTTAATTATTAAGAAATTGTTAATTAACTTTTCTCAAATAATCCATCTCAGTATCGGCCAAAACTTTACATTCATTATCTATACGTCACTATCTTTTTCATAAATAAAAGTCTATAGCAATTCATAGAGACGATTAAAAGATTTTTTTTAAAGTTTGCATTTTTCTCACGCCCGCCTGCGCGGATTGCTCAGTGCTACAGGTAGGGCATGTAGCCTATGCACATGTAACATGTGCATAGGCGTTTACGGATAGCTCCAGGTCATTGAATTAAGTATTACAAACAATAACGAATAACTTTTTAAGTAAATTTGTATATAATTGGTAAATGACGGTTATTTCGCATTGAACGCGTATTCACAACTAGGGCTCTACTGAGGGATTTGATTATATTTATCTTATTTTCATTTATAAAACTTTATTAATTTTTTTCATTTATCAAATATATTCATATTCATTTACCAAACAAAATTTTAAGTCATGCGATAGTGCCGTTTCTTGTACTAATAGATGTCCCCAAATAAGAGAAAATATTGAAATATTTTTTGTCAAAATATTTTAGCACGATATCCTTGAAAGAAAAAGAATTTTCTTTTAGATTTTTAAGATAATTGTTTTTTAGGTTAGCTTTTTAAGGTCTGTCGGAACATAAATGTAATATAAGTTCAAATAAAATAAAATAAATAAATAAATATGGACTTCATTCCAGTATGAGGCTATGTTCTTTCAACTCGAGGACTCTCTTCGTATTGTCGTGTCCCGACTTTCGCCTTCCACAAAGAACGCCCGATTTCATTTTCTCATAAGGCTCTCACTTTGGCGCCTCTAAAGTTCAAGGACGATTAGCGAAGCCAATCGCCATCAATTCAATAGTGGTCCCGAGCCTACGAATCCGATATCATCGCGTCACCACGGGGGGCCCGATCGTGCACAAAACCAAGCCTGGCCTCTCCGTCCGGCGGTCACGTCATCCTTTTTCATTTCGCGGCTTTCTTAGCCATATCCGCCCAGAAGATGGTCCGTCCGAAACACTCGTGCGTCCTTTTCGACCTCTAAAAGACGCACGCGCAATCACTCTTATTATTTACACATTTTATTCGTCCGGGACCCACTTTTTTTCACACAAGACGCAATATTTCCAGGAATATATCGAAACTCTCCTGAGGGGGAGGGGAAGCTCTATCCGGTCAGAATCATATAAAAACCCCAGATTTCGGACCAAACGGATCCATAATCGAACTAACGGGGGACCGCTGCGCGACCAAACTCTGACCGGAAGTCAACGCCACCGTCTCAACCCGGACTTCGGAGACATCCCTCCACGGCCAACTCCTGAGAGACTGCCCGCAGCTGCAGCCAGAGCCAACCTTCTACGATGAAAGACCGGGTAGCAACCTTAGTTTGCAATAAACATCATTCTTTAAAATTGAGTCTATGTTTTATTGACCCCTAAGAAGCCACCTCGATCCGATATGAAGATCCTTTGATTTACATTACGTTTACGTTCGTTTGATTTGAGTTACGAACTCCTAATGACCCATTTGGGACGTGACAGTATCATCAACTCCAAATATATGCATTATTTTAGTGTATTGCCTTAGAAGGGACTTTCACGAACTATTTATTAGGCAGCAGCAGTTTGGACTCACTATAAACAAAAACAAGACAGAATACTTGGTGATTGGAAGTGATGAAATGCCAGATCTACCTCTAGAAAACGAATACGTAAAGGGAGTTGCAACAGCAAAGTATTTAGGAGTGGAATTGTACAAAAGTGGAAGTAGTAACCAAGAGATTGACAACGGAATTACGAAGGGAAGAACTTTCATGAAAGCTGTAAATTCTATTCTATGGGATAAATATATTATCAGAAAAACAAAAGTAAGAATATACAAAACAATCGTGGAAAGTGTGATTACATATGGAACAGAGGTATGGGACATCAAGGAAAGAAACAGAAATACATCATTGACCACTGAGAGAGATTTCATGAGGAGTAGTTGCAGAAAAATCTTCTTTTATGTGATATAACATTGAATTAAAAAATTTTGGAGAAAAATCAGAGCGAGGTTAAAGGAGCAGATGAGTTTAATGAAAATCACATGGACGTGTTGGTTCCAGTGGTCACTCTTGAGACCAAACATGAGTCCCCGTGGACTGAATTGGAATGAGGATTCTTTTACGAAATTTTGTAGTTCCTATTTAAGTATTTTATTGTTCGATTTTCTCACTGTGATTCTATAGACTACGTTCTTAGTAGTCTTAAATACTAGTCTTAACTAGAATCCAATAAAAATAAGAAAGCAAATTATGTTTTTTTTAATAAATCCAACGCAATCAAGCACACATTAACGTATTTACACAAAAAATACGCATTTTGAAAAATCTCACGTGAGATTAGGGGGAGGGGGTCGAGCCAAAGGTCACGAAATCTCACCAAGGAATTTCGTGAATTTAGCCCGAAAACAAAGCAACAAACAAATGAAAGTCAACTAGCGCGTAATTAGAGAAATTGTTTTTCGCGCGAAATTCACGACGAAACTTCAGTCGAGAGAAAATAATTAAATATCTTGAAGTCTCACACTCTTTAACTTATTAATAATAAACAACTACTCACCAATTCATTTATGTTGAGTAATATAATCATTAATAACAGGAATGCAAACTGTAAGTTACAACAAATGCTATGGTCGCCATAATGCGGTATGTTACCATGAAGCTTCGTTCTGATATTACGCCATCAATAGTGGTTCAATAAAGATAAAATCAACTAACCATCATATATCTTGAAGTGTAAGGTTTATTAACAACTATCATTTAGAGCTCATCCTATAAGAAATACGTCGAAATAAACGATTATATCTAATGACGTTAGGTGAACCCGAAAACTCGCATTCGATCTTTTAAGGTAAGTTGTGGCATAAAATTACTTTCCAGCCCATAGTCAATCATTTGTATTTACTCAAAAACATTGCATTAACTTTTGAATAGTAAATTTTGCAAGGTGCACGCCTCAAATGTAGGTATCGTAATAATCAAAATATGAGTCGTGTATGGTCTTGATTGGGCCCGCCATTTTTTTGGACTAGTAGAAGTCATCGGTATATCTGAGTAACCCATCGGCCTACTGAAATCGTGATCACGCGACTTGTAACTTGTAGTCTTGTAGCTCTGAAAAACAGCCCCCTGCACTCAAAGGATGACGGAACTACAGTTCACCCCTTTCATTCTTATTGTCTCCCATGAATCGAGGATTATAAAATCCCTTCCGACTACGTTATCACTACTGAAAGACTAAAGAATACCATATGCACATGGCATTTGTTTGAAAAAGATCTTAAACCATTATTGAAATAAAAAATTCCTATTTTTAAAAAGTGTCATATATTAATGAGATGGGTTAATTGTTAATTATAAATTTAAAATTATACCTTGAACGTTTCTCTTCGTGTAAAACATTGAAACATCCCAGCAAAATGACACTTATTCACCACCTCGCAAGATGAAGGTCCATTTGATTGTAGGAGGGTTGGCTACGCGACCTAGGGGCGTCCATCAATAACGTGAGGCGATTTTTCGACCCCCCCTTGGTGAGATTTCGTGACCTTTGGCTCGACCCCCTCCCCCTAATCTCACGTGAGATTTTTCAAAATGCGTATTTTTTGTGTAAATACGTTAATGTGTGCTTGATTGCGTTGGATTTATTAAAAAAAACATAATTTGCTTTCTTATTTTTATTGGATTCTAGTTAAGACTAGTATTTAAGACTACTAAGAACGTAGTCTATAGAATCACAGTGAGAAAATCGAACAATAAAATACTTAAATAGGAACTACAAAATTTCGTAAAAGAATCCTCATTCCAATTCAGTCCACGGGGACTCATGTTTGGTCTCAAGAGTGACCACTGGAACCAACACGTCCATGTGATTTTCATTAAACTCATCTGCTCCTTCAACCTCGCTCTGATTTGGCCACTCTAAACCGTTGTCGCTTGCACACACAAGCTCAGTAGCTCAACGTGTGACAATCCGTGAGGGTCGCGCTTTGCGCGCTGGTGCAGCTGGTGCACTGTGGACCGCACGCCGGTGCTCTGCAGCTCTTGTGATGGATGAAAAGTAGATACCGCATGTACTGCAGCATCTCTTTTCTAGATCACTATGTACACTTGGGCGATAGAGGCAATAGGGCATGCTGATGAAGACGTGAAAAGTTTTCATCGGTAGGCAGTGGCGAATCAATAAGGGAGCAAATGACTTTGTGGCGTTCCCATAACCGCGATGAATATTATTGTGTAGGATTTAGCCATATTTTAGTGGATACACATGTTTTACTTAATTTAACCCAGTTTTCTTGCAATTTAATACTGTTTCTTGCGAAAAAAATTACGTGATATTTTCCGAGACCCTCACTCTCCCCAGCGTGAGATTGGGTGAGATTCGGCTCAACCCCCTTCTCACCCACCTAAACGCCTCACGTGATTAATGAACTTCTCATCTTCAGCTGCCGCACGAATATCAAATAAAAATATCCGGAGAGAGCTCTTTGACTGCTCTGCTATAGATCTGATCACAGGTGTAAAAATTGGCTCTGCTAGGAAAGTGTAAGTGAACAAATTCTGAAGTTATTGCAAAAAGATTCCGCTAAGCAGCTCGAATAGCAGGAACATCAGGAGGTGCCATGCTGTAATGCCAAAAGCCGATGGAGTGTCATTTACTCAGCCAATGTAACTTTCCAATGATGGAGCAACCATTAAAGTCTATAAGCAAAAGAGCAAATTATCGGTCTTCATAAGTAAACTTTTCCGAGAATGTATCGCACTATATGGCTGAATAACAAGTGCCCTAAGTCAAATTTTATACAAACGCCGCTATCTTCCGTTGTAAAAATTATAAATGTACGAAAGTACTGTCAAATATTAGTACATCTACATCTGAGTCATAAAATGCCAGGTGTTACCACCTGTGCAAGGTGTAAAGGTGCATACCACCAAAGGGTGTTTGGCAGGAGGTGCTTCCACACCAGGCATGCATGAATTATACGGCAGAACACCGAAATTACATTGAAACCAGCGTACCACACATGCAACGCACCCATTAAAATCTACTAACCAAGATACATTTTATCGTCAATCGTTCCAACATGCAAGGGATACAAAGACTACTACTACAGATTAAAATATCATGCATAAATAAGAAAATCAATATTTACATCATGCATAAATTGGAACGTAGAGAATATATAGAAAAAGATCTACTGTCTAGCAAGTGTCACTATTTGAACTATTCATGACGACGATCACAGCTGTTATGGTCCCGAATGGTACGCGGAAAAAATAAAATTTTATAACTATCGGTTCTACAATCTATCTCTCTAATTTTTCTGGCGCGATCTAATCTGCCGTAGTACGAGGGGTTTAATTGTAGGTATGTTTTTCACGTCGTCAGAGACATTTTTTTTCTGAAATTTAGTTAAGAGGTTAAGCCTATAATTTTATCTACGCTGCGATAGCGATTCCCATCCCAATTCTTCTAACAATCCAGACACACTACTAAACATATCGTAGCATCGTTTCACAAACCTTGCTCCTCTTCGCTGCACGCGATCTAATTCCGATATCAACCCCGCTTCCTAAGGATCCCATACACTGGCAGCACATTCCAGATGAGGCCTAACGGTTTAAAAATAACAACGTTAAACGATGGCTATCTCGACCACCACTTTTATTCTTCCATTTGCATGGGAAAGGTTACACATATAGGAAGAAAAATATCAAAAATATGTTTCTTCAATTTTCAATGACGTTACTGTCCTTCCGATTAAAGGAAAAATGATAGCAAAATAAAAATACATAAATTAAAGAAAAAGACGTGGAGGACCAGTTCAGCTCACTTCTAATGAATCAGTCAACAAAGAATTAAAATGGGCTTGCATTTGTGTGGAACATGCATTAAATGACAATAACATATATTGAATCTTAAAATAAAATATTTGCAACAAAAATCATTCTTGCTCTTGGCTTTAGGTTTTACAAATCTTGCTCCTCTTCGCTGCACGCGATCTAATTTCGATATCAACCCAGCTTCATAAGGATCCCATACACTGGCAGTACTATTCATTTTATACTATAGGACTTTAGGACCTATAATTAATATTGGATTTGAGGGCTAGTGGGGACAAAGCTTTTTAAGACGCGAGGTCGCGAACCACAGTCGGAAGTCGAGCTAGCGTCAAACGCCGCAGACATGGAATGGAAGCGATTTACAACGACGATGGCCTCAGCCTCGCGCTGCATTACTTTCTCGCTGACGTCCCGGGGCAGCGCGCGATCCCCTTGAGGGGAAGTTAGGGGTTAGGGTGCACCCTTCACCCCTTCGTCCTCCGCAGAGGGGTCGGATACCGTCACCCCACCCCCTCCCTTGAGGAAGGGAGGGTCGTGCACGGAAGGTGGGAGGTAGGGGGGAATCGATAGCAGGAGCCGCGGCGTCAGGGCCGTGCGGGCGAGGTGCCAAGTTCGGGGCCGGCCCTTATAGACGTAGGGCCTATCCAGAGTGGAACGAGGGTGATTCGACCGGTTAATGCGTGGATATAATAACCGTGAAACAGAATATTATATAGCATGACTATCAACGTTCGAGACGTGGCGTCGTTGAAAATCGACACGCTCCCATTTGCAATCTAAACCAATACGACTTACAATGGTTTCATTAAAATTAATTAATCAATTACCGTAGCGATATTTGTTAATCTTTATCCTTGGATTCCAATCATTGCATAAACAAATGATGTGGTACGAAGTCACTCGCACGGGTGCATATACACCAGGGTTGGAATTCGCTATGAAAAAATCATTTGACTTGAGGTGTGTTGTTGATACACTGACCGGCAATTTGGAGATCCGGGTTTGAATCCCGGTCAAGTCAAATGATTTTTTCATGGTGAATTTCAACCCTGGTGTTTATCCTTGGTATCCATTCCCAGTAACAATACATAAAATCCTCATTCATGGTACTAACATATTAAATGTCGTTCCCCTTCCTATCGGTTACATAAAATCCTCATTCATGGTACTGACATATTAAATGTCGTTCCCCTTCCTATTGGTTACTTTTTCCGAGGAAACGCAATGAATAAGGACTGCAAATGGAATATATAGCTTCATACCCGGAAAATGAACCGGTAGCCAACAAACGAAGACTTCCTCAACATCCTCCTTCAGTCTTCAGATCCGCTTCTATTTAACCTACGCAATCTGCCGAAGAAGAAAAGAAACCTCATCCCTCGAGAAGTATTGGGACACATCCGCACATAGAACCGATTATGGATTTCAAATTAAACGACGAAGAGGACAGGGAATAAATTGAGCTTTCAGTTATGCAGTGATCATTTGAAGATTTTTTTCTTTTTATGCAGTGTAATATTAGACACCGACTACTATGACTGTAAAAACATATAAGGCCAGCAAAAAACCATTAACTACCAATCACAAAACGTTCTCTTTTACATAGAAGTTTATTTGTTTATAAATTTCAGCAGGTAAAATTAAGAGTGGAAGTAAATAAATTTACGACAAATCTGTTCGCAATAAGCGGCACAGTGTTGTGCCACTGAGGAAATTGCGACAAACAGGTAGTCGACGTAATGTGTTAGCGTAATAAACTTCCCCACCAATTTCCCCTATCAATTACCCCGCGTGAGATTCACTTTAGCAAGAAAACGACTAATAGCCTATAAAACTCAGTTGTATTATGTCGCCTGGAAAATACCGCCACCGTATTAATTTTCATGAAACTAATAAAATCGTATTGGTTATGACTGAAAATTGGAGCGTGCCTATGTTCAACGACACCAAGTCATTAACACTAATAGTAATACAATGTAATATGCCGAATGACATGTATCACTACCTTGTATGGATACGTTCAAGAGATTAAGGCGTCATAACAGTATCACTTAAAAGTAAAATAACAATAGAACGCGTTTCAACTGTCAGAGTCAGCAGGGTCACAACCTGATAATCTGACTCATGAGAGTTTAATCACATGATGTTGTTATTAAACTTACACGTCATACTGTTAAATACGCCTTAATTTCTTAAACGTATCCATCAAAAAATGAAGTCAAGCAGTTTACCGCCGATTCTAAACGGCGAGATTTTACCAAGTCTCCTTCGTTTTTTCCCGTTATAAACAGCAATCGGCGAAAGTTTAGAAAACTGGCTACAAACGTGGCGACTCCGATATATCTAAATAACTCGAGACATTAAATTTGATCCATTTGTATTTAACAGATCCTATGCAGACTGTTAAGTACTCAACCGGGAATATTTCTCGCTGGCAATTCGTACTGAGTGTGGTCTCCCAAGGATCCGTCCATGGTTATTTGAGATTTTCCCTGTGTGCCCTGGATTTGCCGAAGAACGTTGTTTGGAACATGTATGTTCTACGCTTATAATATTCTAATATATCTACACTGCAAACTAAGTGAATGTGACACTGCTATAAGAGTATAACAGGGTAAAAACAGACTTTTTAAGGAAAAAAGTTTTAATTCTTTTCGAAAATCTAAAAAAAAAATCTTTTTCGCTGCAACCTGAATCTATGCAAATAAAAATAAAAAACTTAGACACCGTAAAACCCCACAAAACGCTACAGTTGAACCCTACTGGCCAACTGATGAAACTGAAAACGGATGTAGGAGAGAATGAAGACATGCCGAGAGATTCTGCAAGTGAATAATCTGCACGGCTATGAGTGGTGAAATCAATAAAATACATATTCATTGTAGTAAACAATATGGGGTTGAGCATAAATGTTTGCCACCTGTGTAACAAAATCATGTAATTCTATACTATACAAAACCGATAACCAAAAGAAAATTTGATCTATTTATTTTAATATATTATGGATTCCGCATGCTAGGATATATCTAATTTTATATTTAAACCTTAGAGCATACATACAAAAAATATCTCCACCACTACCCCACAATGAATGCGCAAATTTTATCATTGTTTTCATCAATACTTACGGCCACCGCCATAAGGTCCCTACTGAAGCATATCAATTAGAACTTAGCCTTTAATATTTTACATAACTATACCAAAGTTTTAGCATAGCGCCCGTTGGTTTTTGTCTTAAGTTGCATACAGGACCAGATGGTAGCTAAAAGTCATAACTACTTACTTTTTAGGGCATTTTATTAAGCCGTAAAACATTTATTTAACAACTCTGTTGTTACTATATACTTTTTTTCTATCTGCTGTGCCCTTAATCCGTTTTCTGAGACAGTTAGTGTATTTTTCTTCACTTTTAATATAGGCCAAATATAATTTAAACAAATGAGAGATAAATTAATATTTTAACATAAAAATGCATCATATTCTACAAAATACCTATCGTGCGAACCCCTCGAGTGTGTCTGATTCCACTCTAGGCATGCAGCTCTCATTCATTCATTGTTTGTTCAATCCTAAGATTGGTTGACAGCAGCCCTCAATCCTTCCCTATCAAATGATAATTCCCTCACCTTCTTTAATCTCTTTTTATGTACTTTCTTCTTTAGTTGGTCCATGACCTTAATCCTGGGTCTTCCTCTGGGAACTTTGCCCTCTGTTTTGCCTTCAATTATATTCTTCACTGAGATTTGGTCTCAGTGTGTCCTATCCATCTGGTTCTTCTTTTCTGTATGGTCTTCCGTATGGTCCATTTCTCTTGTACTCATCTGGTAGAGTAATCATTTCCTTTTTTCTCCTTCCATTGTATCTTCATCATCCTTCTCCACCTCCAGGTGTCGAAGGCTTCTAATCTTTCACGGTAAGCTTATCCAATGGTCCATGATCAATTCAGAGCTACGCTCCACACGAATATTTTCATATAATTTCTCCTGGCTTATAGACATAACTTCTTTGTAAACAGCCTTTTTCCCATGTACCATCTTGACCTTCTTAGCTAAGGCTATTTTATGCTTGGTGTCCGTTGTACTTCTTTCGTCCCACGTGATAGTACTTCCGTGATAGGTGTAGGAGTCCACTTGCTCTAGCTTTCTCTCTCCTCTCAGGGTGACTACTGCATTCAACTTCTCCCTTCCACATACTAGGATTTTAGTCTCCATCTTACTTATTTATATGTTGAATTCATGGAGAACTGGGTGTAATACGTTTTGTGACCATCGATAATCATCGCAATATCCTGCTGTGACTGAGATATCATTTGCGAAGCGGAGCATGTTAATTTCTTCTCCGGTTTATCATTATTCAGCTCAGTCCAATTTCTTGTGCTTCGCTTATGGCCTCTTCCAAGTACTTGTTGAACAGTGCTGGTGAGAGGTTGCATCCTTGTCTTACTCTTTTCTTAATTTTAGCTTTTATCTGACCCCCGTCACTTATTCGCATTGTGACGAGTAGCTAGTGACTTCCTGTATTTATGGTAGATTATTCTTCTTTCGTCGTAATCTATTCCGAGTTTTTCCGACAGTCTGAATATATTGTTCCACTCAGCATTATCCAAGGCTTTTTCCAGATCCACAAATGCGACATATAATGGCTTGTTCACATGTATTGTTTCCTCCACGATTACTCTTGGACATAGTATGCCTCCCTTGTATCTCTGTTCTTCCTAAATCCAAACTGGTTTTCCGAGTGGTTTTCTCTGCTTTTTTTCATTCATTGGTTTAATATTCATTCATATGTGTATTTTTGATGCATGTTGACACTGGACTGGACCCAAGGTTTGGTGCTCTTCACATCTCTCAGTCCCTGTCTTCTTCGGAATCGCAATCATTACGCTCCATTGAAAATCCTCTGTAAGTGTTCCGCTTTGGTAACTATTTTTTTATTATCTCGTACAGGTTTTGCTTTGATTTGCTACCGAACGCTTTGAACATTTCTTCATTTATGTCGTCTGCTCCAGGTGCTTTGTTCTTCTTGAGGTCTTCCACCGTTATTTTTATACCTTCTACTTCTCTATCAAATACACTTCTCATTATGAATGGGCCCTAATATTCCTCGTAAACCTCACTTTCGTTATTCGCTCGTTTTTCTACCATCGGCGTCGGCTCCTCGTAATCTGACAAGGAATTAAATCATTCAAGAGCTAAATTCTGCCGGATATATTTCATGCAGAGTAAGTAGCTAATAATGATCTCAAGACATTTTGAAGAAGAGTGTCACTATCTTTACCTAGTGATGGTGAAAGTATCAATGAACTCATCTAATGCACCTCTTATGGTCCTTTATTGTACGTGAGAAAAATTTTATTATAAATCTATTGGTCCTTATGTCTATTTCCGAAATCATATGCCTGTGATTGCTTCTACCATAATAGTTTGGCAATAAAAATAGCAAAATGTTGTTAGTTGTTAGTTGTAGGTTAGGAAATAAAATGGTCTAAAACCAACTTTCGTAAAAGATTAAAAGTATTATTTTTTCCTTCTATCGGAGAGAGGTTACCACTCTCATTCTTTCAACAATTAAGTAACGCTACAAAGTTTATCGTTACCATTTTTAACAAATCTGGCACTCCTTTTCGACTTTTGATTTCCACTGCACATGTCCAAGATGGGTCCATCAGACGAGACGATGTTGATGGTTCAAATGGAAGAGGAGTTGTAATTTTCGGTGAAATACTGGGTATTTCATACTTTTCTACGACAACTGCAAGACTTATAACCATTTGGTATGAAAACTGTTATAAAGATTGCAAAATATTAATCTTTTGTTTATTTTTTTTGTTAAATGTTTCCACCTCGCTCAGATTTTAAAATTGGAGATCTAAAATGGATTCAATGATGCAAAAATCAGTGACCAGAAATCTGTGGTCAAAATTTTGTTGCAAAGAGGTTTTAGTGCCCGCTAAAAGGTGTTACCTTTATCATTTGGTTTTAAAACTACACAAATTTCCGCTCGAAGAAAGAGGGATGGATTAATGGGGTATTAGCTTTTACCGGAAAATAGTTTCATCACACTCCCGATATTCTGAAGAAATTTCTCTAGTTCTTGTCTCAAAAACCATTTGACTCGTTTCAGTCTTAATTAATCATTCTCAATCTGGCTTAGATTATAATTAATCGGATTTATGTTCGCGTCAAGCTCTCCAACATTTCTAACTTGCAAATGTCTTCTTGTTGGAGACTCATTCTTGACCGTTCTATGGGAGGAGGAGGACAGACACCTAAATTTGTCTGATTCTCCTCATCTGTATCAGACACAAGATGATTTGCATCCGCTTCCAGTTCCTGATCTACGTCATCGAAGGAAAACGCAAATTTTCTCTGATGACTTTCTATCTCATCTCCCAGGTCGCTACTGTGGTAACGTAACGCCCTTACGATACCTCTGTCAGTCTTAACTTTCTTAGCTTAACCTGATGTCAATAAACTTGCTTATTCCGTCGATCATGACCAAGTTATGCAGGGCATGTCCCAATCAAAGCATGTGATTTGGAAGCGAAGACAATCGCGTTGCTTTTTCACATTCGCCCCGACATCAGTCTCCGCCCTAATGTTCTTGCCTCTCAATCTCAACTTTTCCTTCACATTTCAATTGCACCCATAATACATTCTGCGGTGTGGCGTTCACTAAATATTTGTGTCTGGAGAGTGAACGACTGCAGTGACAATGGAATTCCTCAGACTGAAATTTTTTAGCATTTTTCTATTTACTGCAGTACTACTGAATTGTTTTATATAATTATTTTTTTAAACATATTAACCAGCTAGATGATGGTATGTGAAAGTCATGTATCCTCGACGACGAAAGTTTTCTGTACACATCTCGAATGTCATAGGGCCATATGATCATCCGTTTTCAAATGCACCCTTTATCAGACAAGCCATACTGTCGTAAACATCACTTAAAGCTTCTCGGAAAATCGTCGTGATCGATGGTAATTCCTCATCTGGCGGCAGTGCCTTGTATTTCAAGGGGAGAAATGTGGAAAAGATGAGCAGATAAGAGGATATTCCAGATGAGGGAGTGAATTTCTCATCTTATGATTAATTGTTCAAACAATTTCCAAATATTCTATGGACTTCGATTTATAAAAGCCATAGCATGTCAAAAATGCAGAAAATCCAGATTTTATACATTTATGATAAACTTAAAAATCTAAAATAATTGTTTTAAACGAAAACGAAGGATGCATGAGAAATCAATTCACTACATTGAGGATATTTTCATTCTGTGGCCCCACGTCATTAATTCTCTCAATTCTTTCATCTCCTCCCTCAACTCCTTTTCTGTCTCTTTTACCTCTAATATCTCTGCTTCTAACATCACCTTTCTGGATGTCGACATCTCCCCATACAATTTTGAAGTCAATACTTCCGTTTCATCTCAAGTCCACCGACAATCAGCAATATCTCCATTTCCACAGCTGCCATCCCTCGCACACTAAATGCTCTCTCCCCTACTCTCGCTCTCTATCCGAGGCCATCGCATCTGATACAACTCCGACTCCTTTGACCTTTTCCTCTCGAATTTCCACCAATCTCTCCTTCACAGAGGCTATCCTGAACGCCTCTTTCGGAATAAAGGCCCTAAAACAACCCTTTTTCTCCGAACCGCTCCCTCAAAATAAGAGTCCTCGTGTCCAAATCCCTTCATTACCATCTATTTCCCTGGACGTCACTCCCTCCACCGAATCACTAAAAATCTCTACCCTACCCACAGTTCTCTTGAAATCAAACAGCGGATATCCCAAGTGACGCAAATTTGCTCTTTCTTTTCTTCTGTGAATTTGGCCTTCTCATTCTTTCATATATTCGAATGTCACAAGTGATCAGGTTCCGATTCATCCTTTTCAGAGAAATCAAGCATATGAGCCTCGCAATACTTCCCCAATGAAAGAATTTTTTTTTTCGAGGTTCATGATCTTCCACCCTCAGCTTTGACCAGATTTTCCACATGTACCTTCCCACACCTCAGAGGCAATTTCTGCATGGCCAAACCATTTTACTCTTAACTCCTAAGAACTTTAACAATTGGCATTCAAAACACGTCTTACATAGTTTATGGACCCTACCTCCGTTTTGTATCCCCGTTCGTTCGTTCCTTCCCACGGAGGAAGTCATAGAGGGGGTCGCGATCACTTTTCAGCCCGTTAAACTTAATTCGAAATAGGCTGTGAGCAGAGAGAAACATCGGTGAGTGAACACAGTGTCATTGACGGAGGGATGCGAGGAAGAAAGTCTCTGGGATTTATAACCGGTCGTCTGATTCCATGACCGACGAATTCAGTCAGTAGAGTCTACTTCTACGCTGGGTTTTCCTTAAAAATTATTTATTAAGAAATTTCTTAGTCTTTTATTTTATAGACGCACGATCAGGCATGCTTTTATTTATTTTTATAGAGGAAGAGTGGGTAATTTGTTTTAACTATAAATTACCTAATAAGGTTACTGTTTGATATCAGATATTAATTCTGAGTTCTTAATCGTACATTTGAGAGATAGATACGAAAAGTTTTCTCATAATAGCATCTTATTTCATTACTCTCAACGTTTGTGAATACGTTAAGCTGTTTAATTTTATTTCTGTCGAGAATGAGGCAACCCAAGACATCTCTCTCGCTTCATAGTATCAAATAATTTGTAAGCATTACTAGATCATTGCTTATAAATGAAGACTTTTCAGTCCTCAAAAAGCAATAGCGTTGCACAAGTGTGGAAAATAACATTGCTCTGATGCTTAATGAGATAATTTAACCATTCAGCTATCTCATGAAGTTGGAATATTTGAATTTAGTGTTCATCATGCAATTACATGTAACAATGCTGTGCAATATAGTAGAAAATTTTAATCTGTAATCATGTAGCTTGTAACTTTCTTTAAAAAGCTTTGTGTATTAATTTGAGTTGTGCAGCTGAACACAAGTATAAAATTGTGTATATTGGGTCTTTATTTAATGGATATTTAGAGGTATGTGCCTCTCAAGTGTTTACAAAAGATCATACATATGATTTCGATCATAGAATGTGGTATACATGGGAGCATTTTCAATTAGCCAAATTTGGCCGATGTCTCCGATGACTGACTCCGGCGGCTAACATCGGCCGGTATTAAGCTCTTGCTGGCAGTCTGGCGCCAATATTGTCTGCCAGTAATGAAACACTAAAATTTTAGCACATCTTCCACAGGTTTAATTTTTAAGGTACGGGCTTAAGGTTTCAGCAGTCAAGCCATTATCAGGTACTAAGATTTTCCGTCAAGGAAGCGGTATATATACACAACTACTAGGAGGGGGAGAGAGGTGTTGGGCGAGGAGAGAAAGGTATTGGGTGGGAGGAGGTGGGAAGTAAATGGTGAGGCACTAATAGCGAGTCAATGCACGGTTTAGGAAATGGAATGGCGAGGAGTGGGGAGTGACATATGAACAGCTGTTCATTCATGAGGGACTCCTCCCCTTGCTGAACAATTTCAAATTGCTCTAAGGCGTCCATTCTCCAGCCTTTCCTCTCCACATGGAGTATCTCCGGCTCAAACAGGCAGTGGTGTGCTGTGGCTTGACAGCTGAAACTCGTTGTACCATAAAAAATAAACCTGTGGAAGAAGTGCACCCTGTGGCACCATCGATGGCCCCATCATTCATCATCCGTTATGTGATACTTCGGATTACGTTCGGATGAAGGTAACCTTTCACTCTCTGAGCAGTTTGCATAAAGCGTGAAGTTGCGATGTCTCGGGTGGAAGAATGGCGCGAGCATATTTCTTGAAGAAACATATGTCACCTCACATTTTAGTTAATTTTTTGAGTGAAAGGTATTCAAAGTTAGAGCTAAACTGAGATATTAAAATAAGAGTCTTTAAGTAATAGTAAAATTGAAAATACAATAGTAATACCAAGGTAAAAAAACCAAATGAAATACATTGCTACGTGTGCAAAACAGAATGTTTTCAGTGCCTCTCCTCTGCCATATTTCTTTATTTATCAGCGATAGATTAATCAGTATTCGCAAAATTTTCCATGTCATGTTGGATTAGATTGGATATTTGGGAAGGCGATCGACAGCCAAGGTCATTTGCGCCATAGGGGATAGGTGAGGGAGGAATGGCGGATAGAAACCTGGCGTCGGAATTGGCCTGTTCTTAACGAAAGGCCTCAAGGGGAACACGGATTAACGCCTTATCCAACAGACGGAGTGCTATACTTGAAGTGCCCTCCACAATACACTCAAATAGGGATCGGGTTCCCTCTGAAAAACATCCGCCTATGCAGGGATTTGAACCCTGGCCTCCCGTGTGGTGGGCGAGTACTCAGGGCACCACCACACCAACCCGATCCCTGTGCCATGTTGGAAAAATGGCTGATGCGGAAAAAGGAAAAGATGGGATATTATTTTGTCATCATTGCACTCGCCTACAAATACGTTAATTCATGCAATAACTGTATTAAAAGAAAAACGACAATGCAAGCCATCTATTTTAATAGACTTCTTGTCGTAGAAATATCCCAGAACAGATGCAAACATCTTGTGTCACAATTCAACCTCGGACTGGTCACGGAAAAGCAAAGAGTGGATCCTTGACAATAAGTGGAATGGATCATTCCCTTTGATTCCCTTCAGAATCGTTTGAGGGTTGCATTCGCGGAGGAAGCATGGACAACGCATTCACTACCTTCGCTCACATGAGGAGAGGAGCGCGAAGAGCTTTTTGAGGTGGTGGGGTGTCCGACACTTCATGGAGCGAAGAAAGTGGCGCCGTAGGAGTACATGAAGATCTCTCTCCGGCGAAGCTCTCCTCTCTAAGCGAGTCGACGATCCTTAAGCGCGCTCCACTGAAAGCAAAATATTGAGTTTTAAAGACTCGGGAGGAATGCCGTCTCCATCTTTGATAACCTTCTTCCCATGCTCCTTCTAGTCTAGGTCAGATTTCGGAAAAACGTTCAGCAAGAAGCATTTCATGTAAAAAGCCAGTAAAAGGTGATTTTCCGATGTTTTTGATCCACTGAGTCCGAGAATGCCTGTTACCAGTTCGAAATCTTAACCGGAAGTGAAATATCCAAGATGGCGTCCAAGGTGGCGGCGTGGGTAAAAACTCGCAGTTTTCTCTTAAACATAGGCGTAACGTGACGATATTAACGGCTAATCCTATGTTTAAGGCAGCGATAAATATAAATTTGTTGTTCAAAATGGTTTAAGGCAGTGAGAAATTTGAATTTGTAGTCCAAAATGACGTTTAAACCGAGGTTTTTGTGTTATCATGAAATTTAACGGAACGCAAGAAGTGTCCGCAGTCCAAAGTTGATATTTTATGGCAAACGACGTATTAAATTAAAATAGAGTCTAAAACAAATATTGTAGCACGTTTTATAAGCTTTAATTTAAGCCTATTTTGAACCTGATACAATAAACGGTTAGCGAGCTACGCCATGTAGAAATGGGGCGCGGTATCAGTGGTAGAGTTATCACTATTCGCAAAATTTTCCGTGTCATGTTGAAAAAATGGCTGATGCAGAAAAAGGAAAGAAATGGGACATTATTTTTTCATCGTTGCACTCGCCTACAAATACGTAGATTCATGCAATAAATTTATTTTAAGTAAAAAGACAATGCAACTAATCCATTTTAATGGACTTCTTCAAGAAGAATAACCCCCGGCGCGCTCTACTGAAATCAAAATATTGAGCTTTAAAGACTCGGGAGGAATGCCGTTCGCCTCTTTGATAACCTTCTTCTCATGCTCCTCCTTCCCTGCCCCCTTTACTCCTTCGACCGTACCCCACCTTCTTATTCTCCACTCCTATGTGAATAGGGCGCGCAAGGGGACTCGTTGATAGGAAGGAGCGGGAGAGGCTCCTCCTTATCTTAATCCCTTCATCTCTTCCACACCCCTCGTGCGTCGCCGCTTCTCCTGCTGCTCTTCGTCTCTTCCAAGTTGCGTGACGTGTTTCCCCAGAGCGTGCTTAGTGCCTCGTCCTTCCGCACTGGGTTCATGATGTCGCTGACAGCCTGAGGTGAGGCAGGGCCTTTCTACTTATATGCTGCCGTTGGGGGTGTGAGGGCGCGCTTGGAGGGTGTGGGGAGGAGGGGCAAGGGGTCAGGGTGCACGTTAAAAACAAATGCATCTGCATCTACATACTACCGCGCGAGCCACCGCTTGGGCATGTGGCAGGGGGTGTTAGGTCACCAGCCGTGTAAAGATGTAAAAGTTTTGAAAGTGAAATGGTGACATATCCTATGAGAGTGTATTTAGAGGAGCTCAGTTTCTATCGTGGTCGCTTATTGTTCGTGGAAAGAACGAGTTCTTGTACCTATCTGCTCGGCAGTGTTTCTCTCCTATTTTACCGCATCTGTCAGACCTAGAGATGTAGTGAGGAGTCATAATAATATTCTGTATGTCGCTCTGCAAAATATTAGTTCTGAATTTATCAAGCAGCCTAAGCCTAGCGTGTTGTGGATGATGCTAGCCTAAGCGTCGTGCCCAACGGTCTTTTGCCGGGGGATGGAGGCAGGAGGCAGACGGCGGATTGGGTGTTGAAAGAACGATGTGTCCTTTCGGGATTCCCGAAACCGCGGAAAATTACATAAGGTCCAGTGCATTCCCGTTGAATGGCATTTGTGAGGTTTTTTCGGGATTTAGTCGAGTTAACCAGTTGCCTAACACCATAGGACACCTCACGAAAACAGTCGTTCGCCATGATAAATTGTGTTCATTTTCCATCGTGTACTTACAAGTTGTCTTTCGACCGCACATATTCTGTGACCTGCTTGATGGTTTGCTTAAAATAATCCACTTAGCATCATTTAACACCTGAAGATGTAACTTGACCTAACCCGAGAATATGTTGTAGACCATGTACTACAATATGATGTACGAAAAATAACTTGCATGAGCCGTGGTACAAGTGGACAAGTTCCGGGAGGTGAACGCTTCCGTGTTCAATTTGTTGGCAGAAGTTCCAGAAGGAATCCGTGTCTTTGAAGCGGGCCGTAAGGTTTTTTAGCTACCGTCCACCCAGGGCAGTGGCATTAGAAAAGCAAGCCACAAGGTCGTATTTAGAGATTTGATTTACATGCATCTCTAATCATCTCGAAATGTTTTGATGAATTGGTGAAGTCTCATGTGAAATTTTCACTAACAAAACATTTGTTAGAGCCGCGTAAAGGCATTTTTTATTTATTTCCATATTTATTTTTGTTTTAAAGGATATACATACCTACCTTTTCTTTTCCTTGTTCGGCATTCATTAGAAGTTTAACTATTTCGCTGCGGTCAAACTGCAGAGACTTTCCAGCCCCTGCGCAGCGAAAACGTGAACGGTTACCCACTTCGGCACTGAAAGTTTTTCTCTCGATTGGGACCTCTTATCCCGGTACGTCTTGACCTAGTTTTATGAAACAAACATCAAAATATTGCTTGTTTTAATCATTGCCAACAATGTATGAACAAAACCTTTTCCACCATTATTAAACATTTGCTATCTGGGTGCGAAAGAAAGTAGTGCTAATTTTTTGACCCCAGAAGTAATGCTCAACTTTCGGAGATTCGCCGTACTCTGGCATCTGAGAATAACACTTGCAAAAGTTCGGCCTTTTCGACAGATGTCGCTTTATTTGACTCTTCGCTGGTACATATACTCTAATGAGAGATATCGGAGTAGACTGAGTAGATGTATTCGGCAGACAATAACATCGTCTTGCCCGGAAGCAGAGAAGACATCCACCTCCTGCAACGGATAAAGATTTTTCCAATTTTCCTTTCTGTATCATCCTTCGCCCAATATATGTTGTCATTTTGATATTTTCATTTTACGCCAGTTCCATTCCCAGTGTAATTTCTTCGATTGATGTTCAAGTATGCAGTGATTGAACACATTTGCTTTAAATGAAGTGAAAATACTAAGAAAGTATTCTTTATTAATTGTGTTAATAAATTTGCGTGGTGATTCTTAACCCATCTCCGCCAACCGTAGCCACATGGCTACACCTAGACGCGCAGATTGGATGACGCTCTGTAGGAGCAACCGCGAACTTAACCGCAACTTGTCAACTTGTCAACAATTCGTTATTCAAGGTCACGACCAACGAAGTATTTTGAACAAATACTTTAGGTGACCATATAAGTTAAATACAAAAAATTCACCAAAATCGCAAACAAAAGTTTTTCTTGGCGGAAATGGGTTAAGTTGGTAATATGTCAGAAATATTTACTTCTGAGTTGTCTCTATAGGTTTCTCGAGTCACCAATGACGACGAAAAACAAGTGTGCAATGTCTCTTAGCTCCAAAATAACACCAGAAGTATTACACTGCATTAATCAAATTTTGAATTAGAGAACTATAATCGATCGACACCCCGCTAATCGCTGCCATAGCGTTCAAATAAAATAAAAGTGCCAACTCTCAATCTTTTCAAACAACAGAAAAGATTTTATTGAAATTTCTTCGCCGGTAGATTCCCAGTCAACTGGGTTCTACTCACCAGTCGTCCATTCTAAATATGCAACAGACGATACTCTAATTAAATACTTGCATTCCTTTAAAGCAAAATAAGCCACATAGGTAATTGGGTGAATTGACGCCCACGTTTCAGTTACTTACTCCAGGGGCCACTCAAATCCAAGCTGATTTTTGGCCTCGCCTGCAAGTTGCCTCCAGACTTTTTTGTTTTCCGTCATCTCAATGTCACCACCCAGTTTTCTCACATCATTGGCTACATGGTCATCCCATCTTATTCTTGGCCTTCCTGGTGGGCGTCTTCCTTCCTTCTGGGTGTCCCCTCCACACTCTTCGTATGGCTGTATCCTATTCTCTTCTAACATGACCAAGTCATCTTACTCTTCTGCTTCTAACCACGGCCACAATATTAGGTCTTCTGTGTAAATCTCTGAGTTCTCCGTTTTTCTTTATTATCCATGTTCCTGCTTCAAGAGTTTATATTCTTCTTATATCTTGTTTCCAAAAGTTATCAACTTTTTCTGTGTGTACTTTGTCAGTGTCCAAACTTCTGACCCATACAAGAGAACAGGTTGGATAATCGCTTGGTATATCCTAAATATTGTATTTATTGACAGAAACCTGCTCTTCAACAACTTTGAAAAGCTCCAGTAACACCTATTGGCAGCATTAATCTTACTTGTACTTCCTGGTCCATCTTATTTTGACTGATGATAGTAACCCCCAGATACTAGAATTCTTCAGTTACTGCAAATTTCTGCCCACTGAAATAGCGTTTCAATTACTGCCCACTGAAATAACCTTCTTTCTCCATTGATTGTATAATTGTCATGGTTCGGCAAAAATTGACAATCTCCCCTCGTTAAGAACGGAATATAATCGTCCCTAAAATGCTCCTGAATTCGAATCGAGAGGTAGAAGAAATGGGTCGTGAACCGTTCAACGCATTGGTCCGACAAGCAATACGTTCGTCGTTCCGATCTCCCCAGCTGGGGTTTCATTCGCAGAAGTTCGTTCGTAAATCAGGAGAGGAAAAAAATGACTTAAAAATAAATGTTAATAGTTGTAGATGTTTTTGAAATTTTATGTGTCTTGGACAGCTACGTTACGTTGGTTAAGTTTAAGGTGTTACCGGTGGCTGAGATGGCTTAATTTCTCTGGCTGAATTCTCTCTTTAATCACAAGAAACTACTTTTTCCCTCTTCCATCATCTTCCTTCCTCGCTCCCCGGACATATTACTCGCGTCAAGCAGCCTTCTTCACGTTCCCCCTTTGGCATCTCATCTCTGGGTCCCAAAGTCAGGCGTCCATGCGTCAAGCGATTTCGAGTGGGCAGGGCACTAAGGATTTCCCAGTTATCTTCGGGAGCTGCGAACCAGGCTTTCAAGTCACAGATAGCATGCACTTTTTATTTACGAAGAAAATTCCATTTATCAACATTTTTCTGTGCATTCTGAAGGAATATGCGACCCCTCATTTCTTTTATCAACGTTTATCTGCCGCTGAGAGGTATCGATGAGCAACCATAATTGCTTGATAAATGTCCATATACAATCTACTGATACCAATTGACTGGGATAACGCTTGAGACTTTTCACTTAATCTGAAACGTAACTTTAAATGTTGAAATACGCAGAAGCAACCTCTACACCATTACGTTTCTGGAAGGAAGGTTACGGGTCGTTCCGTTTTCTTTCCGTGTCACAGACTTCGGTCCGATGACTACTCCTGCTCGCTAGTGGCCTGGTGCCTCATTCCTATGTCAACCCGTCGCATCCTACGTAAAAGGGCTTAAAACCAACACTTATTTCCACCACTTCAGAGTTATTAGCGTAAATCAGAGCTGCCTTCGTTAAGAGATGCCACGAACGAGGGAAAACTAAGCTGATAATTTTACTCCAGGTTTAGATTCTCTATTCCTATAGACGTTCAATATTTCAGGGAATAGCTGAACAGCGAAAGAACAAACTTTTTAGTTTTATTAAATTAAAATAATATTTAATTGAGTTTTTAATATAATTTTATTAATAATAAAATTTATAGACTTAACTATATTTGAATAAAACTTCAATAATATCATAAAACAGTACAACGTTTTTAACCTTTTCGATTCTTTTCGTTTTAATTAATCATCGTGCACCCGATTGATTATCCTTTTGCTTGACGTCAGCGCAAAACACTCAAAGTTGACGACGTGGGAAACTTCCCATGTCCAGCATATGACTGGCTGACTCGGCCTTGGCGGACGCTCATCCGATACGTACCTTGTAATGATAATAATAATAACTAGCTGACCGTACGAATATTTCGCACAGCATGCAGCTTCTTCCTGTTTCTTCCTTCTTCCTTCCTGTTCTTCTACCTGTGGAATATTTCGCACAGCATGCAGCTTCTTCCTGTTTCTTCCTTCTTCCTTCCTGTTCTTCTACCTGTGGAATATTTCGCACAGCATGCAGCTTCTTCCTGTTTCTTCCTTCTTCCTTCCTGTTCTTCTACCTGTGGAATATTTCGCACAGCATGCAGCTTCTTCCTGTTTCTTCCTTCTTTCTTCCTGTTCTTCTACTTGTGGAATATTTCGCACAGCATGCAGCTTCTTCCTGTTTCTTCCTTCTTTCTTCCTGTTCTTCCACCTGTGGAATATTTCGCACAGTATGCAGCTTCTTCCTGTTTCTCCCTTCTTTCTTCCTGTTCTTCTACCTGTGGAATATTTCGCACAGCATGCAGCTTCTTCCTGTTTCTTCCTTATTTCTTCCTGTTCTTCTACCTGTTTCTTCCCATGGACAATTATTTGTTATTTATGTTTGTGTTAAAGATACATAACGTAAACGTAAATGGTAAACGGTCACACTGATTGCATGTAGAATGTAAACAATCTAACTAAACGATTTGTTAATAGATGGCGCCTCCTACCGTCTTTCGAGCACGTAACCATAGCCAACATTTTAGTTGATTATATTATCAACAGTTAATTTTTGTTAATTTGTCTATACTGTTAATTTTTCATCATTTTTAAAAACTTTTTTAACAAAAGCTTTAATTTAAAACAACTTCATTATCTTTCGTCAATATCGGGGAACAAGCTTTAAAACGATGTTTGAATCATTAATTTTGATGAACAATTATGGGAGTTATGGCGTTGCGACAAAAAAACGCTTTTGAGAAATAATATATATGATAATAAGGCGTCTTAATTGGGGCGAGATTGAGAGTAAAGCAGTCCCTTCTTCCATCTAACCCTTCGTCACATAAATTCATGGAATAAGTGTAAATAAAGATATATGCATTTGTGGAGAAAACGTGAGGAAGCAAGGAAGAGAATATCCTCGACGAAAAAAACCCACTACATGAAAACACCCACACATATATAGGGGAGTGTGAAAAACCTGCGAAAACCTACCGACAGATTAAGCTAATGTAACACAAACAAAACATAACAAAAAAATCCATGAAAAGATATTTGAAGAAGTCAGAGAAGTTGGAATTGTAAAAAAAGATGGAATGGCGAGGGCATTGGACAAAAATTGTGGAAACAAAAGACGGAGAAAGAAATAGCAGCCAATATTATAATTTAGAAGAGTAGATCACATAAGATTTTATTAGTTCAATCGAGGAAGAAGTGAAGTCGAAAGACATTTATTTCGAATTAAGTAGGAACAAAACTGAGGGGAAACTGAAAGTTTGAAGTTATCGCCAAGCAATGTAATACTGAATGGTGAATACAATTAAGGATAAGAAAGGGAAAGTGATTTTTCTATACTAAGAGGTACTGGTGACTTATGAATAGATAAACTCCTAAGTCTGACACAAAGACGATCGGTCAGCGAACCCATGCATAGAAAACGTTGGCGTCGAGATCGAAAAATGGTCTCGGTTTATAAATACCAGTTGTTGAGAGGGAAAAAGCAATATGAGAAGGAAATTCTAGGAAAGCTATTGCGGATAGTAAAATATCCGATTGGAGTTCCTGGAAAAAGGGGGTATAGTGCAAGATGACTGCCAAGTACTGCGGGGAATACGATGGTTTTCCGAACTTGCTCTTTGGATATATTTGGCTAAACACTTAACAGAATGGTTAGTTGATAATGCCCTTTTCTAAAAAAGAACAAAACATAAAAGGGCGAATGATATTGAACGATCACCTTTTCTTTGCATACGGCCAAGGTATAATTCTTTTCATTACTCTCAACTCTCCTCAACTACAATCACTACAGTTCCTAAATTACATGATTTTGTGGTGATGAGTGATGTTACTTCATTTTTAAATATAATTTGGCATGCTTAACATAAACGTATTCATCTGGCAAAGCACACAAACGCGGTGTCTAGCGCATTTTTTAAATGATTAATGCTTCCACAGTCGTTGTTTGTGAGTCAGATATTTAGGAAGGGAGTCAACATGAGTGGTGTAAAATTGTAGTGGCTGCGTGGAAAAAACATTTACATTTTTAAGTTCATTGTTTGAACTGATTCTTTAAATGTAAACAAAAATGAGGCCTCGGAGAATACAATGAGAAATCAGTTTACCGATGACCCGGTAGCCGGTGGATCCGCGATTGCCATATAGGCGGCGCGCACAAGAACCACCTTTTTTGAGACACTTGTGGTTGCGTTCTCACCGAGTGCAATCACTCCTAATTGTACGAGGTAGTCAATAGAATAGCCAAACATTTTTCCGCTGGTGCCCTGAGAGACACCTCGAACCATTTCGATCGAGTGTTAAGGTCCTTAAAGCGAGCATCCCACACGGGTGTGCGTTAGGTATCCGTTCACCTAATCCTCCTCCGAGAGCTCTCGAGTCTAATTTCATATTAGTCCAACGTTTAAACGGACGAATGTCGTCCCGAAGCGACTGGGCCTTGGTAGACTCCGGAAGCGGTCCTTCTTGGGGGGGGGGAGGAAGGAGGCGGTGTAGGCCGGAGGGCGTGGCAGGGGTGGCCGTTGGGGGTGGGAAGGGGTGGTAGTGGAGGCGGCGGCAGGGAGCTTATCTGGCCACAGAGGGTGACGCTCTGATACAGAGAACTTCTCGTTTCGCTCATTAGATGGCGGTCGAGTGGATACGGTGGCGGCGGAGGAAGCCGGGAGTGGAGGCAGACTCGAGTCTCCCCCCTCCCCCCCCTGACCCCCCCGGTTGGGGGGGGGGGAGGGTCGAGATCGGATGAGGGAAAGGGGGAGGAAGAGGCTCGGCGCGTTTTTCTCCCTTGCGAGTTCATTAGAAGCCATTCGCCTCCTATCGCCTCACACCCCCCTCCAGCTCCAACACGACCCTCCCCGCCTCTCTCCGCTCATAGCCAGCCTCTCCTCCGTCCTCGGCTCGTTTATCACCTCCCGTCCGTTTACAAGATTCCTCCCTCTTTTCCCCAATTCCGACCCTTCTGGACCAACCGACCCACAACCCCCTCTTCCAAAATCCCACCTCGCCGTGATTCTCAATTTATCACGACCCTCCGCTTCCCTTGCGTGTTTACTTGTGCCATGGTGTGGCGGTGTACCAGCCCCGTGTTTTTTTCCTGAGCACCGTCCACTTTCGACCCCCTTCACCCTCTTCACACGGCGCCGAGTGCGATCCCGCCCACGCATTTCTCCATCTTACTCCTCCCCCATGCAGCCTCCCACCTCCCTCCCTCACCCATGCGCACTCCCCCTCTCTTATGCGGTCGTTCTGTTTTTGCATTTACCGAGCGCAAGAGATTGGCAGATGAAGTTGAAAGTATTTTTGAACTTAAATCTTCGATTTAAGGTAGTTTGAGCAAATTATCATTTTACGTAGAAATCAATGAATTTGGTCTCATTTTTAAGAAATTCATCTCACCTATTCAATGACACCAAAAATTCTACCCCTTACCACATTACTTTGGGAGATATTTGCCAAAAAATATCAGCCCTTTAAAAATGGGAAATGGTACGTGCATGCACTCCGGAGAGACATTATGAACAAAATGAGGCATTTTTAACACGAATATTTCATAAAAAACTAACATTTTGTAGTTTGATTGTTTTTTCAACTATATATGAAAATTAATAACAATGTCACCGCAGTAGGTTCTTGGATATCACAAACAACCTTCCGTTTTGAGGTTGCTTCAAACGCACCGTGCGACAAAAATATGTCAAGTTGAAGAATTATTTAGATATTTTCATTAAATTACTTTCAATTTATGTCATATAAAACTATATGATAGCACAAATAATTATGCAATATTTAATTCATGTGTCCTACAGCTGGTGAAATTTAAACGTATAGTTCGAATATGGTCTCTATTATGACTAGGGAACTATCTTGCTCGGAGTACGGTAAATATACTCGTGATAGCATATCACTTCGCCTGCAAAAAAAGATTTTAGGAATGGATGATATCGCTTGCCGTCGCAAATCATGATTATTATAATAAAATTCGATGAATAGTGACACACCTATTTCTGCGAGGCCTTGTAATATGCTGTCATTCGCTCACCCATTTTCTGGAATGGGCAGGTGGTTCCTCGGCCACGGCTACCCCAATGTTTACGTAATCATGTACTTGACGTTGAAAGGTGAATAATATTACCAAAATTTTTAAACCTAATCACAGGTGGCGTCACTTTTGGTTGTCTCTATACAATTCTCAAGCAGCGTCAGATGACGTGGAGCATAATAAGTTAATATATCAATCGATTTAATCAAACAACTTTCGAATTGCGAATTCAATTTTTAAAGTAGGAAGTATGGAATGCGTTGGAATATTTTGGGCAATCAAGAGAGGATAATTCAATGGACGGATTGTTCACCCAAAGGAGATTTTCTAGGAATTCATCACAAGGCCGAAACATTGCAGCCACGGCATTTTTGGATGCTTCATTTTTTGTGCGATCGACATCAGCTGACAAAAAGTGAGGCCGAGGAATTACTTATCACATATGTAAATAAAATCTTAGATAACAACTGCAATAACTGTTTTATTTCCAGTCAAACCTTAAGAATTGCGTTGATACAAAAATGCATCGTCGGGGTTCTCACATAACCTCGACACATGCATTTATATATATCGAAATATATATACAACGAGGCCGGAGCCTCTGCCACTTGTGCCAACTACCCAAGTTATTTTCCAGCTCAGCCCTAATCAATCAAGCTCGTAAAATGGGTCTGGTGAGGGTACACATATTTTTGAAAGTGATAGTACATTATAATTGTTCTAAAAATATAGGATGTCAATTTCAAAACAGCTGATTTTATCAAACTTATTGCATGGAACAATATTTGTGCAATATTTTATCAGTGCTTTGTACAGTATAGACGTTATTAAATTCTTTTAAATGGCTTCAAAAATGTATTTATTAAACTTAATTAGGAAACTTTAACAGCGAGAATTAGCCAAGTGGGTAAGCGTGCTCATGTTTAGCAACTATTTTGGGGACTGACTCTGTACTTAATACAGAGCCCGAGGCAGAGCCTTCCTTCCTGTGTGTAACTGGCGAGACGAGAGAAATGCATCTTCGTAAACAAAGAAGGATTTTGTGGATTGGATGCCACCACGCAATGAGAAACTACTCGGGTCAAACTCAACGAGTAAAGACTTGAACTATCCCAATAGGGCTCCGAATAAGTATTGTCCCTCTGTTGCAATGCATTCTCCGAATTTACACCCAACTCCATATGGGCTCCCATCCAAAAGGAGCCGGTTGTGGGTGACGTATCTGGTCGACTTTCTCGGAACCAGTTTTTCTGCATTTGAGGTGGTTAGCTCCACGTCCAGACGTACACCATTAGCCGGCAGAGCCCTTACCAGGTACGCCACGAGGAGGCTGGTGGTACGCTTTCGTACCCTGTCCATTTTGACGGCAATGAAATCCGATGCTTGCCGAGGACTTAAGAGGCGAACGTTACTAAAGTGACTTACATAATAATTTATTTATCCATTCTAAGAACATTCACACATTACATTACAAATAAAAAGGATAAACTAGGATTTTCTTCTTAGGCATTGCCTGTATTTGGGATAACTCATATACAAATTAAATTTTTAATAGTTGAGAATGAAAAAAACTGAGACCACATATTATGCAGGAAATATACATAAAAAAGATAACAATTTATCTTTGATCTCACCGGTCGAGCATCCAGTTATTAATGAGGGTTTGCTTTATAATTTACAAAAAACACATTAAGATTTTTTGCATTCAGTAGCCATCTCTTTGCTCTGTTCGGAAAAGAATTTCAACTGATTGAACCTCTAATATCAACTAATAAAATAAAAAATAATTTTGGCCGTTAAAAGATATATGAGCGTTTAAAAAAGGAAAAATTTGGCTTAGGCAAAATATTCATTTTCGTAGATCTTAGATTATATTTATCGGTTTTGTTTCTACTTAATGTTTATTGTCACTTCTGCGGTAAGGTTCGAGATTGTTCCGAATCTTCGTCAAACTAAGGAATGATTAAAGGAAAGGGAGGAAGGGAAAAAGTTGGGGAGAAGGTAAGTTGAGTTGTGATGGTATCCAAAATGAGGGAGTGACCAACAGCCTCATTCTCATTTTACAACTTATACTAAAAATAATCTGCGATGAGAAGAATAGGAGAGTAGCTAACGCTCTTTTCGAGCACCATCCGCGTAGGAGGTACACACGGATGATGCCAGTTGATATTGTCACATACCAAATAGACTACAAGCTTCTCAGATTCAGATAAAAGAACCAAGTCAAGCAGTGCAAGACCTATCCCAGTGCTGATATCAACATTTATCACAGCCTAGAATTCATGAACAGCCACCTTCGATACAGAAAAATCAAGAAGAGAAAATACAAACCAAGGTGAGCCACAAAAATACCGGCTAAAGAAGGATACAGAACGATTCGTCACAGCCGTCGACAGGAAGCTAGAAAATGAGAATGAAATGTGCATAAAAAATGAAGATGACAGCTGTTGCTGATGCGCTGAAGAGGACAACTACAGAAGCAACGGATGAGCAACTGGCGAGATAACTACGGAGATTAGGAAACTAATCGAAGAAAGAAGAAAATACAAGAACCCCAAAAGCGAGGCAAACACGTACAAGAAGCTAAGGAGCCCAGTCAATTGCGAATTGGTTATTGGATTGAAAGAAGGCGAGAGAAGGCTAGTATATGAGGCTATAATATGAGAGAAGGCTAGCTAGGAATTGGATCGAAAGCTGCTTTGAGGGCGACAAAGGAAACATGAAGAAGGGAAACACCGAGACAGTATGCAATCTACTGAAGAAACACTCCGTGGAGAAATAAACCAGAAGCTTCAACTTCAGAGATAGGAACGGGAAAAATTGATACAGCCTGAAGACATTGGGAATAGATGAAAACAATATTTCGAAGAACTTATATTGTAGATTTTCGCTGCTCAAGATGTATTTCTAGTAATCTTTGGGTTCTGTGAGTATTTTTTTATTATTTTTGCGACAGTTTCGCCGTGCTCTGCTGTCGGATTTGTTGGGCTTTTTAAACAACAATGGTCTTTTTTATAAATAAACAAATTTGGCAGTTGATGAATTTAGAATTAATAAAAATAAATATTAATTCCTAAGTAGTGATTTCCATATATGAGGGAGTGTATAGCCATTCTCTCTATTTATATTTTGGGGTCTCTTTTTACTTTCAATTTCCTCCCTTATAAGCCACGAAATGTTACTGCTTTCTTTGTGTAACACTTTTGAAGCCTCGATGTTAATGGCGTGACCTTCCTCTAACGTAGTGTGCTCAGCCACGGCAGAGTGATACCAGTCTTTCTTCCGGATTGCTCGTTCATCTATTTTTAATCTGCATCCTATAGATCTTTTAGCTTGGCCCACGTATGTTCTACTGCAACTGCAGAAAAGTTTGTACACACCTTCCTACATTCTGGGAGGTAATGGATCTTTTGCTCCTCTTAGATGCTCTTGAACTCTGGAGGTAGTGTAGAATCCTGTAATGATGTTTTGCCTTCTCATTATTCTGCCTATGCGATCGGTGGTACCAGCAATGTAAGGCAGCATAACATATTCCAGCGGTTTAGGAGTCTCTTCCTCTTTGGGTTTCTTTGATGTTACTCTCCTCAAGAGGTGTATTTCTTCTGTGATAGAATCCAGATCGAATACTACTGGCGCGATCCAACAGGGTCTTGATTACAGATGCCAACTGCTGTGGACGGTGGGGTGAATGTACGTGAAGATATCGATTGGTATCTTTCTTTTTCCTGTACACACTGTGTCCAAATGTATCATCTTCCTTTCTTTTGACTTGTACATCTAGGCATGGTAGGAGTCCATCTTTTTCTATTTTCATGGTAAATTTGATTGAAGGATGCTGAATGTTCAAATGTAGTTGGAAATCCTCAAGTAGCTTCCTACCATGAGGCCAAATAACAAATGTACTGTTGAAGTATCTTAAACAAATTGTTGGATGGTGGTTAAAGGTGTCTAACGGTTTTTCTTCATGTCTTCATGTATAGGTTGGCGATGGCGGGGGAAAGAGGAGATCCCATAGAAATTTGTTCATATATATCTCCGTTCCACCTGAAGTATAATTTTTAAAGTAAAAAAATACTAGCAGAACCCAAAGATTACTAGAAATAAATTGAAGAACTCTACCAAGGGCCGACACCACTGAAAGAAAACCTAATGAATAAGGAAAGTGAGGTTGACGACGAAGATTGGGGCCCACTCATACTGAGGAGTGAATTTGTTAGAGCGGTGGAAGACCTCAAGAAAAACAAAGCACCTGGAGCAGACGACATAAATGAAAAAATGGTCATAGTTTTCGGTAGCAAATCAAAGAAAAACCTGTACGAGATAATAAAAAAATAGTTACCAAAGCGGAACACTTACAGAAGATTTTCAAAGGAGTGTAATGATTGCAATTCCGAAGAAGATATGGACTGAAAGATATGAAGATCACCAAACCTTGAGTCCAGTCCAGTGTCACATGCATCAAAAATACTCGCTAGAATAATAGGCCGAAGAATGGAAAAAAATATATCTGGAAAGGATAGATCAGGGCTTTTCCCGAAAATTGTAGAAGCTATAGAAATCATCAAAACGTCCATTATTTTGACAGAGAAGATGGATACACCTTACACAGTGTATGAAAATGAGTAATAAGACTCCCGCGCAATCACGATGCTGCTCCATGATTTTACGAAATATTGATCGTTTTTTGACGCCAAATCTTGCCAATATAAGAATGAACCAAAAACCTTCTCGCTATCCTTCACCTGAGGACGCCAGCAGGATAGCTGGCGAAACTGTTGTGGTACCCGACAACATACGCGGATGCAACCCGGAAAATATTGATATCATTTCAGCATATTGCTACGGCTAGGGCCTCAACCCCTATAGCCAGCGCACCTGATGTTATGAACTCAACTGGGATGAAATGGTAGAATGGCAATTTTCTCACTAACTTGTGACTTAGGGGCAGAACACCGTGACCCATTTCCAAAATATTTCCTTCAGTTTCAGATCAAAATTGTTTCGTCTGCATCCTTAACGTCTGTTATGCGATGTCTCCTTTTAAGGTATAAATTAGCATCTGAGAAAAAATGGAAAATATGTGATGATGGGCGTGTGACCTTTTAAAATTTGATAGAGTTGACATTGAATGACCCGTTGATGACCTTACCTTACCGGCGGAAGGCAAATTATTGTGAGGATTGCATAGAGAATTCGGTCACACGCCAAGACAAGGCTCTGTACATTGGTGGAAACTATGTTGATAAGTTGCTCAAGTAATGTCTTTTTTATGTTAAAAATAAAAATAGCTAGAAAAAATGTATCATTTTTTCCTAAATGGTATTTTTCGAACCCGCCTCATATTTTCAAATGCACACTAAAAAGCAGGCCAACTCCTCGCTACCACTGTTCGCCAAATGCATTTTATTACTAAGGAATCTTCTACGATTCAACCCTCGTCCCTTGCCCACCCCCCGTCTCTTCTTCTTCGGCCACTTCTCTTTCGATACACGGGTAGAACTATCTAATTCTTCTCTCACGACCCCCAATTCTCTCCGAGTTGTCTTAAGGAAGCAATAAACACGGGGGACAGAATGCGGGGCATCACCACAGGTCGTGCCATTAATATTAATGAAGTCGTTAAGCCGCGGCGTTGTCTTTGGTCTTACACGGAAAAAATTGTGGTGAAATGTAAGTGATATTCTCAAGCGTTCGCTTCACTTCTCTGGATGCACTGACGCGCGATCGCCACGACAATACTGGTGGCCCCCGCGGTCGCCGGAGGGAATGGGTGCCACAAATGGTGCCCATTGCTGCGAATGTGTCACGCAAAGACCTTGAACGCTGGAGCCGACAAACAAATCGACCGTGGGGTAATCGCTGGAGATGACTTCCATCAAATGTAATGGCGAATGGCAGAACACTTCATTCAAGTAAACAGCCAAATTTTAGTTAAATAAATGTCAACGGAAGGGATTAGGAGAGAGGTCGTCACTTCATTCGCGGTCAAATTAAGTTCTGCTCCCCTCTCTCTCTGGCGGTAAGGGGCGAGGTGACGGGAGGCGGCTCGGCCGCCCCATAGTTGCATCGGGGCGGCCTGGGGCAGTCCAGTGAGGGTGGCCTTCAGGAGGAGCGAGGGCTCATCTATGTGTATCCGACCATAAGTGAGAGACGGTCGGTGACCGACATAAATCACCTGTTTATACGGAGCCGGAGACTTTGTATTCCAATTTTTTCACATGGCGAAAGCGAAGAGTCGAGGCCCGTCCTCGGTTACGCTCCTCCGACAAGGGGACAATGACCCACGCAGATTCTCCGTTACCTAGGTTTCAACCATGGTAACGGAGCCTTGGCAACCTCTCTCTATACACCTTGAACCGTGGTTACGTTTCACGGGCTGTATCCACAGCCGTAGAGCCGTTATGGGGGTAAGTTACGGCGTTTAATGTTGATGTTTACATGTGAGTTGACGACCTGTTTTTAGTTTTTGAAGTTCATGAAATAATGAAACTGTGAGGAAATATGTAAGGAGAGTAGAATAAAAAAGTCAATCTTCAACTTATACAAAAGTAATTTACATAGGCCGTGTATATATTATCCAATGTAATTCCGGAAATCTATTGGCGCAAACAAAGGGCACAATTTGTCCGGGAGCAATTTCCTCAAGTGTGAACGGGTGATGGGGCAGGCGGGAGGCCAGTGAGGGAGGCCTCGGGGAGGAGCGAGCGAGGGATCGCCTGTGTGTGAATCCGACCGTATAGGGGTGAGAAATGGCGGAGCGGATACCCGGGAACGCGACTCCGGCACCGAGGGTCTTCCGGGCGCCGAGCGACCGCTTTTGCCAAAATTACGGCCGGTACGGTAAAACTGGCGTGGGAGTGCCACCGAGGACACCGCTACTACAACTGAAATCATGAGGGTAACCCTGCTTAGGGACTGCACCGTGCGACGGATGGATCGGCGAGGCCACCGAGTGAGTCCAACTCCTGGCAAGAGTGACCTTCCCCAAAGTGAATTTTACCAGAAGGAAAGACGATTTGCGGCAAATATGTGCTTAGAGTGTCAGAAGTGTCCGATATTGGTAGACACGGGGTCCTAGATTTCCCTAATAACTCATAAGCTGTCGGGAACGAGCGAGGTTAGATCCTCTTCAGCTGTGATTTAAGGTGTGACGGGACCCAAGATGTGGAACTGGAGACAATTAGTGATAAATTAATATCTCGTCACAGTGGCAGCTGTGTATGATCTCACTGTTCATTTTATACAGCCTGTCTGGGGTTCGTTTCCATACATTGTTATTGCCTAATGTATGCTAATATATTTGTGAATAGTACATATTTATGACAGAGCAAGCCATGTGAAATCTTCAGGCCATATTACTCGACATTTTTCATTTTACTGACATTTGACCAAATATTTTTCCAGTATTATGGGAGCTATACATGGTGCATAAAAATGTTTTCAACTTCTTAAATTTTTAGACAAAAATTGTTAAAAATCACCGCAAGTTTTCCTGGTTAAAATAATTTTAAATAGCTAAAAAGAGACTGAGCGAAAAATTCTGAACTTTTACTGAATAATTCTCTTATGCACTTAAGTTTGTATCATAAACTTGATTACAGAGACTTAAATGTTAAAGAATCTCAAAAGAGTGTAAAAAATGTAAGTAATTTTGCATGCAATGCAGTGAAGTGTACCAAGTGTTGTCTTTGTTCTCTATATATTTTAATCGTTTTTTTCAAAATGGCGTCGAGTGTAAACGTCACGTCTTGCCGGACCTGCAATTATACGATCGAATTTCGTGACAAAGCCCTTTCGTGCCACTCGTGCGCACATATTTTACACAATAAGTGCTCCACTTTATGTGAAATTGTATTAAAAGCCCTCAGTGAATCCAGGGGAATATTTTGGAAGTGTTTTTACTGTCGCGCGGGTCAGTCTCTCGTCTCCAAGATGGCGAAGAACATTGAGCTACTGAAAACAGAAGTAAATACGTTAAAATGTATAGCTACGATCAGTGAACACTTTGAATATCGCCAACTCGTAGCGAATCAGTTACAAAGAAAACAAGATCACTTATTACTTGGTGGTATGTCATATTTATCAATGAAAAATGTATAACTTTTACAACCCTAATTTGATTGATAAATTGATTTCCAGGCAACAGAGAAAAATTACTTTGAAAGAAATATATTCGGGCGCAATTGGTCAATGTAATGATAAGAGGAAATGGTGCTCTATTCGGCATCTTGGCTCTATCTCCAATTCTTTAGTTAACCTTTTTCCTAAAAACAGTTATTTCATTTATTTTAAAACACCATATAATTTGAAAACCGTATTCGTTCAGTGTAAGGACAGAATAGACAAGAAGAAGAAAAATGGTATCTATGAATTGAAGTGTTGTGACAGCAATAGTGTTTATGTTGTACAAACTCTTTGAAATTTTAATTTAAGAACTAAAGAACACTCCAGTGCTTTTTTAAATTATTGTGAAAGCAGAAGTAACTTTGCCAAACACCTCCTGTGTAATGAACATAATAGCAATTTAAATGTTAACATTTTACATTTTAATAATAATCAACGTGAGCTTAATGCTCTAGAGCAATTAGAAATTTAAAAAAAAACTTCGAAACCCTAACGTTAATGTCATCAATGAGTGTCTGTTTCCTTCTCATTCCCCTATTCTTGAGGCTGTGACGCATTCTTCCCTTTCAACTTCTTACTTACCTCGATCCTTAAGTTCCCCCCCCTCCTCATCCCCTTCCTTTCTCCCCTCTCCTTCCTTCAATGGTTTTGCATAAAAGGAGATTCCGACTATGACTCTTCACCTGAAGATGGTTCTCATGCACTGAAACCCGGGTCGGGCCAGTTTTATTTATATTTGTGGTTTTGTTAAAGTTATACATTTTTCATTGATTCAGTTACATATAGATCTGGCATTAAATCACGCAATTACAAACGCGGAGAATGTTTCCGCCTTCGCGCAACATAAAAAGGCATGCAAGGAAAAGAGTACTTCTTGTCCTAAGTGGCAAACGGTAAAGTCACATTTAAGTTTAGTGAAATATTCATATTCGGTGGTGATGGTTTCTCATCAATCACTTCTTCACGCGAAGGAATCAGAGAGGAGTACGTCCGTTGCGCCGCAAAACGACCAGGTCGTGACGATGCAAGACAATGACGGCTATCAGATCGTTGTCAACAAACGGCGATGGAAGAAACCCATCATCGGCTCTGATGATTCACCGAACGAATTAATCGCCGGTGTACCAAAGAAGGTTCACCTGCACTTGTGACGGTTCAAAAAGGTAATCACTACCGGTCAAGTGTCGTGCTACATAAAAAATAAAACATTGATTGTCACTGAAGTGGTTGAACTCCCTACAAAAGGAGACTGCGTCCTTTCGCGTGTCTGCTGATGCAATCCATCTGCAGAAACTACAAGATCCCTCAACGTAGCCGAAGCTTGTCTCCGTGAAAACGTTTTTCTGAGGAATGAAACAGCAGAATTCTAGTCAACAGGCCAGCGAGGCGGCTTCAATCGTCGACGCATCGGAACCATCTCCGGTGAAGGTGGAGGATGATATGGATTCTCAGACATCTTACCCAAGGGGTAAGTCAAGATACCCAGGGTATTGAAGGCCCGAAACAAGCATCCACTTGTGTCGTCGGAGACCCCTACTGGTATGACTTTAAGAAGCAAAACTTGTGTTTCTACCCCCAATGTCCTTTGACTAGACGTGCCTGACCAGTTATCTAATAGCTAGAAACACAACCATAAATACGGTGAACTGGGACATGGCGGTTGCTCCTCAATTTAATGTTTAAATGCCCAATGCCTACGCAATAAACTTGGTGCCCAGGAAGTGTTAGTGAGGGGTCGCTCCTATGAATTTTTGTGCATTACAGAATTGGCTCACACGTGATGGATTTAATTTTTTCAACACTAATGGTTGCCGTTTGGTGGCACCTAACTCAAGAACTCAGATTAAGCATGGTGGTAAGCTATTTATTCTGCCAATCACTTAGCTGTTAAAGTAATTGATATTACTAGGCTATGTCGTGAAGTGCACTGTGAGGCTAGTGCTGTATGTGTGAAAGATCGCAATACCATTATTACCTGTGTGTACCGATCTCCTAACGGCGATTTTGATATTTTGTGAACAGTTTGAACAGATTTTAGTTGCACTTTCTAGGTATGGCCTGGACATATTTGTTTGTGGGGATCTAAATGTAGATAGTAGAATGTATCTTCTGGCGCGTCACGTGACATTGCATCATCCCACACGCGCTCTGTCAACGAGGCAATATCCCCATCCCCTACCCCGCCGCTATCTTGCGCGCACGGTCAGCGCGAGACGCCACCGGCCTAGCATACGATCGGACTGTAAGTTACAACACTTCCGCATTCCTTTCACTTTGCGATATCCATATCAACGTACAGGTGGCTGTTGCATTACAAATGACGACCTTCCACACCACACGTGCGGTTTGTTACGAATCAACCCAACCAGAGCACATTCTGGCTAACCCCGTTGCCATGCGAAAACACGTGCGGTGATGAAACTTTGCAGCGTGATTACCACGCGTGATTACCACGCGTGAAGCGCACTCCATGTATTGCACGCACATGTTCACGTGTAACTACCCCCACCCACGCATCTCAGAGCAGTATATAAGACGCGACAGATCTCGAGAAATTCATCAGCCGTCTATGAAATATTTATAGACATCCGACCCAACTGAACCAACGTGAAAGGCTTCTCACAGCTCTGGAAGAATCCCACAAAGGCTAGGACACCAGAAGAAATCTTTGGCAGGAAGGTAAATATGATCCGTTAACTCTCTGAGTCTTTCGGAATTTTAATATTTTTTTCTAATACTCTTAGAACCGAAATAATTAAAGATTGGGTCATATACAGTGCCTACCTTCGAACCCCCGTTAAAAAAACCCAGAGACCCTTCTTTAATATCCTAGAGTACTTAAGGGTCACGGTATTGACCACGGTCAGGACGCCCTCTAAACCCCCAAAAGATCCGGGGGCAGTGTTGGACATTAGTGCTTTTGTCAAAATTTCGATAGCTCAAATAGTTTGGGCTAGGGGGGCCAAAACTTCAGCTATGATATTAGGACCGCATAAGATAAAGGTAGCGTTGTAGGAAAATCTTAAATAACACCACTGTTTGAATAGATAGGGACATAGTTTAAATTTCTAAGTTGCTTAGTCATTTAATACGCATCGAATGCAGTCATCAAATTTTCTCAGACCCTTAAAAGTTCAGGGTCAGGGTACTTTTGTACCCTTATTTGAAGAGTAAGCGTTTTAGCGTTTATTACAAAAAGTGTTGTTTTTTTGACGTCATATACGAATCAATGATTAGTTTCCACTAATTTACTCCGCAAGCCCCTTAAAAGGGGACCCCAAATTAGATTAGGACAATATTCTCTAGTCTAGTGA
This sequence comes from Ceriagrion tenellum, assembly GCA_963169105.1. NCBI lineage: Eukaryota > Metazoa > Arthropoda > Insecta > Odonata > Coenagrionidae > Ceriagrion > Ceriagrion tenellum. The sequence goes on from OY720632.1 coordinate 198,058,584, forward strand.
TCCAAACTTTAATATCTTCTAAAGTTGAAGAGATAAAAATATGCTGCAAAGGACAAAGATGTTTAATTTTTATTATCCCTCGAATGAATCCATTAAATTTTCTCAGACCCTTAATGGTTCAGGGTCAGGGTACTCTTGTACCTTTATCTGAAGAGTTAGGGTTTTGGCGTTTATTACAAAACGTGTTGTCCTTTCAACGTTATACACGAATCAATGAATAGTTTCTACGAATTTACTCCGCAAGCCCCTCAAAATTGGACCCCCAAATTAGGTTAGGACAATATTCTCGTCTAGTGATCCAAATTAATTATTTTAATAACTCCTTTATTTAAATAGATAGGGACATAGTTTAAATTTCAATGTTGCTTAGTCATTTAATACGCATCGAATGCAGTCATCAAATATTCTCAGACCCTTAAAAGTTCAGGGTCAGGGTACTTTTGTACCCTTATTTGAAGAGTAAGCGTTTTAGCGTTTATTACAAAAAGTGTTGTTTTTTTGACGTCATATACGAATCAATGATTAGTTTCCACTAATTTACTCCGCAAGCCCCTTAAAAGGGGACCCCAAATTAGATTAGGACAATATTCTCTAGTCTAGTGATCCAAACTTTAATATCTTCTAAAGTTGAAGAGATAAAAATATGCTGCAAAGGACAAAGATGTTTAATTTTTATTATCCCTCGAATGAATCCATTAAATTTTCTCAGACCCTTAATGGTTCAGGGTCAGGGTACTCTTGTACCTTTATCTGAAGAGTTAGGGTTTTGGCGTTTATTACAAAACGTGTTGTCCTTTCAACGTTATACACGAATCAATGAATAGTTTCTACGAATTTACTCCGCAAGCCCCTCAAAATAGACCCCCAAATTAGGTTAGGACAATATTCTCGTCTAGTGATCCAAATTAATTATTTTAATAACTCCTTTATTTAAATAGATAGGGACATAGTTTAAATTTCAATGTTGCTTAGTCATTTAATACGCATCGAATGCAGTCATCAAATATTCTCAGACCCGTAAAAGTTCAGGGTCAGGGTACTCTTGTACCCTTATTTGAAGAGTTAGCGTTTTGACGTTAATTACAAAAAAGCTACATTGGTATTTAAATGCAATTCAATAATTGAAAAAAATATTTTTGTGTCACATTTCGGAAACTTACTCGAGTTACATTTGCATGATTCTATTAATTTGATTCCGATATGTGTAACTACCCGAAAGAGCTAGAAGTTATCCACCAACCTTCCAAAACTCTTTTAGATGTGCATTTTAATTATTTTTCCTACTTGTAACGTTTATGACCCAATAAAAATTAATGCATATATTTCATTTCATTACGAACTTTCAGTGAGAACACTTGTATTCTCCATCTATTCTATTGAAATCACTATTTAAATAACGTTCACCGAATAATTTCATCAATTTAATATTACTCTCCCCTTCATACAGGATTCTGAATCTTCAAAAAATGTCATCTTTCATATCCACTATTCTTAACAATTTTAATTCGGGGTCTTATGTGACCCCACAGGAGCTAGAACAGGCGTTTACGGATATCAATGAACGTGTTATATTTAATGACGAAGTGGTATATGATATCCAAACATACAACCACTTAAAGGATGCGGTGGATAAGGCAAAGGAAAGAAAATTTTGCACTTTTTGTGAAATTTACTATAAGATTATGAGGCTTTGCCACATGAGAATACGAACGAGCATAGACAGAATGTAACTATTCAACGAGGTAGAGGATTCAATGAAATTGAATCAGCTATTCGCTCCAGGCTGAAAACATTCTGGATAACTCCGGAAGAGGATAAAGATACAGATGCTATTTTCTTTCTCGGTGATATTACGGAACAGGCAATCGAAAAATTACTGAACTCAGTGATTCAAAACAATTCAAACAAATTTAATCTTGTCCTAATTTGAAAATTTCACTAGGGGGAAAGAGAGGAAATGGATGTTTCTTTTAAAACGAACAATCGGCGTCTGCTTTTAGCAGACAAAATTATAGAAATCGTTGACGAAACCATTTCAAAATTGCTAAAGAAAAAATCCGAGTTCCAAATCAAAGGGTCGGGATGGAGTCTAGCTAGGGTGATTGGATTAGAATTAAGAATTAACAAGTACGAACCATTTCGAGGTTCTACATGAATAGATTTGGCAGGGAAGAGAAAAAATACCAAAGCAGTTATTAACGTGCAAAACGAAGACCAGTATGTATGTTTTCAGTTTCAAGCATGCGATTTGGGCAAAAAACATCGATAAAGACCCCCAACGAGTTTTTAAATACAATACTCGAGCGTTTCATGCTGGTTACAATTGGGACTGCATAGAGTACCCTGTGGATATAAAAGATATCTCAAAATTTGAAAGTTCCAACAATATCTCGATAAATGTCTTTGGATTGGATGTAAAAAATAACATCTATCCTTTGAAAAATGTAGACGTCGAGCTACCGGACCACAGAGATTTGCTTTATATTACAAATGATTCTACTGCGCACTACTGTTGGATTAAGAGCCTTAATCGCTTGATCCGCTTCCAGATAACGAAGAACACAAAAAATATTAATTTGCAAACGCTGCCTCACTCATTACCATGACGAAGCAAAATTCGAGGCTCACAAAGAATTATGTCGAGGTACGGGTGAGCCTACCAAAATTGTTATGCCTAGTGAAGAAGACAAAATACTAAAGTTTAAACACATCAATCATTCTTTTAGAGTATTATATGTGATTTATGCAGACTTTGAATGCCTCCTTGAGAATATATCTTTATGTAAGCCTAATCCAGATGCCACTTTTACTCACAAGATACAAAAACATACACCATTTAGCTTTTGTTACATGATTGTCACACCAGACGGATGTATGGAGCCTAAGTTATTTAGAGGACAAGACGCGTTGCGTGTTTTCATTGAATGCATGAAAGAGGATAAGGCTGATAAGATACTCGCGTTGTACAAGAATAACGTTCCGATGAATCCTCTCACCTCTGAAGAAAAATAAACGCTCCAAACTGCAACTGTTTGTCATATTTGCGAGAAAGAGTTATAAATGGATAGGGTAAGGGATCACGACCATCTTACCGGAAAGTACCGAGGACCTGCCCATTCATTTTGCAACATTCAGTATAAGATGCCTCTTTTTCTGCCAGTCTTCATCCACAATCTGTCATCTTACTATGGTCACTTTATCGTTCGGAAATTAGATTATAACGATAAGAAAATATTTATTTTTCCGAACACTCAGGTAAAATATATTTCTTTTGCAAAATCGGTCGATAACTATTTTACTGTTCGATTTATTGATACTTGCCATTTCATGTCCGCCTCTCTAGCTTCTCTAGTCTCGAACTTAACAACATTTAAGTATACTACAGGAATATTCGGTGATAAGACACATCTAGTGACGCGAAAAGGAGAATATCCCTACGACTACGCTGATTCACTCGAGCGACTCAATGAACCTCTACTCCCAGAAAAAGCTAAATTTTTCAGTCGTCTAAGAGATGAAGGAATTTCCGACACTGACTATACTCATGCATGTAATGTTTGGGAATCTTTCGAATGTGAAACACTAGGTGATTAGAGTGATATATATCTAAAAAGCGACGTTACCCTTTTAGCAGACGTTTTTGAAAATTTTCGCGACGGGTGCTACAGCGCGAACAAACTCGATCCCGCGTGGCACTATACTGCTCTAGGACTAACTTTGGACGCAATGCTGAAGCACACCGGTATGGAAATAGAGCTTTTGACCAACTATGACATGATACTCATGATCGAGAACGGAATCTGCGGTGGTATTTCACAATGTTGCAAGCGCTACTGTGAAGCGAACAATAAGTACATGGATAATTACGATTCAGATTTAGACACCACCTAGGTATTTAACATATTTAGAAGCAAACAACTTGTACGGTTGGGCTTTAACAAGACCATTACCATATGCAAATTTTAGATGGCTCTCCGTTGACGAAATTGAACATTTTGATGCAACAGAGATTTCCGATGAAAACGAACAGGGATATATTCTAGAGGTAGATCTCGAGTACCCCCTGCACCTACACGATACACATTCCGATTTACCGCTATGTCCAGAAAATAAGGTCCCCCCTGGAGGTAAACATAAAAAGTTGCTTACATCGCTCGAGGACCGGGATAAATATATCATTCACTACGTCAGCAGGCTCTTTTATTAGGCATAAATCTAAAAAAGTTCACGGAATAATAGAATTTAGTCAAACACCTTGGTTAAGGTCATACATTGATTTCGACTGACCGAAGGTTGAGAGCAGTTACGGACTTTGAGAAGGACTTTTATAAGCTCATGAAAAGCTGTATTTGGAAGACAATGGAGAATCTGTGGAAAATAATAAATTTGGAACTTGTGTCTAGTGAAGAAAGACTGAAAAAAATTAATCAATAAATCAACATTTCTGGATAGGACGATTTTTCACGAGTCTTTGGTTGCCTTTCACATGCGGAAAGCACTAATAAAAATGAATAAGCCGATTTATATAGGTTTTTGTGTGCTGGACCTAAGCAAGACATTAATGTACAACTTTCACTATCGAAAAATGCTTCCAAAATACGGTAAGAACTTATCTCTCGCATACACCGATATAGATAGCCCGATGTATAGCATAAAAACGACTGATATTTTTAAGGATATGCTAGAAAACCTCGAAGCGTTTGATACATCAAATAACCCAAAATATCACCCTTGCTTTTCCGAAAAAAAAACAAAAAAGTTATAGGTAAATTCAAAGACGAATGCGATGGTAAAATATGTCGCATTTTGTTGGTTTACGAAGCAAATTGCATTCTTTTAAATTGGAGGGAGGTAAAAAGAAGAAAAAAGCAAAGGGATTAACGAAATCTGTGAAAGAAAAATGTCTAAATTTTGAAAACTACGTTCAATGTTTCCGGGAGAACTTGACGGAATTCCGTAAAACGTGATTCGCAGCAATTGGCATGAGTTATACACAGTGAAAATGAATAAGGTCACATTGAACGCATCTAATGATAAGCGATACGTTTGCGAGGATGGTAATAATACTCTGTCTTGGAATCACTATAAGATTCCCCGAAAGCGAACGCACGACGAGGCATTTAGTGATGAGGAAACTTGAAATTCATAAAAACGTGGTTTGATAAAATATACTTTCAGTGTTTATCATGACGTTAGTCTGAAAACATCCGTTTACCTGCATCTGCGCAGGTCCATCAGGATGTGGAAAGACGACCTTTGTAAAGAAGTTGATTGAAAATTTACATTGTATAATTGATCACGACATAGATGAAATAGTATGGTGTTGCAGCCCAGGAAGCGAGCCAGATAGAGAACATGAACTACTGAGCATACACCACGAAATACCGTCTGTTGAGGAATTTAGAGGTGCTCCAATCTTGTGCGTTATCGATGATTTAATGAGTGAAGGGGCTTATAGTAAAGACGTGTGCAAACAGTTCAAGAGAGGGAGCCATCATTGTAACATTTCGGTGTTTTTAATCACACAGAATACTTTTAACCAAAGCGCACAATCGAGGAACATTTCACTGAATGCAAAGTACATGGTATCGATAAAAAATCCGCGAGATCAATTAAAATTCGGCCATTTGGCACGGCAGGTGTATCCGAAAAATTTGCAAGATTTGGAAAGGGTATATAAGGAATAGACGGAAGATCCATTCGGTTATTTGGTCCTGGACCTCGGGCAGGACACTGACGATAGATTTCGTTTTCGAACGAGCATATTCCCCTACGATACGACGACGAAGTTATCGTTACCGTAATTTACATGCCAGTGGACGATGAAAAGATTGAAGAGCAATAAGCATTTGCTCCACGCGTTAAAATCTGCAAAACCGAAATACGCTCTGCGATACTGAAATCTTCCGACGACGGATTAATTAAAGCAATCTGCGACTGCTGTTTGAACACCATAAACGGGAATCATAATATAGATCATAGGTTAAAACGAAAATTATCCAAACATCGTAATACTTTCAGAAAGTTGGCAACGCGGGGAACGAGTGTGAAGAGAAAACGCGTCCTTCTCATACAAAAAGGTGGTTTCTTACCCATGTTACTCCCCAATTTTAAGCGGTGTCATAGGCAGCCTGATAGGAAAATTAGCTTGCGTAAAATGTTGGTAGTGAGTCCAGAAGTCTTCGAGCGAAGGCATATGAAGGCAAGATTGAGCGCATTAGATAAGGAAATGAAAGATGTGTTGGCCAAGAAAGGACTCAAGGACGTAGACAAGTGGCATTCATATAAAAGAATACTCAATAAATATATGAAAACGCTTTCCGACGTCAACTCTCCCATACACGATCCGATAGTAAAACCTTTGACTCATAACATACCACGTACAAGGTCGGGCTAGGGGGACGAGAGGATTCACGCATTGAATAAATCATTAGCTGAAGTGAAAAAAGTAAACGCCGATTTAGTTTTGACTTGGGAGCGCATAAAAAAAATACCAGGAGCGATGGAAAGTCTGTCACGAACACCCAACGTAAAAAAGACGCGAAAAAGAAAGCTGTCGATGGAAGGAAAAACGTCACCAAAGTTAAGGTCCCCCATAGAATTACCAAGAAGAAGCAAGCGCAAAATAAAAAATAAATCGTTCGGACCAGAGTGGGTGACGACGTAATCGATAGAGTGTACAACGATCCTGCTCATCCTGCGAGTTTTTCCACACTCGATAAATTACACAAAGCAACTAGGATTGCGAAAAACACATTACGCGAGTGGCTAGATTCTCAGGAGGTGTATACTCTCCATAGACAGCCGAGGAAAAGATTTCCCCGAAATCGCTACGACATGACGTACATTGACGATTGCTGGCAATGCGATTTGAATGATTTGCAAAGTTTGAAGAAGTTCAACAGAGGATATTGTTACATTTTGACTGTGATAGTCTTGTTTTCCAGGTACGCCTGGGCGAGAGCTATACGGAGTAAACGATCGGATGAAATTATCAACGCTTTCAAGGATATATTTCACGAGAGATAGCCGTTGAAAATTCAGACCGATAAGGGAAGTGAATTTGTCAACGCCAAGTTTAGAGATTTTCTCTCACGTCGTGGAGTAAAATTTTACACCACAAATAATCCAGACATAAAAGTTAGCCCCGTGGAACGATTCAATCGCACTCGAAAAATTAAATTGTACGAGTATTTTACAAAATACGACACTTACAATTACATCGATATGCTTCCAAAACTCGTGACTAGTTACAACAATAGCGTCCATCCGAGTATAGGCATCGCACCCTGCAAGGTGAATGCAAAGGATGCGTTTGCGATCGCCAGCCGGAGAAGAAGTGTTGTGAAAAAGTATATAAAATTTAAAATCAGCGATCACGTGAGGATTAGCAAAGCACGGCTTCCGTTCGCTAAAGGTTACACTGCTAATTACATGAGAGAAATATTTAGAGTGGTGGACATAGATAGTACAAGAGAAATACCAACTTACAAGTTGCAGGATATGAATGGGGAGAATATAAGCGGAAGTTTTTACGCGCAAGAGTAAGTTAAGGTGAACGTTTCGGCATAGACGAAATACAGGATCGAGATGATTTTGAGGCATAGAGGACGCGGTCCCAATCTCGAATAATTCGTAAAGTGGGAAGGATACCCGAAATCATTTAACTCTTGGGTTGCAGCTTATTCCGTGCGTAAATTATGAGCGAGTTTTACTTGACGTTACCAAGCGATAGCTCTCGCTAATTCTTTCCCCAAAACACAATAGCTTATAATCGAACAAAACTGTGTCATCGTATCAATTTAGAGAATGATGAGTGGCCTGTAGGTTTGGCGGAGATTTCAATTCCTTCAATCGATTTAGAAGATATAGCTCCAGCTCATCCTCCAACCCATTTAATTGAATTAGAAGAGGGAGCTTCAACTCGCAAAGATGAAGGTAGTGTAGTAGAAAAGATAGATCCTGCTCATCCTCCAACCCATGTAATTGGACGGGAAGAGGGAGCTTTAACTCGCAAAGATAATAGGACACGAAACAAGGATGGGATAGTTCGAGGGGAAGAAGGTGGACCCGGGGATGTTCGAGTCAAAATTGCGATAGAAAAAGGTCTTTTCTTCGTGATTCCACAAGGAACGTACGGAGGCGTATGTTTTACTTTTACTTCAACATTTACTGCTACCCCCCACAGTATAGGGGATAAAATAGTAAACAATATCATGCGTTCTGTAGATGAATTAGCAATACGAGATGGTCAGGTAGGAGTAAACGAGCGACGCTTACCAGACTCAGTCATAATAAGAGCAAAGGATGTCACATATTCACTACCATCAGGAGTGTATAACTCATTCGGAGAATTAGTTAAAATATCTTTAGCGGGTTTTCTAGCGCAGGACAAAAAAAATATATAAGAGGAATGGAGATTATTATCGTCTTTCCTGATTCGGCTGACGAATGAAGTTCATGATGCAAACGTACAAAATATATTCAGAAATGCTAAAGCCACTTTCTCAAAATCGAGTCGTAAACGAGGGAGGAGAAGTTTAACTCCTGCTCCGAAAAACATTTACGTGTACACCGACATTATTAAGCCTCAGTTTGTGGGTGATTCCTTGAGCCGCTGTTTACGTATAATCAATACTAGAGTTGGAGGATATCAAGTATTCAATCCGATTTTCTCTTACCCCGTCGAGAAGAACAGCATTGAAAGCGTTGAGGTTTTAATGACTGATAAACTCGGTGAGCATATTCCATTTCATAGTGGTATAAAATCTTCAATAGGGGTGTCACATTTTATAAAAAAAGAAGTAATTTCGATTAGTTCGTCATTAAACAACGAGATGGCTCCGATAGCGGATCGCTATTATGCATACTATGCAAGACAGGTGGGAAGAGAGGTAGGACCAATATATTGAGCGTCATATCGCGTGCAAAAAGGAAGGGGTATTGGGAGTTTTCTCGCAGGTCTGTGGCGTTTTGTAAAACCATTATTATTTAGCGGACTTAAGACTGGTGAAAGAGGTCGCGAGTGCGGATGCTGCTACCCTGCTACGGTGCTGTTGGCACCAAACCGGTTAAAGAGATATTGCGTCGTACAATAAACGAGGCGGGGAAAAACTTGAAACGCAAGGCGGAAGAGAAGTTGTTTAAAGGGGGGAGATTGAAGATATTAAAACGTTCTCGCTTGATTGAAATAAAACAGCGAGGTGGTAAGAAAAACAACATTCAACGAGAGGGCGAAGAGCGAAGAAGGTCGAGCCGAGAGATATTTTTCGTAATGTCTGAGCATATACTGAGTTCGTTGGATTTATTCCAACCTAATCCACCCATACAGACCAACATTCTATCCAAACGCTTGGTGCCTTACAGACCCATATCTTCGTTGGACAATTGATCGGTCATTGAATTTTTAATCAAAGATTCTGCCGACACGTACAGAGATTTAAATAGTATATACCTCAAGCTCAAAGTGAAGATTTGCAAGAAAAATTTAAGTGATTATACCGACGCGGATACTAATAAACCGGGTGTAGTGAACAATATTCTACACTCACTATTTGAGCAATATGACGTTTGTTTCAATGGGACTCTTGTCACACCTTCAGAGGATAATTATCACAATAGAATTTATTTGGAAAACATTCTAAACTATGGATCTGACGCTAGTAGAACGCACTTGCGTAATGCCGGTTGGGAATTGGACACGGGGGATGATGTTAACAAGACCGATAGCAACAATGCTGGGTAGATGAAACGAAAATCGTGGTTCAAGAATAGTGCCGAAGTGGAGTAGTATGGTAAATTACACGTGGACGTGTTTAATCAAACACAGCTGCTACTCAATGGCGTAGACGTTAATATTAGATTAATGCTTTCGAAACCTGCTTTATATCTAATGGGTGCGGACGATGGGGTTTTATGAATATTCGACGCAACGCTATACGTGCTGCATCATGATATTAACCCTTTGATATTAGTAGCGTATATAAAATGTTAGAATGAGACAAAGCTAAACATCACTACAAGCGAACAGAATTGAAACGTTCACTGTACCCTCAGGCGGTCTAACTTTAAGTATTGACAACGCAATCAATGGACAAATAACTAAAACTCTTATATTTGCGATGGTCGAAAAGGATTCGTACGCCGGTGATGTGAATAAGAATCCATTTGCACTCCCTCAATACTCACTCTAGAATTTTTCGCTCTTTGTGAACGGAGTTCAGATTCCTTCCGAGGGACTGGAATGTAATTTCAGCAGCAAAAAGTATTGCACACGAGCGTATGATACGATATTCTCCGGCAGTGGAATAAAGCATCACGATAAAGGAAATAAAATCACTTTCGATATGTTTGGGCATGGTTACTTTATGTTAGTATTTGGTCTCACACCGGACGATTCAGGTAACGAGGACTATGTAAGTTTAAGGGATACGGGTGCGGTGAGAATAGAGGAAAGATTTGAAAACGAATTGGATAAAACCGTGACGTGCTTGGTCTTTGCTGAATATGATGCTACACTAGAAATTGATAAAAACAGGAAGATTATTGCAAATTTTTTGTCATGGATAGCGTTCAAATCGATAGACTATTTCGTAATAATTTGGGTCAATTATTTCGCGGAGTATATCCTTCCGATAAGTTACCACACTCACCGAAAAATGGCATATTAGTAGTCAATTTAGATCCGGCTAGTTTTCCAGGTTCTCATTGGGTAGCTATTGGCATATATAATCAGCCCCTTCGTTCCTAAAATTTTGGATTGTTTAAAGCCTTTCAACTGCGCTTACAATCACATTCAGATAAAAAGCTTTTATTCCGACATTTGTGGTGAATATTGTTGCTTGTATGCAGTTAGTAAATCTTTAGGGAAAAGTTTAAACAAATTCCTCACTCAATTCAATCACACTAACCTACACCTCAACTACTGCCGCACCCTGGAGCTGTTCCGACTCACCTTCGATGGGATGAGGAGCGATGTGAGATGTCATCCCCGAGCCCAGCGTTGCTTTTCCATAACAAATACTTGCACGGGGAGAGGAGGCGATTATTATAGAATAATCACTCGCAGAATGCAGATCGTCGCAATAGTGAGCTTTTCGAAGGAGGTAGTGACGGAGCTTGCAGCCGTTGACGTCCATTCCAACCGCCTTTTTTGGGAAAGTTTCAAGAAACATGGGAAACTCGTTGCTGGGGGAAAAAAGGTTTAGTTTCTAGACCCCCTGCACTGCGATGAGACTTCCTTCAACAGTGGATTCATCTCTCACACGGAGCTTCTCCCCGCTTTGGAGGCCATCATTGAGGGAGCGACCGCCTTCTTCGCATTTAGCGAGGCTGAGTGCAAATTTCTCTCCGATCTCACCAATCGGACTTTCATCTCTCTTGAAAAGGAAATAAATTGCCCCCCTCCTGAAAAATGCAGCTTTATCGCATTTTCCTGCCTCAATCCCTGTCACAAATTACGCAATAGCACGTGCGCGTTGAGAGATACTCATTCATTGGCTCAATGGTTTCAATATATCCGTCTCAAGGCAGACGTTGATCCATGCCCGGATGATTGTTCCCCCGCCCCTCTTCCAACATCGTCCTCTTAAGCTAAATAAATTCTCACAGTACATCAGTCGTCATGCTACCGTCAGAGGACGAAGTCCTGCTGTCTCCACCCGTCAAGAGGAAGAGACCAGCGGGACACCATTCTAGTCCCGCTGCATCTCCACTCTTTAATAATCTGCTACTTCAATCGGTGTATTATTTAAACAGTGCAAAGTCGAAGAGTGTGTGTGTTGGTTACGATCCTGGTAGAGACTTTGAATCGGTCGTGCAATTTAATCAAGTGGGAAAAAAAGTGTGATAGTTTCGCAAAGTGAATGGGAAAATATTCTGAATTCGGAAAAGGCTGTGGATGTTTTCTTCTACAAAGGTGAAAAAGAACAATTAGCCTCATCCTGCTTAGCGTATGCAAATTACTTTGAGATGAGACATTTGGATATCAGGAAAATAAACTCATTTACCTTGAACGGTGACGAGTGGTATGCTCTGATAAAATTCTCCAAGCTGATAAATCTTTTCCTCCGGAGGCTTTTGGCTAGTCGTGATAAAGTAAGACATTTTCTCACCACCAAATTAGCAAAAAATTGCACAGATAGTGATTTTGAAAGACTAGAATTAGAGATGGTACTCATAACGTATGATTTGCCTGGTAATCAAAAAGTATAACATGGTTATGCCCTGATTTTTCCAGCGCGTGGAGTGAAAGGCTTTTTGACCTCTGGCACGAAGTAAAATTCTGTAAGTCCAAAGGTCTTTGATGTGTATTCAACCACTGGCATTGGGTGTAAAAACCTTGTAAGTTGGACATACATCGCGATGAGTGCCATTATCGAATTTCAAGGGTTTACAACGAGCGATGGGAATTTTATTGTCAAGGAATTGGCAATTATCTCTTTTCAGGACAAATGTTGCAATGCGTGGTTATTTAAATTACCAGAGAGATTGCTGTATACAAAAGAGACGACTTGGTTGATGAATAATTATCATGGTTTGTGCGAATACTCTGGGGACGTGGATTATTCCGATTTGGAGAGCATACTTAACCCTTAATTGGTCGCGTCGGGTCATAATGACCCGACCGGTTTTGCTTCGATAATTTTTGTAATAGAATGATGTCGTTTTCAGTCGTCCTTCTCTCTAGTCTCTTATTTCTTGTCCTTTTATAACTAAGTAACGATTGATTTGCAAAAAGATACTTTGTTTCTCTGAAACAGACATTTTGACCCGACGCGACCATAAGTGTAACAGTTTGTTCTCGCTTTTGACCCGACGCGACCACCAGTGTTACAATTTATTCGCGCTTCCGACACGGCGCGACCACGAGTGAAGTCTACTCATTCTCGCTTCTGCCCTGAGCAAATCACCAGGGTTAGTAATATTTTTCGTCTCTGACTATACGGGAACACCAGCAACACAACCAGTACAACTTTAGTCATTGAGGCTAAAAAAACCACAAGTGATCAGTTATTATACCAAGCCAAGAAAGGTATGTATGACAATATTTTATTTATTTCTCCTTATTGCTGAGTTTTAATTTCTTAATAACGTTTTTTATTAAAGCTTAGTGTATTTCAATATAATCTAATAAAAAATAATTGGAAAAACAGTATGTTGAATTCAAAATGCCTTTTGAAGTTGCGCCCCCGCCATTCATTTGTTTTTGTATTTCGTTTCCCTACTAGAGGGCGATGTGTAGCCCGGCCGCTCAGAGCGGACTCGCATTGTATGGCAGTAGTCGGTGTGCCAGCGGCATGTGAGGTTCGTCCTCACCTCGCACGAGTGGGGAATAACTTTGATCATAGTGAAAATAATTTGTGTGTTTGTGTGTACGGAAATAAACCTTGTGCCAGTGGAGAACACCGCAGTCTTTCATTTTGGTTGCTCCGGCAGATAATGCCCATCGGTAACATGCCGTCAACATTTTTTGGTAGCAGAGCGTGGTTTCCATCTCCGATTGCGGTAAGATCGTTCCAGCTTTCTGACTCTTGATTTCTACTATTTCCGTGCCTTGATTAATTGTGCTGTGATTAATCGTGCTTTAATTATTCGACGAGGATGCTATTCGTCATCCCCCTCGTCAAATTGCCCCACACACTATACGACACGAGTCGTTCCTGCCCGCCTAGAGAGTCGCCGTGCCGTGGTCATCTCTTCGGGTCATCTTTCCTGTTGAACGAGTCAACGAGTCGTTCCTGCCTGCCAAGAGAGTCGCCGTGCCGTGGTTATCTCTTCGGATCACCTTTCCTGTTGAACGAGTCAACGAGTTGTTCCTGCCTGCCTAGAGTCGCCGTGCCGTGGTCATCTCTTCGGGTCATCTTTCCTGTTGAACGAGTCAACGAGTCGTTCCTGCCTGCCTAGAGAGTCGCCGTGCCGTGGTCATCTCTTCGGATCATCTTTCCTGTTGAACGAGTCAACGAGTCGTTCCTGCCTGCCTAGAGAGTCGCCGTGCCGTGGTCATCTCTTCGGGTCATCTATCCTGTTGAACGAGTCAACGAGTCGTTCCTGCCTGCCTAGAGAGTCGCCGTGCCGTGGTCATCTCTTCGGATCATCTATCCTGTTGAACGAGTCAACGAGTCGTTCCTGTATGCCGAGTACCCGTACTGAGGTTGCCTCGTCGGTCCATTGGTTCAGCTCTGTATCATTTAGATAAGCATAATCACTACTTATTTTGCCAATTATTTGTCGCCGTCATGGCCGAACTAATAGATAAGCAACTTGCGGAGGGTAAATTAATTTTAAATTTTATGGAAAATTCTAAAAGGCTTGGTGTTAAAAAATTGAACTTGACTGTTTGGCAAGCAAGGCTTGAGTTATTGGGCAGCTATTGGCTTAACTTTTCTAAACGCCATATTGAGCTCTCAACTTATGAGGAACAAATGTCTTCTAACGTTTATTTTTCTGAGAATTGGTATTTAAACGTGGAACAAGCTTATATTTTGACTAAAAGTGATATTATGGAAGAAATACAAAGACTAACTAGTGTTCTTTCCGAGGGAACCTCCCTCCCTGGTAATGTACCAGAGGGAACCAGTGCCCATGCTCTAGCACCACTGTGTTCCACTCCTAAGCTAACTATACCTAAATTTTACGGAAAACAGCAGGAATGGGAGTCCTTTAAGGAATTGTTTTGTTCACTTATCAAGCAAAATCCTTCCTTGTCCTCTGTAGTAAAACTTCAACATCTAATAAGTAGTTTAGAAGGTGCTGCTGCTAACCGATTAAAGGGGATGAAGATTATTGGGAGTAACTTAGACGTAGCATGGGAGAAATTATGTCGCCGGTACGACAACCCTCGCGTTCGTCTGTCAGCTCATCTGGAGGCATTAATATCTGTAAAGGCATCCCAACGAAAGTCAGTTTCAGATATTAATCGCTTATTGGATGTCGCAGAGGAAGCCATCCAGGGATTGCGAGATCTAAATTGCCCTGTCGAGAGCTGGGACCTGTGGTTTGTTCATCTAATAGGACGCAAATTAGACCCGGTGACCAGAGAAGACTGGGAGATATCGCAAGAAGCGTCTTCTGGCTTCCCGTCTTTCAAGCAGCTGATTGACTTTCTAGAAAATCGCGCTCGATCGCTTGATGCGAGCAGATCGGAGAACATTTCAGAAACTGTTAGTCGGAGTTCACGTCAGTTTAAAAGCCAAAGGGTAATTAATGCAAATTTGTCCCAAACCCCTGTCACTAAAAGACCTTGTGACCTTTGCAAAAATGGTCACTTTGTGGGACATTGTCCCAAATTCCATAATATGCCTATTAGCCAACGCATCGAATTTATCCAAAAGACTAAGCTTTGTGGAAATTGTCTACGGAAGGGACACTTTACATCAAGTTGTCCTTCTTCAGGATCCTGTCTGATTTGCAGAGAAAAACACCATACGACGTTACATAAGGATATGCCCGTCCCTCAGACTTCTCCAAAGAGTCAAGCCCCTCGACAGTTATGTGCTGACGCATCACAAGCCCCAAGCAGTTCAACTTCAGTGTCAGTCAACACGTCATCGGTTGGAAAGACTATATTAATGGCTACTGCTCGGGTAGTCTTGGTAGGATCATCCGGAGCAGCCATTACAGTACGAGCATTGCTGGATCCTGCCTCTGAAGCGTCATTTGTGAGTGAGAGTGTAGCTCAATTACTTAGGCTACCCCGCACTCGAGCGACTGTGTCTGTGCAGGGTGTTGGGATGGGTCCAGTAGTGGAGCCTAAAGGCAGTGTTAACCTCACTTTGAAATCCACGATTGACAAACATTTTTTCCTTAACTTTTCTGCTCTCGTGCTGAAGAATATTACAAAGTTCCTTCCCACCAACAAGGTACTCAAACAAAACTGGGATCATGTATACAATTTGCCACTCGCAGATCCTCAATTTGGTACTCCAGCCCAAATAGATTGTCTTTTAGGTGCTGATGTTCATGCAGCAGTATTGAGACCTGGACTTCATCAGGGGCCAACCAATACACCGGTTGCTCAAATACAGCACTAGGTTGGGTTCTCATTGGACCGACTAATGCTTTCTCTAATGCTCCTGAAGTGGTCAGCTCTCATACACACATTGATTCTCCATTGATCGAGGCCATTAGTCGTTCCTGGAAAGTGGAGGAATTGCCGGATACAACACATTCATCTGAAGAAGAGGATGCCTGCGAAGAATATTACAGGAAAACTCTTTTTCGTTCTGATGATGGCCGTTATGAAGTAAGGCTGCCTTTTTCGCGTTTTTCATCCTTTCCTGATGCACGTAGCATCGCTGTATTTTGCCTCCTGCGGAACGAGAGGAAGTTCCTTTCAAGTCCCTTTTTTGGCAACGAATATAAAGGATTTATGGAAGAATATTTAACACTGAACCACATGGAACCAGTGCCACCAGATGAGTTGCAGTGCAAATCTACCTATTATTTGCCGCATCATGGAGTTTTTAAGTCAAGCAGTCCGAAGAAAATTCGTGTAGTTTTTAACGCATCTCAGAAGTGCAGCAACAGTCTGTCACTAAACGATTGCTTGTTCCCTGGTCCAAAGCTTCAATCGGATTTAACGGCAATCATTATTCGCTGGCGTTATCTACGGGTGGTCTTTGTCGCAGATATTGTAAAAATGTACCGACAGATTTGGATGCATCCCCAAGACACGGACTGGCAGCGAATAGTATGGCGGTCTTCAACAGACCAACCAATCCAGGATTTTCGCTTGAAGACTGTCACGTATGGTACGACTTCTGCTCCGTATTTAGCCATTCGTACATTGCATCAACTAGCGGACGATGAAGGACACCAGTATCCTCGTGCAGTGACAGCAATCAAACTGCAAACGTACGTGGATGATATTTTCTCTGGAGCGGATAATCATTCTGACGCTCTATCCACGAGGAATGAGCTCATTAACATGCTAAAAAGCGCTGGTATTTCTCTAGACAAATGGGCGGCCAACCAGATGGAACTGCTGGAAGGATTGACCACAATGGAAGGAGAAAAGATGCCGATTAATCTGGACGATGCTGTGTCCACGCTTGGCCTGAATTGGATTCCTGGTCAAGACTACTTCTTTTTTCAAGTAATTCTACCTAAATCTTCCTCAGTCACAACAAAACGTTTGGTTCTCTCCGAGATTTCTCGACTTTTTGATCCATTGGGCTGGCTTGCGCCTTTTCTAATTCACTTCAAGATATTTATGCAAAATATTTGGATCCGAGGATTTGAGTGGGATTCTCCTATACATGGCTCCATGTTGGCTCACTGGAATGATCTCCGACACCAACTGCCACTGTTATCGGAGATAAAGATACCACGTTGGTTCAACACTGTACAAGGATCAAAATGGGAACTACATGGTTTTGCAGATTCTTCTGAAAGAGCTTACGCTGCCGCTGTCTATATTGTAGTCTTTTCAGATGACGGCTGCAACACATCGTCCCTGATCCTGGCCAAGACAAAGTTAGCACCGATCAAGACTCAGACTCTTCCTAAGTTAGAATTATGTGGAGCTCTTCTTCTGACAAGAACTATTCACTTCCTATTGACCAGCCACCTGCCGTCGAGTCCGGCTGCTATTCATTGTTGGACAGACTCTAAAGTTACTCTTGCCTGGCTTCGAGGACATCCTTCCCGATGGAAGTCGTTCGTAGCAAACCGCGTCAGCGAAATCATCACTACACTGCCCAATGCTACTTGGCACCATGTTAGCTCGTCTGACAATGCCGCGGATTGCGCAACTCGTGGTTATACTGTTGTGCAGCTGAAAGACTCTAATCTTTGGTGGAAAGGTCCGAGTTGGTTAGTTAAAGAACACGTATCAGCAGACCTTCCATACGATGAATTCTGCACCAATGAAGAGGAACGCTCTCCGTCATTCACCACGGTTACTGTCCAAGATGAACCATTCTTATCACACTTTAAAAGGTTTTCTTCTATCAAAAGGATAATTAATATTATTTCATACTGTCTCAGATGGAAGTACAATGCCACCTCCGTACAGGAACTAAGAATGTATGGACCATTAACGGAGGCAGAGCGTGCAGCTGGGAAAATTGCCCTCTTCCGGTTAGTCCAGTCCGCTAGTTTTGGGAAAGAAATTTCTTGCCTTCACCGAGATCAAGAGCTTCCAAGAAGAAGTCCACTTCGTTACCTTTTGCCATTCATCGATGAGAAAGGGCTACTACGAGTTGGGGGACGTTTGCAAAATTCTCAGTTCCTGAACGAATATGAAAAACATCCCCTCATACTTCCAAAGGACTCTTTCGTATCTCGCCTTTTAGTAGAAGAATCGCACTTGATGACGCTTCATGGGGGTCCTCAACTCATGCTGAGCCATTTATATCGTCAATACTGGATAGTTAGAGGAAAGCAAATAGCGTATCAAGTGTCACGTCAATGTGTCCGGTGTGCGAGATTTTCCTCGAAACCGTCCCAGCAGCAAATGGCACCCCTTCCCTACTTCCGAGTAAACCAGGTGAGACCCTTCAGCCATACGGGGGTAGACTACCTTGGCCCGATCGCCTTACGCATGTCAAAGGGTCGCGGTAGTAAGAGTTATAAGGGATACATAGCTATATTCATTTGCATGGTTATTAAAGCTGTGCACATAGAGGTCGTATCGGACTGTACAACTGCTTCTTTCTTAGCGGCTTATCGTCGTTTTGCAGCTCGACGGGGCCATTGCAGTGTTATTTACAGCGACAATGGAACGCAATTTCATGGAACAGATGCGGAATTGCAACGCTTGTTTGATGCCACCTCTACACTTTGCACTGAATTCGCAAACGAAGTCGCAAAAGATGGTACAAAATGGGTATTCATCCCACCAAGAGCTCCTCACTTTGGTGGGTTATGGGAAGCGAGCGTAAAAAGTTTCAAGTTTCATTTTAAGCGTATTATAGGGAACACAACATTAACTTTTGAAGAACTCGCCACTCTGAGTGCCCAAATAGAAGCATGTCTCAATTCGAGACCACTCTGTCCTATTAGTAGCAATGCCAATGATCTGGTCGCTTTAACGCCCGGTCATTTTTTAATAGGTTCTTCATTGATTGCTCCTCCTGAGCCATATCTAGACATTGATCTGTCTCAAACATGCTGTTCTCGTTGGAAATTGATTTCTCTAATGCGCAATCATTTCTGGCACAGGTGGATTAAAGAGGTATTGCATCATATGCAGCAGCGAAGGAAGTGGTTGAAGCCGAACCACTCCATTAAGGTGGATGACCTGGTGTTGTTGAAAGATGATCTACTTCCTCCAACCAAGTGGCCACTGGGGAGGGTTACGCATCTTCACCTTGGCAAGGATGGCCTTCCCAGGGTCGCCACTGTTAAAACGGCTGATTCTCAACTTCTGAGGCCCTTGGTGAAGATCATCCCGCTACCAGTGGATGATAGGGTCACATCTACCTATGCCGCTGTGAAGGAGGGAGTCGATTACTAGGAGTCGCTCATGGCGGGCGGCACTCAACAGCAGTGTTTTTTGTTTATGTCAGATGTGATTTTTTTTGTTGTTATTACTGTGTGCTTTCAAGTTTGTATTTTGTATTGAATGCTATCTAGGTACTATATTTTTATTTGCATTGAAAGTTGTTTATTTCGTAGTGCTGGCACTCCGAGGCGGGCGGTATGTTGAATTCAAAATGCCTTTTGAAGTTGCGCCCCCGCCATTCATTTGTTTTTGTATTTCGTTTCCCTACTAGAGGGCGATGTGTAGCCCGGCCGCTCAGAGCGGACTCGCATTGTATGGCAGTAGTCGGTGTGCCAGCGGCATGTGAGGTTCGTCCTCACCTCGCACGAGTGGGGAATAACTTTGATCATAGTGAAAATAATTTGTGTGTTTGTGTGTACGGAAATAAACCTTGTGCCAGTGGAGAACACCGCAGTCTTTCATTTTGGTTGCTCCGGCAGATAATGCCCATCGGTAACATGCCGTCAACACAGTATCATAAGTCGCTTTTGAACAACTGGTTGCTTATGCAGATATTTCATTTTATAATTTGTTCTGTTTTCCTTTATGACTTTTAGAATGGCGGAACGCCTTTTTGTCACTGAGAAGGAACTGTTGGAAGAGCTTGAGCGTGAAGAAGATGAGGAACTTGTCGACGAAGAAGATATTTCGGAAGAAGATGATGACGAGGATTATGAGGAGAAAAGTGATCACGACTCTGATTCTGAGATTTACACATCCGATGAAGACGATTGTCATTGCACTGGTGAGAATGAATCATTTTGGACAAGCAAAAATAAAACTAAATGGAGTGCTATCCCATTTATTAGAAGGGGACGTACTAGAAAAGAAAATATAGTTACTCATCTCCCTGGATTACGGCCATACGCAAAATGTGTCAACACCGAACTATCAGCATTTCGCCTCTTTTGTTGCCGGGAAGTATTAAAGATAATGGTGAAGAACACAAATATTTATATTGATTCTGTTGGGGTAAACTATTCTAGAGATCGTCATGCTAAACACACGGGTGAAGATGAATTATTGGCTCTCGTAGGCCTTCTTTTTCTTTCGGGCATATATAAAGCATCCCATGTCGACTATAGGGAACTATGGAGCAAAGATGGTCCTCAAATTTTTTCCCCTACTATGAGCCACCGGAGGTTCTTATTTTTGCTACGGTGCCTTCGATTTGATGACCTCAGCACTCGAATGGAAAGGAAGAAATGCGACAAGTTAGCCGCCATAAGAGAGTTCGTCACAGTAATTGGTAACAGATTTGAACAGGCCTTTACTCCCTCCGAATACGTCACTATTGATGAGCAACTGATACCATTTCGTGGTCGATGTCCCTTTAGACAGTACTTACCAAATAAACCAAAAAAATATGGGATCAAAGTCTTTGCTATGGTGGATTCTAGGACTTTTTATCTGTAGCGATTTGAAGTTTATGTTGGTAAGCAGCCGGATGGGCCCTTCGAATCATCCAATTCTCCTCATGATATAGTCAACCGATTGGTTCATCCTATTGCAGGTAGTGGAAGAAATATCACCACTGACAACTGGTATACCAGTATACCTCTAGCAAAAGACCTTTTGCAAAAAAAATTGACGCTTGTGGGGACGATGCGTAAAAACAAAGCGGATATTCCCCTTGATTTTCTTCCATCCAGAAACAGACTCGTACACACTTCCGTTTTTGGATTTACTCCCGAAGTTTCCATGGTGTCGTACGTTCCTGCAAAATCAAGGGCTGTGGTACTTATTTCGACTTTTCACCATAACTCTAACATTGATGCTCCAAGTGGTGATAAAAAACTACCTGAAATAATAACTTTTTATAACTCAACCAAAGGAGGAGTGGACTCAAATGATCAGCTTTGTTCTAATTACAGTGTTGGCCGAAGAACGAAGAGATGGCCACTTGCAATTTTTTATCACATCATAAATGTAACGGGAATAAATTCCTACATATTGTTCAAACACACCAGAACAAAGGACACTAACCAGACTTATCCACGCCGACAGTTCCTGAAAAATGTAGGCAATCAACTTACTAAAAATGTGTTGCTAAAACGTTGCGAAAATAAGAACACCAACAGAAATTTGAGACTAAAAATAAAAATGTTTTTGGAAGAAGAAGGAACAAACTTGTCACAGTTAAACAATGAAGAGCAAATACCTTTGCATGAAGAGGCACGTAAGAGGAGGAGATGCTGCCTTTTCCCCAGTACCAGAGACAATAAATACAGCCAAGTTTGTGTATCTTGTAATAACAGCATTTGTAAAAATCATTCAGTACTAATATGTAAAATTTGCCAAGACAAAGGGGTGGTTTAAGAACATGTACTTTGTAAATATAATCTCTCTGTTTTCTATCGATCTACTGTATATTGTTGGACTACTTTTTATTCGATATCAAATGTGTTCAAGGGTGACATTTTCTTTTGCGTCAGATACCAGTTATTATATGTTAATATGAGTCTGTAACGGTCATGCAAGATCATTTGGCCTGAGCTGGATGATTTTTTCATGAAAAATGGTGTACAGCTTAGTAATTTCATGTAAAATTAATAAAAGAAATTCGTGGTGGTGTTAGATTACGTTTCCAGCGTGACAAAAGTTTTAATACAAAATTGTTGTGATGCAGTCGTATGTGTTTTATAATGTTTTTGTGTATTAAACGGTGGCTATTTTTAATAAAAATATATTAATCTAATATAAGAAAGTTTATTAATGAAAAGAAGTAAAAGAAAAATAAATTTACCGGGAAAACATTTAGTTAATTACATTTTATGCATCTTGGGTCATATTGACCCGACGCGACCGTTTGTGTAAGTTTTTGGGTGCGACCAGTTAAGGGTTAATAATTATACAAAGCAACTTAAATGTCTATTCACCAAGGGTGCACAAAAGGCTTCTTTCTTAACTAGTCTTCTTCCAAAGGGAATTTGTGTCATTAATTTAGAATTGTATGGTTGTCCCTCGCTTAAGAAATTGACTATAAATGAGGGATGTTTAATTGAAGCTCATATGGATGATAATTTGCAATTTGCAAGAAAAAACTGTCACAAGTTGGCAAATTGGTGCCTACAAAATAAAATTTGTTCAAAATTAACGTGATTACCATTAAAAATCTTTTTACAATGGATGGTTTAGATTTTTTTGTAAGTAGTCTTAACTGTAACATTACCATGTTTTCTGTGTTTATTTATTATGCCGTTCAATTACATGGATATAATTGTATTGAGAGTTATTTACTCGAGAATGGATACTTGAACAAAAGTGGTATGAGTATGGAGGTGCAATTATATGCGATCAGAAGTGCAGTGCGTTTATTGCAAGAACAATATAACATTACTGGAGATGGAACTATGAGACAATATATTTCGGAAACAATATAACCAACACCTCCATGTGTGGTTGATTTATTTATAATATTGTAAATATTATTGTGAAAAATAAATATTTTTGTAAACCTGTATTATCTCTCTTTTATTTCTATGATACCTTTTGCAAGGTAGGTAATAAAAAATGAGAGCAAAAAAATTTTTTCAATGTTTTTTATTTAGAACAAAGTAATATCATCAGGTACAACATTGAGTACAAAAGTGTAGGATTCTATAAATTCTTTTTTCCTTGTTTGCTTGCCCGTAGTTTATTCTTGACTTTTGTTCTGTAGTAAATGTCATTGGGCGCACACAATCTGATTCGTCACAGGCCAATCCTGAGGGCCTTTTTTTGACACACTAGAAACACCATCGCGTTCCACCAATTGCAATCCTTTTGGTAAAGATAGCTTGAAAGCACAATTACACGCTATGACGTTATCATGATGTGTTTCGTACACATTGCATACGATAGATGTTTCTAGATTCATGGCTTTCTCCAACATTTCACCAGTGAGTTTCAGCTGTTTCACTGTGGACACGTTGAACCACTCGATAACTTACTCTGCCCCACGAGAGCAATCATCTGATCCATGTGTTTCATTTTAACGTAGTATCTATTATCGAACTTCATATGTTGGATGAGATCGTTTTCGTCGTTGTTCTCCAGCAGCGGTGAGGGGAGACGCACTTCGTAGACGTTTCTCACGTTCTCATTCAGTTTGCTGACGCGGAGCTGATGCGCACCATCCAGCTCTGCAGCTGTAGATAGAAGTATGTCCCGCATCCTTACACCACGGTTAATCGATGAGGTCTGATGAGACAAAATATTGTCGCGATTCACTTTATAATGGCTCGACCGTTGGCTCAATCTCCTCATCCTCCACAATGATTCGTAGAGAAATCTCGGGGGCGTGGCTTATTTTTCTATCCACGACGGTATTTGATGACTCCATTCTAATAAGTATTATGAATGTCTTCTAAAAGCAATACGGGAGACTAGCTAGTGTACCTCGTTCTCCCTCCCGTCGTGGATCAGAGGCCTGGATATTATAGGAGACATAACCTGTCCCATCCTGCAATAGTTGCATTATATGACTATAAGATGTACTCGTTTGTTCTTTTATACCCCCAGCCAAAAACGTGTTAGAACATGTCTAAGCATTATGATCACATCCCTGGGTTGACAAATGCTTTTACTTGAAAGGGGATGATGCATTATATCTCAGAAGGATGTATCATGCGACCTCGAAGGAAGAGGGAAGGGGGAAGGGGGAGGGGAGGGATTATGTTGAAATGCGGATGCAATGGTGAAAAGAATTGCGTTGCAGCTGAGCGTGTTGAAACTTGAGGACGGAGTGGAGCTCAAGGTTGTCCATGCGGTAATGCACCCAACAATCGGTGCGAATGTTGTGGACTATTCCATCAACGAATGCCACGCACAGGCGTTTTCCTGGGTTGCGAGATATTATACATTTCGGTCTACTGCGGGCCTATTATTTATTCTATCGTAGAAACGATATCTGCATTTGATGTCTATTGACAAATGCCACGCACTGACGTTTTCATTTTTATTCTGAGTTGTGTATTAAGCGAGATAATCGCTATTGTTTACATTTTGACCTGCTGCGAGTGTATTTATCACTTTGTAGCAAAGGTGAGGACGTTATTTGATGCTGGTTAATGAGGGCTATTTAACAGTGTGAATATATTTTCTCCGTGCTGATTAGTACGCGAGATATTTGATATTGTTTATATTGAATTTTTTTCGACTGTTGTGAGTTAATTATTCGCTTTGTTGCAAAGATAAGGGCGCAATTTGATGCGGGTTAATTAGGGCTATCAAATGGTGTTGTTATATTTTATCTAAGTTAATTAGTATGCGGGATAATTGCTATTGTTTATAAGTCACGTGCTGCGCCAGATTTCTCATTTCTATCCTACTGTAGATGTTCTTTTCTCCACAAAAGAAACCAATGCCCTAAATACTTTACTTCTGTCATTAAACTTGCATTGTGTTAACAGAGAGCCTAAAAGAGCAAGTTCCTGCCTTGATTATATTTTCACAAGTTTGCTTGCCACTTACTTTGTGGTCAATTTAATTGATTTTGGGCTAATGGAACATCTCGACCTGGAATTTAGTTTTTAAATCAATAGACTGAAAACCAAGTCCAATTGTAATACTCACCCTATCTACAGTCGGAATATTTCTCAGGTTGGTTGTGAAAATTTCAAATCTCTTCTTTTCAATGTAGCCTGGCTCTCTACTTACCTATAGGGATAGCAACGACAATTTCTCTTGTTTTTTCGAATATTTACATCGTTATTTGAAAATTGATTTTCCAAAAAATTAATTTTTAAAACTATTGGCAAAAAACCAAGTAATAAGTGGTTTACTCTAAAATTATCAGAACTACGATCTGAAATAATTCAGTTGCACTCCAAACACAATCACTGGCAGCACTGAGGATAAAAATGTCTGGCTTATTCGTAAGGAGGAGTACATTAATAAAATAAACAGCTATAAAATTATGGTACATCATACAAAATGCTGACAGCAATGTCAAGATTGCTTGGAAAATAAGCAATCATGAAGTTGGGTGTTCTCCTCATAATTCAGAACTATTTTTCAACTCTGATAGCCGAAACAAGTACTTCCTTGACTCAATCAATCATATCATCTCGAGTATCAACAGCCCATCTGCTACAATTACTGGCCTTCTCAGTTAACTTGATGTAGGAGCTCCCACTTTCAAATTGTGCTGGGTTACTCCCCATGACATTTATAAATATTATCAATAGTCTCAAAAGATCTAATTGTACTGACCATTATGGATTATCCTCTCATCTAATCTAAGAATGAGCAGATGTTCTCAATGAACCTCTTTGCCACAATATACAACTCCTGTATTCAGTCAGGCTCCTTCCCAATAGCATTAGAAGTCTCAAAAATAATTCCATTATATAAAAAGGTGACCGACATTTGCCCTCCAACTACCGCCCAATTTCCATTGTATCTGTTTTTGGTGAAATAATTGAGAAGGTCATTACAATACAGCATTTTTAATCACTTTTAAATAAAAAATCTATTTTCACCTTCTTAATTGGCTTCTGTAAAGATCATTAAACGTCTTCTGCTGTAAATCGTGTTGTTGATGAATTACTGGATGCTTTTGAAAATAGATCTTCCCTCGCACTGACAGCCTGTGACCTGTCTAAAGCATTTGATTGTGTTTCACACACACTTCTCCTTCAAAAACTGCAAAAATACTGAACTGAAACTCATGGACTCCTACCTCTCCAATCGTACTCAATGTGTTCTAATAAATAATACACTGTCATCACCCCTAAAAATTAAGCATGGTGTTCCTCAAGGTTCAGTACTTGGCCCACTTCTGTTTTTAATTCTAATAAATGATCTCCCACACCATGTACCTTGTGCTTTACTATTATACGCTAATGACACTACTTATATACATGGTCCAATTGACCCTACTAGCAAAAACCTTAACCGATCTGAGACTATCCTCGCATTGGCTCAAGAGTGGTTCTTTGCTAACGGGCTCCCCTGGAACAAGGAAAAAACTGAGCAGCTGGCAATCTCCTTAAGTCCAGCTTTAAATCACACTGAAAAGTTAAAGCTACTAGGTTTTGAGCTCGATTGCAGGCTGCAATGGGATAGTCACACATCCTCCACTCGTGATAAGCATTTAAAAGCCATTAATATGCTAAGGAAAATGAAAATGCTAAATGATTTAAGATTTTCCCGGTGTATTATGTTTAAATATCTTTCTCGAGCTTCGCACCAGATAATGTTTTCAAAATCAACCGACGTTTCGGACAGCGACTTATTTTCCATTTTCAAGGCACCTGTTATTTCCACCGTGACCACTATAACACTAAAATTAAACAAGCTGTTGATGCCGCAACAATAAAGGTTGCGATTCCTATGATTGGCTGACGTGTTCCGCTGGCCGTTGAATCATTTTCTCATCTTTTTAATACATTTGATCACTGGCCACCAGGTATTACTCAGTGGGAATCCGGTGTTACTATTAAAATTATGCGGATGCAATCTCGATGGTCTCTTTGATAATGCGGTCCCAGTAAAGGTGTACGAAGCATAGGATTTTTGCATCGGTCCATTTAATGGCATGGTCTTCGTTGATGCTGTGTTCCGCCACTGCCAACTTCTCTGGTTGCGCCAATCTAAAGTGCCTCCGATGTTCTTTAAGCTTGGTTTCAATTGTTCGACCAGTCTCCCCCACAAATATTTTGCCACTTGCACACGGAATCTGATATACCCCTGGTATCTTAAAGCCGGTGGGATCTTTTGCCTTAACCAACTGGTCCCTTAATTTAGATGGTGGCAGATGGACCGTTTTGATGTTAAAACGATGCAGAATGCGGTGAATCTTTCCCGATATAGTGGAGACATAAGGGATCAAAGCTGTGGCCACAGGTTTTTTAGGTAGCTCTTCTGCGCCACTCTCCTGGGTTTCACGGAATCTCCTTAAGGCTTTAAAAAACTGTTGTCTACCATAGCCATTCTGCAGAAATGTCCTTTCTAGGTGCTGCAATTCAGCTGAAATGCTTCCTTTATCAGATATTGTTTTGGCTCTATGTATAAGTGTAGATAAAACTCCGCCTTTTTGTGATTGATGATGGTGGCTCGGTCCGTTGAGGTAAAGGTCAGTATGGGTAGGCTTCCGGTAAACGCTGTGGCCTAGGCTCCCATCTTCTTTCCTGCGGATTAAGATGTCGAGGAACGGAAGTTGACCATTATATTCTTGCTCCATGGTAAATTTGATGTTCGGGTGTTGGTTGTTCATGTGATTTATAAAATCTTCTAATTCAACCGTACTACCATATGGCCAGACTAAGAAGGAGTCATCTGCATATCTGAAAAAGTACTTTGGACGTAGGGGAGCTGAATTGAGGGCTTTTTCCTCAAAGTCTTTCAAGTAAAAGTTAGCTATCGCTGGTAAAAGCGGTGATCCCATAGCGACACCATCAACCTGCTCATAGTAAATCCCCTCGAAAGAAAAGTACGAAGAGGCCAGTACATGGTGGAGTAGCTTGACAGTTTTGGCGTCGAATTTTCTCTCCAATAGTCTTAAGGTGTCAGCAAGAGGTACACGAGTGAAGAGGGACACCACATCAAGACTAACCATTATGTCATTCGTGTCTACACGAATATCTTTTAGAGTTTTTACTAATTCTAGCGAGTTCTTCACATGGTGATTACTTAGTCCCAGGAATGGCGTTAAAATACCTGTTAGGTATTTTGCTACATTATACGTGGGAGAGTTAATTGCACTGACAGTCGGTCTGAGTGGTGTACCTTCCTTGTGTATCTTCGGCAACCCATATATCCTAGGAGGCACTGGTGCATGAGAAAATAGATTATTAACTGTCTCTTGTGGAAGATTCATTTCCTTAATTATCTTTACGGTCCTCCTGGTGATGGTTTCCGTTGGGTCTCGGGGTATTTTTCTATAAGTACTGTCCATTAGTGCTTCCAGAATCTTGTGATGGTAATCAGCCTTTTCCATAAGAACAGTAGCATTGACTATGTCAGCAGGCAGAACAATTATTTCTTTTTAAAAATTGCAAGGACATTCTTTCTTTCTTCGAAATGTTGGCTTTTGGTGGAACAGCTTTTTTAAGAACGAGAGAGATTTCACTTCTTACCTCCTCCGCTTCATTGTAGGGTAGTTTCCGTATCACTTGCTCTATTCCTCCAATTATTTCATTAAATGAGATGTATTGGGATGGATTTTGAACAAAGCATTCTATTCTTTAAATTACTTTTTGGAGTGCAAAAGCCTGAAACTTTGTATGTAGCATTACATTATTAATTTATCTTTTCATGAAAACCAAGTAAACCACCGAGAAAAAACGTTAATATTCTTATTCTTGTCATGGCTTACACTGGCATCCGTATTTATCTTCAGTTCCAGTCATTTAATGCCAAAAAATATTCTTTTTGCTCTATCTGAGAGTCTTATTTGTACGTAAAATTAAATATTAGAGCCTAATTTCCACTCATGTGTTATATGATGAAGGAAACTTGTAAAAAAAATCGTAAATTATCATAAATTCTAAGATCTTGCATGGAAAGTCTAAGACCAAACTTGTCCATCAAATTCTCATTTTGGCGACAATTGACCCCTAAATATTCAGCACTGTTTTAAGAACTCATATGAATGCAGAAATGATTTAAGTATCAATATACACCAATGAAGTTAATCCCAAAAGATGAGGTTATAGATTATCCTTGTTTTACTTTCGTCACCAGAAACAATTTACCGTTAATATAGATTCTAATGCACACACCGCATTCAGCTCACGTATACCTTTTGTAATCTAAAGCAAAACGACACCTATGGGTTTTAAAGTGTATATTTTACGTTAAAATTATTTCATAATTGAATAATTACAAAAAAATGCGTGGTGTTTCCGTATATTACATGGCGAAACAAATCAAAAAGTAAGGTTAATGTGGCCCAAATTTCACGAACTTCCGCTATCGTGCTACGCAATCTTGAGGCGTATAGTTCGGGACTCGGTTCTTTCGTGTATGAGAAAAATCCACTCCAGAAATGCATTACCCCTCCGATTACAAGTTATAACCACGGTTGCTCAGCTGGCTCGTAAGCGATGTCGGAAAGGAGACATAAAAAGGGCTAAACTAGAAGCTATGCTGTATGCTGCTGTATCATCATCATCGATCATGCTGTAAGACTGAACTACCGATTAGTGCTACTAATAAATGGAGAATATGAGACACGAACTCATGGAGAACATAATCCATGCAAGGCAATGCTACTGAGGTCAGATTCTATAAAGAATGCTATGTTGTTAAACGTAAGTACGAAGTCCTTGTAGGGTGACTAACAGCTAAAAGATCTAATGTTTTATTACCTCTCGTAGGTTCATTTACAACTTGAGTAAGAGAGTGATATGAAAGTATATTAAGTAAAGCCTCACTTATATCACGCTTCCTTGAACTTGTTTTAACGCTGTTGGTTTTCCAATTTATAGCCAGAAGGTTGAAATTTCCACTGATAATTATTACGCTTTTGTTATCGCTCGAGGTAAATGATGATACCTGAGTTTCTAATTTGTACATAACGTCTATTTTGGAATCTGATTGTCTGTAAAATGAACATATATGTATATTTCTATTGTTTTGTTGCTTAATAGAACAACAAACGCTCTCTATTTTACTGTCGTCTAATTTGTGATCAAAAATATTCAAATGCGATTTAACTTCTAAAAATACTCCGCCGCCAGTCCTATCTAGTCTATCACGTCTATAGTTTTTATATCCTGTCGGAAAAACTTCGCTATCGCCAATATCCTCTGCAAGCCAGCTTTCTGTTCCAATTGCTATACCTGCGTTTTCAAATATATGCTCAACTTCGGCACCTTTGTTCTTTACGCTACGGAAATTCACTATTGCTAAATTTATATCGCATTTAGCTGGATGATTGTCGATTTGCTGTTTTATGTGATTCTGTGTATTATATTTTTGATGTTCTCTGAAGCAACTGAGAAGCGAGTTTTTCTTTGAAGTTTCGGAGTTACCAAGAGAGCGCGTTTTCGAATTGTTTTCACTATGGAAGTAACATTTATTTATTTGTGCTTCTCTTAAATTTTTTCACGAATGAAGGTTAACGTTACTTGGATATCCTCGGAGGCTTTTGTCGGGTGTATACTTTTGAATCCCACTGAATGACCTACTCTCTAGTCTAAAAAAATATCTACAATGCTCGAAAATCCTACGAGCCACCCGTTCTGACACCTGGGCTGAGTATTACTACCTAGAACGGTTGGGGAGCCTGGCACGATCCGAGCACAGTGGAAGATCTACGAATTATGCTCCTATGCCTACACTGAATTCCCACAGCCTCCTGTTTAGGCAGTCAATCCTGTTCCAAAAATTGTGACCACGGTCGGTCCGCGGAACAACACTACAAATCGACAGCTACAAATTGGCACTCGATGCCCTCCGGACGCGTTCCACCTCTGAGTTTAAATCCCTGAAAGAATTCAAAATCTCATCAGCTCCACGCTCGGACGCATCATTGGTGCCGACATGGGCCACCACTCGCAGCCTGGAGCAGCCCGTATCTCTCACCTATGTTCGTATCGCACCCGTAGAGTTGGGTACCAATCCTCCTGGTATACACCAAGATGTAACCCGTTGGTCCGCTTCGTCTCTCCTTGCCCTCTTCCGCAATGAAGGCATAATTCGCCGGACGTTTCGAACTCCCTATCAATGAAATTCCCGCCTTAACCTAACTCGATGACGCCTGTTAGCGAGGACGTGAGCGCACCTCCTAACTCGAGGGACGCTGCTCTCGGCTAACCTCGGGAGCAGCGTCCCTCGAGTCAGGAGGTGCGCTCACGTCCTCATCAACAGGCGTCTTGGGGCCATCCTCAGACAGCACCGTGAAGCTGTTGGGTACGGGGATAGAAACAACTTCCTATCCCGCCCTTCCTCATTTCGGCCGCATCGCTGCCCCCGCGACCCTGGGACATCACTATCCCCTCCGGCTTCCGAATCGGTATCGTCCTCAGGCTCAGGGGTCGCACCTCAACCCCCTCAACCGCCCCACCAGCATTCAGACCCGAGCGCGCCTGGGACATAACCTTGGTGCTGTGAAGGGTCTTGGAGGAAGCGCTACGGCCCCCGACGTCCGAGACGCCCGCACAATCCGTAACACGAGAGTGGATCTCTGCAACCATCATCTCCAGCTCGGCAACGCGGGCCTCCAGGAGGTCGCTCTTCGCTTTGCTGTTGAGGCTAGCCACAGACCCGCGGTTGGCCATACTTTTCTACTGGCTTTACAATACTACGATATTTTTGTCCGAAAGAGTTTCTTAAGAGTAGTCAAATGGCGGAGGTATCCTGCATGGAAAGCTAAATCAGGTTGCACAATGTGGTCGTGACGTCAATGTAAACAGTTGAGTGAGCAGGTGAACTCTCGTAGTAGTTAGTGGAGGATAATATGAGGACAAAAATAGAATGTAGTGCGTAAGAAATGTTGGACGGATATTATTAATGATGAGAGGTTAGGAATTCACCGCTAATATACTAGTGAAGTAAGTAATAGATAAACCAATTAATAAGGTAGTCAACTATATTAAGCACACTCAAAGAAAGACCGCTGAAGGTAAACCGTTGGAGGATTCAGTTATTAAAATTCATCCTAAGTGAACTTGTTTTTGTTTCCATATAAGTTTCCGAATTTAATACATGTACACCAATAATTCCTTTTATTTTAAATGGATAAGTTTGTCGGTGCCTTCTTATACCTCCCGTATGGGAATGTTTTCCAATCCGATTTCGTAATATAACGGCTGGAGGAGTGGCATGAGAGTGACTTAAGACCGGAAATACTACAAGTGACTAAGAAAGGGTGTTTATTGGTCAAATAGTAAGAGATGGAGATATGAACGCACCGAAATATGAACTCATTTTAAATGATAGCATATTTGACAAACTCTCCCCACTGCTTAAAACCTCCTTATCTTAAACAAATAAAAAATTTCTTACTCTCTCGTGATAAGGTTTAGGAAGATGGACTCGTACTCGGTGACTCACTTCATTGCTTAAGCTTTCCTGGTTATTAGGGATAAGAATATTTTTAAAAATCTCATTGTATACTTCACTCTGTTGCGGTAGTTTTGGAAGATGAGCTCTCATACTCTGCGACACAACCTTACTGTTTAAGCTACCCTAGTCCTTAAGGATAAGATTTTGGACCCCGCAGTGTGGCATTTCACGTACCCTCACACCCCTCGTCCAAAAATACACATACTTCCTCCCCCTCGTCATAAAACCACCCTCTTCCTCCTTCCTTCCCCCTCACCTACCCTGCTTTTTCAGTAAATATACCACTGGATATGATTTTGATGCTTGTACCTGATGATGACGCATTAGCGTTGAAATTAGTTGCGCCAATAAAAAACTCAGTGGGTTGAAACATAGTTGTTATTGCCACTATTACTAATGAAATTCCACAAGGTAAAGCCTGAAAGGATTGAATTCAAGGGTATCAACAATATTAATGTATTGTTGTGGGATAATTCCTGTTTGTCTACGCCGTTCAAGGGAATGGCTTTCCATCTCACAGCATTTCTTCTGGCAAAGGCGCGTTTATGCGCCCACACCCCGTTCATCCTGAAGGGATTCGGCCGTTGTCAACCCCCGCCCCCTAATGGAAATTCGACCCTTTTCCCTTTTATCCAAATCACTTCACACTCCTTCCTCACATCTCCGACTCTCTCCCACCCATGCTCCCCCTCCTTTCCTTCCCCTACTACTCACTCCCCTCCCTTGTCCTCGGTTTTTCATCTCGTCTGCAATCCATTTTCTTCTTTCAAATTGTCCTCGGGACTGCTCCCAACCCCCTTGGCTTTCAGTGGGCATCGATAGGTTTACGTTTTTTTGCCTTGCATCCAGAGTTCTCCGTTTTTTCATTTTGTTGCTGAATTATTTCACTAAAATTACTCCGCTAGAGCTCTAGTAAATATTTGGAACCGCGTAAGTAAGTGTCATCATCATACAGCTTGTGCTCATCCTCGTCCTCATTCACTCAATCAATACTTTCACTTAAGTAATCAATGCCATTTCCTGCATACTTGAAGGTAGATCTTGAGGACTGCACATCTTAAATCAGTAGTGTTGAGAGTTTTTATTGATCATGATCATTTTGGACGAGTATTTAAAGCTTTGCCAATTTTTTTATCCCATCCAGCATCGAAATCTATTATGATTATTTCACCAAAACGTGGGCGTGTCAGGACAAGGATAAGACGGGCAAAATACAGAGGAAATGGGTTACATAAATGCGTTTGCGGTAAAAGTGGGATCATAGGGTTGATGAAGGACTGAGGGTAGAATGCTCCAGCGATGGATATTAACTAAGTAAGGAGAATGTTTGCTCAGGTCATGTCCAGAGTAAAAAAGAGGATCGTATAACGAAACAGATGTATGAAATCCAAACGGATGTTAATAAAGGAACGCGCGAGCTATGGTGTAGGAGAGACTCCACAGCGGAAGAGTACTAATTCAATATTCAATTCTTTGATTTTAATGAATGCAAAAAAAGTTACGTATTACCGTGTTTGAAGTTATTTGAGCACAAGGATAACTAATCAAGTGTTAAAATATTCCATTTGGGGTTTTTAAGAGCTAATAATGGCTGATAATTCCCGGTGAATCCCCGGAAATATCTTTCTTATATTATAATTTATTCATAAGCCATAAGTATATTACGATATTGCATGGATTATAAAACGCTGTCGGAAATAGTAACATATGAAATGGTTTAATTGGCACCTGAAGGAAAACAGTTTCTGATATCAAAACCTGTTTTCCTTCAGTTCGAATCTAACAGAGCCCAAAGTCCACCATGGATGATCTCACCTACTAGAAGCCACCCTAAACAATTCAATGAAAGTTCACCCTGTTTTAACACTATGCTGTATCCATTCAGAACATCGACCCATTTTTCCCCTACCGCCAGAGTATCAATTAAATTATAGACAATGCATACTCACGTTCACAAAATATCTCCAAAATACAACATCTTATATTGAAAATAATTCGGATAACGTGGCTGAGAGTAAAAAAGCCAACAATATAAATGGGTATATGATTATTATTATTTTGCAAAATATGATAAATATCAATCGCAATTATACGAGTAAAATTATAAATTACAATATATTATTGAAATAAAATATGTGCTATTCATATGAGTAATTTATGGCACACTTGAGTTAGAGTCTAAAGAAGTGAAAAAATGTAATATATGCCCCAATGCATCGAGAACAATAATAATTAGTCCTGTTCACCTTCGTCTTGTTGCTATATGAGCACATCTCCTATTTCCCTTTTTTCTGATGTGATTTCTGACATTTCAGTCTCACTACGTTTTCCACAATCAGACTGCCTTGCGAGTTATTTCTTTTCTTCGCTCGCACCTTTGGTGAAGAAATTGGCGGTCAAGCCTTGCATAACTGCTCAAAACATATGAAGCCAAAGTTAATCTCTTTTCTACGTGGGATAGAATTTTCTGTATAGGGTTGCTAACTTCTTTAGTCACCTAGTATACCATTAATTATTATAACGTTCCAGTAGATACGAATTTTATTGACTTTAAAGAAGCATTTGATAGTTTCCCACAAAAATTATTAATTTAACTAAAATCTTACGGCTTGGATGGCGATGTAATGTCCTGGATTAGAAAATTCCTAAGAGATCGTGTACGGAGAGTATTTTGAGATGGAGCCATCTGCAATGAGGTTAAACTCACTTGGGGTGTTCCACAGGGGAGTGTAGTGGGACCATATCTATTCCTTGTATATAACAACGATATTGGTGAAAGGGTAGAGAGTAAACTCCAACTACTTGAAGACAATGATGTAGTGTACAGAGAAATCCGTAGAAATAATCATAAGAAAGCGTTAACGAAGGAAATGCAAGCGTGGTGCGATGCGTAGTAGATAAAATGAAATTTGAAATGTACCTCTAGTAATGAAAAATCTTGCATCAAAACCTCTTTCACATACAATATATTCAATTAGAGACTGCAGAATCAGTAAAATATGCCGAAGTTAATCTAACTAATAATCTCTCATAAAGCAAACATTCGGGAAATAACAGTTCTCTCCATTGATCCGTCAAGTTTGACGCAGCTAACCCGAAAACAATGTAGAGAACTGCAATCCAGTGCTGCGAAAGCCTCAAACAGAAATTCGGGAAATAACTGTTCGCGCTAATCGTGCAATGGGATTTGTAAAAAGAGTACTTGGAAAGTGTGAAGAAATAGCAACGGAAATCAACTACTTGTCCTTTCTTAGCCCCCTTTTAAAATATGCTGCCAGTTTTTGAGATCCTCATGAGAAAGCTTCAAAAACAGAGTTATAACGCGTGAAGAGGGAATCAGGAAGAAGCGTGAAAGTCCGTTATTATAGTTTCGTTAGTTCTAATGATCGCTGGGCACAATTTGGGGGGAAATTGCTTTCAGACCGCCAGTTGAGAGCTAGACTCAATCTTTTATGTAAATTTTAAACCAATTTATTTTCAGACGAAGTTTTCAATATCTTACGAACTCTAAAATTCTACGGTAGAAAAGATCATGAGAATAGAATTAAGGAAATGGACCGTTGAAAAGACCGGCGATCGCTAATATACTCTAATGGCTGTGTTATATATACTGTGTTATATATAATATAATACTATATAGCTGTGTTAAGACACAGAAGTAGGTTAGTGACAGGTAGTGTAATTAATGAATTCATATGCCTCCTAATGCTTGTTTGAAATTCTACCAAGAAGTGCTAACACTACGTTTCGCATGTTTACTGCATGAATCTTATGTCATGTTCACAAAGTTTCATTGTGGATTGGTTTGGTAGATGCAGTAGCGTTTGTAGCATACCCGTGGTGTGGCTCACGTTGATAAAAGTTAGTTACTACACTTTAGTTCATGTTAGTGATAAGGCACCCCATGCCGAACACACTTGTGGTGGCTTGCAGTGTAATAGGTAGATGTAGGTGAAAATGAGATCGACTTCTTAGAGAATTTTTAAAAGAGGGAAGAGCAAATGCATTACACAGAAACGTGGGCGAAGTAATATGCAAATAATGGAAGATGCCAAAGCATCGATATAAGACAAGACAGTTAATCTGACGGTAGAATCAAAAGAGATTCGAAAGAGGTAGAAATCACATTTTTTAGAGCTTTATGGTGAGAAACTTAGACCCATTACTTGAGATAAAAAAAAGGACGGCATTGGAACAGGTATGGTTAGAGAGTGCTATGGAATCATCATGTGACAATGAGAGGAGGAACAAGGCCAAGGCGGTAGGAATAGATTCACCGTACTATTAGCCTTGCTATTAAACTTTGACGTGTATGACAACGTTATATCTCAGCAAGTGCTTTTGTCTTTATAGTGTAACTCTAATATTAATTAATGCACAACAAGTGACAGAATATATACATGACATTGTATAATGGGTGAGTAAGTAAGAAAGCTCTGGAAAACTACAAGAGGAACCTTCCCTCTTGCTCTGACATGTGGACGACACCTTTATTATCTGGCCATATGGGAAACAAGAGGACTTCTCATTTCTTCATTATAACAGTAATCTCCTTCACGCTATCCAGTTCACGATGGAAATAGAAATGGACGGCCAACTTCCATATTTGATGTCATGGTCACTAAGAAACACAATGGCATGATCGGATACTGAGTCTGCAGGAAAGCGACTCACACATGTCGCTAGTTACATGCATCCCCCACAACCACCCAACCCCTAAGGAAGCCCTCATTTCCACCCTGACCCACAGGGTATATGCCATTTCCGACACCAAATCACTTCCTCCTGAGAAACAGCATCTAATTACCGCTCTAAAGAGGAAAGTATACCGCGAAGACATGGTCCTCAGAAGAACCGCGAAGATGGAAAAACAACGTAAGGAAAAACCATTAAATGCGGCAGGTGAACCGAATCCTTTAGCCTACGCCACAATTTTCTACGCGGCAGGGACCGCGGACAAAATTGCTGGCTCTTAAAAAAGTATGACGTGGTTATTCGCTTTAACTGCATAAAAAGTACGAGTGACATACTTCCGAGAC
The DNA here is from genome assembly GCA_963169105.1 of Ceriagrion tenellum. Lineage (NCBI taxonomy): Eukaryota > Metazoa > Arthropoda > Insecta > Odonata > Coenagrionidae > Ceriagrion > Ceriagrion tenellum. The sequence goes on from OY720632.1 coordinate 198,096,105, forward strand.
CCCAAAGATCGGATCTCTCCTCATTCATACAAGGGAGTATACACAATTGACTGCAGCTGAGGCATGGCTTACATCGGGCAGATGGGCAGAACTGTAAGGTGCTGTTTGCAAGAACACGGATGAGCGATGAAGAACACACAATCCCACCTCTCCGCCGTGGCGGAACACATCCATTTAGAACCGGGAAATTTCGCCAAATTGGTTGGGGCCACCCTGATCGCCAGCGTATCTTAATTCTTCCCGAGATATATTCGGGAGTCTGTCGAAATTTCTAAACAGCTGTTGAATTAAAATATAGACGACGGATATCACCTCCACAACTATTGGAAGAGATTATTTAAAAAAAACGGAGTATTCACGGTTACAGAAAGAATTGGAACCAACAAAATGACTGACAGTCTACATCTACATACTACCCCGCGTGCCACCGTATGGGTGTGTGGCAGAGGGTGGTAGGTCACCAGCCGTGTAAGGACGTAAAATTTTTGGAGGCGAAATTATAACATGTACCATGGGAGTGTTTGAGAAGCTCCTAAGCTCAGTTTTTACTGTGAAATTATAAGCTCAGTTTTTACTTTGGTCTCTTATAGTGCGTGGAAAGAACGATTTTTTGTACCTATATGTTCGGCAGAGTACCTCTCTTATTTTATCGCATCTGTCATACCTAGAGATGTAGTGAGGCGCCATGATTATATTTTCTGCGTTTCTCTAAAACACACCAGTCTTGAATACATATCTGAGGTAGTCTAAGCCTATCGTGCAGTCTCCGAGTCTCTAGGGGCTCCTACATGAATCCCTCTAATGTTTCTTAGCAGCTTTTAACGAAGCGTGCTGATTTTATTTGCATTTTGTTAATTTTTTTGGTTAAATATTTATGACAAGTGTCCCAAATACTTGCTGAGTATTTAAGGTGTGGCCTAACCAAAGCAACGTAGCGTATGTCTTTTACTTTTTCATCCGAGGACCTTCCTATTATACGCTTAACAAAACCTAGTTTCATTATTGCTGTGCCGCATATGTTTTGTATGTGTGCTCCCCACGATATATCTGAAATTAAGGTAATTCCGAGATAAATTACTATAATTGAAAATTTTATGTTTACTCCACTCACGGTGTAGGTATGGCTTTTGTGTGATGACTTTTGCAGGAACCTATGGTCAGTTAACTAATATTTAGTTCTAAACCAGCCCCAGGGCTGCTAACTGAAGAAGTTCTAAACCCCACTCCTGGCACCACGAATGAACGTTGTTAAGGTCAGATGACAGAACTTCAAAGTCCACGACTTCGCTTATCTCACGGTAGATTACTGTATCGTCTGCAAGTAATCTTAATTTACTGCTAATTCGAGAACTTAGGTCATTAATATCAATAAAGAATAAAAGAGGGCCAATCACGCTTCCTTGAGGAACACCGGATGTGACTTCGACCAAATCAGAGCTAAAACCGTCAATAGCTACTTTTTGTTTTAGATCACTGAGTTAAGTCCCTTATCCACTTCACTATTTTTTTATTAACTCCGCATAAATAGAATTCATATATGAGTTTTTTGAAGAACCTGGTCAAATGCCTTCTTAAAATTAAGGAATATCGCGTCGATTTGCATATTAGATTCACTTGATTTTAGGATATCATGAAGGAAGAGCACAAGCTGTGTTTCACAGGACCTGCCCTTACGGAAGCCATGCTGACTGCTGTGTAAGAGATTAAGATTATCCAGAAATTCCATACAATTGCTAACGACTGTGTTCGGGGATATTGCATAAAAGTGATGTTAGCGATATAGGCCTATAATTTCCTGGATTACCTCTATTTTATTTTTTAAGTATCGGTGTGACATTAGTGATTTTCCAGTCTTGGGGCACCTTGCCTTCGGATAATGATTTGCTAAATATAATTCCTGAGAATGACGCAAACTGTGGCGCTAATCCCTTGAGCACGTGTGCAGGTAATCCTTCTGGAACTGGGGACTTTTTACTTTTAATCGAACGTAGTTGTTTAATTATTCCATCACACTGAATTGTTATGTCCGCCATTGGCTCGTTAACGTCCGAAATGTCTAAAAAGTGTATTTTATCATCCTTAGTGAATACACTTCGAAACTAACTTCCTAAAAGCTTGTGGATTCTTGTGATTGGTATATTTTTAATGTTTATTGGATTTTACACGCTTCCCACCGTACCACGCAGTTATTCTTCTAGTTACGTCAAGATTGAATAATGACCACCATTTTCCTGTGTTCCGCTGAATGGTACACAATTATCATTGATTTTAGATGTATGTTCTTGGATGCATCGAAGCCATGTGTCGAACGTCAAATTTTACTTTTGTAGCTCTGGTTTTATACATCCTCATCCTTGACAACTGTTGATGAATCCATTATCTCGGTTCACATTTATTTGTCTTATTTTGAAGGACAACAGTGAGGAGAATATTTTGTAGGAAATTAAATATTAAAATACCAACATGAAACCACGGCAAACCAAATGCATTAAAGTTTCATTTGAAACTTGAGCGGTGTTCTTCCTCCGAGCACTCGTTCTACCTCGAAACTCCTTCATTCACACATTGATTTCTTTCTCGAATTTGTCTGTAATCGTGACCTCTCTCAAAGGCAGAAATTACGATTGGAATTGGTTGACGTGACGAATAGAACTGTGCATCCAGCGGACGACTTGACTTGGACTGTGATGTGGTGGAACACATTATTACGGTGGCCGAATGTAAGATGCGCCGTGCACCGTGCGATGAGAGAACCTACTCCATGTCTTAATTGTCCGTTACGCTACTTCGAAAGCATTCTGTCAAACTATCATTTTAACTTTTCAATGCACCTTATTGAAGTAATATTTTCCAGTGTTTTTGTAGATAATTTATATTTTTACATGAACTCTAATATGAAAACCATGTTAAAATATAATAAAAAAAAAGATTTCATATGAAATATGGCGATGAACAGTTACTTTGCAGGTTGATAAGGACTCCAGGCAAGTTGATAAGTATAACCGAGTGAAATATTTGAACGGGTCTTCCGGTCAAGTTATTTTCTATCATTTTTTCCCATAATCGCACCTCATCGTTCTATCCAAAAAATTGAACTTGATTTGAAACCGAGATCCCGGGTGTTTCGAATCTCTCTCCTGGAGTGTTGCGTAAGTATTCAAATCCCTAGCAGCAATACTCTATCCTTCATTGCTGCTTCATTCTTTTCAGCGCGCGTCAAGTCCTCCTTGTAAGATTTATTTAAGTGGTTATTTATCATTTTTTGACTCACCTGATTTCTTTTATGCAACTGTTTTTAGGTTCCATGCGTTTTCTATTATGACCGTTTTCAATTTCATTATCTGTTTCACCCGCTAAAAACAAATATAAGAAATATGGAGAAGAAATAACTATGCTCCGCTTTGCAAACGATATTGCAATTATAGCAGGTAATCACGATGATCTTACAAGATCACTAAATGCAATGGACCAAGTTCTCCAAGAATACAACATGATAATAAATAAGAAAAAGACTAAAATGCTAGTATGCAGAAGAGAGAAGCTGAATGTGGAAGTCACACTGGGAGGAGAGAAATTTGAGCGAGTGGATTCCTTCACTAATCTCGGAAGTACGTGGCACGGAAGAACTGCAACGGGCATCAAGCGTAGAATAGCCCAGACGAATACGGCATTCGTGGAAAGAAAGGCAACTGTGAGAAGAAGAAGACTACAAACGAGGAAGAAGTATATGAAAAGATCCCTGTGGAGTGTGGCGCTTATAGATCAGAAGCATGGACCATTTAAAAAGCAGAGCGGAACAGGGTGGAGGCATTCAGAACATGGTGTTGGAGGAGGATGCTAAAGATGAAATGGATGGACGAAATAAGAATTAGTCGAGGTTACAAAAGAGTAGAAAAGGTAACGACAGTATCTAAAACTGTATACAAAAGGAGGCCCTGATGGATCGGATATACCTTGAGACACAATGGGTTTGTGAAGAATATAGCTGAAGAAAAAATAGAGGGAAAAATTCCAAGAGGAAGGCCTAGGGGTAACTACATAGGACTATGAAAAAGAAAGTAAATAGGAAGGACTGCTAGGTGGTAAGAGAGCTAGCATTAGATATGGAAGGATTGAGGTCTGTATTCAATCAATCATTGGATTGAACGACCAATGATAATGTCCGCAAATTTTTAATTCAGAATAATCATAAATTGAATTAGCTAAAAATATCTAAAGATGAACTCAACAAAATTTCTGTGGGTACATATATGATCAGGAGGTTGTTTCATATTGTGTCGTGTGATACATTAAAAATGATTTATTATGCCAAAATTCATCCTCATATTTCCTATGGCAACCTATTTTAGGGTTGTTCGTCTGCTTCTAAAAGAGTTTTCTCAGCTCAAAAAACAAGCTATCAAGACTATGTATCAAGTCCCTATTCACACCCACGACAAACCTTTCTTTGCTAAATCTAAGATCCTCACACTTCCTTCCATATATATCCTTATATGTGCCTGCTTCGTTAAAGCAAATTTTTCTAAATTTCCTACTAATTCTACCCACCACGATTATTTCACCCGTTCAAGAAATAATAATATCCACTCTAATCAATACTCTGACTCTCTTATGTCTTAAAGGTCCCAGTCACTCTGCCTTAATCCTGTACGATAAGATTCCAGATGAAATTAAAAATTGTACCGCACTTTCTGTGTTAAAAATGAAGTTCTGTCTGTAAAATGTTATAGTGTTTCGGAATATTTAGAGGATATATTGTAATCGGCATTTGTCAGCAGGTAACCAGAACCTCTTTAGTTTCCACGTCCCTGAAACTGGCTGCTAGTTGTTAGTGTGAACTTACTGTGTAGCTTATTCATTTTGCATCAAATTCCATTATAACCTAGGTATTAATATTTTTGGAAAGTGTGATTTTTGGATGTCTTTTCCTTATATTTGTATTGTATTATTTCCATTTGTTTTATTGACTTTACTTTATTTATTGTCAGTGGTAAAATAAATGTATTATTATTGTTATTAACTCTGAGTTATATGTTATGTTAACAAATGAATAGTAAAAATATTTTAAAATATAAACACGCACCTGCTGACAGGCCAAATTGTTATTGACTTATCAGGACCAAAATGAGTTTCTTGTAATGTTAAACAACCGATTTTTATGTACAATTTTGATGTAATTGATTTTTATGTAAAATGTTGATTAAAACTGATTTCTTTTTTATGCAAAAAAAGAGTATTTTCGCGGACCAAACTTCTTGTGTCAAATGACTTTGTCCCAGCATTCCATTCGTAAGGGGTCGCCGCTGTTTCGGAGGCACCCTCTGGAGATGCAAAGCACACGCCTGACCCTTCTTCTCTGCACCCCGCACGCAAACGACCTCCATTGGGAAGAGAGAGGTCGAAAACTATGAACGGAAATGGAATGGAGGAGGGAGGAAGCGAGGGCCCTTTGATTGTGTTTTATTCACCCGGAGGGGCCTCCACGAGAGAGAGAGAGAGAGTGATCGTTGGGTCCCGACTTCCCCCACGTGCCCTCTCGCGACCTGGCGAAAGCGAGGGCGAAAGAACGAAAGGAGCGGCTCTTATTCCCAGAATGCTCGAAAGGGAGAGGAGGGGATAACGCCCCGCTCCCTCATAAATATAAATTCCGCCTCGTTCTCTCGCAATGGCCCGCTCTGCTGCACCCGCCTCTTCCGCGCCCATGAAAAAAGACCTCTCTTTCGTTGTTAGAGGCCCCGGAAAAATTTCCCGTTTTCATCGGAAATCTAGAACGGGAAGGACGTGAATAAGAGAGAGAGGGAGAGAAAAGGCGAATAAATGACGAGTTGGCCCCGGTTGTAGCGTTACGTCCGGTGGGCAGTCTCGCAGCCATTTCCCGCCTCCGCCGAATGATGGCGCCTCCACTGCCCCTCGAAAGAACGATTGATGAGAGAGTGAGAGATCGGAGGCGGCGATGCGATTGATATTGAGTGAGACTCGCGCACAGATTGCAGAAATTGTCTCGTAACGATCAGTACATCATTCACTCCGCTTTAAGCGCAGCCGATCCATACTCGAGAGTGGACTTTTCCCAGCTTAGCATTGACGGGGCAGCGTTAAAACATTGATGAGAAAATATTGTCAACTATTAGAATTAAACACGACTAGCTGACCCATGCGAATATTTCGCACAGTATGCAGCTTCTTCCTGTGTCTTCCTTCTTTCTTCCCGTTCTTCTACCTGTCTCTTCCCATGGACAATTATATGTTATTTATGTTTGTGTTTGTTCGTGCGCACCAGCGTGAGCCCTTTTTTGTTTGTTCTTTTAAACCTCCCGCTATCTCCTTTCCTTCGTTTTTCCTTTTTTCGTCCCTGTTTTGTTTGACGAATAAGAGGGCGCTCAAGAAGGTAGCGCCCAGAAGTGTTCGTTCGCACCCGGAGACAGTGAGAGACTAGATCGCATCGGCAGCTGTGCATGTGTGCTTCAAGGAAACGCGTTCTCTCCGGCGATGGTCTGTCTGAGGTGCAGCGGCGGCATATCAGGTGAGCGTCCTCTTATTCCCCATTCTTTTTCTTTCCCCTGTTTTTTCCTTCCGTGTACCCTTCCTTCCTTTTATCACGCGGTGCGTACGACCCTCCGTGGTCCCGTATGCGTGAGCGTTCATGGTGCCGAAACCCGGGAATCAGGAATGATAAGGGGATAATTCATAATATAGTTTAATAAATTTGAAATTCGTGTGCTACTTAGGTGCCGGTTTTAACTTAATTAACCGAAATGGCCGTCACCAGAGAGGCTTTTAACGCTCAAATCAAGCTACTTCGCTTCAAAAGAGACCAGTTTAAGGTAACTATCTTGACCGCCTATTCTTTAGCGGGCGAGTTAAGTAGATTGCAACTGGCTGAAATTTCTACCCATGCGAAATATGCAGCGTTTCTCATTCGGTGTTCACATTTGAAAGAGGTACATCAATCTTATCTGGGAGCGCAGAATGAAATCCTCGAATACTGCTGCGTTAATAACCGGATGGAAGTTTTTTCTACTGATTTGGAAAACGCCAAGGAGGTAGAAGACATGTTTTATTTCATTCTTTCGGTGTTTGCCCGTATCTCTGAAAATCAAGCTGACGATGCAGGTGCTACTTCCCATTCAGTGCCGATGCAGAAAAGTAGGCTTCCAATAATCGAAGTGACTAAGTTTTCTGGGGCAGTTTCTGAATGGCCCGCATTCCGCGATTTATTCAGAGCAGTCATACATGAACGAGAGGACATTTCTCGCATTGAGAAGTTTTCCTACTTGAAGTCAGCCTTGCAAGGCAAGGCTCTTGCATTAATTTCTTCCGTCCCATTTGGCGACGTACACTATTCATCCGCGTGGAAGGAATTGAATGATTATTTTGATAATCCCAGAGTGCTCGGGTTCAGTTATCTCGATAAACTTTTGGGGTTTTTGACAGCATCTTCCAGAGAATTATCTTCGTTGCAGCTATTTGTGACCACATTTTCTGAGATGCATGCCGCATTGAATACTTTAAACATTCCAAATTTGGGTGAATTTATTCTTTTCCGATTGGCAGTTCGGGCTGTGGACTTTGATACATTGTCCCATATTGAGGAAACATTGGAGGGGGAATTATTTCCTTCGGTGAGTCAACTAATTGATTTTGTGAAGAAAAAAATTAAAATTCTCCAAACCTCGGGTGGTAGCATTTCAAAGGATATAACCCCTCGCACTAAGCGACATTTTCCACAGTTTTCGCTGCCCGTCTCCGTTCGGGAAACGTCACCTAAGAGGGGCAGTAATGCATTCGCCCGTGATAAGTGCTTATTTTGTTCGGGCTCGCATTCGTTGTTCCAATGTTCCCAATTTTTAAATTTGGAGTTTGCTGCCCGCTCTGATTTTGCTCGTTCCAGAAAATTGTGTTTTAACTGCCTGCGCCCAGGCCATTGGGCCCCGAAATGTCAAGAGAGAAATATGCGCTGTCAAAAATGTAAGCGTTATCATCACACGACTCTTCACCCGCCTGGTGAACTGCAGGAGCGCACCAATTCAACTCGGGTGCTCCCCCATTCAGCTCTTGAGAACAGGGGTGGTCGTGAGCCACATGGTTCTGTGAATAATTCCGGTTCAGCCATGCCTTCGCCTCTTGAGTCATCTTCACGGGCGGCCTCGCCTTCCGCGATATACTCCTCGATCGCTCAAACTGATCTTTCGCGGACAGTCATCTTGGGAACAGCAGTTGTATTAATTGAAGCGGGAAATGGGACTCTGAAGCCCATTAGGGCTTTGATTGACTCCGGGTTGCAAATCTCCGCCATTTCCTCCGCTGCCGTCGAACGCCTGGGGTTGACCGTAGCTGATTATCAGGGCAAACTTTTTGGCCTAGCTCAAACACCATTGAGAAAGCCTGAAGGACTTGTCTCCTGTGCGCTTGTTCCTAGGAATGCGTCATCGCCTATGCTACGCACAAATGCCGTGATTCTTCCGAAAGTAATGAATAAACTTCCGACCGCTCCTCTTCCCTCTTCTATTTTTCAAGGTTTTGTCAATCTTCCCCTCGCAGATCCGGCGTTTGATAAACCATCGCCCGTGGATTTCTTGCTGGGGATGGATTTATTTCCCCACCTTTGCCTTGGTGGGCGGAAAAAATTATCAAATTCAGACATAGTTGCTGTTGAGTCAATTTTCGGATGGGTGATTATGGGAAGTATCCAATCTATATCACAATCACATTCGGATAACGCTGGGTCTTTCGCTGTGTCTGAAGAGAGAGATATTCTTTATGTTTTGAAAAGGTTTTGGGAGGTAGAGGATTTGTCGGCTGAAATAAATCGTGATCCGGAAGAATTACGATGTGAGGAATTATTCAAAAGCACTCATCACCGAGATTCTAGTGGAAGATATGTCGTTTCACTGCCTTTCAAGGAATTTCCTCCTCCCTTAGGGGAATCCTATTCTCACGCGGCCTCGCGGTGGATTAATTCGGAACGCCGACTCAATCAGAAATGGCAAGGCAAATATTCTGAGTTTATGAAAGAATACGAATCACTGGGGCATATGTCTAAATCGCAAGGTCGAGGTTTGTATTATTTGCCGCATCATGCTGTCTGCAAGTCTTCAGCAGACGGCCCAAAGATTCGAGTGGTATTTGATGCCTCGGCGCGCACATCATCAGGTAAATCACTGAATTATGTATTGTTGACCGGCCCAAAGCTTCAGGGTGATATCTTTGATATATTAACAAGTTTTCGAACGCATGCTATAGCGTTTATAGCTGACATCACTAAAATGTATCGCCAAATTAGCCTCAATCCGAATGATTGTCGTTACCAACATATTTTGTGGCGAGACAATCCTTCTGTTTCACTCGTGGATTTTGAATTGCAAACCGTTACTTACGGGATAGTTTCTTCGCCTTTTTTGGCCATTCGTGTTTTACATCAATTGGCTGAGGACGAGGGACACAAGTTCCCACGTGCTGCGGCAGTACTCCGACGCGATACATATGTTGGCGATATAGTTACGGGAGCTGACTCACTGTCTGATGCTTTGGAATTACAGCGCCAACTAATTGGTTTGCTTTCCTCCGGCGGATTTCCTTTAGGAAAGTGGGCCAGTAATTCCTCAGAGTTACTAGCCAATCTTTCAGAGGAGGAATGCGTGACGAAGTCTTATTTTGACACTGCAGAACTTTCCTCCTTGAAGGTTTTAGGTTTGTTTTGGTCACCCAAAGATGATACACTGTCTTATCATGTGAATTTTGATACTATCGTCAACTCGAAAAGGAAACTTTTGTCGAACATCGCAAGGATTTTCGATCCTATAGGGGCCTTAGCTCCCTTAGTATTTTGGGCCAAATCATTGATGCAGTTATTGTGGCTTGCAAAGGTGTCATGGGACGATCCTCTTCCGGAGGGAATAAAGAACCAATGGGATAATTTTGTGTCACAGAGCCATCACCTAGAGCACATTCGAATTCCCCGTTACATTTGTTCGCAGTCGCCTTCCGATTACCACTTGCTCGGATTTTGCGATGCATCCGAAAAGGGGTATAGTGCGGTGGTTTATTTGAAAATAATACAGACTTCAGGAGAAAGGAAGGTTAATTTCCTGGCAGCCAAGACTAAAGTAGCTCCTTTAAAATCGTTGACCATCCCAAAATTAGAATTGTTGGGAGCCCTTTTATTGGCAAAATTATTGACCCGCCTATCATCCTCACTGCGCGAGAAAGTTAACCTTACTAAAATTTATGCTTGGACTGACTCCCAAATTGTTCTAGCTTGGCTGCGGTTGCCTCCACACTTGCTGAAAACATTTGTGGCAAACAGAATTCTAAAGATTCTTGACACGATTCCGCTTTCGTCATGGAATCATGTTGATACCTCAAGGAATCCCGCAGATTGTGCATCGCGCGGACTTACGCCTCGACAGCTGCTCTCGTGCGATCTTTATTGGAAGGGACCAAGCTTTCTGAAGGATGATGATGCTCAGTGGTCATTTAAATGCTTTAATCAAAAGGTTGCACCTGTTTCTGTGATCTGTCTGGTTCAGGATCAAGAATATCTTCGGAATTGGATGAAAACTTATTCATCCTATGTGAGACTAGTTCGGGTGATGGCGTATATTTTGAGATTCATTGGGGCGACAAAAGGGGAGCGAAGAAGTACAGAATTGCCGATTGTAGGATCTGAGTGGACTAAAGCTCTATTTCGGTTGGTGAAATTGGAACAACTTTTTCAATTCGAATCTATTATTGACTCACTTCATAAAGGCAATCGCCTGCCGCTCAGCATCGCTCGTCTTCGTCCCATATTGGATGACGATGGAATAATTAGGGTGGGCGGTAGACTTACCTATTCCTTGTTACCGTCGTTAGGTAAACACCCTATGCTACTTCCTAAAGACAGTCATCTTTCACTTCTTATCATTCGCCATTACCATTTGGTATCTCTGCATGGTGGTCCACGTGTAGTGGAAGCCTTAATTTGTAGGCAGTTCTGGATTATTTCAGTTCGGACCCTCATTAGATCGGAGATACTAAAATGTACTATTTGTTCACGCTATCGTGGAGCGACTTTGCATCCAATTATGTCGGACCTTCCGACTGCTAGAGTTGTGCCGCAACCGGCGTTTTCTTCTGTGGGAACGGATTATGGGGGACCATTCTCCTACAAGCTTAGTAACCGGAGAAATGCCTCCTTGGGAAAGGCCTACTTATGTTTATTTGTTTGTTTTGTTTCAAAGGCGGTACATTTGGAATTGGTTACGTCGCTATCCACTCCCGCATTCATTGCAGCCTTTCAACGATTCATTGCACGCCGAGGAACCCCGCGTGTAATACATTCTGATTGCGGCACCAATTTCGTGGGAGCAGATAAGTTTTTAACGGATTTGTACCACTTGATCAGATCAGCTCCTCATAAAGAAGCTTTGTCTTCAATATCTCCTGCGTCGGGTATTCAGTGGAAGTACAATCCTCCTTCGGCGCCACATTTTGGCGGACTATGGGAAGCTGGTATAAAATCAGTTAAGTACCATTTGCGCCGATTTCTTCATGGTCATACTCTAAACTTCGAGGAATACGGGACGTTATTTTGTAAGATAGAAGCTGTTTTAAATTCTCGACCGTTAACTCCCATATCATCTGATCCCTCGGAGATAGATTGCCTAACGCCTGGTCATTTTTTGATAGGCCGTCCACTAATAGGCCTGCCTGGCCACATTTCAGACGAATATACTCCGCTTCCCGTTAGGTGGCGACTGGTGGAACAAATTTATCGCCACTTCTGGCGTCGATGGTCGCGGGAATATCTACATACCTTACAGCAGCGAGCGAAATGGACGCAAATGCCTCCGAATGTTAAGATCGGTGAGTTGTTTTTAATACGCGATCCGAACCTTCCCCCCTTCTCAGTGGAGAATGGGGCGTGTTATTCAAACATTCCCTGATTCCACGGGCGTTGTTAGAGTCGCGGAGTTACAGTGTTCATCGGGTAAATTCAAAAGACCGGTGGTGAAGTTGGTGCCTCTACCAACTTCAGAATAGTTTCGTTTAGTGTTCAGAGTTAAGACTTGATTTTCTTTGTCGCAAGTAGCGCGTTAATTTTCAGTTATTACCTTCTAATTTCCTTATTCCTTATCCATGGCCTAACCCTCATCCTGTAGTAAGTCTTCCAGATTGGCCTCTGGAAGTGAAGCTATAGAACCCCATACCCAACAATGGATAGGACTTAGAATAGAATTTGTTTAGTGTTTAAGCGAATTTCACCGAAATTCAGGTGGGCGGGATGTTCGTGCGCACCAGCGTGAGCCCTTTTTTGTTTGTTCTTTTAAACCTCCCGCTATCTCCTTTCCTTCGTTTTTCCTTTTTTCGTCCCTGTTTTGTTTGACGAATAAGAGGGCGCTCAAGAAGGTAGCGCCCAGAAGTGTTCGTTCGCACCCGGAGACAGTGAGAGACTAGATCGCATCGGCAGCTGTGCATGTGTGCTTCAAGGAAACGCGTTCTCTCCGGCGATGGTCTGTCTGAGGTGCAGCGGCGGCATATCAGGTGAGCGTCCTCTTATTCCCCATTCTTTTTCTTTCCCCTGTTTTTTCCTTCCGTGTACCCTTCCTTCCTTTTATCACGCGGTGCGTACGATCCTCCGTGGTCCCGTATGCGTGAGCGTTCAGTGTTAAAGATACATAACGTAAACGTAAACGGTAAACGGTCACATTGATTGCATGTAGAATGTAAACAATCTAACTAAACGATTTGTTAATACATGGCGCCTCCTACAGTCTTTTAAGCACGTAACCATGCCAACATATTAGTTGATTATATTTTCAGCAGATGGCACTGTATCATGTTTTAACAAAACATTTCATTTAAAACCATTTGTATATTTTTCGTCCGTAGCGGAGAACACAAGCTTTATAACAATGTTTGAATCATAAATGTTGATGAAGAATTATGGGAGTTATGGCGTTGCTACAAAAAACACCTTTGAGAAATGGTATATATCATGAGGCCGAAATATTTTCGCACCTAATGTGGCTGGCCACGAGCACGAGAAAGAATACCACTTTCGTGAGTGTGTTCACTAGGGTGGTTCAAAAATAGGCAGTATTTTCAAATATTTCACGCCACCCCCATATTCGATGACATATGACCAGAAAACTATTTTTACAAACTATCAGTTCAATACGAATGGTAGAAGCCTTGCCTATTGCCCAAGGGCATTAACGCCATTAAAATCCCATAGGGTAGGTGACACAGATGAGAAAATGTTTTTTCCTCTTTCTCGTAGGCACGCGTAATGGGTTGGGAATCGGTGGTATACTTACAATGATAGTTATTTATGTTTACTTGACTGACAATTAAAAACAAACTCTTTTGTTTTTTAGCATTTACAAGGTCGAGTTCCTCCTTTTCACACTCGTTTTGTATAAATTTCGGTTTTATTCTGCGGTTTTGGCAAAACCATAGCCCCATTACTAAATGAAATGTCTTCTTATTACCTCTGCTCTAGTATGGAGTAAATTATATAAATTCAATAGTTTAATTCCATGAAAAAGACCTTCTTTGACTACTAGTAGTCATAGCTGAACAACACGATCAGCCATAAGTGATTCCACAATGAGTGTGGAAAATCCTCCGGTCACATTTTCTCTGCGTGTTACGATTCCACCTATCGGTTTTTTTTCAGAACAGATTTTGGGGAATAAAGGTCCATTAAAAAGGTAAGTGCTGAAAAACAGAACCGAAAAAAAGAGAGGCGAAGTTTATGCAAAATGAGTGTGAAAAGGAGAAACTCGACCTTGTAAATGCCAACTAATGAAAAAAGTAAGCATCCATAATGGACAATATTTTTATTTGTCAGTCAAGTAAACATAACAAACTATTTTAGTACATATACCGCCGATTCCCAACCGATAACGCGTGCCTACGAGGAAGAGGAACAAAAATTTTTCTCATCCGTGTTGCCTACCAAATGGGATTTGAAGGGCGTTAATGCCAAAACTTAAAATGCGTGGGGCACGGCTTTTTCTGGTCGTATTGAGATGATATTTTGCAAAAACAGTTTTCTAGTCATTCGTCATCGAATTTGGGGGCGGCGTGAAAAATTCGTAAACACTGCCTATTTTTGGAGCACCCTAGAAGACTCAGCTCACGCCAGCCACGCACACACAATTAACTCGGGACACAACGGAAGATGTTGGCGAGGGGAAGTGAGGGTGGTACGTTTAAGGCTTTTTCGCAATAGGCTAGTAATTTAGTTGAGTACCGAGTAATTTGGTGACTAAAATGTGTCTGAACAACCAAAATTTAGTCGAGTGAATTAGCAAGTTTTTTAGTCGAGTCGATCCATTTCGATCTATTTTTGTGGGGCGAGTAGCGGCGCCCCCCACCACCCGTCCCTGCCTACTCGTTCATTGGCTAAAAAAGGCCGAACCTGCCGTTTTAGTCGAGTTCATTAACTGTTGCAAAAATGTAGTTTTGTTGGAGCGAAGAAACAACTCTAAAATTTGTTTCTAAATATGTACAATATGAATGCTTGTGGAGTGTTGAGTCCATACATTTCAGAAATTCCTTCAAAAGACAATTCCTAGTTCATTTCTTTTCTTTTCATTCATTCATTTCTTCTATTAATCCATTTTCGTACCCATAGCTTTTTTTTCTCTATCACAAAAATTTCTCTATCCACCTCTAACAAAATAGCCATTACCATAAGCCTTATCAGCTTATTTACTTTATTGCGTTTCAGCCCCTTCATCTTGCAAAACACGACTCACTAGTCAACTGTACTCGACCGTAGTGCGAATGGTTTTTGGAGGGTAGCGAGTATTTTAGCTACAAAAATACTCTCCACTAAACCAAATTACTAGCCTAGTATAAATTAGGCTTTAGGAATGCAAATAGTAGACTCTCAAACATGCACTCAGTGATGGTTTACGGGAACTGTTTTCACGCAGGGGTAATCTCATGGGCCTGGAGTTCTGCCTCCCGTTGAATGTCAGAATCTTCAACTGGACGGTTCCCGCTGCTGATGATGTTGTGACGTTGATTCGGGTGCAATCTTCACTTATAATGTCCCAGATCACGTCCTCGTTCAATTCGACCCCTATCCTAGCGGATTGTTGTTCCAGCTTGGCCGCCATTTGCCTGATCTTTTATTCGTTCTCCTTTATCTTCTAATGGATGCCCTCCTTTAGGTTACTCTGACTTGATTCTAGCTCCTCTACCTATTGCTGGTTTTGCCTAGCCTCGCTCCTACCTCTGCAATTACCTCTCCTACCTGGTCGCGTATTTCTTCGATCTTCTTCTCTTGTCCGGCGAGCTTCCCACCATACTCTTGTTAGAATGCTCCTAAACCTTCTTGTATCTGCCTCAGCCTTAGTCTTTCAACTTATTCTCCACCCCTTCTCTTCTGAACTTCATTCCTTTCCTTTATCTTCTATACTAACCTCTCGTCCCTTCCTACTTGCTCTTGTTTCAACCTTTCTAGCTTCTCCTGTAATTTCTCATCCCTTTTTTTCTGTTCTTCTGTTAAATGCCGAAACACAACTTGGACCACACAGCCCGGAAAGGGAAGCCAAATTTTAATTTGCCGGGGAAACATCATCAAAGGATCGTAGATATCCATCTTTTATTTGTAATCTTTGATTTACAATTTTCAAATTTTGAATTTCCCACTCATTATGTCTAATTTCATCTGGCTTGGAATTCAATGCATGGTATTTGGGAGACGCCCCACCAAATTGGTAGAATCTAATTGGGTTCATACTTAGGTGTCTTAACAATACTTAGGTGTCTTATATTTTTCCTGTGTCTGGACTTCATATTTGATAAGTGATGTCAATATATATACTTACAAAGGTTGAAGTCTCTCATATTTGAAATTTGTAAATTGGAGACCAAATTAATAATTCTAAAGCATTCATGCGCAGTGAAGAAACATCAATAATTAAATTTTGCTAAATTTGATGAGTAATCAGAGTAATAATTAAATAATAACGTCAAGTTAACCCTAATGCTAGCCAAATTTGCCTAGGTAACGTAGAATGCATAGAGTAATAGCGGATCCGCATTCCTCAACGGACTACACGGTGAGGAAAAAAGCTAAGAACGTGGTGAGAAGGTTGGCATCCGAAGCTAGACTGATGGGGCAAAGCTCGTCAATAAACGTTTCCGCAGTAGAGAACGGCAGTTGATGACCTATATAAAATTACACATAACTGTGGGCCTGACAAGGGAATTTTAATAAGATTACATTTTGGCGCCCAACGTGAAGCTAGATTACTCCTTAAGTCGAGACCACGGGAAACATGAAAGAGGGAATTAGTTATGATAAAAGTGTACAAAATAGCGGCAGTGATGAAGAAATTTGCATAACTTAAAAAAATTGCAAGTGCAGGGAAATAAGCCAGAGTTGCAGCAGCAATTGTTGGTAGCGCAAGATAAGGAGGGAATAGACGCAGAAACGTACGAATTTAAGATCAAAGGAGAAAATCCAGTAGAAAGTGAATTGCAAACACGAAGAAATTTCGTCGATTTATGACTACTGCCGTGATTGAACGAAGAGTTTTTTGTACAGTTTTTGTCATGTTCGTTGGCTAAAATACGACTTAATTGTATACCATTTGGTCTCAAATCAATCAGAAAATACTAAAATAGATGTTCAATTAAAAAATATAACCGATGAATTTTAAGGAAAATATGATAGTGTTAGTCTCTCGGGTCCACCGGAGTACGCAGAGAGAACGTGGGGAGAGGATCAGAGTAAGAATTGCAAACCATTCCCTTGAGAAAGACTTTATTCGGTCCTCTAAAACATCGACACAACCACGCAACACCTTGTCCAGACCTCGACTGCCTTCATACCTCCTTTTGCCGTTCCATTCGATTGTCATTCCACCAGATGCAGGGGGTGGGGACTCCAGATAGGCAGAAAGTTCTTGCAAGCTCAGGAGTAGGAGGGGAGAAGCTTCTGAGTATGGGAATGCAAGTCAGCTAAGGAGGCATGCACACTTACAGGGACAATATTAATGACCCTTCTGGTCCTCAATGGGAGGCGAGATAGTGCACAATCTAAACGACTCCTCTCTTACTCTGTCCAGAAAGTGCACCGCTCAGCATAGTTCCCACGCCAAGGTGGTCTCTCATGACTTCCGGGTCTCTCGTGCCTTCCGGGTCTATTGACAATACACTTACAACTATCCCCCCCCAAAAGTGAGTTGCTGTTAACAACTGACAGCAACTCATTTAAAACCAGTTCAACCCAAAAATAAAAGAAAACCCCAATATTATACAAAAAAAACCACCTTAAGATGCAATGCATTGCTCAAACCCCTAAAACATGCTATAAAAGTATATAAACAAGTAAAATGTTTGGAATATTATTGAACCAGTACTTTGCTGGAATAGAAATACAAAGGCGAATTTGAATAATTAAAATAAATCCCAAAGAAAGAGAACATTTTATATGATTGGGGGAGGGAACATAAAGGGGACCTTGGCTGATAGATTATTTGTTTTCTTTGACAACAGCCCTTATTACACAAACTAAATCAGATCACATCATCAGTGTTATTCCCTCATTGACTTATTAATTAATTCCTTAAATGCCACTTCCACCCACTGCATATATCCCGCAGTTTTATTATTTAAAACCATTAATTCCGACAATATGTTGCGGAGGAACCTTGTATTATTGGTCACCAATTTCTCAAAAGTTCTCAAAGATTAGCAAGTGATTCTCCATTTCTGACTTAACGCTATGACCATCTCTTTCCACTGATTCCACCCTACAATTGATTCCCACAAGATCCTCATCATTCAAGGTCCAAAAAATCATTTTTACTAAGATACCTCCCGAATTAATCCACCCCCTCTTCATCCTTCTCCTCTCCACCAAATTAATTAGTAATTTCAGTTCGTCCATGACCCGGGCGTACTCATCCGCCATCATGGCTAACAAATAGCCTTCACTTGGTTTATCAGAGGCTACTCGCCTTACACAACCTTTGGCATCATTAAATACATCGGATTACAATTTATAATCCCCCCGGAGTTCCATTTAATCCAAATTAATAACACTAATAATATTAACTTATAACATAAATGATGAAAATAATACACTCCACATGTGTTCAGAGGTCAGTACATCCTGCTGCCTTTCAAACAGCACACCACTCGCTAAGGGAGCCACCTCATGGTCACCCGCAGCCGCGAGAGGCCAACACACCACCACCACACCATACTCCCTTCATTTCATCACAGTGGCCGGGGACGACCGGGCCTTATCTCCCCCAGGCATTATTCGGAACAGAAGCCCATCCCGCTCCTTGAAACCTGGTTTACAATGCCATCTTTGGCATTCCGCATCTGCCGCTTGCTGCTCGAACAGTTCATCTCCCCCTACAACCTCTGCCATACGCACCTTCCGGCTCAATCTGTCCGCGTTCAAGTGCATCTTTCCTGGTTTATGGACCACTTTATATTCGTATTCCGATAATTTCAGCGTCCACCTTGTGAGCCGACTATTTGGATCGCGTAGGCTGAAAAGCCAGCGTAGCGCAGCGTGGTCCGAAATTATTTTCAACGGACGACCATAGACATAGCAGCGAAAGTATTGAACCGCAAACACGACGGCCAGGAGCTCTTTTTCTGTGGTCGTGTAGTTAATTTCAGCCGCTTGGAGTTGCCGCGATGCGTAAGCAACCGGGTGCTCCTCGCCGTCTATCGCCTGCGATAGCACTGCGCCCGCCGCAAAATTGCTCGCGTCAGTGAAGATGATGAATGGCCTTGCAAAGGCAGGGTAGGCAAGCACGGGAGTGCTTACCAAGGCCGTCTTTAAGGCATTCATCGCCGTGTCATAATCAGGGGTCCATAGAAACTTAGTCCCTTTCTTAAGGAGACGAGTTAACGGTCTAGCGATCATCGCGTAATTGTGGACAAAGCGCCGATAATAATTGGCAATTCACAGAAACGATTGCACTTCCTTGACATTCCCGGGTGTGGGAAAATCCATTACTGCTTTGATTTTCTCAGGGTCCGGGTGAATTCCCCTACGATAGATCACGTGACCCAAATATTTCACCCTTTCCCGCGCAAAGTGGCACTTCTCAAATTTTAGCGACAGCCCCGACGCCTTCAGCCTTTCAAACACACTGCGTAACCTTTCAATATGTTAGTCGATGGACGCACTAAAAATGATGACATCGTCTAGATAAACAAGGCATTGCGTTGGCTTAAGCCCTCTCAAAATTCCGTCCATTATGCGCTGAAACGAACTCGGAGCGTTGCGCAATCCGAAGGGCATGCGCGTATAGTCAAAATGGCCGCTCTCCACATTGAAGGAAGTTTTCTCCTACGAGTCAGGGTGCATGGGAATTTGATAATACCCGCTAGTGAGGTCTAAAGTAGAGAAGTAGCGGCTTCTTCCCAAATAATCTAACGTCTCAGTCATATTTGGCAAGGGATATACATCCGGTGTAGTGATCGCATTAAGACCGCGGAAATCGACACAAAACCGATAGCTGGGTTTGCCGTCAGCCAACTTCTTAAGAACTATCACAACGGGTGATGCCCATGCGCTCTGGCTAGGAACAATAATTCCGGCCCTGAGCTGCTCGTCTACCAGCTGCCGAACTACTTCCTTCTGATGGTACGGTACACGGTAGGGGCGGCGATAAATTGGTGGTGAGTCACCCGTGGGGATCCGGTGCGATGTGATTTTAGTGGCCGAAGGCAATTTATCTACCGTAAATAGACACTTATACTCGCGCAGTAGGGGTAGTAACGCCTCTCTTTCGTGTTCCTCCAAGTCCGCTAGCTTCTCTTGGAAATCTATCATCTCCGTAGAAGGATCGTCTATCCTAACTTGCCTAACTCCTGCGGAGTCATATTGAAAAATGTCTTGGACTTCATGCAAGGTTTAGTACCGAGGGCTCCGTGACAAATTCCTGGCCAAGGGGAAGGCCGCCTGACAGTTTGGCACACACGATCTTCTCGCTCATCCGAGGTATCACTGTCTCGGTCGATAACTTGATCGGTATCTCTACATCAGTGCCAATAACCCTAGTCACTACCTTCCCGTCCTCCCGTTTCCCACGCGTGTCTCTAGCACCTCGCAACAACACATTCACTCAATTCAACTCCATTGTTTTTCTTCTCACGTCGATTACTCCACCATACTTAGCTAGGAAATCTAAACCTATAAACCCTTGATATTCTCCCACTGAGTCCACCACATGCACCTCTAGACTATGTGTGAACCCTCCTATCTCTAAACTCACTGTTTTCGATCCATAGTTCCACACAGCCGCACTCGTAATACCCTTTATCCTATATGGGAACTTCCTCAGTTGTTCACATCCTATAATACCACGCGCTAGGTGGGAGACTTGGGCCCCGGTATACACCAAGAACCCGCACTCCTGTCACTCACCCGTGCTGCCACCACTAAGTCTTCCGCTTGCTTCACCGTATTTACCCGCGGAAGGAACAGGTTCATCGGGGGCCGGGTTGGGTGGCTCCTCCAGCCCCGCCGTCGTTTAAAGAATTATTGCCCATCTTCCGCTGGCACTGGCGAGCGAGGTGGTCCCGGGCGCCGCAGTTGAAGCACCTACGTCCCCGAGGGCACTGTCGAGCAAGATGTGTCGTAGAATCGCACTCGTAGCACCGGCGTTCCACCGGAGAGCGGAATACGCGCCGGGCCGGTGAAGGCGCTCGCGGGCTGCGGTCGGATTCGCGGACCTGCACGGCCGTTTCCATGGCGGAGTCGAGCGTAGTCGGCACTGCTAACCGGCATAGCAGGCCGAGCACGCCGGGAAGACCCCGGAGGAAGGCATCTAGGGCTCTTTGATCGGCCTCGTGCCGGATCGTCGCAGCAATCTCAGCATTTTCCGGTACCTCGTAGGTATGTGAGTTGATCCGTCTCACTCTGTCCGCGAAAGCCTCTTCTCTTCTCCTTGCCCCATGCGCACCGACCCCAGCAGCTCTCGGTAAAATCTATCGATCAATTTAGGGCGATACCGTCCTAGTAAATACTTCTTAAAAGTGGAAAAGTCGGCTGCTAGGTGGCACTCTTCCTTGCTACGACAGAACTCCGCCGCGTCATCGCCGAGACGCTCCTTGGCTGCCTTCAGGGTCTCCTCGTCGGTCCATCCGCTTAACTCAGCTATGCGTTCCACCCGCTCAAGGAAAGCGACAACGTTCTCACCTGGGCGGCCGGTAAACACGTCTATACTGCCGATCATGGCGAAGCTCTTCCGCGTCGAAGCAGAGGACACCGACCCGGCAGCACCCTGAAGTCGTTCCTTCAGCTCTTCGTTCTCCTTTGTCAATAGTCTAATCTTCTCCCCGAAATCGTATAACACACTCTGCAGCGGAACCTCACGACCCCCGAAACTCACACGATCCGCCATTCTGACCGCTCCCTCACGATTTCAGCGATCTCCGGTAGGATCCCACTTCTGACACCACTTGTTAGTCTCTCGGGTCCACCGGAGTACGCAGAGAGAACACGGGGAGAGGATCAGAGTAAGAATTGCAAACCATTCCCTTGAGAAAGACTTTATTCGGTCCTCTAAAACATCGACACAACCACGCAACACCTTGTCCAGACCTCGACTGCCTTCATACCTCCTTTTGCCGTTCCATTCGATTGTCATTCCACCAGATGCAGGGGGTGGGGACTCCAGATAGGCAGAAAGTTCTTGCAAGCTCAGAAGTAGGAGGGGAGAAGCTTCTGAGTATGGGAATGCAAGTCAGCTAAGGAGGCATGCACACTTACAGGGACAATATTAATGACCCTTCTGGTCCTCAATGGGAGGCGAGATAGTGCACAATCTAAACGACTCCTCTCTTACTCTGTCCAGAAAGTGCACCGCTCAGCATAGTTCCCACGCCAAGGTGGTCTCTCATGACTTCCGGGTCTCTCGTGCCTTCCGGGTCTATTAACAATACACTTACAATAGCCAAAAATAATTCCACTTACAAGTTCACTTATATGAAGGAAAGATGGTGGGATGACGGAGAAAAAAAAGAAAGATATTAGGTTAATAGAAAAATGTGGGTAAAAGGTTAGTTCAAAGGTAGATCATTACGGCACACCCTGCAAACGGATGCAATGAAGGTTTGTCAGCACAGCTAACTGACTCGCGATGCGTAGGAGGTCTGAGAGCGACTGAAGTTCCAAGAGGCTAGGCTCCGCCGTGCCCTCTTCCCTCACCCCCAGAAAACCAGTAATCAATTCTGTTTATGCGCATTGTGTACCAGGACCTCACGATTTCACATCAGTTGCTCAAACCACTAAGCTATCTAGTCTACTATGAAACTACTGGATTCGGTGGTGGGTTTATGTTGGTCTGAACGGCTCATTTCCTACTTAGGATTTGCGTTCCCTGAAACACCTCTTTGATTTCTTTCACTACTTTCTGTGTGCTTGTGTTACGCTTTCATTCCGTCTTCTGTGTTTGCCATTCCCTCTCTGTCGGTAGGTGAACTGCAGCCCTAGTCCCATCTATTGGCCACTCTCTTGGGTAATACCTTGGAGGTTGTTTATTCATTGAAACTTGAAATTCCAGTGGTTTCTTAGTAGACTGGATAGCTTAGTGATCTGAGCAACTGACGCAAAATCGGGAGTTCCGGGTGCGAATCCCGGTCCAGTTGAATTTTTTCCAATTGGAATCACGGCTTTCGGTTGGTGCAATGGAAGTTATTCACTAGTTGAACAATCGATTCCTTGCACTGATAGGAATAGGGAATGAGAAATGACACTGGAGTGATTCACTGGTGAAAGGAGGCTTATAGTTTGGGGTGACGGGTGGACCCTCTCTGGGTCGTCACCACACAGGACGTTCCAGGTTCACCAAGTGGCAGGATATCTGGGCTGCTCACGTAGGAACGAGAGCCCCCGTTCTTGGCTTCGCGCCTGCGCCTCGGGATTCTATTGTTAGTCTCTCGACCGATTCAGATATGTGAGAGATTAATATTGTTCCTCTCTGACATTTTAGGTCAGGTGATAAGGACTTCCTTCCCTCTGTAATATCCTTAATCTTTCTGGTTGAGTGTTTCACTTCCTGAGGACTTCAGGGTCTTCAGAGGACTTTCTTCCTTCAGGCCCTCTGCGTCAGTGACTACTTTAGTCCCGTCCTCGCGTTTGCCCGCGTTAACAGAGTTTACAGCCGCGCCACCTAATTTTCAGCTGACGAACGTGTCCTCGCAAAATGTCCGCGCGAGAAAAACTACCCACTTGATGTTACCCCGTCTTCAGAAAACTTTTTGGGGTCAATATCTCACTACTTCCTCAAATCACACAGCCTACATTAAAAATATCCCACCTTCTATCAAACCTTATAAACAAAGCTAGACTTTTAAAAACATTTAAAAATAAAACACATTTGGGATAGCTTTACTCCCGCGTTCATCACACAACAAAATCAATAAACGGAGAAACGCGCAGCCGTTACAATTTATACATAAAGAGAACTTGACACACGGTTATAGGAAGACGACTTATTCCCCCTCCACTGATTGTTGTATGTTTCTTCACCACTTGGTTTTTAATGTTCGAAGTATATGCAGGGCAATAATTGATGGTTAATTATACCCATACAGTAATTTAACCCATCGCTCTTAAAATCATTTTCATTATGGTCGTTCCATGTGTTGCAGAACATTGCTATTTGAAGTACTTTTGTGCCTTTGGCCATAAAGATATTTTGAATAACTGAATCTGATAAACAGTGCCGAAATACCGCTGATATAGCAGCTTTTATGTAAGTCTACGATATCTGAAGTAGTTCATGTGCGTATTTCACACTTTGCAATTTAATTTTATGATGATATTAGGAGGTATTTATGACTACTTTCATTCGTTTGCAGACAATATCTACAATAATCTACATCCTCACCAACAGTATTCAGCAAAGCATACCCTTGCTTTGCTTTATCTTTAGGCTTCGTAGTGCTAGGATTAACCGTTAATGAAGCAAAAAATGAATAGTTGTGAAATATTCATACCCCAGATGTAGAAAGAAATAGGCAAATCATCAATACCAGTATTTTACTCTAATATTTTCCCTAATAATTATGCTAATAATAAATGAACTTCCTTTTTGTCTTGTTTGTACCTGTATCTTATGCCTTACTTCCTTAACTCATTTTTCGGTAAATTATAATGAGTGTCATTTTAATTAAGTAGGTAATTATGTATTTTAATCAATGAAAAACAAATTTCTCAAATAGTGTATTTCATCCGCATAATCATCAATTGTTTGATTGATCTTTGATTGAAGCAGATCTTTTGACGGCATTTTAGTTGTCTTTCTGCTGTAAATAAGATGATAACAATATACAATATTTCCTATCGTTTTGCATTAGGATAAGTTTCTTCTCTAAGATTTTTCTAATATACTCATGTAAAAGGAAAAATATACTCCACACACAATTCGAATATGCCAATTTATTCCCTTGTGGGAACTTGCGGACAGCAGACACTCTGCATTTAATACATATAAAAATATTAGTTTATATATCCGTCGTTGTCACTTTTCCATTGCAATTTAATTCACTAATTTTCTGCGTCCTGATAAAATGAGTGAATAATCCTTGAGAAATGGAGTGTGTAAGTCCAAACCAAAAAGGTCTGGAGGCAACTTGTAGGCGAGGCCAAGAATCAGTTTGGATTTCAGTGGCCCCTGGATGAGAGTGAGTCCAAATTATTTGAAGGGTCTCATCGGTTTCTTTGAGGATATGGCGCTCATTATCCATGCGTGCTCTTTACACGTAAGTAGAGAAATATGCAAGTATGCTCCTTTAAATGATCGTCATTTTCCCTTAAGATAATTTTAAATTGGTAAATGTCAAGTTATAATTCTGCCCAGCGTCACTGTGCAATGTATTTTCATGGTGAGAGTATATTTACGAGAGCTTGTCGAGCTAAATTATCTCTGATAAACAGTGTATCTGGATCCAAAAGTACGCTCTCACAGCATTGCTTCATTGCCGGCGGGTTTCTCGAGTTTCGCGCGTGACAGCGTAATGGATAGCCATATTTTTAATTTATGACTCCGCTATGGAGTTCTCGCTAAAATACAAATGAATCTCTTCTACTTGTCCCAAGATATGCCAATGAAATTATTCGTAACTGTAAAATCCTTACCTATTCGCGTAAACTTATATCATAAGTCATGGCAGGTGGTTAATTTTGGCGAAGTTACAGGCAGTGTTCAAAGTTATTCTTCTGACTCAAAAAGGTGAAAAATGTAGATAATTCTACTCTTATCATTGGCTAAAATTTTAAATTGACATCATTGAACTATTAGGCAAGAGGGTATTTATTGGGTGGTAGCTATGTTAGTCATGAGACTGCAATCGAAACCTTTTGAAATCTTTTCCAGTTCTTTCGACCACAATCAATAGTTTTTCAATGTACTTCCTTTGATTAGGTCTGCGTGTCCGCTCCATCACTCGTATGGCGATGAAGTTGGATGTAGGCGGCTTCTCACCATCTTCAAGGACTTCCCTCTCCCAGCCTCTTTGTCTCGCGTCCACGATCCCTTCACGGTACATGACCACGCTTCTATAAAGCGCTTTCAACATGATTGTTTTCTACATGCTGGATCTATCAAATCCAACAGTGCTGCGGCAGAATGTTCATTTGGATAAATTTTAATCAAAATATCAAAAACAGATTTGTAGTCTTTCAAACTAGTATTCCTTCCCCAAGTTCATCATCACGGTATTTTTATAATCCAACGTCTGTTTGACGTATTACTCTTCTATCGGCAGGAGTAAATAAGTCCCCCTACACTCGTAATCTAGAGTCATCAAAGATAATAGAGCAGTTAAAATATACGGATTAGGAATAATGGAAATGAAAAGTAAAGAATTATTTTCACGATCAAATAAGATATGGCCAAAATCAGGTACTCCTCGGTCACGAGTTGTCCTCGCCTAAACGGCACTAGATGAGTATATAGTGTCAATAAAATTTCACTTTCTCCCGGCGAAAGACAGATGTGAATTCTCGGGTTTTCGTCCGGGTAAGATGCTCCATCTTTTCTAACGCCGACGTTTCGATGAATGGCTTATTCATCGTTATCAGGGCCGTTGATGCCGGGTGTTGGGGTGCCGGTTAATATAGTGTCACTCTCAGGTCAGGTTGATTGTAATTGGCGGAGGTTCTTTTCCTTTTCCCGCCATTTTTAAGATCGGGTTCCAGGTCTTACTTAAGTTGAACCATTCGTCACGGTTGGCGGGAAAAGTAAAAGAGCCTCCGCCAATCACAATCGACCTGACCTGAGAGAGACACTATATTAACCGGCACCTCGATCCCCTACATCAGGATTCACCGGATCATCGTTGGAGCTGAAGAAGGAGACCTTTAGGAACTCAACTCTCCGGAATCAGCAGATACTTCGTGGGAATCAACGTTCATTGCCCGTCGAGACCACCATAAGCAGGAGCTAGGGCGTAGACTCCGGGCAGCCACCGGCGTCAGTCGGTCCCCCTTCCTCCAGCGGCTATATAAGCGGGACCATCCCGAATCGCAGGACGAACTTTTCTTACAGGCCGGCAATAGGAACTTCGCGCTATGACCGGCCACCTTGGTGGATCGGTATCCGGTGCTTAGCACCCTATTGGCCGTAGGAGTCGCCCCGCCCGGGGAATAACGATTCGGGGTCTTCGGAGTTGAAGTAGATTACAAGGGCCCGGTCCTTGTACGTCCTGCTTCCGCCACACTAAACCCTCTTGGTCGCCCCCGACGCACTCGTTGGCCTGACCGAGGGCTTCCAATTCTCCTTGGCATTGCACGCTAACGCACTCGTTAGCCGCCAAGTAGCTCCCTACACAAACAAGAGCGGCGCGAGGTTAACGTAGACCCTCGTTCTCAGTCGCGGGGCACAACCGGGAGCTTCCGTTTGTCTGCGGGCAAGCGGTCCAATAGGTACACGCGGGTAGGGAGGGACAACACAACTCAACCGCTTCCCCCCCTTAAGGGGGGGTACCGGGTTTTACCCTCAGGAGGGCCCCAAGGCCCTCTTCAGGACCAAAAACTACACCGCGTCGAGTCCTTTTCCTCCGATCCGCATATAGAGTTCCTAACGCCAAGCTTTGACCAGCCGTATTAGAGCGGCCAAACAAGACCCTCCTCAGGGCCAATAAAACACTACCCCTCCGCCACTCCTAACTTATAAAGCCGTATAAGAGCGGCCAATCAAGGCCCTCTTCAGGGCCAAAAACACACTACCCCTCCGTGTAACTTTTGCCTCCCTTGCAGCGCCCAGTTCTCTCCTAGGTTCAAAGCCGTATAAGAGCGGCCAATCATAACACACTACTTGCAGCGCCAATCATCTCCCTAGCTTCAAAGCCTTACAAGAGCGGCCAATCAAGGCCCTCCTCAGGGCCAATAAAAGTATTTCCTTACACTCACCCTTGATTAATAGTTTTTCATAATAGTTAATTACTAGTTTTCACTTGTTAATTAAATCTTAAATAAATAGGTCTCACACTAATAAACCGAGCTCACAGGCCGCCTATCGGCATTTCCCCGCCTTCACCAGTCTTCAACTGTGCCTTATTATAATTGGTCACTTGGACAAGGCAAGCGTTGCGTGGAGCCGCCTAACGGAACCGGGTCAAGCCTCACTAGCCAGGCTAGGGGCCAGATGCGGCGATGGCCCACCTTCAGCTCACCGGCGTGCGCACGGAGGTGTGGACGGGCCGGTTGCGCTCTGGGGTCGTGAGGACCTCGCCCGGAGCAGTAGTCCACTCCGGACTCCCCAAACTGCAACCCCCCTCCCCCCAATGGCCCGCATCACCGAGCACCGACTCGGACGCCTCCACACCGAGGGGTCCACGGGTAGTTGTGGGTCAACCCTCCCCACGCCCAGCGTCTTGCCCAGCGATGAGTCCCAGGGTAATAGACCCTCTGAGGAACTCACCCGTTCTTTCCCCGGATGAGGAAGTCAGGGCCTTAACCTCCTTCCCACCAATCCAAATTCCTCATCCGACTCGATCCGTGACGTCGCCGGATTTCGAGACTCCCGTCCCTACAGACCCGTCCGTCGGTGGCCCGACACCGGCGGCCGCAACAAGCACGCCTACACCATCCAACAACGGCCACCCTACACCCAATGGCCGGACAACCGCATTTATGCCGATCGAGCCGGCGCCCCCAACCTTCTCCCACCTAGCAGGCCACCATCCCAGATCCCGCCCCTCATGTCGGTGAACCCGTACATCGTCGGTCCTCCCACTCCCCTCACCCATGGACCCTTCATCCCACTCCTCTCCCTGCCCTTCCCACAACCCATCCGGCCTGCGAAGGGAACCCCGCCCGCACTAGCGAGCTCCCCTGGCGAGTGGACAACCCCCACCGGCCGTCGTGCTGGGTCCACGAAGACAGGGCCCCCTCCCCCCAACACACGCCCTCCCAAGCCTCCCGGGCAGGTCCTCTCGTGGGTGTCCATCACCCATATACCCTCGAATATCACGCAGCGCCAGTTCCACTCGTGCTGGAAGCAGGCCTTCCCCAGCCTGTCTTCAGCGCGTATGGACGTGCGCTCGGTCGAGAGGACTGTGAGAGTCCAGCTCTTTGGAAAGGGCCTGGAAATCCTACGCGGTGGAGAGAATCGCTTGGCCCACCTAGTAGGGGAGCCCATACGGGTCTCTTATCCACAGGGTCCCCGCTTCGCCCCTAAACATAAAGTCCCTCGCTCTGAATCGTTCATTGAGAACACCTTCTCCTTCGTCGTTAAAGGGGTGGACCATGCGACGCCGGAGAAGGACATCAGTGACGGCCTGGAGGACCTTGATGTTCCTGTCCTCGTCATATGGAGGATCAGGGCCAGGCGGACGAAGAGGCCGAGCACCGTGATGCGAGTCGTCACGGAGCTCCATGCAGAGGACCGTTGCAGGGACATGATACGGCGCGGGATAAGCCTCTATGGGAGAAGTTATCGATGCGAAGCTTTCAAGCCCCCCTCCCCTCCTTCCCAGGCTAAGCAGTCTCGGCGGAGTGACGAGCGGGCTCGTTGCGGACGCCCTTCCGGTCCACGCCGGGAGAGGGAAGGCACGGTCCGTCAGGCGCGATGCCCAGACTGCGGCGGCGAGCACAGGGCGGGCGATGAGAGTTGTCCCCGACGTCCCCGCGCACCACCCTTGCTCGCCGCGGCCGCCGCAATTCACCCCGACCCGTCCGTTTTGCAGGCCATCCCCGCCCTCCCCGTGGACGAGAAGCCAGTGACCAGGAAGGAGCTGCTCCACCTGCTGACGGTGGTTCTGACCAACATCCACCGAGATCAGCGCCAGGCAGTAGGACGAGCCATCGACGATGCGGCAAAGACCGTACTGGGGATGACAGTCACCCCGCTGTACTCCCCACGTACGGCTTTCCCATTGCCCTTCTCTAGCCTCTTCAATGACCAATGATTAGTCCAGAGTGTCATTTATTAATATTCGCGGTGGCTTGGGCCAAAAGAGGCCCTTACTGACAGAACACTTAATGACAAGGAAGGTCGCCATCATGGGGCTGGTGGAGACCTATCTGCGTCCAAACTCAAGTGTAAATTTCTCTGTATTTCAGGAATTCAGCACCACGAGGCTCGGCTACACTTCGGGAGGCACCACACTGCTGATCCGCAACGACAAGGCCGCCGTCAGAGAAATCATCCCACAAGACTGCCTCACCCCGGGAAATGAAGCAGTTCTCGCCCGGGTCCACATAAAAAGAAGGAAGATCCTAATATGTCTCATTTATTCCAGGCCCAACGTGGAACTCCCTGTAAAACTCCTGGACCACATACTAGCGTCCTGTCCCACAGCCATAATTATAGGAGACCTAAATGCAAGAAACACCTCCTTCAGGGACCAGGTGACGAATGCCAAGGGGAGGATTCAGCAAACCTACCTTCTACAGCACTCTCTAACCCGCCTGGATATACCGACGCCCACCTTCGTGGGCAATGGGTGTTCATACCCCGACCATGCCCTGGTAACCGGAAACCTCATGGCACTCTCGGGTGACATGATGGTGGACGATTGCCTTACCTCCGATCACCTGCCCTTTTCCTTCCCCCTCTACCTCGTGGATCCTCTCCCTTGCATCTCCGTCACCCGGCCCGACTACAAGAAAGCAGATTGGGACAAATTCAACCGGACCATTGCAGAAAGGACTAAAAACATAGAAGGCGTAGAATCAACGGACCAGGTGGACAGTGACCTAAAGACTATAGAGGACGCCTTTAAAGAGGCCGCTGGCTGCATCCCGACGAAGACAATCGACCCGAAGAGGCCACCACTACCCAGGGATGTGGTGGATATGATTAAACAAAAGCGGTCGATATACCGGGATTGGGTTTAAACAAAAGACCCCGACCTAAAAACCGAATGGAATAGAATGAATGCCCTCATCAGAAGGAAGGTCATTCTCCAGAAGGAAAAAAGTTGGGAAAATGCCTGCAGAACACTTGATTGCAGGGACGGCGGCGCATTCTGGAGAAAATTCAAAATGGCACAAACACAAGGCTAAAACATGCCCGTTAGTTGACATTAATGGGGTTCCGATCTCTGATGCCATAGCAAAAGCTGAGGAATTCCGGAGAGTCCTGTCAGAAATTTACACGCCGGCCGAAGATCCCCTCTTTGACGAAGTCAAAAAAGACAGATGCACGAGGGCAGTGGAGACGGCAGAAATACTATGAAAACCATTACAGACACCAGCCAGGATAGAGGGCGACCCGGTACTCCAACCAATCTCTGAAGAAGAAATGGAGGAAAGCAGGCCGTGGAAGAACAAGGCACCGGGCGACGACGGAATAACCACCCTTCATGTTAAAAAAGCCCCTGCTTGTGCCCCACTCCTGATGACAATCTTCAATGCCTTACTCTTCATTGGATACTACCCTGATTCCTGGAAAAGGATTACAATGGTAATGATACCTAAGCCAGGAAAGGACAAGAAGAAAGCGGATAACTACCGGCCCATCAGCCTCACTAGCACCATCGGCAAGTGGTTTGAAAGAATCCTAACCAGACGGATGAGTACCGTGTTCGAGGCCAATGGTGTCCTGCCCCAACACCAATATGGCTTTCGACCGCGTAGATGCACCACCGACCCTCTGGAACGCCTAACAAGCACCGCCACGGAAGCCATAAACAGGAACAGATATGCCGCAGCACTGTTCCTGGATATCGAACGAGCCTTCGACAGTATATGGCATGATGGGCTGATGTGTAAAATGGCAAAACTCCCAGGGGTGGGTGCAAACCTGCTGCGCATCATAAACTGTTTCATCAGGGACAGAAACGCAAGGGTAAGAGTGGCCTCAAACCACTCTGCGCTCTTCCCCCTCAAAGCAGGTGTCCCCTAAGGGCACCGTGCTTTCCCCCCTACTGTTCACCCTGTAATGTCATGATATGCCGATTGACGGCAGAGCAAGAGGCGTGGTCACTCTATGCCAATATGCAGACGATACCGCGATATGGTGCGCAGGGAATTCCGCCCGGACTGCCACAAATAACCTCCAGAAGATGGCAAAGCGATTGGAGAAATGGTGAACCATATGGAGAATGCGACCAAATGCAAGCAAGTCGCAACTACTCATCGCCAAACCACTTGGAAGAAAACATGATGGTTGCAGACTAAAACTATGGGACCAATGGATAAAGAACACAGATACAGCGACGTACCTCGGGGCACTAATCGATCGACATTTTACTTTCAGGAAGCACGTGAGGAATGTGGTCGCAAGGTGTAGTAGGCGAAGTAACCTGATCAGGGCGGTCCGCGCAGGGGGGCGGGGAGTCTCGACGAGGTGCGGCCTGCTCCAATACAGGTCGTTCATACGGCCAGTCATGGAGTACGCCGCGCTGGCCATCCTCCCGCTACGACAATTTTTAAAGTCGTACGCCACCCTTGAGCGAAGGATTCTCAGGCAGACCTTCGACCTGCACCCATTGACCCGTTCCCGCACCGTATATGACCTCACTAATAATGAACCTCTGCTTCACAGGTTGTGCCGCCTACGCTGCGACGGGACAAGGAGGTTAGCGGAGAACAACAGGACGCTTCTGGACTCCATCATTGGTACAGCAGTTGGACCACTGCCCAGAAAGCCTAAGAAAAAGCTGTACTCCACTCCAAGATTCATCTCGGACCACCTTCATCTCTATCACCCGGAGGTCACGCTGCCGCCTAATACAATCAGACCCACGGTTCCCGCACCCGCGCAGCTTACCATCACACCAGGTTTTCCTCTACGCCCCAAGAAAACAAGAAAGAAGAGAAAGAGGAAAGAAGAATCCCCCATAATGGCCCCCCCAGCAATCCTCGCCCCAAGTGACTCACCCCCACCTCCCCAGTGATGCCCCTATTTATTTATTTATTTATCTCCCCCACCTCTCCAGTGATTCCCAGTGACCAGTTATTATTAACAGAGACATATATCTCGTTTTGAACAATTTCATAGTTTAATCATGTTGTTACCAGACCAGTGACATTGTTTATTTATTATTTATTACCAGAGACATATATATATATATATATATATATATATATATATTATTTATGCAGAGACATATTCAGTGTCATCCTTTTTAAATGTCTACGGTTTGTTGTTTCTTTTGTGTTATTTTTTTATGTTAAGTTTGTGGCCTGACGGTGGTTTTAGCGGGTTTCCCACCGTCCTAGGGCGAATGCCGGGCCAATATCTTCCCGCACCAGTGTACATTTTCCAGTGATTTCCCTGAAGAGGCGACAGCCTAAACCGGGGTCCACACCGTTGTTTTTGTTTTTTGTTATTATTTTGTATTGTTTGGTGTGGAATAAACATATTTTGACTTGACTTGACTTCCCCTGCATCAACGGCCCTGATGACGCTGAATAAGTCATTCATCGAAACGTCGGCGTTAGAAAAGATGGAGCATCTTACCCGGACGAAAATCCGAGAAGAATTCACAGCATTCAGTGTACTTTTTTGACAACTGCACCTATCCGCTCTTTTAAGCCGTCAGCGAATCATCCACGACAACATTGTCGAATGTGGGAATGGCATAGATCTCTCGCGGATTCGCAAAGAGCAGAACCAGACGTACTTTCCTGACGATTCGATGAACGTCAGCGTTACAATCTACTACGTCGCAAGAACGTACTTCCCAATGAGAGATGCTTTCTTTTTTAAACACAAAACGTCCAATGTTCTCATCTGAACATATTGTTAACTTACGACTCACCTTTTCAATGCATTTATCATTCGTTATCTTTGCAGGAGTTAAAAAAACTGGTAAAAAGTTTGAATGTGCGACGGAAATGGTAAATATTGCAACAAGGCAAGTTAGATCAAGTTCATTCGAGAGAAAAATTCTACAGATATAATAATTATGGCGAACGTCGTCTCCCTTCTTCACACCGATTTCCCACCACCCTCGAGTCGACCATTCCTGTCCCCAACCTCTTTCACTCTCAAACAATTCATTAATTCGTTCCTCTCTGCTTCCCTCTCCTCCCTGCTCCACCTCTCCACCTCCCCTTGAGGAAAAGACTTTCACTCAGTCCTTTCATTCAGAGCTTCTCTCACTCGAGGGCAAAGAGATTTCCCGCCACCGCCTCCCTCCCACGCTTCCTCCCCTTACATAGCATCTCCAAACTCTCCCTCCCCCACCGTGGAGAATGGCCCCGACTCTCCACCAGTTTACCTTTTCCTCCCTCTCCCTCTGCGACCCCGACCACTTTTTGCCACTCCGATGCTAGCAGAAAGAGGCAGGGGGAACGAAATGAATGGCTCTCCGCCCTTCGCCACCATGCCTTTCAATAAAAGCCTCCCCTCCACCCCTCTTCATCCCTCCTTTCACCCCCACGGCCGTCTTTTCGCAATTACCCACCACCCTCCTCCTTCCACTTCCTCCGAACCACCCTCTCCTTCACTCTCTCTCACACTCTCTCTCAAAACTTCCGCCCTCTTTTCTTCATTTCCGGCATTTATTACTCATTTTTTTGCAGAGGGGTAAAAATATTAACTCGAAAATCTCCAAATCTGGGGTTGTGGAAGTAAAAATAATTGGGAGTTTGCTCGGAGTCATTTCGAGAAAATTCAGTAAAGAGCAGATCTGGGAGGAGTGGGTTCGGGTGAAGAGAGGTGGAGTCGTGAACGAACGTTAAAAAGGCCTTTGAGGCGACTCCTCTCAGAGAATAGGTAGGTAGATAGGTAGGTAGAGAAGGAGAGGGTTACCCATACTCTCCCCTCGCGCAGAGCTGAAGAATATTACACTCGCAGTGCACGCGTTTGCTGAGACACGCGTGTATCGGGGAAACTGCAGCATGTTGATTGACACTGGAGACACTCCTTATATTCTATCAAATTTGGCGGAGAAAGAGAAATTCCAGGTCTACCCACGTTTGCGACGTAAATACTTTTTCAAACGAGATAATTCAATGGGAAGCTAGGGGGCAACTCTGCATGGCTTCAGAATTTTTTAGCCTTGACAGAGACGAAGTTTTGACTCCATAGCATAGAAATATTTTAAACTATTATGTAGCTGTTACTTTGGTGAAGGTAAAAAATATGTCCCTAAGTTTTTCTTTAAACTCATTGATTACTCGTTGTTTTGAGCCACTGTAAGCAAGGTAAAAGATCATTCACGTTGGGATACATCGTTTGATATTCCCCTTGCTAGTCCATTTTAATTTTCCCAACGATAAATTATCACGATATTTTTGATGTCAGAAAAACTTCTTGAACCAGTAGTTATTTATATCTTTCCTCAAGACAAACATTTTGTGCTAGCAAGGCTCGCAATCTCTAAGAGAGGGCGTGCTTCTATGAGGGTCAGGGGCCGTTCATATCAACTCATAGCGTGAAATATCATTTAGGCCTTACCTTCAATTCAAACCTCCGAGAAGGCCGTCAATGCCTGCTGCGAACTCAATTTCATAGTTCAATTAATTCGTCTACCTGACTTTATCTAGCGGTATTTTTGTTATTTGTCACGGAAAAAAATTTGTCAATATTTCAAAAATTTCAAACTCTGATCAAATTCTTCATTTTTCACAAATATCATTCAATATATGAGAATCTCTGGCGTTACTCGGTGGAACACCTTCAATAAAAAATAGGTAACAATAGAAATAACATTAACTTTTTGCCTGATATTGTTCTCTTGACCAGTTTAATTGCTTGTTTTTTATCCTCCTTCACGGGTTTTCAGGCTATGAGCAAAATTGTCAAAAAATTGCTGATTTAATGGTCCGTTGACAATTTTGCTTATATTTCCCTGATGATGCTGTAAAAATGAAGCAAAACGTTGGCATTAAGAAAAAAGTGTAATCATCTAATTATTTAAATTACTAGTAACCAAAATCTGAAAACCTGTCAAGGGGGATAAAAAACACACTATTCACTTTTTGGATATTAATATTGATATTAGTACGGGCAAACATGAGTTTGCAATGTACCGTAAACCAAAATTTAATGATGCTGTTATTCCAATGCACTCAATCCATCACCGTCTTCATAAAATAACTTCGCTCAAATCAATGGTGAGCAGGGTAACAAGGATTCCAATGTCTCAGAAGAATTTTAAACAGGAATTAATTTTCATCAAGTATATTGCCCATCAAAATGGCTTTGATCCACAACTTATTGTAAAACTTATGGAACAATCGAATAAAAAAACTAGTCATACATTTTATAACTTCCATTCAAGTTGACATTGACAAATCTCCCCGCTGGTGCAAGCCACTTTTCATACCTCTCATGTGTCACATAATATAAGTGAACTAATTCATAGTGATAATACCAAAGCGTCATTTTATAACCCTGTATCTGTGGGCAAAATACTTTTAAATACAAAATACAAGTATGATAACCTACAGAAGAGTGGGGTTTACCATTTGATGTGTGACACGTGTAATGTTAAATTTACGGGACAAACTGGTAGAATTTCAAAACTAGAACGAAAGAACATAGACGATGTTTTTGAAAAAAAATGACGAATCCTATGTCATAGCTAAGGATTTGTGACGAAAACCATTGGTGTAACTTTGAACCCTAGATTTAACATTGTATGAACAAAGGGCGTAAACTGGACTTCTTAGAATAATTTGAAATTGTGAATTCTCCCGCTACACTTTGTAATGACCACATGTTCCCCTCCCATTCGACCTCTCATTCACGTCAAACTACCATACTCCTTCGATTCTCAACCCTCGTCCATTTATCCTTAAATTCCTCCTGTTTTTAATCCTTTATGGTAGTCCTCTTCTTCACCCCACCCCCTATTGCTTTGATTTTTACTTCTCTGACTCAAGCACCCTCCCCTTCCCCACCCCAAGGCCACTTCTCCCCCCCTCTTCACAATCAGATTTGTCCATTACTCCTTCCCCCTCGTTCTCAAACTCCTCCCACTCCCTTTGGGTATATAAGAGTAAGCCTGATTGTACCTAATGATGGTGGAAACTACGTCGTGTTGCTTCAAATGAAAAGTGGAACCATAACCAGATATTTTCTATTCAAATACCATTTTCTCTACCAAAGAAAGTGTCTGATTGCACTAAAATATCTCATTTTTCTCGTGATATCCTAGAATTTTTCAGAAGTCTCTTTCATTATCACAAGCTTGCGTGGAATTTAAGGTTTTACCTTTGAAGGCACGATACTCAATGCCGATAAATTACCCCTCTAGGTTTCCCGCTCCCAACTCATCGAAATCTCCAATACCACTGATGAGAAGCTGCAAATATGTCCCATTTGTTTGTTGTATTCGAAATACAATTAATTTTTGTCCTCTCCTTTAGAATTCCGCTTGTAATAGTTTTGTGCATTGTCATGAACAGCATTCTTTTCACCTCCTTTTACTCCATCGCTTTTCCTGGAGTGACGTATCTTAAAAACCTGAACTAACTAGTATCCCGTCTTAGTTGCTCATTTTTTACATGAAGATATTACAAAACCTACGACGCCCTTCCAAAAAGCATTTCCCATCGAGATATTGCTAACTTAACACTTCCATGTTATAATCGACTTCCATGCGTCTACCAGTCTTGTCGCCCTTGAATTTGATATCAAATAGTGATTAAAATAAGAGATGAATTGTTCAAGATAACTTCTTTACGTAGTTGTGAATATATAAATATTTTAAAAATTGTGCCAGAATATGACGCCTTATATGTAAGTTCAAGTGACTACGTTTAGACTCTCATTTCTCTGGACGGAAGGTAAAGTTCACCTCACCAATGGCCGGTGCTTGGGAGGGAGAAGGGAGAGCCTCAAAGGGAAGGTAATGGTGCGAGCTTTACCTCAATTGTTCAGCGGCGTGTGGTGGCACCCTTAGGGGAGGCTGGAACTGTGCGGGACCACACCTCAGAAAGTCAACGAGATGCATAAAATCCTACGAAATTTTGGCTCTTATGGGAATAACTATTCCGTTTTAAATGAATAGAGTAAACTTTGTTTATTCACAATGAATTTAATAACTTGCGACCATGGTTTCGACGATTAACGTCATCATCATCAGATGATGACGTTAATTCATCGTCGAAACCGTGGTCGTAAGTTATCAAATTCATTGTGAATAAACAAATTTTACTCTATTCATTCAAAATGTTTAGTAAATTTCATGAAATATCGCCGGAATCCACCAACTTCTTTGCGTTTCACATTGAGAAAGAATTTGTTCCGGCCCAAAAAGTGCCTATTTCAACTTCTAAGTATTGGGGTCCTTGGAGCACGGATTTCCGATAGTTAAGAGAGACGATACTTTTTTACACTAATTAACATTCCTCAGGAATAATTTTTAGGGGTGGAAAAAATACTTTTCTCAATTCCGAAAAATAAGTGCCACCCGAATACCCAGACATCGTGGCCCAATTGATCGCCTCACGCAAACCAATGTATTCTTCTTCTCAAGTGCTCACCTCACTTCGCTCCCTTTTGCCTCTCCTCTCTTCACACACCCTGTCACATATCTTTCTCTCCCACTCGCTTTTCGCCCGCCCTCCCCAACCAATGATTGGCTCCACGTTTCTGCAGCGGCGACAGCCGAACGGAAAATCGGTCCGAACCAACCGTCGTCCATCTCCGGCCAATCTCCTGATTACTCATCCTCCGATCCACTCTACTCTTTCCCCTCACCATCCCCTCGAAATGCAAAGCAACAACCGATGACGGCTGCTACACACACTCACTTTCTCTCCGCAGCTGGATTCTCATCCCAAAATGGATTCACGCTGTCAGTTGCTCCGATCACTTCATCGGTAAGCGAAGTAAGTCGTCTGAAATTCGAATGAAGAATTTTACGCACCCACATTGAGAAGAATCGACATATGTATTGAAATTGAAGTATATTTCATTAGAAACGGCAGTGAAATTTCTCGGTGACCTTTTAATCCCTTTTTTTCACAATAATAATCGAAACCTTTCCCATAAAATTGAATTCCAAAAACTTATTACAAATTTGTATTGGAAGGATTTCAGGTAATGATTCATTTTTATATTATTTTATTTTATTTATTATATTTCATTTATTATACTTTACATTAGTTCATGAACTAATATGTAATATAATAAATAATTTTTATTGCTTAAAACAACAACAAAAAATATAGAATTAATTACAATGAAGAAATAAGAAAGCTGGGTTGTCTCAAAGCAAAGCCTGTGCTGAAGCAACCTTCATGATTTTATATGCATTGCTAATGCTTCAAATTTTTTTCATACAAAAGTGACAGAAATTAACAATAAACAAAATGCCATTAACATCTGAAGTAATGCTTAAATGAGTATTAATATAATGCAGATTATTAGGGATTCACACCAGATACGATAGCAGGATTGAATAATTTTAATACCCTGATGACTGACCCAGCCATTGTCATCAGGATACATCTAAATCTATCTACATCTACGAAATACGGTGCAAGCCATCGCTAGGGTAAGTGACACGGGGTGATTCCGCACTTAGCATGCAGCACTTATTTCAGCTGAAAAGAGGATCACGCAACTTTCCCCGACCGCTTGGTGCAGGACAAAAGCAGTCAGGATGGCAATGCGTGGTCAGACCAGAAACTAGGAGAGTGCGACGTAGAAAAGCATGCTACCATGTAACATTAGTTATGATGCAATAAATAATTATAATTATTAATATTGTCGTGCCCGAGTGGCCAAGGAGAGCGGCAGAATGAGGTTGGAATCGTCTGACGATCGAACCCCGTTTAATGGTAAGGAGGGTGCATTAGGCATTGAAATTCCGGCGGAAACTCGTGGACAAGGTTTATTGTGAGGACATCCGCCACAGGCGTTTTACAGCAATATTCCCCCGAGCAATCGGCTTTGGGTGATAATATAAAAGTCGGTCGGGGGAGGAGGGGGGGTGGCAAAGGGACTCTCCACCCCCTCCTCAGGAGCGTCGTCGCCTCCCACTCTCACTGTGTCATCCTGATATCGCTCCGGGGTCAATGCCTTGGGCCCTCCCGAATGATATCACTCAAGGGGTCGCTTGACTTAGTGATTCCTGCACGGGGATCTCCGTGAATTATGGTGATTCAGGCATCGAGAATACGCCCAGTGATTCATACGTACCTCGCGTACGACAATATGACTGATAAATAGTCCTAACAGGTAAAGTATGCATAATGCCAAATCATGCTGGATATTTCATACAGGGAGAGTTTTTAATAATGATGGTTGTGTATTAAGCAATACTACATAATCTACTTCACCTAATCAGGGTCAAAACTTTATAGAATATATACGTTATAGAATATATATACGTTTTTATTTGGAATATTCATTGAAATATATTTTTATGGTAAAAATGACTTTCTAAAGCTATCGGTTCTGCAGTCTAT
Organism: Ceriagrion tenellum; assembly: GCA_963169105.1. Lineage (NCBI taxonomy): Eukaryota > Metazoa > Arthropoda > Insecta > Odonata > Coenagrionidae > Ceriagrion > Ceriagrion tenellum. The sequence goes on from OY720632.1 coordinate 198,135,916, forward strand.
TTCCTTAATATTATGTCTGTGATCGTTTCTTCCATAATAGTTTGCCTCTAGCATATTATATTGAACGTCCGGTAAGAAATAGTCCACATCAATACTTCGTAAAAGATTTAATCTTTATTTCTCCCTTCGATTGGAAGACGTTCCCATCCTAATTCTCTAAACTATTCAGTAACACTGCTAAGTATTTCGTAATAATATTTAAAAATTCTAGCGGCTTTCCACTGTATTCGATCTAAATATGAAACAAGTCCTATAACGTAAGAGTTCCAATTTATATTGGCGTACTCCGAGAGACAGTGCCTAGCCTGAGTGGTATAATGCGGACGTCCAGAAATCTCTCAAACGACAAAGAAACTTGTACGCGAAAATGAAGAACGCCCATCAGGATTCATCCAACCTGGAACTTAAGAAAATTTGCAATAAATAAAAGAGAGCTAAAATAGCATCAAAAGCGGCCTTAAGAAAAGCACTAATGGAATTCAAGAGTAAAATATTAGGCGAGTCTTTGTGAGATAACCCTAAGGCACTTTGGTCTTACCTGAGGGAGGTTGAAATTTATGGTATCGTCATTAAAAACGACTTAGAATGAAGTGCTAGCAACAAATTAGAAAAAAATATCCTTAGCGCCTCTACAACATGAGTAGTGTTGTTTTAATCAATCGAGCGCAGTAAACGTATGCACGATTACTCTTAAACCAAGCGCTTAATAACCAAAGTATCTGGTGATGCGAATCACTAAACCCAACCCACATAAAAGGCCAGAGCTCGACGATGACGCATGACCTACAAAAGCTGTATAAAAGGCTTCAATTGCTATTACAGCGTTAAATCAGATAAACAACAGCAAATACCTATGTTATTAATGAATCCAGTGAGAAACTAAAGGTACCATGTGAAAGATGACTTCCCCACTCGTACCAAGGGTACCCCCTGAATTCAATTCCTCCTCGTCCCATCCCCTTCCAGGCGGCAAACATTTAAAATTTTATCCTTTTCTTGTTTTTATAACATTATTAAGGAAAGGTATTCCCTATACGAAGGGAAGGGCTGTTTAACTAGGTAAAAACATTAGGATAGGTTTTACAAATTATTTGTATCATGATAGAGAAACACATTGTTTAACATATTTCATTTTGAATACACCACTCGGCCAACCTATGACAATTCTTTCTGGCACATTGTAAATTACTTTGAAAATGTGACTCGATCAAATAGTCTTCATTTGTTGCTAATTTCTACAGAGACGGACAGCCGAACATTTCTTAATTTCCCGCAGAAATTCCCTTGAGAAGAAGACTAGTTAAGAAAGAGGCCTTTTTTGCACCTTTGGTGATTTAATATTTATATTTCTTTGTGTAATTATATATTATACTCTCAAATTCCAAATTATCTACATTTTCACCATTTTCTGAGAAGCCATATAGTTGTTTCTGAGCCAAGATGCATCTCTCACGAAAAATAGTCGGGTTGGTGATTTTAAGAGTCAAATATTGCAGCATTTGTTTTGTTATGAATGCATTTGTTAATTAATAATTTTTTATGTTATTTATTAATCATACATGCCCAACTTATAAGACTCTTACACCCAATGCCAGAGGTTAGACATGCATCAACATAGCTTCTGATTTAGAGAAATTCACTTCGTGCCAAAGGTCATAAACCCTTTCACTCACACGCGTAATCAGTGCATAATCAAGTTACACATTTTGCAATATGATTAGTCACATTATGCAATATGAGTACCATCTCCAATCCAAGTCTTTCTAAATCGTAACTTGACGCATTAACGAGAAATTGTTTTACTTTATCACGACTGCTAGAAAGTTTCCGGAGGAATAGATTTATCACGTTGGAGAGTTTTATCAGAGCATTCCATTCATCAACATTCAGGTTAAATGAGCCCATAGTTAAAATGTTTTTAATAGATAAATGCCTTTTCCCAAAGTAATATGGATAGGACAAGAAATTTGAGAGAAGGAATTTTACACTGGCAGAGCAATAATCACTCACTGATTTTACCAGATTAACAACATTAGTCCATTTGATATCTGAAACAAATCACACTTTTTTATTCCCTTGATTAACTGCACTACTGATTTAATGTCTATTGAAGTATTGTAACCTACACAAACACTTTTTGGTTCTCCACCTTTCAAACAATACACTGATCGAAGTAGTAAATCATTTCTGCTGCAAGGTGAGGGTGGAGTGGGATGATGTCCAGTCGGTCTCTTTCTCTTAACTGCAGTAGACTCCACCGCCTCCTTCCGCGATAACGACAGCATGGCGACTGATGTATGGTAGGAATTTATCTTGCTTAAGAGGATGCGGAAGGTAAAGGTGGAGGGGTAGGGGAACAATCATCGGAGAAAGGATCGAATTCTGCCTTGAGTCGATTGTATTGAAACCATTGGGTTAGTATAAGCACGTCTCTTAGTGCGCATGTGCTCTTGTGCAACTTGTGACACGGGTTAAGACAGGAAAATTCGGGTAAGGTACATTTACCCGGAGGGGGACAGTTTACTTCTTTTTAAAGGGAGCTGAAAGCCCAAGTCCTACGATCGGAGAGAAATTTGCACTCAGCCTCGCTAAATGTGTACGGAGCAATAGCCCCCTCAATAATGGCTTCCAAGGCTGGAAGCAGCTCCACGTGTGAGAGGAATCCATTATCGAAGGTAGGTGATTCATCGCAGTATAGAGAGTGGTGAAAATGAAGCTTCTTCCCACCGGTGACGAGTTATCCATGTTTCCAATAACTACCCCAGAATAGACGAAGAGAGTCCAAGTGCACCATTGCCAAATCTGTAACTCCCCCTTCAAAAAGCGTACAGATGCAAAGATCTGCGTTCTGCATAGTCTTCCTCACCAATGACGTTTCCTCACTCGGAGCATAGTATTTATTCTAGAGCAGCATCCTTGAGCTATGAGATGATATTTTCTTTCTCATCTCGCCTCCTCTTCTGGGATGGCAAGGTGAAACAGTTACAGGGCGCGTCAGTCATGGAGGTGTTGTGTTTTGTGATGAAACTGTGAAATGAATTTTGATAGGGTTACCCTAATGAATTATTTGCTGCACAGAGGCAGCAGTATTATCCGCAAATGCTCGAATGAAAGATATGAATTTGAACGCGGTTGTAGGTGCAGGAGAAATGTGTTGAAAATCTATTTTGTTCCGAAAAAAGGTTTGCACCCGTAGGAATCAAAGTATTAACCAAATTGGTTTTGAATATATACGACGACCTAGTGAGAGCCGGGTAAGTAAGAAGGATCTAAATCAATGACGTATATTCAATTTCTCGGCAAGTGAGGTAATTTATCGGAAAGGAAAAGTCCGCGAAGCTCGTTACCTACTGGCAATAGCCTATCAATCTGTACGCTATCCATGACAATACTAAACATTTATGAATACGTTTCGATTTTTATCAATCTCTAGGGAAGCATCATAATCGACGCAGGGGTAGCACATCACGGTTTTAGCTATTTCGTTTTCAAATTTGGCCTCTATCCTTACTACATCTCTATCCCCAAGGTTGATATAGTCCTCGTTCCCGGAATCGTCCGGAGTGAGGTCAAATACGAGCATGAAATAACCGCGTCCTAACATATCGTAAGTGAATTGATTACTTCTATGGTAGTGTTTCATCTCGCTACCAGAGAATATGGTATGGTAAGCACGTGCCCAATACTTTTTACTGTAGAGGCTACATTAAAGATCCTCTGCTGGTACCTGCACGCCATTCACAAAGAGCGAAAAAATTTTCAGAGAATAGTGAAAAAGAGAGAGAGAGCAAATGCATTTTTGTTCAATCTACACGCTTATACTTCGTTAAACCATGAAAACAATGAAAAAGTTCGGTATCCGTCCTACAATTGCGTTTTCTATAAACTAAGTTTGCCCACCAGAGGGAACCATAAAAGTTTTCATCTCGGTACGTATGTAATGATATTTGCAATTACTTTTGTCCATCATTTTACTGTTGGCTACTAATATCGAAGGTTTGATATCAAAATGTTGAATATATAGGGTTGCATCCAAGATTCTCATCAAACTACCCTCCTTTTCCATAAGATAAAAGTGAGGGTTGGAAAGCATAAATCTAATTCTGATACATACGCCATTGAGCAGCAGTTGCGTTTGATTGAAAATGTCTATATGTAACTTTCCGTAAAACTATACCTCTGCGCTTATTTTGAACCACTCCTTACACTTCCCGTATCCGCAATTACTTGCGTCAGTTTTGGCGATGTCCTCCCCAGTGGTCAATTCCCATCTCACATTACGCCAGTGTGTTTAACTAGCATTCACACCATAGTTTAGCACGTTTTTTAAATAGCTGCTGTAATGATAATTATCCTCGGGTAGAGTCGCCAAAGTTCCGTTGAAGTAAAAATTGATTTGCTCAAATAGTGTGTTAAGAATATTGTTCACAACTCCAGGCTGATTAGCTACATCACTTCATATAATCTGCGAGGTTCTTTTTACACAGCTTCACTTTGAGTCTGAGGTAAATGCAACGTAAGCATCTCCGGATTCTTTGAAAGAAAATTAGATAACCGAGCGATTAGCCAACTAGGAACTGGGTTTGTACGAAACGAGTCGTTTCGACAGAATGTTAGCCTAAACGGGGTAATTTGGTTCGAATAAGTCCAACTAGCTCAGCATCTGTTCCATGATTTACACCGACAAAAGTCTCAGCCAACGACCTCCTCTCTTCATCCTCTCAACGAATATCCCTTTTTAGTAACACCGCCAATTTTTATTTTTTTCAACAGAGGTCATTTTGCGACCCTCAATCGTCCAACTTTCTTACTCTGCAACTATTTCTCACCCTTACACTTGAGGTTTCGCCCCGCCTCGTTTAATCTACTGCGTAATATCTCCTTAACCGGATTGGCCCCAAGATCAGTAAGGGCGGCAGGTCCTGCGCTTGCTGCCTCCTTACCCACATTCTTGTCCACTAAATAGTAAAGGTTTTGCAGAACGCCACACACCGGCGAGAAAATTATGAATGCCCCGACCATTTTGCGCCTGATATGATGCACGATGTAATTGTCCGACCTCCCAACCCACTTGTCTCACATAATATATATTACAGCGATCTTATGCCTGCGACATCTTGGTGTCTAATTAAGAACTAACTGATATTACAGCTTTTTTATAAAATGCAATACAATAATGGATGACTGTTCTCTAGCGCTAAAAGAAATGAGGTCACCGGCTTTGTTCAACAATAGTACTTCTACCCACTCAATATTTTTCTTCTCGATTTGGTAATAGTAGATGGGATTGAATGTTTGATATCAGCCAATTTTTTTATTCAAAATGCGCAGGCAATGGCACAGGGAATCGCCCACCAGCTGAGGTTTTATTATATCAGTGTAAACGAAACTTTTTGCCGGAGCAGCAATTACGATTCTCTTGTCTCTTTTACCCTGTCCACTACCACATATCATTACCATTAAGCTCTTCTTTCTCTCGTGCCATCAAGTTCCTTAAATCCTGCATTATAATTTGATTTTCCGTAGACAGACGTCATAAAATTATCAATAATACCTCGAGTTCCTGTTTTATTTTCATTTTACGCTAATTTCTAAATCTCTCTAGAGTTTTGTTAAATAATCCGTTAAAAGAACTACATGTTTCTGGTAACAATGTGCAGTTAACATATTTTTAATCAATTTTCACCGAATTTTGGTGACATTCGTTCATTATTCCAGCCTCACCACTTTGTATGGTTTGTCTATCTACATATCGTATAACTTTGTTTAAAATAGCATTCTGTTTATCTTCAGTTATGTTGATGTAAGGGGGAAAGCAAAAGCTATACTCCTTTCCCTTGTTCTCATTCCAGGGACGTTAGCTCCCTGTTTTCGGGCTAGAAATAGCTTCTTCGACGCATTCCATGTGTAGTACCGTGGAATATTTGGATACAATAGTATTTTTTCGAAAGAGTCTTCCATACACAACATGAAAAAAGCTGTAAGTGTTTTACGTGGGGAGACCCAAAACAACTTGATGGAATTTGCTGCGCTCGTCACTCTTATAGTTCGGACTTCTCCCACTATGTGTGCGTTAAATAACCCTTCCTGAACCAGTATTTCAAGCAACGTTGCTGCAATATTCTGTAGCGAGTCCCTGAAACAGTTTTCCTGCGAAAAGTTTTTCGATATCTTCGATTTTTAAAAACGGCTGATTTTTGAGAACAGCGTGCGATCTTGAAATTTTATTTTCTGCTCTGTAGAAGACCATCAAACGTGGTTGATATGTTGTCTTCATCTTATAAAGAACACGCTCTGAAAAGAACTCAAGTGCAAGAATGATATTTGTGGATCAAACGTTCCGACATGTCAATGTCAATAGAGGACATTCAACCCCTGGGAGGGTCTTCCACGTGCAGAACTGATGAAAACGCTCATTGCATTGCTTATTGCATTGCTCATTGCTAGGTATTGTCCAATTGATATTGCACGTCCCTGAGCATTAAAAGGTAAACAAATCCTCTACCTGAGTGTTTTGAGGCGGTTGCTTGGGAGTGTTTGGTTGAAACGCCCCGATTTGTGGTGAAATAGGGACTGGTTCTTCCACCTTCACATTGCTTCAGCTCACTCAGCCATTTCTCTGCGAGATATTTTGGCAAAAACTGCATGACACCGCTTCTCAACCTGCTGCACTCACTGGGTCTTGCACTTGTAATTTATTTGTGTTCTTTTGATGAAAAGGGAGCTAAAAGGGAAACGCATGGCTGACATTCCGGAACTTAAATGTGGAACTACTTCCACAATGGAACTACTACCACAAAGTCAAGCCTGGAACCGTTTCCTTTGTGACATTCTGGAGGTGAAAAGAGATTTGTAGGCGGCGCTGCAAGGCATCGTAAAGGACGAGTACCAAAGGTGTTTTGCGTAGTGGAACAAATGTTTGAACTTATGTAATAGAGTACTTCTAAGGTGAATAACGTTTGTTTCTCGAAGTAAATTCTGTATTTTTTAAATATTATGTCCGGTTATTTTTTCGTCCCCCCTCGCATGTGGTAAATCAGCTGATATTTGTGCTGCGTTTTCGACAGTGAATACAACTCTTCAACCGTTTTCAAGATGCTCAGCCTGGTGAACAACTTTGGGTGACGTTCATGTATTGGAAAGCTGAAAATCCTCCAAACTGCTTTGTTACCTCAAATGTACCGTCCCATTTGATAGTTCGCTATTTCGTCGTCCTTTTTGGTGACTCCAAAAGTTGCCATGTCTCTGCCCTTGTTGACAGATTTCAAGACATATTTTCAGATGTATTTAATCGACTTCATAGAGTTGCAATACTCAACATTTATGTGAGCCGGGAATATTTTCGATAGCAGAGGAATATATGGTACTACCCATCTATTGTTTATCTGAACTTGTCTTAATCTTATGTTGGCTACTACTACTTAGTCGCGAGGGGTGGATGGAGAGCAGTAACGGGACTCCTAGTGAGATCATCCCGTCCACCCGCGCTCTCATCCCTCCCTTTTGCATCGTCTCCTTGGTACCAATTCACCCATTGGACACCCGTATTTCATATAAATACAGGGGATCCGAATGATGGGGGAGTGCTCTCCCTGACCTGTCCCTTGCCAGTCTGCGCCTTCGCAAGACCCGCGATTCCCTCCCTTATTCCCCGCGACTCCCGCCGGGCTCAGAACGTGTGTATTGTAATGTATGTATAATAAATATCGCCCAACAAATCAGTTACTGTTCTTCCTCCCTTAATGTCACGACGACATTAATTGGAGTCAGGTGTGTCAGAGGAACTCTTCCTTAGAGCCACTATGCTTAACTTTTTAAGTCCTGTATTCAGGCCTGATTTCCATAATTCCGAGGAGCATAGACTTATTTCAAAACGAGTTCAAGTTAATACTTTCAATCTTCTGAGTCTTCATTATTAATAATGCCTTCAGCTCGGAAGAATCAAACGAAAGCTGCCATCCCTCTTGTTGTAATTAATTCGCATTAGACTCCTTAGAAGACATAACATTAACTGTCATGGCTTCGTACAATCCTTTTCTCTCGTTCTCTTCCGATATTTCTCTCTATCCTTCTTACCCGACACATCTCAACCCATTTATCAAGTTTGACCCCTGCATTAACCATTTACGGGTAATACACCGTCACCCGCCCCCAATGGCACCACGCAAAGCGCGTCCGTCCCTCATCCCCCTACTGCGATAGGGAGCCAAGCGTACCTTATCCCGCCTTTCAGCGGTGATGATTACTCTCAGTAACTTCCTAGAATGCTTGAAAATAACCAGCCATCTAAATGCTTGGACGGAGACCCAAACTTGTTGTGTCGCGCGATTACGCCTCAGTGGTTCTGCTGCTGAGTACGTAGCGGTCAATCCACATATTCTTGATAGTTATGAAATGTTTGCTGCAAGCCTAAAACGCAGATTTTCCGCTAGAATTTCAGGTATCTCACTAGAACGAATGTTCACTACATGCGTGCAACGCCCTCTGGAATCAGTCAGCGAGTTCTCCACTAGGCTCAGAAAAATTGCTCGCCAATTAAGAGAAACGTTCCCGGACCCCAACTCAGAGTCTACGAAAACCATTTTCGATCACAGGATTTTATCCCAATTCCTGTCAGGTCTAAGAGAAGAGTTAGGGTGATTTGTCGTTTTCCGCGGTCCTAAGAGTATGCTGGAGGCGGAAGAGTTCGCAATGAATGAAGAGGAAAACTTGAGAAATTATGCCAACATAATCAGGGAAACTAGTGCTGTACCATCATTGTTTCCTCAAAATTTCTCCCATGTTACTTTTCTCATTAGCCAGCGTTACCATGCACCTCCCCCCACTCAAAATCCAAACTACTCCGTTAACTTCCTCCCCCAACAGCAACATGCACCGACAATCGTTGCTGAAATCCCTCAGGCTACTTCCCTATCTTCCGAAGTCAGGCCTATGCCTCATGCCGAAGGCCGGAAAATCAATTCAAATCGGGGATCTTATCAGTGCGGTCGGCTAGGACATATCGCTCGCTTCTGTCGGACGGCCTCGCGTAACTGTTTCCAGTGCGATGACTCACGTCACTCTTCAAAAGAAAAGAATAAGTTGAAGTTAAAGCCGCCCTCTCCCTTCCAGAACAGTAATGGATATTGAGGAGCGTCGTAAGATCGATGGGTTTCAGATATACTCTGAAATGTGCTATCCTTTTTTGTGAAGAATGATGTCCCTCCTATCGAATTCATTTAAAACAATGATGATCGCAACTTCATCCGATGTCAGGGCATTGAAGCGCTTTTCATGTTCACCAGCTGGCGTATCGTCTGCTCTTATGACGATTTGACATCATCGTTTGGCATCTGTTCGAGAGCGTATTCGAAAATGAGTACTAAATGATTTTTCTCGTAAAGCATCTCTTATAATACTGCAACAATGTCACCACCAATACCTCCTACGTTTCTAGACTGTTGGTAGGTCGCAGCATTAGTACCTTCCATGAAATATTTATAATAATATTTATTTGAAAAACTGTGGATCCTGATTGGGCTCAGGTAACAACGATCCTACTTGGTGATATACTTGACCCTGAATTTTAAACGTTGGCATGTATTCCGTATCTTGAACAATTTTGGTTGCTCCAAAAGATGTAATCTGAAAGCAGGATTTGCACTTGCTTGTATTCTGCTTGATACGTTTCGACTGTGCCTCTTCCAAACTTCACAGTGGTTTTGGAGGTTCTCGTAGTGATGGCAGATACGCATCCCCATTGCAGCAGCACATTCCTGCAGGTTCCTTTGAAACTTTTTAGCGTCACAATGGTGGCAAATGGAATACAAATCACCGATGATTATTTTTGGATGTGAATGATATACCAATTCAGGCGTAAACCAAATCGATGGTGGGACAGCAGTTTGATATTCCCACGGAAAACAGGAACTAAAGTAATTTGAATGACAATAGAGAGAGAGATATCCCGTCGTACATTCAAATTAATGGAAATTGAACTCTCGTGATCTACTAATGTCAGACATGTGCCAGTGCGTGCTACAGTCAGGTAGGACTCGAAAAGCGATCCTGCTCGAGAAAAGGACAAAAACGCTACGCAGACGCCACTAATTTCCATGTTGCAGTGATGGAGTTAGAAATCACGGAGGGGGAGGTAGCAGAGCAAGTGAAATGACAAATATCCCTCGAGACATCCAATGGGATGGCTATAGAGGTTTCGACCGTTTTGTCAAATGACGCCGCCATTGCAGATAAAAAGAAAGGAAGACACCGTCAACACCCTCAGAAGGAAAGAGACAAGACGACAGAGAAATCAACGAATCGTTGGAGCAGCAAAAAAGAAAAAAAAAGCGGAGGAGAGACTATGAGAGGGACGGCTTTTTCCTTTTTCGATGAGCCGCCACCAGCTTGCCCAACATCACCAACAGACGAGGCTAAGAAACCTCCGCTCATCGATGTGAGAAAACCTCGAAGCGAATGTACAGTTGGGGCATTAGCCTCAAGAAGAAGACCCATCTCCCAACAACGTTCAGCCTCACCAATGGTGAAGCCATTGGAACACCAAACCCCGGAACAAAAATATACATCCCCGGTCAAGAAAAATACAATTGCCGAGGGAAATCGACGGGATTTTGAAAAAACGCCACAGCTAACTACGCAGGCCGGAAAAAAAGATGCGAAGAAGTAAATGTCGGGGAAAGAGAAAGAAAAAGGAGGGAGTGAGTGTGAGAAAGAAATTGGGAAATCTGCGATAGAATATACAGTGGAGGACTTCCTAAAAACCCAGGGTAAATATTGCAAAGACGGGCAGAGTATGGTTAGCGCGGTAGGGGTGGAGAGTGGAGTACGGGGAACACTGGCACTCCTCAACTCCCATTTTTCAGGAACTAAATCAGACATCTCAATTTCATAGGGTTATCGGGATCAAATACCCGAAAATTCACAAGACATGACTCCACCAGCCAGAGGAATACATCCTGGCATGAATTGGGTGATGACTCAACGTCATCCTCTGCCGAGGAAGGAAAGGAAAGCCAACGAAAACGGGATTGAAAACGCTATGGTCTGCGGAGAGGTTCTCGTCGCAGCAGCCTAGAATCAAAGGCGACTTCAGAGGACGACACTGTCAGAAAGAACGTAATTTGATGCCCGGTGATAGTCTCCAAACATTTTTGACTCATAATACTTTAATGCGTGTAGGATCTATAAACATTTCTGGATTTTGGAGCGTCCTAAAAATTCGTTTTTTGGATAAATACATCCTATACAAGTAAATATGTGTCTGTTTGTTGCAGGAAGTCAAAGGCAATCTCCCATGGGGTGCAAATAATTTCCATGCCTTAGTCAGCAATGGCACAAACGATAGAGGCACCGCCTTCCTCGTGCGTAAAAAAATATTACTAAAACTACATCCTAACGGGACATTTGTGTCACAACCTTTGTGCTGCGACACCGGACACTAGTGTCTTGACGGAGGCGCTCTCGCAGTGTCCGACACTCACTTTCGAGAGTTGAGAGGGCAGCTCTCGCGATTGCAGTGTCTCGCACCTTCTTATTTTATTCCTAATTAGTTCACAAAGTTCCTCTTTGCGCTAAATACGAAGGTACATACGCCATTTAGTGCATTTCTGTAACTGCCTATGTGAGCAAGGTGATAGAGTGCTTATTTCTGCAACAAGGGCGCAGTGATCGGAGAATGAAACATGCTTCGTTTCAAAGCGGGTTACATTTCTTCCTTGCTCCCTTGAGGTTAGGATATAATTGAGACGGATTTTGGCCATAGTGGTTGTTCTGGTAAAAGCTGGAGGGCCGGGAGAAATGGTTAAGCCGACGTCATTTAAGATTAAATAGTCAATCAGTTTACTAAAGGCCCTACTTATACGGTAGCCTACCCTCTCTCTATTGGAGGAGCTGCCATCTTTCCTTAGATCTAATATGGTCAAAGTCAAATTCGGTTTTCCTCAATGAAATGTGATCGGCCCTCTTTCATTCACTATTTATATTGATGACCTATGTTCTAGAGTTAGCAGTACATTAAGACCATTTTCAGACAATGCAGTTATCTATCGTGACATAAGCGAAGACGCGGACTTTGAAGTTCTGTCATCTGACCTTAACAAAGTTCATTCGTGGTAAAGGAGTGAGGATTGGAATTAAATATCAGCAAATGCACCACAGCTCACTTCCTGCGAATGTCACCACACAACTGCCATACCTATACTGGGGGTGGAGTAAATATAAAATCTTCAGATACAGTATAATATCTTGGAATTACCTTAACTGCTCTACAAATTTCCGGCAGGTTGGATTTTGTGTCGGAGTGTCGCGGCAGCCAGTAATGTTCCAGGAGCACGTTAAGTTAGGAGGGAACGGATACAGATTCGCTTTTACCTTGCAAAGCGTATTAAAATGGTTAAGTGTGCTAAAATCCACGAACTTCTATGATCACGTGCTATATAGAAAAAGGAGACATCACAAATACATGCCCTATAATTTGGCGGCTGCTGTAGTGGGTTCAATTAGAGCACAAAAAAAGGAGAAAACAGCTAAAAATAGAATAAGTATCCACAAGTGCGTGGCTATTAAATAAAAGTGACATCGGTGCCTACGAAACCTTGATTTGCAAGTGGGCTGCAAAAGATGGAAAGGCTTATAGAAACTTTCTTCAAATATGCACAGAGGGCTTCAACCATCTCCTTGACGAGGTATCACGTGTAATAGCAAAGGCTGATAGGAATATGCAGACAACGGTTTAACCTGAAGTAAGATTGGCCGTCACACTTCGGTTTCTTGAACAGATAATTTTTCTATTAATTTTTAGCATAATAAGAGAGTCAAAATAACACTTCACCTGTTTTTTATTATCATTATATGCAATAAAGGTGAAATGGTGGAACGTTTTTACTATCAGTATGATATTTTATCCTCATTTTGATAAACAAAAATGTCAGTGGGCTATCTTGCTAAACTATATGGGATGATTTTCTTCAATAAGTGTTTTTAAAATCTCAATTATGCATAGTATTTCGTATTTTACGATTGAAGTTCACCACACGAATAATAAAACCCTTTGCACTACCATTTCTATGTACACGATATAGCTTTCCGATAGTTATTGTTTGAATTTTGCGGAAGAGACAATAAAGAAAAATTTAAGAAATTATTAAAATAAGATTTTTGTGGAAAAATTTCCTCCACTAACCACCTTACTCAATGTTTCTACGCAGGCCGTCGAGGATCCAGCAACGAACTTCAGCCTACCAAAAAATTCCCACAAGATACCTCTTTTACCTTCTGTTCGCGATCCAGACTTTTTATGCTGTATTTTTTGGAGCTCATTATTGAACTGGTACCGGGTATTGTGTAATTTTTGCTGAATCTCCTCTACCAACGTTGAAAAATCACTGGGAACAATTTTGAACACAGTTCTCTTCAGAACATGATTTTTATATTTCTCGTTTGCAATATCCCACAATATTGGTAACCCTACTCACCATCAATTTATAACAAGCTTCATATCTTGGCTCAAAACTTTTTCTGTTACTATATTCCATGCTTGGAGCAGGCGCAAGCTCATCCATACTCATTGTGATACAGACTGCTGCCTAGTTATGATGGACACAACTATCGTACTTTTCTACAGGGTGGGGCAGAATGGACTCCCTGATTTGACGGGTGAAGTGTAAAAAAACAAACAAAGATAGTTTTAAAACGTTTTTATTTCCCAAAACTACATTTAATGCCATTTTATTTTTATTTGGATTTGAAAATTAGTTCATCCAGGTGACGACCTTGGCGAGCGATGCACATATTGAGTCGTTCAAAAAAGTTTTCGAAAACTCTTCTCAGCATATCTTCTGATATTCCAGCGATGACATCTGTAATTGCCTCCTTAAGAGCTTCCAAGGTCCTTGGTCGAACTTTGTAAACCTCAGCTTTGAGATATCCCCAAAGAAAAAAATCGCATGGACTCAAATCCGGGGAGCGAGGGGGCCATCGAACATCGCCTCGTAAGGAGATCCGGCGGCTGGGAAACTGTCTTTGCAGGATTCGGCGTGAACGAAGGGCGGTATGAGCCGTGGCACCGTCCTGTTGAAACCAAAAGGCTTGTGTGTCATATTGCTAACCATACTCTTCCATTTTAGGTTGAAAAAAGTTCTCCAGCATGTCACAATAACGCTCAGAGGTTTCTTGAACAGATAACAAAGAAAAGATAAAAGTAACAGTAAAACCTCGAGATTCAAAAAAGTAAGGCCCAATAATGCCTATGGAGGACACGGCGCACCAAACTGTCACTTTGGGGCTATGAAGACGTCTTTGGTGAAGTTCACGAGGATTTTCAGTCGCCCAGTACCGAAAATGTTGCTTATTAACTGTGCCGGAGAGGTGGAAATGCGCTTCATCGCTAGACCACAGAATAGCGTCGGGTTGCACAGAGGTTAAAATTGCATTGCAAGCATCTGTACGTTTCACCCAGTCTTGTGGACTCAATTCTTGAACGACCATCATCTTGTAGGGGTGTAAGTGAAGGTCAGTGTGTAAAATTCGCCTTACCGTTCTGGGCGATATTCCAAGGGCAGCAGCATGTTTCCGCGCAGAGCGCGATGGAGACTGTTCAATGGCCGCTCTCACTGCCACGATGTTTCCAGGTGTCCTCGCACTTTTAGGTCGCCCAGCTGGTTTTCTAGGAAGTGCAGATCCTGTCGCCCGTACACTAGTAATCCATTTCCTAATGGTTTTAGCATCAGGAACCTTGTCATGACGAGCCAAACCAAAATGCCTACGAAAAGCCCTCTGCGTCGCCACCACACTATCATTGTTTTTAAAGAGCGTTTCTATGACAAAGCCTCGATGCTCACCAGACCACTTCATGGCAACTACTGAAAATGGCGTCGCTTCCCCCACCTAACGCCACTACTCCCACCCCGCTAACCCACCTGCGCGCTTTACAGTGATTGTCTGAAACTAGGGAGTCCATTCTGCCCCACCCTGTACATGTTTGAATAGTAAAAGTATACATTTCAACTCACAGAGTCTCCAAGAGGTTCTACACATTGAGAAAAAGGAGACATCACATATATATGTTAGAATGAAAGGGTGGCTATAAGAAAGAGGGTAGGGGGAGAGATGTGGAAGGTTATGACGGGGAAACCAAAACATCAGAAACATGGGGAAAACAAGGAAATGTGGGAGACCAAGGGAGACGGAAAATAAGGGGAAAAAATAAGTAAGGAGGGAAGGGGATTGGGGCAGAAAAATATAAGCAAGCAAGGTTATTAGCAAGGGAAAAGTGGCAGGTAGCTAGTATAAGGAGGTAGGTAGAGGGAAAAATTTGGGAAGTCTGCGGAAGGGTTGGTCAGCGGAGTGAGGGTCAAGAGGAAAAAAGATTGTGATCAAAATAGGTAGGTTTGGGAGATTGCTAGATAGATTCTGAGAAGGGATTACCGACCCAGAGTATATAATAAAGGAAAGTGGAAGAAATGATTGAGAGTGGTAAGGAAGCGCGCGTAGGTTGCATTCCAATGGAGGAGGTTAGGTAGGAGTACAACTGTTTGCTTTAATGAAGGGGACATCGAGGAGAGGAAACAGGTTTAAAAGCAGTTTTTTATTTATGAAACATTCACGATAGGTTGTACAATTTCAAATTGTTCGAAAGTGTCCATTCTAATGCCCTTGATTTCCAGGTGGAGAATCTCGGGACTGAATTGACAAGTATGAGAAGTGTTTAGCAGTTGTATTTCCAGCAAAGACGTTCCGTCATAGGTTTGTTCGTATTGTGCAGAAACTCCAACCTGTCTGGCCAATGTACCACTTTTCACAAGAGTTGCGCTGCACTTAATAGCATATAGAAGGTGGACATATAATTCATCTTTGTTACGGCAAAGGATTCTACCCAGAGTAGTGGGATTATAAAAAGCCATTTTATTTTTCTTTGGGAAACAGTCGGACACAGTCGAGCAAGTTAATTTCATTTTCATATCAAGGTTTAATAGGCACTGAAGTCACTTCTTCTTAATTGTCTCTTACCAGTCGATTGTTATTTATTTATAGCCATTTTCTCTGTTTTTAAGTGCTAAAATCGAAGCCACTCTGGCAGCCGCAATACGGGAGGGCATTTTGATTGCCAGTAACCGCCGTACAGTCATACGAGCGCCGTACCTCAACTCTCGGGAGAGAAGTGTCTGAGACCTTAAGAGGATGTTATCAGATCCTCATGAATTGGAGGAAGAATGACCCATTTAGGTGAAAAAGTAGGACACGGGCGGCGATCTATAATCAAAGTGGTGTTTTATAATAAACACGCACACCACAGGAACTTGTTGTGCTACACAAAACACAATTCCCATTCAAGCAAAAAGTGATGTTTACTAATTGAAATGTGAATAATGATGTGCTGCCGCCTGTATTGAACAAACAGAAGGAAAGTTCAAAGAACGGGTGAAGAAGCATGAGAGGACTAGAGGTCTCTCTTTTCAAATATTTAATAGAGGAAAACCATAAGAGTAACTTCGAACCGGAATTCCTGTACTGTGAGAAGAAAGGGCAAAGACTTGACGCGTTAGAGTAAATGGAAATTTTGAAAATGGCGCAGAGCAAGGAAATGTTATTTGACGATTTTTTGTACTCCTCTCACTCCTCCCTTTAGACCTCCCTCCATTTTAAGGCTCCCTGTGGAGGGACATCCCTGAACCTCACACCTCCTCTCTTCCCTCTCCCCTCTTAGACTCTTCGCCCAGTCGACCCTTTCATCCACTGATACTTCCATCTCCCTTCCCCCAGAACTGAAGTCACCAGCGCACTTGGTTCCCTAACCTCTCCTTCCAAGGAAACCCTCACACGCCCGAGTCCTAACTTCCCCCTCCAATGGGACACGAAGAGCCCTTTAAGCTTCCCTTTTCTGTCTTTCCCCACCCTCTCTCCCTCCTCTCTCATCTCTTCCCCACTCAATATGCTGTGCCTATATATTCTTCGCCTTCTGTGTTATGTGTATCTGATGATGTCGTGCCACGTTGAAACCTGGCACGTCTTAAATAAAATTAATGTGGAATAACAAAGTTACTTCATTTGCAATATTAAGTAAATTTTATTCAGTAACACCTGAGATAACTGAGTATTCCCCTAAGTAGTTGAGTAGTACTCCGTCATCCACACCAAACTGTTTCCCTAAGGCATCCCTGTGTTCGTTAAACTTGTATTTAATATCTATTCTTCGTCTATATTCAGGCATCAGACATTTCTCTTGCTCTCAAAAGTATGTTTAATTATTGTTTCGCAGAAATTCGGTTTCGGTACCCATTTCCTCCTTAATTCCCAACCACCCACACTCCAATTGAGCGTTCCTTCCAATCAGCAATTTCTCTCTCAAAGGACTAATTAACGTCTAAAGACACATCAATTTCCGCCAACCCTTCGTCCCGAGATAAGATGTTTACGTTTCCCTGCGCTGGGAATTCGCTTCATTAATTCGTCCCTCGATTCCATTATCGTCGTCAAAATATCGTTGCGGGCGAAGGGAGATCCACGCGCAATACGGCGAATCCTCCGGATGTTCCTCGACCGCGCGAGAGCCGTGACCCAAATGCCGCTCGCGAGAAAACCCTATGAGGGACTCAAAGAACATTAACTTGCCTTTTTTAACGCCGCAGTGCTAATCTTTTTCAATTTCTCCTAGACACGCGGCCCTCCCGCTCAATTATCTTTATCTTGCAGCGTCTCCTCCTTGCCGCCCTTCTTCCCGCTTCTTTCCGCCGCCGCAGATCCACGTGCGTCCCTATGGAGACGGAACTTATCTTTTCCTCCCACTCTCCTCCGGGGATAAGAACTCTCCGTTTACTGAAAGTTCGCAGTCTCCCTCCTGCTCGGAGTCAGCATTGAATTGAAAAATTCGATCATCAAAAAACTGACTTGAGAGACGCCAGGTTAACGGTCCATCCGGAAAAATTGAACCTGGCTCAAAACTCAATCGCTTTCTTGGGCCACTAAATCTCCCATGGGACACTGATTATTATAATTATTATTGTTAATTTATCCTGGGTTGGATGAGACGGAAACGTCCGCACTTCTCCCAACCCAATACATATACAAACACCCATGCCCTGAGCAGATAATATTCTACCCAGGTGGGACTCGAACCCGCAACCCCAGGGTTAGCAGGCGAGGATTCACCCCGCCGCTACCGGGGCCAATAGTCAATAAGGAAAGGATTTCGGCAAACACTTTCCTACTCCGCGGTTGATTAAGGAAGTTGCAAGATTTCTGGGTATTTTTGGATTTTATTCCAAATTTATTCTATCCAGGTGGGACTCGAACCCGCAACCCCAGGGTTAGCAGGCGAGGATTCTACCCCGCAGCTACCGGGGCCAATAGTCAATAAGGAAAGGATTTCGGCAAACACTTTCCTACTCCGCGGTTGATTAAGGAAGTTGCAAGATTTCTGGGTATTTTTGGATTTTATTCCAAATTTATTCTATCCAGGTGGGACTCGAACCCGCAACCCCAGGGTTAGCAGGCGAGGATTCTACCCCGCCGCTACCGGGGCCAATAGTCAATAAGGAAAGGATTTCGGCAAACACTTTCCTACTCCGCGGTTGATTAAGGAAGTTGCAAGATTTCTGGGTATTTTTGGATTTTATTCCAAATTTATTCCAAATTTCGCAGAGCTGGCTGCTTTAAATTGCTTAAAACGCATGGGTGCAGTTTACAAGGGCTCATTGGTCCACCGAGCTCCAAAACGCATTTCTAAAGTTATAGCAGTGCTTAGCTAACCCACCAGTCCTTAATCTTTCGGATTTTGACAAGGAATTTTACTTTTATGTTGATGCTAGCCAGATTGCTTTGGAAGCAGTCTTAAATCCGTCTTGCGATGGTCAGATAAAGCTAGATGCTTATGCTAGTCGAGTCCTTGACGAACTTGAAAAGCGTTTGCCCTCTTATGAATTAGAATGTTTGAGTTATTGTTAGGCCGTTGAGAAATTTTTCCCCTATTTGCAGTTTAAATCGTTTCATTTATATGCTGATAATAACACTTAAATGTGCACCCTAAGCAACTGGGTAAGATTAAGCGTATGGTCTTAAAATTATCTTCTTTTCGCTTTGTCATTCATCATGTTTAAGGCTAGCAAAAATGTGATGCAGACTGCTTGTTTCATTTTCATGATTCTGAGGCAATTAGTCCTCAATGCTCACTGGTTCTTAATTTAATTCCCCCTTCTCTTGTAAAAATTTGCGAGCACCAATGCTCAGATACTAGTTTTAAATCTATTATTGAGGATTTGCAATGAGAACCATTTTCACACCTAGGCTAAATATTGAGAAATCACCTTTTGTGCCATGTCATTGGCAGGGCTATTAAGCCAAAAAAATTTAAATATTTCCATACTCTCCCTTCTGCTGGTCACATGAGTATTGTGAAAACATGTGAAAAAATTGGACGTCAATTCTGGTGACAGAATTGGAGGAAAGAAGTCTCTGATATGGTTAAACGGTGTCATTTATGCCAGGTGTTAAGCCATTAAACCGTCTTCCTCAGGGTAATATGTCCTCTCTTCCCTCTATTTATCCTTGGGAGAAAATTTATGTTGATTTTGTGGGGCATCTGCCTCGAAGTAAAAATGGCAATAAATATGTACTCACCATTACATGAAATACATCAAATAAACACCCGCCAGAAACACGACATACATATTGAACCGAGGTCAACTAAACTCGCAAGTGAAGGGCCATATCACAAAGGGGCCAAACTTTTTAACCTTCTACCACCAGATATTTAAAAAAATCCAAAATATCAACTCATTCAAGCACAAATTAAAAGCACTTATATTGCAAAATTCAATTTATTCGCTAGATGAGTACTACGACTTGTGTAAAAAATATGTCAACAAAAAGAACTCTACACCTTTCAAGCCATAACATGTATATATTAAATCACTGTGATCTATCATGTACCTATGTCTAATATGTTCTTATTTTATGTGCAGTTATATCTATATTGACGATTACTATGTAATATTTGTAGCCTGGTAAGCCTTGGAAGCTAAAATATGTACCACTGTCAGCTGTCTTTTATGTTTTTAATTCATGTGTTGTTTGTACTCTATAAAATTGACGATTTATATGTTACATTTGTAACCAAACAGAAATAAAATTATTATTATTATTATTATAGATGGGTTTTCCAAGTTCACATTTATAAAACCTATGAGAAACCTATGAGGGGCCTCCTTTTTGATAAATCTGTTGTCAAGAAAGATTTTTCCTAAATTTGACTATCCTAAATTTCTTGTGTCAGACAATGGTCCTATATTAAAGGCTAAAGCATTTAATGGTATGATTTTTAAGCTTAGTATTCGCCATATTTTCACTTTTCCTTATTATCCTTAATCCAACTAAGCCGATCATGTCCATAGAAATCTGAAATGTGCATTGTCTGCTCTTTGTAGCACTGCTCACAACAAGTTAGAAGAAGTCCTTTCTGTGCTTTGCCTTTAACTCCGCAATTCATTCTATCATTGGCCATTCACCGGCAAAGATTTTTCTGGGTTGTGAACTTCCACACCCACTTAACAATATCTGGGAAATCCCAAATAATTTAATTAATGATGATGTAGATATCAAAGAAACGTCCTATTTGTAGTCTGAAGTATTAAATAATTTAAAAAATGCACACCAGAGACAATCTTTAAAATATAATAAGCTCCATTCTGAAGTCAAGTTCAAAGTGGGAGACAAGGTACTGTCGAAACCCACACTTTGTGCTGTAAATATAAGAAGCAAACTGCTAAATTGTTCCCCAAATGGGAAGGGCCGTACGCCATTATTAAAATACTAACTCCTGTTACTGTATTGTTGAAAGTATCGCCCAAAAGGGAGAAAATAGCTCATACCTCTCATCTAAAGGTATACCATGAATAATGTTAGGTATTCTCAGTCAAAAAAATTCTACTTTCATATAAATTTGTATAGATTTAAAAGGTAATAATATGCTAAATGATTAATTATTAGATTATGTCAAAATCCACCTCTCTTAATAATGGTTGATAATTGTTGTTTTTTTCACTTACTATTTGTGTTGAATAATTGAATACATTCTTAATATCTACTTAATTACTAAAAAATTACTTAAGATTAACTTTATAGTGTTATTTTACCACTGCATGGGTCACCAGTGTAGCGTAATTTTAGGCCGACATTTTGAGTATTTAATTCCGCTATATTGGAAGATTTAGTGGCAACTCGAGTTTGCGGAAGTGGATATTACGCCAATAAGGGATAGCGTGTTCGGTGGGATAGAGTTGTTGCTTGGACACCAGGGGCCAATCATGACTTGGTGTTTGGTTGCTCACATAAATAATCAGGGGGTTAGAAGGAAAAGAAAAGAATGCAGACGGAAACCCTATACAGGGTGTTGCAAAAAAACACCGACAACGGAGGTGATTTATTATATTGAGGTATGTTGATCATTTTAAATAGGGTACCAAGGTCCGGAAATGATGCACTTTTACACTATGAGTAGCTAACTTCTCAAGAGTTCTGCTAGTTGCTTTCAAGACTCAAAACTAGACATTACTGTCACAGTCACATCAAGTTTTAAAAATAAACGTTCAAATACGCCAGGCCTCGTTTGAATTATTTCCACAGCAGCGTGGATTCAGACTATAAGATACATACGTGACTCTGCTGGAGTCTGATAAACAGACTGTTTTATGTCGCCCACAAAAAGTAGTCGAGAGCGTTAGGATCAGGTGATTGTGGAGGCCATGGGACGGGTCCCCATCTGCCAATCCATCGACCTGGATACGTGGCATCCAAATGTCTCCTCTCATTGACATCGAGGTGAGCTGGAGCCCTTTCGTGTCGCAGCCACATTCCGTTGCTAAGCCACAGCGGAATATCTTCAAGTAGTGTCGGCGAAACTTCAACAACAAACGTGTGGGATCGAGCTCCATTTAAGTGAAGTGGCAACATATATGGTCCGTTAAAATTATCACCAATTATCCCGGCCCAGATGCTTACCTGGAATCTTTCCTGGTAGCAGCGTACAACTTTCTCATTAGGATTTTCATCCGCCCACAGATGAGAATTATGCAGATTAATGATCCCTTCTCGCGTGATTGTGCACTCATCAGAAAACTACACCATGTTCGGAAATTGTGGCTGAATGATGCAGTGTTGTGAATGCCACTGATAAAATTGTAAACGGCGTGGGTCGTCCTCAACCTGTAAATGCTGTCATTTTTGAAAATACAACGGATGCAATAATTGTTCATGTAAAACACGCCTCACAACACTGTTATCTTTACCCAGGTCATTAGCCACCTAACGTGTGCTGGTGGAAGGCTGCTCCTGGATTGCCGTCAACACTGTCTCCTCAAATTTAGGTGTTCGAACAGATCTTGGTCGCCCAGCATCATGTTTTCTCACCTACAATGAGAGCAAAGTCAAACATTTTAACTGAATACAAAAAACATGTCTACATGCAATTGGAAAATTACGTACTGTACCTACCTTAAATTTGCCACATTCACGAAGCCTCCTCTCAATACTTGCGAAAGTAGAATGGTGCGGAATATGTCTTTCAGGAAACCTCTCTGCGTACAAACGGTGCTGCTACCCATTACAGTCCGTTTTACCGAATGCAAGAAGCATGTCAGTCATTTCTATGTTTGTAAACTCGTGCATCGTCTTTTACGATCCCAATAAAGCTGAGAAATGATGTTTTCCACGTGAATGCACAGTGCAGAAAACAAATGAATGGCTTCGATGCCTCTGCGCATGCATAAAACATTTGCAGGCGCACACTGTCGACCCGTCATTCTTTCACGTATCACGGGTTCCGTACCAGTGAGGTATTGTCAAGTAATGAGTCTCCAAATCCTTCGAATTAACACTGATGTTGAGACATAATTAACTTGTCATAGTGTAAAAACGCATCATTTACGGACTATATTGGTATCTTATTAAAAAATGATCATCATATCTCAATATACTACTTCACCTCAGTTGTCGGTGATTTGTTTTGCAACACCCGCTATAAAGCGACGCGTAAATTAGAGAGGCGTCGTCTGACCCAAAAAAATTAATCAGTTCTGGGAGAAACCCACGACTGAAGTCAGACTAATTGAAGGTTTTAGTACAAGGGAGAGCAGCGGAGAGCCCGGGGACTCTTCGAGAGGGGGCAGGTGCCAGAGAAGGATACGCCAGACAGATAGCAGGGCGCCAGAAAATTGGAGGAAGGAGGGACATAGAGCAGAACGAAGGGAAGACCAGCGTAAAATCCCACATCCTTGTATGCTCTACCCATCAATAATCTTATGCATGAAATTAGTAATAAGAGGGTAAATCTTATGTGTATGTGGTGTATTGAAGCGGGTCAGTGAGTGAAAGTGAAATATATGGCCTGTTTAAAAAATTAGAGCCTGAAGAAAGAAGAGTGAATATAATTTCGTATTTTGAAGTGATGGGTATTTAATGTTGCATTTTTAAGTGAAAAGGGATTGAGTTCATATGTTACTTCCACCTGAGTGATCATTTCATAGTGTTTTTCATTGATTGGTGGAATACTGACTTGCAATTGATTCACAAATGTTCAGTGTTACCTTGGAATGATTGTTTCATTGAACGAGCAACCTAAAAACACGATAGGTGAATTAGAGAGTGGCGGGTATTTGTCCGAGTCGTGTTTATATATGTGTATGAAATGTATGTCGTGTATGAAATATAAATAAATATCTTTCACACGTTTACTTTTATTTGCCTCGTCTTCTCGACACTCTCCGGATTTGAATGCGGAAACGGCGCCGACATACGTTTCACATAAATTTATTTTATTTAGATCTGAAATCCGTCCGAATGAACGAACACCGCAGGGCTCTCAAAAATAAGCATTGCGAACAATCAGCAGTGGCAGAACATGCGTTCACTAATCCCGGGCATCAGATTATGATTGATAAAGCAAAAGTCCTAGCCAAAGAAAAGCATTATTTCCCTCGCATCATCCGGGAGGCTATTGAAATTGAAAAAGTGGCACACAATTTCAATAGAGATGATGGGCATAGACTGAACACCGCTTGGAAAAGACTCATACACAAAAAGCGCGCCAAAATTGGGGTCCTCGACGCTGATTGGTCGCGCCACTGGTAGGCCAACCTGAGGATGGTATATATACAGGGCCAATTCCATCTGTCGCCGACCTCAGGATTCACCGGATCATCGTTCGAGCTGAAGAAGGAGACCTTTAGGAACTCAACTCTCCGGAATCAGCAGATACTTCGTGGGAATCAAAGTTCATTGCCCGTCGAGACCACCATAAGCAGGAGCTAGGGCGTAGACTCCGGGCAGCCACCGGCGTCAGTCGGTCCCCCCTCCTCCAGCGGCTATATAAGCGGGACCATCCCGAATCGCAGGACGAACTTTTCTTACAGGCCGGCAATAGGAACTTCGCGCTCGGATCGGCCACCTTGGTGGATCGGTATCCGGTGCTTAGCACCCTATTGGCCGTAGGAGTCGCCCCGCCCGGGGAATAACGACTCAGGGACATCGGAGTTAAGACTTCGGGTAGCCAGTCGGTCCCCCACCCCCACCGGCTATATAAGCGGGACCACTTCGCAACGCGGAACCAACTTTTTTGCAGGCCGGCAATAGGAACTTCGCGCTCGGACCGGCCACCTTGGTGGATCGGTATCCGGCGCTTAGCACCCTATTGGCCGTAGGAGTCGCCCCGCCCGGGGAATAACGATTCGGGGTCTTCGGAGTTGAAGTAGATTACAAGGGCCCGGTCCTTGTACGTCCTGCTTCCGCCACACTAAACCCTCTTGGTCGCCCCCGACGCACTCGTTGGCCTGACCGAGGGCTTCCAATTCTCCTTGGCATTGCACGCTAACGCACTCGTTAGCCGCCAAGTAGCTCCCTACACAAACAAGAGCGGCGCGAGGTTAACGTAGACCCTCGTTCTCAGTCGCGGGGCACAACCGGGAGCTTCCGTTTGTCTGCGGGCAAGCGGTCCAATAGGTACACGCGGGTAGGGAGGGACAACACAACTCAACCGCTTCCCCCCCTTAAGGGGGGGTACCGGGTTTTACCCTCAGGAGGGCCCCAAGGCCCTCTTCAGGACCAAAAACTACACCGCGTCGAGTCCTTTTCCTCCGATCCGCATATAGAGTTCCTAACGCCAAGCTTTGACCAGCCGTATAAGAGCGGGAATCTAAGGCCCTCGAGTGTTCCCCCTTCCCAGGTACAAAGCCGTATTAGAGCGGCCAATCAAGGCCCTCTTCAGGGCCAAAACACACTACCCCTCCGCGTTACTTTTGCCTCCCTTGCAGCGACCAGTTCTCTCCCTAGGTTCAAAGCCGTATAAGAGCGGGCAATCAAAACACACTACTTGCACATGCCAACCGCAAACAACACACAAATACACATGTACGCGGACGACACTGCCATTTCTGCCACATCCAAAACAGAAGACTCAAATGTCCGCAAATTAAACACTCACCTACACCAGTTACACAAATGGACGCAAACATGGAAAATCTCGATCAACGCAAACAAAAGCACACACATTCACTTCACACGAAAACGTAAACATGAACCTCAAATCCGCCCAATGTTCAATAAAAAGCCGATCCCAAGATCCTCTGTACATCGATTCCTCGGCATCCACTTATACGCCAAACTAACCTACGCCCACCATCTCAACGAGTGCAAACGGAAGGCGCTTTCCGCTCGAATGGCTCTAGCTTCACTGTGTCAACAGAACTCTCCGCTCTCCCACAAAGCGCGCTTAAGACTATACTCCTCCATAGTGAGACCAATTCTACTATACGGCTGTGAAATCTTTGCCTGCCGCAGGACCATCATTGACCAGCTTGAAATCTTCCAAAACTAAAGCGTCCGCGGCCTACTGAAAATAAGCAAGCTAGTCAATTTGAAAGAGGTACGTCGCTACTACTCCCTGCCAACCATCAAATCTTATATCCAAGCAATAGTCTCTAAATTTAAATACCGTCTCAAAAAAACCAACAATCCCCTTCTTTGTAACATCTCGAATTACCGCATCTACCCCACCACATATACACTGCCTCAACATATCACTCTCCTATGACTCTTTCCTATGCCTTAAGTCTCTTGTAGGTTAAGTCTATTATTTTTATATTCTAAAAATATTTATCATTTACTGGAAAAAAATACTAAAAAGATGAAATGTAAATTGCAATGCATTTTATTTTTAAAAAAATAAGAATAAAAAAATAATAATAATAACAAAAAAAAGAGTAAATATAATAATTAAAAAAAAAATAATAATAAGTAAAAAAAATACTCCATTAAAAAATGAACAAAAATAAATTTCTTTCTTAATATTTAAAATATATACATAAATGCTTTATGTTCAAAGTTGTATATATCCCCCTTTTATTGTAATCCCCCCCTTAGGTTAATTCTTTATATAAAATGTCAAAAATATTGTGTACTTTCAAATTTCACACAAACAACTCATCAAACTCCAAATAAAAATCCCCCGCCATGCACCATTTTTTCTGTTACCAAACCGGTTGTGGTGAGTTCCTCTCACCGGGAAGGTGAAGCTGTCGCGCCTCCGGCGCAAATATTCCGCTTGGCCCACACACTACTTGCAGCGCCAATCCTCTCCCTAGATTCAAAGCCGTATAAGAGCGGCCAATCAAGGCCCTCCTCAGGGCCAATAAAAGCACTTTCTTACACTCACCCTTGATTAATAGTTTTCATAATAATAGTCTTCACTTGTTGATTAAATCTTAAATAAAATCTTCTAAATAAAGATCTCACGCTAATAACCGAGCTCACAGGCCGCCTATCGGCATTTCCCCCCCCCCCAGTCTTCAACTGTGCCTATTAATCTTGGTCGCTTGGAATAGGCAAGCGTTGCGTTGAGCCGCGTAACGGAACCGGGTCAAGCCTCACTGGCCCGGCTGGGGGCCAGATGCGACGATGGCCCTTAACTCACTCATTGGATGGAACTCACCCGTTCTTTCCCCGGATGAGGAAGTCAGGGCCATAGCTTCCTTCCCACCAATCCAGATTCCTCATCTGACTCGATCCGTGGCGTCGCCGGATTTCGACACCCCCGTCCCTACAGACCCGACCGTCGGTGGCCCGTCACCGGCGGCCGCAACAAGCACGCCTACACCATCCAACAACGGCCACCCTACACCCAATGGCCGGACGTCCGCATTCATGCCGATCGGGCCGGCACCCCCCAACTTCTCACCCCCTAGCAGGCCACCATCCCAGATCCCGCCCCTCATGTCGGTGAACCCGTACATCGTCGGTCCTACCCCTCCCCTCACCCATGGACCCTTCATCCCACTCCTCTCCCTGCCCTTCCCACAACCCATCCGGCCTGCGAAGGGAGCCCCGCCCGCACTAGCGAGCACTCTGGCGAGTGGACAACCCCCACCGTCAGTCGTGCTGGGTCCACGAAGACAGGGCCCCCTCCCCCCAACACACGCCCTCCCAACCCTCCCGGGCAAGTCCTCTTGTGGGTGTCCATCACCCATCTACCTCCGAATATCACGCAGCGCCAGTTCCACTCGTGCTGGAAGCAGGCCTTCCCCAGCCTGTCTTCAGCGCGTATGGACGTGCGCTCGGTCGAGAGGACTGTGAGAGTCCAGCTCTTTGGAAAGGGCCTGGAAATCCTACGCGGTGGAGAGAATCGCTTGGCCCACCTAGTAGGGGAGCCCATACGGGTCTCTTATCCACAGGGTCCCCGCTCCGCCCCTAAACATAAAGTCCCTAGATCTGAATCATTCATTCAGAACACCTTCTCCTTCGTCGTTAAACGGGTGGACCATGAGACGCCGGAGAAGGACATCAGGGACGGCCTGGAGGACCTTGGTGTTCCTGTCCTTGTCATCTGGAGGATCAGGGCCAGGCGGACGAAGAGGCCGAGCTCCATGCAGAGGACCGTTGCAGGGACATGATACGGCGCGGGATAAGCTTCTATGGGAGAAGTTATCGATGCGAAGCATTCAGGCCCCCTTCCCCCCCTTCCCAGGCTTAGCAGTCTCGGCGGAGTGACGAGCGGGCTCGTTGCGGACGCCCTTCCGGTCCACGCCGGGAGGGGGAAGGCACGGCCCGTCAGGCGCGCTGTCCAGACTGCGGCGGCGAGCACAGGGCGGGCGATGGGAGTTGTCCCCGACGTCCCCGCGCACCACCCTCGCTCACCGCGGCCGCCCCAATTCACCCCGACCCGTCTGTATTGCAGGCCATCCCCGCTCTCCCCGTGGACGCGAAGCCCGTGACCAGGAAGGAGCTGCTCCACCTGCTGACGATGGTGCTGACCAACATCCACCAAGATCAGCGCCAGGCAGTAGGACGAGCCATCGACGATGCGGCAAAGACCGTACTGGGGATGACAGTCACCCCGCTGTACTCCCCACGTACGGCTTTCCCATCGCTCTTCTCTAGCCTGTTCAATGGCCAATGATAAGTCAAGAGTGTCATTTATTAATATTCGCGGTGGCTTGGGCCAAAAGAGGCCCTTACTGAAAGAACACATAAGGACAAGGAGGGTCGCCATCGTGGGGCTGGTGGAGATCTATCTGCGTCCAAACTCAAGTGTTAATTTCTCTGTATTTCAGGAATTCAGCACCACGAGGCTCGGCTACACTTCGGGAGGCACCACACTGCTGATCCGCAACGACAAGGCCGCCGTCAGAGAAGTCATCCCACAAGACTGCCTCACCCCGGGAAATGAAGCAGTTCTCGCCCGGGTCCACATAAAAAGAAGGAAGATCCTAATATGTCTCATTTATTCCAGGCCCAACGTGGAACTCCCTGTAAAACTCCTGGACCACATACTAGCGTCCTGTCCCACAGCCATAATTATAGGAGACCTAAATGCAAGAAACACCTCCTTCAGGGACCAGGTGACGAATGCCAAGGGGAGGATTCAGCAAACCTACCTTCTACAGCACTCTCTAACCCGCCTGGATATACCGACGCCCACCTTCGTGGGCAATGGGTGTTCATACCCCGACCATGCCCTGGTAACCGGAAACCTCATGGCACTCTCGGGTGACATGATGGTGGACGATTGCCTTACCTCCGATCACCTGCCCTTTTCCTTCCCCCTCTACCTCGTGGATCCTCTCCCTTGCATCTCCGTCACCCGGCCCGACTACAAGAAAGCAGATTGGGACAAATTCAACCGGACCATTGCAGAAAGGACTAAAAACATAGAAGGCGTAGAATCAACGGACCAGGTGGACTGTGACCTAAAGACTATAGAGGACGCCTTTAAAGAGGCCGCTGGCTGCATCCCGACGAAGACAATCGACCCGAAGAGGCCACCACTACCCAGGGATGTGGTGGATATGATTAAACAAAAGCGGTCGATATACCGGGATTGGGTTTAAACAAAAGACCCCGACCTAAAAACCGAATGGAATAGAATGAATGCCCTCATCAGAAGGAAGGTCATTCTCCAGAAGGAAAAAAGTTGGGAAAATGCCTGCAGAACACTTGATTGCAGGGACGGCGGCGCATTCTGGAGAAAATTCAAAATGGCACAAACACAAGGCTAAAACATGCCCGTTAGTTGACATTAATGGGGTTCCGATCTCTGATGCCATAGCAAAAGCTGAGGAATTCCGGAGAGTCCTGTCAGAAATTTACACGCCGGCCGAAGATCCCCTCTTTGACGAAGTCAAAAAAGACAGATGCACGAGGGCAGTGGAGACGGCAGAAATACTATGAAAACCATTACAGACACCAGCCAGGATAGAGGGCGACCCGGTACTCCAACCAATCTCTGAAGAAGAAATGGAGGAAAGCAGGCCGTGGAAGAACAAGGCACCGGGCGACGACGGAATAACCACCCTTCATGTTAAAAAAGCCCCTGCTTGTGCCCCACTCCTGATGACAATCTTCAATGCCTTACTCTTCATTGGATACTACCCTGATTCCTGGAAAAGGATTACAATGGTAATGATACCTAAGCCAGGAAAGGACAAGAAGAAAGCGGATAACTACCGGCCCATCAGCCTCACTAGCACCATCGGCAAGTGGTTTGAAAGAATCCTAACCAGACGGATGAGTACCGTGTTCGAGGCCAATGGTGTCCTGCCCCAACACCAATATGGCTTTCGACCGCGTAGATGCACCACCGACCCTCTGGAACGCCTAACAAGCACCGCCACGGAAGCCATAAACAGGAACAGATATGCCGCAGCACTGTTCCTGGATATCGAACGAGCCTTCGACAGTATATGGCATGATGGGCTGATGTGTAAAATGGCAAAACTCCCAGGGGTGGGTGCAAACCTGCTGCGCATCATAAACTGTTTCATCAGGGACAGAAACGCAAGGGTAAGAGTGGCCTCAAACCACTCTGCGCTCTTCCCCCTCAAAGCAGGTGTCCCCTAAGGGCACCGTGCTTTCCCCCCTGCTGTTCACCCTGTAATGTCATGATATGCCGATTGACGGCAGAGCAAGAGGCGTGGTCACTCTATGCCAATATGCAGACGATACCGCGATATGGTGCGCAGGGAATTCCGCCCGGACTGCCACAAATAACCTCCAGAAGATGGCAAAGCGATTGGAGAAATGGTGAACCATATGGAGAATGCGACCAAATGCAAGCAAGTCGCAACTACTCATCGCCAAACCACTTGGAAGAAAACATGATGGTTGCAGACTAAAACTATGGGACCAATGGATAAAGAACACAGATACAGCGACGTACCTCGGGGCACTAATCGATCGACATTTTACTTTCAGGAAGCACGTGAGGAATGTGGTCGCAAGGTGTAGTAGGCGAAGTAACCTGATCAGGGCGGTCCGCGCAGGGGGGCGGGGAGTCTCGACGAGGTGCGGCCTGCTCCAATACAGGTCGTTCATACGGCCAGTCATGGAGTACGCCGCGCTGGCCATCCTCCCGCTACGACAATTTTTAAAGTCGTACGCCACCCTTGAGCGAAGGATTCTCAGGCAGACCTTCGACCTGCACCCATTGACCCGTTCCCGCACCGTATATGACCTCACTAATAATGAACCTCTGCTTCACAGGTTGTGCCGCCTACGCTGCGACGGGACAAGGAGGTTAGCGGAGAACAACAGGACGCTTCTGGACTCCATCATTGGTACAGCAGTTGGACCACTGCCCAGAAAGCCTAAGAAAAAGCTGTACTCCACTCCAAGATTCATCTCGGACCACCTTCATCTCTATCACCCGGAGGTCACGCTGCCGCCTAATACAATCAGACCCACGGTTCCCGCACCCGCGCAGCTTACCATCACACCAGGTTTTCCTCTACGCCCCAAGAAAACAAGAAAGAAGAGAAAGAGGAAAGAAGAATCCCCCATAATGGCCCCCCCAGCAATCCTCGCCCCAAGTGACTCACCCCCACCTCCCCAGTGATACCCAGTGATTTATTGATTTATTTATTACTCCCACCCCCCAGTGATTCCCAGTGATATTGACTATTTATTATTTATTTATTATTAACAGAGACATATATTCCATGCTGAAGGATTTCATAGTTTAATCACGTTGTTACCGGATCAGTGATCACCAGTGATTTATTTATTACCAGAGACATATATATATATTATTTATACAGAGACTTATTCAGTGTTAACTTTTTAAAATATCTACGATTTGTTATTTCTTTCTGTTGTTTTGTTTTATATTGTTAAGTTTGTGGCCTGGCGGTGGTTTTAGCGGGTTTCCCACCGTCCTAGGGTGAATGCCGGGCCAATATCTTCCCGCACCAGTGTATGTGTTCCAGTGATTTCCCTGAAGAGGCGACAGCCTAAAACGGGGTCCACACTTTTATTTTTTGTTATACTTTGTATTTGTTTTGGTGTGGAATAAACGTATTTTGACTTGACTTGACATCTGTCGGCACTCAGACCTGATCTGAAGATGTGGCCAGCATAGGCCACGAAACGTCATCTGAATAAAACTTGACGCAGCTAACCCGAAAACAATGGAGAGAACTGCAATCCAACGCTGCGAAAGCCTCAAACAGAAGTGTTCACCACATTTCCATTTCACCCATTTCTATCCATTTTTAACCATTTCCATCCATTGCTATTTATGTATATCCATTTCTGTCGATTTCTATCCATTTCTGTAGATTTCTATCTATTACTGTCTATTTCCAACCATTTACAATCATTTCTGTCCATTTCTAGCTATTTCTGTCCATTTTGCGACCATTTCTCAGAGTTGTATACCCCTCGCGAAAAATAAATTCAGTGTCACAGTTATGAATATTACATTTGCTGAGATGTCCCCTCCAATAAAGCGGGTTCTTTCCATTGTTACAGGAGATGTTAAATGATTGGAGAGAACCTGCCGAAGAATGGTCTTCATTTGCAATTCACCTGTAATTGTGTAACCAATCTCCTATTCGCGTTACTGTTTTCCTGCCAGTAACACTTTTGTACATAGCAGAAAAAAGATTCACATTTAAAATAGCGTATGGTAAATATGTTAGACGTAGAGCAACACATACGGGATAATTATTGAATAAATATCATGCTTGTATTCTGTAACATATTAATTCAGTAGCCTAAAAAATTAGTAAAGACTCAAGCCAATTTATTTTGCAGGCGGAATGTTTTTATTTCTTACGATGCATTTAATATACCTTTTCCCTGATCAGGATGTACCCAATTCATTCTTGATAATCAGAGGTATTGCAGCTTTATATTAAATATGTTAACTGCCTCCTGAATTAAATATTTAATGTTTCTTACGTTGCGTCTCCCACGGACTACATTCTTGACGTAGTGGAATGGCTTGCGCGTTCCAATGACCCCAAGAGCTGGACTGACGGGAGCAAATAATAATGCTCGCGGTAGGGCCACCCATACCTATTAGGTCGAAGGGTAGGTACCAGACGATAGGTAGTCCAGTGATGGTGTCACGTGAAAAACAGTTTTGGGAAATGGGAATGGAAGACCCCTTTCAACTATTATACTACCCAGAAAAATGAATGACACTCAAAGAGAAATGAATGCTTTCAACTACGGGACGCCACCCAATGGGGTGGGAGTCGGGCCCGGCATCGGGGGAGGCAAGGTCCCCGAGGTTCACACGAAATAAATAAAAAAAGAAATAAAAAAGAAAAATAAGTTCACACGAAAAAAGATAAGAATAAAAGGATCGTACCGATAAACATAGGGACTTGGAACGTTAGAACAATGATGGGGCAGGGAAGCTCAAAAATATTAAACGGGAAATGGATAGAGGGAACGTAGATGGCTTGGGACTGTGCAAGGTGAGATGGAATGGCAGCGGGGACTTCTGCAGTGATAGTTACAGGGAAATCTATAGAAGTGGGGTTGAGAGTCAATAGCTAGTAGCTATAGTATTGAGCGCAAAATTGGGGAGGAGGATAGTAAATATTAAGTAGATGAGCGAGAGAATACTAGTTGTACAAATAAAGGCACGTCCTACAAACTTCGTATTGGTCCAGATGCACATGCCTACAAGCAATCAAAGGGCGAAAGAGGTGGATAAGGTGTTTGAACAGATAGAAAAGATAGTCAGAGAACCCCCGGGCAAGAAAAAATAATAATAATGTGCAACTGAAACGCAGTTGTGGGAGAAGGGAGAGAGGAGGGTATGAAGTGGGAGGGATTGGATTAGGAAGGAAAAAAGATCGCGGAGTGAAGTCTGCAGAATTTTGTAGGAAAAATAAACTAGTACATAGTCACAAACACTTGGTTTAAACATCATCGTAGGCGTTACGCATGAAAAATGCCGGGAGACACCGGGAGATATCAAATTGACTACATCATGGTTAACATGACTAAAAAGAGATAACTCTTAGTATTTTCCACACTTAAAACTTAAATTCCCGACCCAGGTTTCGACTGCCTTGTAATCATCTGCAACCTGGGTCGGGAATTAAAGTTTTAAGTGTGGAAAATACTAAGAGTTCTCTCTTTTTAGTCATGTCAATAGTGTCATTCCACAAAGTTACGCCTTTAACCATTAGGTTTATGCATCATGGTTAGGCAAAGATTCAGAAACAGTGTAAAGAACTTGCGTAGCTATCCGGGGGCTGATGCAGACTCGGATAATAATTAATTAATGATAAATTGTGAGGTTAGATTCAAAATACTCAAAAAGAGTACGAGGATGAAGAGTTGGAACTTGGAAGCGTTGAAAGGGGAAAAAGGAGGGAATACTAAGAGATAGTGGAAAGAAACCAAGGGGAAGCTAAGGTACTAATAGGAACAATGAAGGAAAAAAGGAAGAGTATAAGAAGAGGCATTGTAGCAACAGCCGAGAAAACAATAGGAACAGCGGAAAGGAGAAGGGTAAAGTAGTAGTGGGTTACGGAAGAAATGATTAGGAAATTGGAGGAAGGAAGGAATTGAAAAAACGTCAACATTGACATAGTTAAGGCAAAATACAAGAACCAATAACCAACTACGACTAATAACCAATTCGAAGAAGGGAAATTGGTGGAAAATACAATACAATAAAATGGAGAAACTGCCAAAGGAAATGGAGAAGGGTGGGTTACACGCTAGAGAAAATATACCATCGGGAGGTAAGAGAGGGCAAACGTTACGAAAGATTAAGGGCTGACGAGATAAGATATTAATGGAGCAGGAAGGTATTCAAGTTCGGTGGAGAAAATACGTTCAGGAGCTACATGACAGGTAGGGCAGACCTGGTAATGTAGACATAGAGGATGAGGGAACACGAGAGAAAGATAACCTCGGGCCAATAATATTCGGGAGTGAAATAGAGGAAGCTTTAAAAGAGATGAAGGCAAGAAAAACTGTAGGAATAGATAGCATACCTTCGGAGCTGCTAAAGAATTTAGGAAAGACATGCAGTTTTTTCAAAGAACCACGGAACTAGCCGCGCGGTTACTTCAACGGAGTCATCCGCTATGATCACACAATGGTGTGAAATTCTCGGTGGAAAAATTATTCGCTTGGTCTGAGAATCGAACACTGATCCCTCGATCTTGCGCCGAGTGCTCTAACCAGTTAAGCTACCCAGGCATCCTCCTCCACTGTGAATCTCATGGGGACTTAAAGGAACAACTTGTTCTCACAGGCACCGTGTAAAATAAAGGAATTTAGGCAAACGTTTTTTAAATTTATCCATAGGATCAACGAGAAAGTAGTATGGCCAGTGGATTTCGTGAAAACAGCCCTTCTCACTTCTATCTAGACTTCTATCTTAAACAAGAAGAATGCGTCAGAAGGTGAGGATTTTAGAACAATCTGTTTCATCACACAAACAGCCAAAGTTTTACTACGAGTAATCAATAGATAGTTGGAGAGTAAGGCCAATAACTACTTGGGCGGAGATCAGTTTGAATTCACTTGAGGTAGGAATCAAAGTAAGAGAGCATTTGATAAAGTCGGTTAGATTCGCGGACGATCAGGCGTTGGTTAGTGGATCTTCGAAGGGATTGTAACCCAGGCAGAACACACGGATCAGAAAGACGTCTAAATGACGTCTTGAAGATGGTCCAAAAATCCTCCTAAGACCACGGACAAAAAAATCGATTTCATGTAAATGGCCATGACCTAAATAAGATGTCTTTTTATTGGTCGAAAATATGTCTTGAAGATGGTCTAAAAACCGTCTTAAGACCATGGTAGAAAAAACCAATTTCAAGTTCCTACATGGCTGAGACCGAAATAAGACTTTTTCTAATGGTGGAAAAGACATCAAAAAGTCATCTTGAAGATGGTTGAATTAATGTACAGAAGTAAAAATTATAATTATTATAATTACATTGAAATGAATGAAATTCACGTGGCAGCAAGCATTTGCTTTATTGGAGCGAATCAAAATGATTCGCGCAGCACCGTTGCACTACTTTCTGTATAACTATTTGCTGGATGGGTTGCATTGGGGTCAATTCCCTTCATTGAAGCACCTTGTGATATACGACATTTTATGTTTTGCTGTAAGGTGCGAGAACGAATGACGCGGATGGTTTGTCCACATGTGAGCATGCTACGTACAATTGACCGTGAGAGAAACATTCATTTTCTAGATTCAGGCCACAAACACTCAAGGATTAGCCTTGTGATTTGTTGATCGTCATGACAAATGCAAGACGAATTGTAAATTGAATTCATTTAAACTCGAATGGCATATCGGTTGGGATCATCGGAATTCCCTGAATGAGAACTGCCTCACCTTTAAACTTTCCTTTCATTGTCGTTGCGTGAATCACATTGCCCCCATGAGTTTTCTCACCACCAAACGCGTTCTGTTACATAGTTTTGGTTGATTCAGATTTCGAAGCATGATGACTACCCTATTAGCAGAGGACATTGATGTAACGTTTAGGCAATGTTATAACGGGAAAAGTTACAAGTCCACACAACGTTGATATTAGTTGCAATAACGTTGCATGAACGTTGCCAAAAATCACTCATGTATCTAATAATACATCCAAGCACGTTATAACACTAGTCAGGCAAATTTCTTGACTAAAGTTGCGGAGGTCTTTTTTTGGTCTTCCATGACCAAATTTAGCCTTCGACCAAATAAAGACCAGTCTGACGACATAAAGACGTCTTCACGAGGTCAGTATTCTACTTGGGAAGCTTTAGAAAGGCAGTGCGGGATATTCGGAATGAAGATAAACCAGAAGAAAACAAAAGTAATGAAATTCTCAAGAATAAATAAAGCTGGTGATCTAAATTGGGAGGACACAAACTCGAGAAAGTAGAGCATTTAAATTTCTTAGGTTGTACGCTAGAAGAAAACGAACATGAAAGCAAAGACGTAAGGGAGAGAATAGCGATAAAAGAGAACTAAGGAGATGTTTAGTAGTAGAAGGGAGCTGATGACGGGGACATTGAGTACGGATGTGAAGAAGAGGCTGGTGAAGAGTTTTATATGGAGCGTTGCATGGTGTAGAAACGTGGACCCTCAGAGATGAGGATGAGAATGGGCTTCAGACGTTTGAGACTTGGGTTTGGAGAAGGATGGAAAGGGTGAGGTGGACGGAGAGGAGGACTAACGAGGAAGTGCTTGAGATGGTAGTCGAGGAAAGGAAACTTCTTTATAAAATTCGATACCGGCAGGGTAGATGGCTGAAGGATGCAATAAGGAGCGAGGGATTGCATAATAGTGTGATAGAGGGAAGGATGTTGAGCAAGCGAGGAATAGGAAGGGGGAGATTAAGTTTCATGGACAGGATGAAGAACGGTAGATCGACTTCTGAGGCGAAAAAGGATGTTCTAGATCGAGATAGGCCCCTGAAAAAGT
This sequence comes from Ceriagrion tenellum, assembly GCA_963169105.1. Taxonomy (NCBI): domain Eukaryota; kingdom Metazoa; phylum Arthropoda; class Insecta; order Odonata; family Coenagrionidae; genus Ceriagrion; species Ceriagrion tenellum. The sequence goes on from OY720632.1 coordinate 198,173,138, forward strand.
AGAAAACAGGAGGAGATTCTCTGACATTCAACAAAACCTACCTTAACAGGTAGAACACTTAAATAACAGCAAGCACTACGTTGCACTCGAACAATTCTCTATTTCTCCGTTCCAATTCATTCAGTCGGAACCTCTTCGTCCTCCTTAGATTTTTCCCCGATATTCGGCCTCCCGCGCCGTAATCTCCAGCAGCTCCTCAGGGCATTCTCAATACCCTTGCATCATCTTTTTCCCTCACTCATCTCATTGGGGGTCCACTCTCATTCCTTCCTCGATCATGAGTCCTCATTTCATCCATCCAGGACCTTTTTTATTTTTGTTTTTCCCAGAGGCTGTGCTTACTTTAAGACGTTCAACAAAGTCACGAAAAATACTCTCAATGAGCTATATCGTCCACCTAAGTTATGTTTGCTCTCCCTTTCTCATTATTCAGAGATTTCAAATTGCATTCACCGGGAGGCAACTATCTTTAATGTGCATATTTAATGATTTTGTTCATCCCCATGGCTAAAATAATCAGATAGTTTTGTATAGTTTGTTAACAGGATGTCTGAAAGTCTTCGTAATGATAAAGCAAAGCTTCATATGTCCGTAATGTTAAAACAAAACTTCAGATGAAAACTAACCGTGAACAACTACCTACCTCCTCTTTTGTCACCCTAATGTGTCTTAGCCTTTTTAGTTGGAAAGAAAAGCATGTAAAGAGCCACTCTTTAAGTGCACTTAATTATTAGACATGAAACATACCCCTGTAATAGAGAGCTGCTTTCCTTCTTACGGTTAAGCATCTCCTCGAACGAGAATATTGTCCTCTGGAGTGCCTCCCCAGAAAAATATCTATTCTTTCTTCCACCGCCATTCTTTCCCTCATCCTATACCGTCCCACTTCCCCGGAGTCAACTCACAAAACTCTCCCCACCCCTCCAACTGCCCTCCCAATCCGATGCCACCGTTCCTGAAGAGAGTTCTGTATTCGTATTTGCCTCTCGGGAATATGGGTGGGGGGGATCGAGGGATGGGGGAGGAATGAGAGCTTTCTCCCCCCGATTCCCCTTCATGAAAAAGGGAAATTCGCCCGAGAAAGTCGCCCCCGACATGACAGATCCCATTTACGCCCCTAGTCCGCAGTGGCGGCAAGGGCCAATTCCCAATTCCCGCATTATAAATGTCTCCTTCCCTCCCATCCGACTCCTTTCTTCCTGCCCAGGACACTAACTGCCTCCCCTTGAAGAGACGGCGTTTGATTCCAACAATGATGCCTCATAACGACACCACACAGTCACAAAAACAAAAGGCAGTCTAAACACAATTCCAAATGTATCAAGGGACTCCTCCTCAGGTACTGTAGAGGACTAGTTAGTCCTACAATCTACCATGTGTATTCGACTACATACACTACATATTTAAGTACAGGTTTACAAATAGCTAAGGATATTAATTATTTGTAGGTCTTATAGCTAAGTTTACGTTAAACTGGCCCAAACAAGAACTTTATGCCAAGAAAAGTACAATGAACACGTTCTAAGCGAGACATATTCGACGATACCAGAACGGAGCGCTCTCATCACTATAAACTCGCCAATCATGATTAATTCCATTATTCTGGTCTCTCAGTTTATGCCAAGATAAAAGGAGTTCAATTTTTGGAAGACAAAGGCCTGAAAATAAGCAAATCCCGACCGGTCAGCTCGTGTTGAACGTAGCCTCGACCGCGAAAAAGAGGAAGACGGTTGGCAACACATTCATCCCCAACTCTCTCTCTCTCTCTTGACTCTTTTCACTCCCGTTTCACGGAGATGCGAGTTGCCTCCACTCTTCTCTTCCCTCCCCTACTCATAACCTCTCCCCCTTATCCCGCCTTCCACCTCCACTCCCCCTCCCCCTCCCACCTTTTGTTTCCCTTTCCTCCCGAGGAGCGAAATTCCCCATTTTCCTTTTGTTTACCCAGAGGCCGTCCGCTCCGCCGTTTTTGCTCCTCTCGCGATAGAGGGTAACCGGGGGGAACGTCTGTCAGGACCCCTTCGTTCGCCATCCCTCCCCCTCCCCCGGGGCCGCCCACAGATGCCATTCTTGTCTCTGATGAGCGTACCCGAAGATGAGGATCCAAAATGGCGAGCCGTTGTGCCGGGTCGACCTCACTGAAATTCATCTCGACTTGAAAACACGGCATTCAAATGGTGATAAAGTGCTCAAGTGTTTTGATGCACATAGTGGAACACACGAAACCGCACGCGAATAAAGATGAATAACACTAAGTGCGCTGGAAAAACGTTCGCAATGGTATATTACGGGATATTGTTGCCTCTACTATAACGTGTAGGTGCACAATAGTTGAGACTTAATTTTGTTTGAATTTACGAATTACTTCAAAAGACATGACAAAGCGTTAAGAAATTCTACCTCAACATAACAAAATTATTAAGTGATCCACCTTGATGCCTGTACTAAAAATGGACGTATCAGCTATAATCCAGAATACTACATCAAACCAAATCCTGAATCGAAAAATAAGAAAAATGACTTCAATTCATCCAAAGTTATGGAGAAATAAAAGAAATGAATCCCAAAAGTCAAGTATTAGAGGAATTATTGTTGTGGTACGGGGCCAGTTGCAGAAATATCTAGGGTTTAGATGGTCTCATTTAAATTCCTTGCTATTGCATGATATGGCATTCCTTGAGTGACTGCGCGCATCATCTGAAAAGAGGCTTACTACTAAGGCCTCTACGGGACAGTCACTTTCCAGACTACACGTGGCAATGGCTACACATGATAGGAGCACTCACGTGTTCACGCCGATCAAACTTTGATTGAACAAAGACGCTGTATTTACCATATATTCGGAAATACACTCTTACAATTTCAAAATTACCTGTCGTCCATCAATGACCAGATTTTGCAATTTTTTGTGAATTAAGGTACTTTTAGATATTGCTGGCGAAATCTATGCACGTATTAACTAGACAATAATTCTGCAATATAATGGAAAGACAGCCACGAACACATTAGTGACTATGTTAACAATTCTTTTCCTGAGCTATCAAAAGGCATCAATAGGGATCAGATATTTTTATTACTTTTTCTTGTGTAATGACACGAATGCACTTTTTTCCTTAATTTTCCACTTTCGAATTTCTCTGATACTAGCTGACCCGTGCGAATATTTCGCCCAGTATGCAGCTTCTTCCTGTATCTTCCTTCTTTATTCCTGTTCTTCTACCTGTTTCTTCCCATGGACAATTATATGTTATTTATATTTGTGTTAAAGATACATAACGTAAACGGTAAATGGTCACACTGATTGCATGTAGAATGTAAACAATCTAACTAAACGATGTGTTGATAGATGGCGCCTCCTACAGTCTTTTAAGTACGTAGCCATAGCCAACATATTAGTTGATTATATTGTCGACAGATGGCCCAGTATCATTTTAAACAAAAACTTAAATTTTAAAATTAAAAAAAACTCAAATTTTAAACCATTTGTCTATTTTTTATCAATAGCGGGGAACATAAGCTTTAAAACGATGTTTGAATCATTAATTTTGATTAAGTATAATGGGAGTTATGGCGTTGCTACAAAAAAACACCGTTGAGAAAATATATATATGATATCTCCGGTCGATTAAATTTACTGCTCCAGAACTACCACCAAAACCGAATTATTTGTTTCACGTTTGGAATACTGAAAATTATCACCTACACTCATACTCCACAATATTCCAGTCATAAATTCATACTTCTGCTTTAATTGGAAGGGGCTCGAGAGAGCCGTAAGTTCAGAGCTCAAATCCGTAGACTTACAGACTAAACCTTCAAAGCCCATCCAGCTTATCGTACTTATTTCTCCGCTTGAAAGCACCCAGTGTAACTCTTCAGCCAAAATCTTTACTTTTTTTTGAAGGGCAATGTTTTATCCTCATCGTTATGCTCTCAAAAGTAACCGCTTGGAGGGCTGAAATCGAAAAATCGCGTCGGTGAAGAGATCTTCCACGGAGCATTTGAAGAAGCAAAATGAACGAATAAATAAACAAAGCGTGGCTACGGAACCCGACAAAAGTAATCGAAGTCCCTGTCTCTGCGCTTTTTATGGGACTCATGGCACTCTGGGCTCTCATTTCTGCAAAAAAAAACAGATTTTTAGGGCAATGGAACCTACCCCTATTGATATCTCGTACCGCTTAACCGTAAAATGCCAACATTCGAGTGGATCGGATATCCCGTTTTGATTCAAGAATTACATATCGCAAGCGTTTATTCAAATAGTGCTCGCTTTACAATGTACGAGAAAAACCCCCGCGTAGTGTGGCCCTTTCACGCTAAACACTGGTTTCATTATCAGAGCTGTTTACATAACAGCTCATGGTCATAATATTCGCGCTGTAATAATAGCTTCGCAATCATAATAATACCGATAATGTTCATCACCATTTAATCCCTACGTGATTTCTAAGCCAACGAGTGATTTTACGAGAGTAAAACTTGGCCAAATCGATTCGTTATACGCTAAAGTATCCACTCTCAGGAGAATAGATTCGGTTGTCTTCGATGAAAGGTTTCATACCCGTACGCTCATGTCAAGAGGTTACACTATAAAGTGCGATCCTATTCATCCAACTTTCCTAAAACTTGTAGAAGATATTGGAGAGAGTATAGGGCCAGCAAGTAGCGTAGTCAAAAGAGGTGTATGGAAAATTGCTCGCAGGTGCGTGTTGATTCGAAATTTTGGAAAGTTGGAAATGTGAATATTTATTTTTTTTAATTTGAAATGATTTTGGTATGTCGGAATGTTTAAGTTACGACCTAATGAACCGAATTGAGCTTGGCTATAGCAGTAAAGTCAATGGTTTCTCACTTGGTTTTTTCTTGTTGCTGTACAATTGAAATGGTTTTAAATGCTATTTATTTTGCATTTTCAAACGATTCAAGTGACTCCAAAATTTCTCAGAGAAATGCTCATTTATTTGGAAGTGGCATATTGGTTGGTTTTATAAATTCTGTAGGAAATTTGTAGCAATTTCTACATGTTTGTTCATAATGATTTTTAATGCAAAATATTGGACTAATAGTTATTTTGTGACAACGGTAGCATATGTCGCGCGGTCTACATGAGCTATTACAAATTTGTATCAGAACGTAGTACACAATTTTCATTGTTGGACATCTGCTTAAGAGATTACATCACATCCTCTTCCAATCAACTTTAGTGTATCATTATTGCCCATATCAATCAGCAATAGTGAAGTCAAGGGTTCTTATTGAAGACTAAATGTAGAGAAAAAATGCGAATAAATGAGTAAATTTATAGTAAAACTTTTATTTCAGAACTTCTATCCAAAATATATTTATTTTCTGATGAGGATTTTCTTTCGATAAACAAACTTTTAGACAATTCTATCTTTTTTCACTGGATAATGCTACGTATAGCATTCAATTCATAAAAATCGAATTTTGCAAACCACGAGTGTAAATGTCTGACCTTGTACATACATATATATAAACCAATCACGCCGTTTCCTTCCGGGGTAGGTAGAGTCACCAAGTTTCACTCATAAATACATATTTGTACACCTAACTCTGCTTTTATTATTTCCTCCAAACTGACCTATCCTTGCAAACCTCTTCCACCTCATTTACCCCCATACACTGCTTCATGCACGCCCTCCTGTTTTTAACACTCCTAATATTTCTCCTCCTAAGAATTTCCTCAACCACGTTCAACCACAACTTTCTCGACCTGCCTCTACCTCTCACACCATTCGTTTTACTCTTATATATATGTTTCGTTATTCGACTCTCATCCTTTCTCTCAAAATGGCCAAACCAACGAAGCACACTCCTTTCATATATGTCCATTACCTCTAACTTTCATTCGTTCATGACCCACTCATTCCTCACCCTATCCATCCTACTTTTCCCGCAAACACTCCTCAAATAACTCATGCTCATGGAGTTTAGTCTACTCTTATGTCTATCCTGGCATACTTATGTTTCAATACCATACAACAAAGTGGGGAAAAGTATACTTTTATACACGACGATTTTCACTTCCTTAGAAAGGCACTCATTCATTGATATGCTCCACATGCTACCTGCCACTTTCCTTCCAGCATTCGCACGTTTCTTTATCTCTTCATCTATCCGTCCATCTTTCGTAAACATCTTACCCAAGTACACTAAATCATCCACTTGCTCAATTACTTCAGCATTCGCCCTCATCATACAGTTATTCTCCCCACTCTCCTGAATAAAAACTACTACTTTAGTCTTGCACGCATTAACCCTCAATTCCATTCTCTCTGTTGATTCGCAAAACGTATCTAGGAGCTTCTGTAATCCCTGTTGGTTCTCTGAGATCAAAACACCATCATCCGCATATAGTAGAACTCGAAGGTTTGGTTTTCCAATCAGAACACCGTCGTTTTCACTACATGCATCTCAAACACATTTATCCTTAAATGCATTAAACAGCCATTTTGACATTACGCATTCTTACTTTACTGTTATTTGTGAATGACAATGATTTGTTACGGCCCTGTTTTATTACATACCTATCACTCAGAACCCCGTTAACTCTCACACTTACCTTACAATTATCATACATCGCCATCATAACATTCAATAACTTCCCATTCAATCCATAGTCCTTCAATACCTTCCACAACTTCTTTATCATATGCCTTCACTAAATCAACAAATGCACAATATAATTTCTTTCGGACGCCCACACATTTTTCTATCGCTTGCTGAAGCGCGAAACGCTGGTCACTATATCCTCTCCCACGCATTAACCCACACTGAATACCCCATATTCAAGAGGCTGACCTTGTAATTTCTAAATTATCATGGCTAAGGCAGGGTTTACAATAAACTGGTGTCTTTGCATTGTGCATCGAAGTTGGCCTTCAATAGTATCCAAAGTAATTCTAGGAATGTGCTCTTCGTTTTTTATTTGCTCACCGGTAATAATTTTTGGTTTTTTATTTTGTTGCATGAATCGGATAAAATTAGTTCGAGCCATGATTATAACCGTTGGAGCCATCTAAATTTCTCATCAGCATGATTATGGCATTCGCTTCTAGTTTTTGAGGCGGCAAATCTGCCATGTTAACAGAAATAAAAAATTCAGATGTAAATTCAAGATCCCTTTCGGGCTGGTCTTTGATAGCGCCATAGCGGCGGTAACCTTGATTTCTACTGGCAATTTTTAAATTGTTTCAATGGTAACTTTAATGAGGTCTTTATTTAGAGGTGCTAATATTGCTCGATGTTTCATTTTTTGTAACTGTTGTTGGTAAGACAATAACAAAACACTTCTTGATAAATGATACGCAATATACACGAAAACATAAAATTCCCTGCTAATTTCATGTGTGCAACTAAATTATAATTTAAACGTTTGATCTTGTTGGCGGCATATTACGCATACTTGGTATTATCCGCCGGAGTAGCGAAAGGACTGCAACAATATCTCCAAAGAAACAACTTTGCTCCATTCACAAATAACATGACAGTCACATATAATGCACAACTTAAAAAATATATCATCTACGTCATTTTGCAGCTTGATTGCAGTTGCTGCTCGGGGATGCTGGTGTCCTTCATCTTACTCTATTTGGTACAACGTACGGATGGCTAAATAAGGAGCAGAAGCCGTTCCATACGTGACAGTCTTCAAGCGGAATACCTGGATTGGGTTGATCCGCTGAAGAACACCAAACTATTCGCTGCCAGTCCGTATTTGGGGATGCATCAAAATCTGTCGATATATTTTTCCAATATCCGCGACAAAGACCACCCTTAAAAATCACCAGCGAAAAATAATTGTCGTTAAATCAGATTGAAGTTTCGGGCCAGGGAGAAGGCAATCATTCAGTGACGGACCATTGCCGCACCTTTGAGAAGCGTTGAAAACTACACGGTTCTTCTTCTGACCGCTAGACTTGAAAACACCATGGCGTTGCATATAGTAGGTAGATTTACAATGCAACTCATCTAATGGGACTGGTTTATTGTGCTTCAGCGTTGAGTATTCTTCCATAAACTGGTTATATTCCTTGGCTACAGAGGGATTTGAAAGGAACCTCCTCTCGTTTCGCAGCAAACAGGATACAGCGATGATAAGTGCGTCAGAAAAGGATTTTATTTATTTATTTCACCACCAAAAACGGCACAAAGGCTATTACATTGGATTGGCGAGGATGAAGAAGGCTAAAAAGGCAGCCTCTCTCTTCCTCTACTTCATAGTGACCATTAGCAGAACGAGCAATAATTCCTCTATAATAGTCTTCGCAGGCATCTTCCCCTACATATAGGGTGGTTTTGTACGGCAATTCCTCCGATTTCCAGAAACGACTAATTGTATTGATCAGCGGTGAATCAACGAGAGTATGTGAGCTTCCCACTGCAGCAGCATTTGGGGAATGCGCGCTCTAGTGTTAGTCTGTCAAATGAGAACCCATCCTAGGGCTGTATTTTGAGGAACAGGTGTATTGCTTGGCCCCTAATGAAATCCAGGTTTCAATACTGCAATGTAAATATCAGCATCTAAAAGGCAATCTATTTTGCCTGGAGTTCCAAACTGAGGATCTGCAAGAGGCAAATTGTTTACATGGTCCCAATCTTGCTTGAGTACCATGTTGGTAGGAAAGAACTTCGTAAGCTTCTTCAGCACGAGAGCAGAAAACTTGAGGAAAAAATGTTTTTCAATGGTTGATCTCAACGCGAGGTTAACGCTGCCTATAGCCTCCTCTGCCGGACCTATCCCAACACCCTGCACAGATACAGTAGCTAGAGTGCGGGGAAGACTCAGCAGTTGCGCCACACTGTCACTCACAAATGACGCCTCAGAGGCAGGATCGAGCAGTTCTCGAGCTGTGATGGCTGCTTCAGATGATACTACCAAGACTACTCTAGCCATTAATAGTCTTTCCAACAGATGAATTATTGACTGAAACGGAAGTTGAAATGCTACTAGCTTGTGATGCGTCACAACACAACTGTCGAAAGTCTTGACTCTTTGGGGAATTCTGAGGGACGAGCCGATACACATGTGGCTTCGTATGGTGTTTTTCTCCACAAACCAGGCAGAATCCTGAAGAAAGACAGCTTGATGAAAGGTGTCCTTTCCGTAGGCAATTTGCACATAGTTAGCTTTTTTGGATAAATTCCGCGCGTTGACCATAAGGAATATGACAGAATTTTGTACAGTGACCTAAAATAGCAAAAATAAATGAGTCTCCAATGGCCGTAAAAAATGGCACCACTCGTCAAACATGCAACCACACAACACTTACTGTGTTGGTTTGCGGGAATGGGGATTCCACAGCAGGGACCAACCACAGCCTCTCTACCAGAATACCCTCCTGTGATGGCTTATGGGATTGTTACTTCCTCGCCAGTGACCACCACACACTCAACCCAGTTGGGATCCCTTTCGAGGGTTAATCGGACCCTGATAAGGATGCCTGGGTTATAACCTGAGATCCTTCATAGAGCTAATGGGACCCTACTAAGGATGCCTGGTCATTACCACAATCACACTCACAAGCACTCAAATCACTCACTCACACACACAGATGGGCCCAACTTCTGGGAGAAATCGCTCAAAAAGAGCGTGGTCAAAATATAGACACAAAGACAAACGAGGGATCCCAACTGGGTTGAGTGTGTGTGTGTGTGTGGTCCCTGGCGAGGAAGTAACATTCCCGTAAACCATCACAGGAGGGTATTCTGGTAGAGAGGCTGTGGTTGGTCCCTGCTGTGAAATCCCCATTCCCGCAAACCAACACAGCAAGTGTTGCGTGGTTGCATGTTTGACGAGTGGTGCCATTTTTTACGGCCATTGGAGACTCATTGATTTTTTGCCATAATGAGAGGCCGTAGAGCTCAATTTCCCTTTATTTAAGTGACCTAAAAAGTGATCATTTTTGCAAAGGCCGCAAGGCCTTTTAGTTACAGGTGTGCGGGACATGTTCGCATTTACTAGTACATCAAGTGTACATTACTCTGCGAAACCGCCGTGTTGAGCATAGCGAGTTATTATTTCATAGTGGTTTTAATCAAGATCAAAACATAAGAGACTCTAGCATTTGTTTTATGTATTCTAAAGGGAAAGCCAGGAAAAATGTTTCTCCTCTAGAAGGATGAGCTCATTAAGAGATGATAGAACTCTTGACATTTATCTCTATGTGGATTGTTTTGTTGCTGTTCGAGAGCGTAGGCAGATGTTTTGTTTTAAAAAGCACATACAATAAATACGTTACACAAGAGCATCAGAAACCTGTCCAACGTGAACTACTACATTTCGCTGGCGGCACGTACCTGAGAATCTCCGCGATCGACCCACCGACATAAAGGAGGAGTTCGTCAGAACCTACGCTAACGTTAAGGTTGTGGCTGCTGAAACCGAATCATCTTCTTCCTCTAGCGCCAAAACTTTGCAATACCTTCAAAGACTCATCAAGAAGCACAGAATAGTCGAGCGAACGAAGAAGCTGTAGAGAGGGAGTGCCCTCTGTACTTACCTAGTTCCAGAGGACGTCAACGAAAACGACTTTATTTATTTATTTATTTTCACTGCCCCGAATACAGCACATTAGGCCATTTTACGTGGGGTGAACAACAGTAACAACGGACGAGACACAGACACCCATGTCCTGGGCAGATAACATTCTACCCAGGCGGGACTCGAACCCGCGACCCTACGGTTAGCAGGCGAGAACTTTACCCCGCCGCCATCGGGGCCGACTTGCTGCGGCATTGGAGGGATAGGCGCCTTCAGTATCCGTGGCTGGTAACGACGGGTTGGAAATATTTGGGCGTAGGCTTGTTCGTTGGGCAATCATCAACGATCGTTTCTGTCGATGGTCGTCCATTAACGATGGTCGACGAAAATCTTCGATAATTGCGAATTTTCGTTGACCCGTATGAGGCGTCGTCCGTGCGCCAGGCCGCGGTTGACGGCAGAATTTTCCGATTTACCGCTCAGTGACCATCGACTCGACAAGCTTATGGTGCGTTCACTAGATCACTGCCTATCGACTGACCTTTGACAATTGATTATCGATTGATTATTGGCAATTAATAGATCATCGACAATCGATTGGCCATCGAAAGTTGATTGACTGTCGTTAATCGATCGATGATAGGTAGTATATCGACTATCGGCAATCGATCGGACATTATCAATCAATTGACCATCGAAAATCGATAGACAGTCGTATTATGATATTCGATGCCCACCATCGACATCTAAAGTTGACATAAATGACTATTTGGATTCATGGAACCATGAAACAGGCCTATCCGTGCGTGGCGGGCATCAGAAAGCGTAATGTACGCATATTCATTGTTGCTGGACTTTTTCAAAGAGCTAAAAAAACTGCAAGGCTCATCTCTGATTTGGAAAACAAGATATTATTCATCAGAATGACGATGTACGTAGGTTTCGTAAACCAGCGGTAGCCATAATAATAATTTAGTCATGTACGTTGCGCGCCAAAGAACATTTTTTGTTTACACTGAGTATTGTTAGTATAGTTTGCATTAAAGACTACTGCAATTTTTCATATTTTACCGTATACACACAAATATTTATTAATTACTTTATGCTCATTAAGACGTTTAAAGCTTAATTATGAACTTCATAACTTTTCATTCATGCATACATACGACTGTTTGTCAGTTTACTTCTTAGGCGCCGCCGCCGAGGAATGCGACGGCGTGCACGCCTTAGGCGCCGCCGCCCGTTTTGCCCCCCCAACGCCGCCGCCGAAGTAAACCCTCGCGGTGCCCATCTCTACCTCAGGTACGATCAACTCATGTGCAGAATGACTCGGAAAGCCGACCCCAGCAAGATGAGTCTTTCAGCAGGACAGAGGAACCGAAGAGACGATCACAGCACGACGATTCGCCCGGCAGGAATCAGCAACTGATAACCCGTTCGGTCGGAACAGCTCGATGACTCGTTCGACAGGAACAGAGCGGCTCACTTGCGAGGCGATTCGACGCTTGAAATGCTTGCAGGGGGTAGGGCAATTTGAGGACTGAGACGACGGATAAGCATGCTCGTCACCACGAACGGGCCAATTAACCAAAGCACGATTACTTAAGGCATGGAATTAATATTCTGGATTCTGAAAGTTGCGAAAGCTGAAACGATCTGAGACAGGAACGACGCTCTACTATCAAAAATGCTGACGGCATATTACACATACTTGGTATTAGCTGCCGGAGCAACAAAAGGACTGCCACAATATCTCCAAAGAAACAACTTTACACCGTTCACTTGACGGTCACTTATAATGCACAACTTAAAAAACCCTAGTCGTCCCGAACTGCACTCTCCCCGAGGTTGAACGCCTATAACCTTATTGCTCACCGCTAGGAGACAGACTGCCACTCCGCACCGTTTTGACAAGCCGGGCTCACAACCCCGTCCTCTTGCGGGGAAAAAAGATAATAGACAAAAGACATGCGAGGATGCAACTCAAAACAGTCTTAGTTCAACAGATCAAAATTGGCAAACGTTTACATCCCCTCATACTTTTGAGCATATATACATTCTGTTTATTTAAGATAAAAGAAAAATTAACAAAGTACAAGACACAGATTATGTTTACATAAAATCATTTCAAAACACTGTAAATGCACAGTAACAGATGGAATACCATATTGTAGTCAGATATACCATAATTACCTATTGTAACTTTCTCAGTTCGAAGTTTCTCGAAAATAAATAATTAAATAACTTTCTTGTGAGGCAAAATACACATTGGCATGTTTTACATCCATTGGGAATGAATTCAAATTTATTGACATTGTAGCTATGAATGATATATGATTCATTTCAGTTTTTTCTGAGGGCTCTGTTTGTCTAAATGATGAGATATGTTGTTAAACGGTTTTCGAAGGTTCTTTTTTGAAGATGAAGGAGTTTCACATTATCACATATGCACGGAGGACGGCTTGTCTTGAATAATTTGAAGGAGGAGAGAATTGATAGTAAAAAAAGTGGTCATTCTCTTACTTTAAGTCATCTTAGCTATATAAATGGGTAACATAATCCCACTGTTTTAGATCACAAGCAAGTCTCACAATAGTACTACGAGTCATCTGCAGCTTATTATCTGTTTCCTCGTTAATATTACTTCCGACGCCGCTATAGTTATCAAAAGGTGGAAAAATAATTACATTTATGTTTGATTTTTCGTAAGTTTGCAGGCATCTGAATTTTGGATTTGTATAGTTGATGAAGTGTTTTCCAGCTTTTACTTACATTATTTAGGAAGTGGACACTCCGTTTTAAGTGCCTGTCTATTATTACCGCCAGATTAATGACATGTTCTTCAAAGAGGACAGCCTTATTTTTTACTGTGATTGCAGGTAGCAAAAATGTATGGGTCTCCAATGGCTGGAAAAAATAAATAAATAAAAATTGGCACCACTCGTCAAACATGCAACAAAAAACACTTACTGTGTTGGTTTGCCAGAATAGGGATTCCACATCAGGGACCAACCACCGCCTCTCCACCAGAATTCCTTCCTGTGATGGTTTACGGGAATGTTACTTCCTCGCCAGTGACCATCACAGACACACACACCCACTCAACCCAATTGGGATTCTTTTCAAGGGCTAATGGGACCCCGATAAGGATGCCTGGGTTATAACCTTGGATCCTTCATTGGGGTAATGGGACCCTACTAAGGATACCTGGTTATTACCACAATAACACTCAGAAGCACTCAAAACACTCACTCACCCACATACACACAGACGGGCCCAACTTCTGGGAGAAATCGCTCAAACAGAGCGTGGTCAAAATATAAACACAAAGACAAAACGAGAGTGAGCGTCGGATAAGCGTATTTCAGCCACAAGGTGGCCCTCTTCAGCGAGCTGAAGGGAAAAGCACTTGTAATGTGGGGTTGTAAGTGAACAAAAGGGGAGAACAACCTGGAATAAATAGTAAAGGGACAAAAGGGGGGGGAGAAGGAGAACCAATGACCAATGGTTGTGGAAGAGAGAAAAAAGCATTGGTGGATAGCGGAGAAGGGAGGGAGGGGGCAGGGAATGTGATTGCAGGGTTTTGATGAAAATTTATCTTAGAGGAAAGATATCGACTGTCTTTAATGATAGCCTTACATTATTTAGTTTTAGTTTTTTTAGTTCCAGTTGCAGATAGCTTTATTTTCATTTAGTTTTAGGTCATTGATCTCAGCCCATGTGCTATTGGACAATATCAGCATATAAGCTTGCAATAGTCTGAATTAGGCTTCATAAAGTTGAATGTTGGTGAATTGGGAAGTCATCGGCATAGAGAAAATATTGAGAATGCACTACGAGTCTCGGTAGTTCGTTAGTGAACGAAGAAAGTAGTAATGTACGGAGGACGGATTCCGTGCACCATTCCTGGGTCACTTTTCTCTGAACATCTCCGAAATTAAGAGTTTGAAGAACTTTTAGTAGAGGTTAAATGGAATGAAAAGTGATATCAATGTCAATGGACAGATATAAGTCTTCGATTTGTTGTAACTTCCAATGACTTAAAAGGAGTTTTGCTCTTTTAATTAAATATGAAATAATAATAAAAAATAAAAAATGTCGGACCCATTTTTATGCGAATTTTCTGCGTTTGGGTAGAAATATAGATAAGAGGTACACAGAAGAACCGTAACTTACATCACTAGATCCAATAAAGCTGCGGCAATGCGAATCCGTTGAGAAAGTCAGAAACCGTCTACGATGTCGAAAAGGGGCTGGAGTCGCGCGGCGTAGTCCAGCCTTGCGCGCCAGCTAATGGAAATAGAGTGACTTGGCGTGTGTAATCGCATGCTATACAGCCTTGAACTTATTTATGCCGATTTTATAATCGTAAATAGCACTAAGATAGTCCGAGCGAGATAGTTCCGTAGTCATAATAGAGACCATATTCGAATTATACGTTTTAATTAAACCAGCTGTAGGACACATCAATAAAATATTGCATTATTAATGGTGCAATAACAGAGTTTTATATGACAGAAATTGAAAGTAATTAAATGAGAATATCTAAATAAGTTTTTAACTTGACTCATTTTTTTCTCGCGGTGCGTTTGAAACTCCTTCAAAACGGAAGGTTTTTTGTGGTACCAAAGAACCTATTGCGGTGACAATATTATTAATTTTCAAAAATAGTTGAGAGAGCATACGAACAATATACTGTTAGTTTTTTCACGACATCTAAGAGTTAGAAATACCTCATTTTGTAAATAATTTCTCTCTGGAGTGCAAACACGTACAATTTCCCATGTAAATGGGCTGGTACTTTTCGGCAAATATCTCCGAAACTAACGTGGTAAGGGGGAAAATGTTTGGACAGGTGATATGTTTTTCTTTAAAATGAGCCAAAGTTCATTGATTTATAAGCAAAATGATATTTCACTCGGACTACCTTAAAGGCCGCCAAATGTGCTATAAAATTAGACCAAAAATAGTATTCATTTTCCTTCTCATGGTACCATAGCCCTAGTTATCTCTCTTTGGATACAATCAAGGAGCTATTACTGCCCATGGAATTTTTGGAGTTTTGGCCAGTTTTTTAAATTTTAGACCACTGTCCGCCATTGCGTTAAACCGGTTCGGTAAGGGAAGGTTGTTGGAAACCAATCAGCAAGTGAGAGAGAGAGAGGAATAAAATCGTGGAAATCAGTCAGAAAGTGAGAGAGAGGGATAAACCCCACAATCGCAAATCCGATTCAAGTACGCGCCGGGTCTCTTCTTTTTTTATTTGAAATAATTACCGATGAATGCGAAGACCGTGAAAAGATCTCAAATTGAAAGAGACATTACCAGTGTAGCAGTGTAGTATTTGGATGACTTGGTAAATGCAAAGGAAATACTGGAATTTCCGACGAACCAGCCACCTACTTTCTCACCTACCTCTTCAGATTAACCTATGATGAAGAAAGAGATGAAGGCTGTATTTTTTATGCCATTTCATTGTTTGCAATCATTACATAAACAAACGATGTGGTACGAAGTCACTCGCACGGGTGCATATGCACCAGGGTTGAAATACGCCATGAAAAAATCTGACCGGCAATTGGGAGATCTGGGTTCGAATCCCGGTCAAGTCAAATGATTTTTTCATGGCGAATTTCAACCATTTCATTGTTATACATTAGTCAAGGTAGTAGGGTAATTCTCTTTACTGTTTCAAATTTCAGGTGTTTCCACTTAAGCCTCGTTTTCCTCATCTCGCCTCTGTTTCTTCTTAATGTCGAACGAAATTCTAATCGCTTTCTCGCCCAGCGCCACGTCAATGACCGGCTGTGACCGACCGCCTGGCCATTTTCCTTCCCATATCCTCGTACCTTTTGCTCTGCCTCAATCTGTTTCCTGTCATAAGGACTTTCATATACTTTGTTCACCATGGATGATTATTCTAATGCCTTCAAACTATTTCGATCCTCTCTCTCCCTTCCCTTAGTTGCATACCACTGCAGAGGAGAAATGAACACTCTTTCATGCCACGGGTGGTCTATTTAATTGTTATTGAGCTCACATGCTAATCTATTGAATCAAATATGGTTCAAATGTTGAAAAGTGAGACAAAAATGGGAGATGAAGTAGTAATAGGAAGGTAAAAAAAATTCATTTAAATTTGGCGCTAGGAGGGGCGGGATTGGCCGAGCCTCGATTGTTGTGGTGGAGGACCGTTGACCAGCGGAGCTATAGCTCTGGCGTTCTGATTTCTTCTCAGAATTCTAATTCAAGAGCTGCTGATAGTGTAACCAGTATCCCGGTTAAAATTCTTCCTCTCCAACCTTATCTCTAACGCCTCTTTGGTTAAGCGATCCTAAAATTGGCTTGATCGCCATACAACAGTCGTGCCATCCCAAATGATCTTATGGTCCCGACTCAGGCTATGGTCAACTACTACTGATTTTTCCGGTTGACCAAGCCGGAAATGCCTACGGTGTTCATTCAGACGAGTGGATCTAGTTTACCCAGTCTCTCCCACGTAGACTTCACCACATTCGCATGGGATTTTATATACCCCCGGGGTCATGCGGCCAACTGGGTCCTTTTCCCTCACAAGGCGGTCTCTTAAATTGGCCAAAGGTCTATGGATAGTTTCGATATTGTATCTCTTCAGAACCCTCGAAATTTTCCCGGATAAGGTAGATACATATGGCAAACTATTCGCCTGGACAGTGTTAAATCGTATATATTTGAAACCGTAAACACACAAAAAATAGAAGAAATATCATAATCAACATCAAACGATTATCGATATATGATATTGATTTGAGGTAAAAAAAGGGTGATGAGTAAAATTATACGCCTCAAAACACTCAAGCGAGTCCTCAATCCGGAGAAACTAACACTCACGCGTGAATCACACCCACGGCAGAGAAAGATTTCACTTCTGCGTGGGCCCTTCACACACGCACTGAAAAGGTTCTGGGAAAACGGGAAATTAATAAAGCCGAAGAGTGCCTCAGGACAAAACCTGCGGAAGGGTGTTTCGCATGCCAAGCAGACAAGTTTCCAGAAGAGAATTCTATAGTCACATAGTCAGTGACTTATCGGTAAGTATGTAATTACGTGTTATTAAATCATGCGTCCTGGGGAAATGCCATTTAGTCCTGGGATCATGCCGTGTGGTTCTGGTCAATTGTTTGCACTCACTGCGCGTGTTTTTTCATTGCCAGGCGATATAGTTTGTAGAGCAAGAGTTTTGGTAAAGGAAGCACATTACTTTTCTTGTAGAGGAAGCCGGCTGTAGAGGATGGAAGAGAAGGAAGGGCGGACGAGGGAGCAGCTATTGAGTACGTAAGTTGAGAAATCTGGTTGAGTCGGGAAGAGGGAGTAGGTTGGACTCAGAGGTGGATTTCAAAAATGTCTCACATGTTAGGAGGGCGAAGTTTGCATGATAACTTGGCTCTAGAGCAGGAGTTCCCAACCGGTGGTACGCGTACCACTGGTGGTGCGCGGGAACGTTTTAGGTGGTACGCGTGGGTGATACAAGCGATTACGAGCAACAGGCTAGTAAGGGCTTCTGTTTGGGTGAGCACGCAAACTTTACTCTGCTGCCCGTCAACCGAGTACCCAATGATCTTCCGGCAAGCTCTACTATTATTGATGCCAGTTGTTACAAGTTACTTGTGTGAGAGTGGATTTTCTGAACTGTTGAGCATTAAAAATTAACATTGAAACAGAATAAGTGTCGAAGAGGACTTAAGACTGCAGTTATGTTCCATTACTCCCGGTATTGATATTTTAATCTCAGGCACACCACAAGTTTCGCAGTAAAAGTTGATTTTTGATGATGTTGGTGGTTTTTTTTGCTTAGTTTGTATTAATTATAATTATATAAAATTGTATATTTTTAGACCTATGAATAATAAAACAAACTGTAATTTGCAATTATCGTTTCATTTTTTCCTTAATTATAAAAATGTTATCAATATACATCCCTATGTATTTTTAAATTAAAAATTAGCAAGAATAATTTGAAAAAACCTACACATGTTTATTGTTGTCTTGATAAAGGGTTGAGAAAGCCGAAATACAAGTGCATCAATAATTAAATATGATATTTTCTCATTAATTTAGTCAAAATAAAACAAGTCATTGGGATGGGTATAGAAGGTGGGAAGTGGAAATGTTGTAATTTATGATTGGATAAAGATCTTTAAGTATGCCTTTGATTTTGTGTGATTAAGGGAAGAATACTGTTACCAGGGTGTCTTCGAGGTCTCAGATTTTGCTCAAATTTGGTACCATCACATCGCATTTGCAAAAATTAGATTTCCTCGAACAATTTGAAATTGTAAATGCCATCAAACAAAAATAAAATGTGGTAAATGAACTCACATTTGACGCGCATTCACCACTGATGTCAATCAGGTTTTAAGGTTTGTTTGCGTCATCTACACAACCTTGCCGTTGTGTGTTGTATATCCCCTACCCATCTCCACTGACGCCATTCTCCTTTCAACCAACCTTTTCTTTCCCTCCCCCACTTCCCCTTCCTACTTTTCTCCACCCTCCCTCGTCTTCCCCACCCGCTCTCTCATTGCTATATATGGACAACGGAAATGCAAACTTGTACGTTGACAATGAAATAACTTTGTCGAAACTATAGTCGGAGAGAATAAAATAGTGTGGAAAGTACAAAGCAAGTTCTCTTCATCATTTGGTTTAGGAGTTATTGTGCAATAATTAACTGTGCTCGGAAACCTGTTTATTCAAAACTTATAGGTTTGTACATGAGAGTGACAGTCACGTGTATACATACATATCGTTTTCATATATATCTCCTTGTATTTCCAAAATATGACTCCATATAGTTTCCACATATGGCTCCATAAAGATCCCATACAATGGCCACATGCATTTCCTATTCATGACCACATATCTATTCCATGATTTTTCCATCAATTCTACTCCTCCGGAACCCAGACGGATCGACCCGGAACAAATCAAAGACATAATTCCTTTCACCGTGGCGGCAAAAGAGAAAACGGCGACTTTGAGTGATAAACTTGTACTTTCTATGGCTGTGACCTTTTTTGTCTCAATCAAGAAGTTGTAAAATAAACAAATGCATGTATAACTGAAGAAAAATTCACACACGCATGGATTGTAATTTTAGTAATTGTAAAAATGAATTATTTACTACATCTACATCTACATAATATCCCGCGAGCCGCTGCATGGGCGTGTGGTAGGGGGTGTCAGCCTTGTAAAGGAGTAAGTTTTTGGAGATGAAATGGTGACATGAATTATAGGAGTGTATTTAGTGGAGCTCAATTTTTATTGTGATCGCTTATTGTTCGCGGAAAGAACGATTTCTTGTACCCATCTGTTCGGCAGTGTTTCTCTCTTATTTTATCGCGTCTGTCAGACCTAGAGATGTAGTGAGGAGTCATGATAATATTCTGTATATCGCTCTTAAATATATCAGTTCTGAATTTATCAAGCAACCTAAGCCTAGCGGGCAGCCTCCGAGTCTCTAGGGGCTCCCACCTTAATCCCTCAAAAAGTTGTGAGACACTATATGTGCACTCGTAGCAGATTTTAACCAAGCGTGCTGCTTTACTTTGTATTTTATCAATTTGTTTGTTTAAATCTATTTGATCAGGGTCCCAAATGCTCGCGGCGTATTCGAGGTGTGGCCTAACCAGAGCGAAGTAGCATCTCTCTTTGACTTTTTCATCCGAGGACCTTCCCATTATACATTTAACAAAACCAAGTTTCTTCAATGCTGCGCCACATATGTTTTGTACGTATAATGCCCACGATATATCAGATGTTAAGGTAATTCCAAGATATTTTACTGTGTCTAAAGATTTTTCAAACGTCTTTCTTGTCTCTCGGGGAAAGTGAGATGTGAAGTATAAGTAGAGCGATAATCGGTGACGAGTGCGTCGATATGTAATTTCAGTCGAAACTTCTATCAAATGACAACTTTCACGTCGCGACATCCTTGGCAACTTGGGGATTTTTTTCGGATTTCGAGGAGTGGGTCGCCCGCTCGTTTGACGGGACTCGGCAAAGTGAAGAAAGCAGCACCGTCGGCAGGGCAGGGGTGTCCGTGTGTGTCTGTGAGTGGTTTGGTGCAGTGTTTCTGCAAGAACAGAGGAGTGGCGAGGGGGTGGAGAGAGATACAGAGAAAGAGAGAGAGAGAAGTTATAATTCCTTAGTGTTTTAGTGGTCGCGCCATGAATATATATATAATGGAATCGGATGTTTGGCATTATTGCCTAGGCTACGTGTTGCCTAAATTTCCACTTTTAGTTCACCCAGTCCTTGGCGCCACTTAGATTAGAGTCTCTTTTGTTATTGTAAATAGACGTAGGTAGTCAATTGTTACTAACGTGAGACTGTGGTGAATATTCAATAACGATCGAGGAGATATGAATTAATTGATAATATCTTGCTATTTTTGTTATCTAAAAGTTACTTTGTAAATGCCTGAGAGGAAATATCTATCACAGGAAATGTGTAAGAGGTTTATGAAACGTTCATCGTGCGCCGACTACGTGTTTGCCAGATCCGATTCTAATTCGAATGCATTAGGCCTATTTGACTTAAATAAACAATTCAGAATGCCTTGTTTGAACAGAACTTGCTTCGTACTTGGGGTAAAAAACAGGGTATGCGTCAATGAGATCCCAAAATAGGAGACTTTGATTGAAAAATAAGAATCTGTTCAAGGCGGCGGTAAGTGAATTCCTTTTTACCTACACTGCAATGATGGCCATTGGGAATACTCATGAAGTCACCTCACATTATTATTAAATTTCCGTATAGTGATATCACGAAGTGCTAATAAGTTAATTGAGCATTTATGAAATTTGGAGAGGAATTAAATATATCTGTAGACCGGACGATATTAAAAAAGTGTATAATTACGTCCCGCGTGTATTACTACATTTTTAATCACTGCATTATGATTACTTGTAAGTAAAACCCATGTATATTCATGGTAAAACCAGTACGGCGTGTTTATTTACAATCTGTCAACTCTATTTACAGTTGAACTTCCGTCTTTCATCACTAGGTGGCACCACTTTCCAAAAAGTTGTTCGTTTACGGAATTCTAGACAACAGTTTTTGGCAACGAGGTCCCAATCCATAATATGTATTCATGGGTCGCGCTTTATTTACCGTTCTTTAATACACCTCTACCACAGTCTAAATAAACAGTCAACTAACTTTCATAAGCCCCATGGGAAATCGCTTTCCGCAGCCACGCCCCCTTCTAGCAGGACTTCCACGTTGCCAAATTTAGCCTAGAACGGAAAGAAGCGTGGCAACTACGCTTAAGTGGAATGTTAAAAATCATTCCGCGTTCATAATACGAGGAGGAGAAGTGAATTCTGCTTTTTCTAACCAAAGAGTGTGTTTCTTCTACATATTTCAGATTCCATTTTGTTAAAATTCAAGATAGGCTACTTATGGATGAAGGAAATGCTGATTTTATTAAATGAATATTTTTGTGAGATAAGAGTAAAATATCTTTTTTCTTTTTACTAAGGAACATAATTTACTACTGTATATTTACGTAGGAATGATTTTAATCTAAACAAATTATCAAAAAATTTCTTTAATAGTATGCATATCATTTCAAATTTTGCTAAAAATCTATGCATAAGTTATCATAATTAGATCCATTAGATTTTAGAATAACTTTCTAATGAATAGTTGTGAAGTTAAGAATGAAAAATCACTAGAAGCTTCAGTGTGGAAAAACAAAACATTACAAAATCTGTAACAATTATTTCACTTCACCGGATCGTGGTGCAGAAGGTCCATTCTGTCATTGCGGCGCGCTTCAGCCACAGCCTCCCTCGTTGTGGATAGGATAGAATGCGATCAAATCGTAAATCGTTCATCCAAGTTGAGTTTTTGCATCTCACAACACAGCAAAAATTACCGCCGCCTTTTTTCGGCATCTTTTCAAGCGAATGCAACGATTTTATCTCATACAACTCTAAACAGGAGCTGTTTTGGAGTTACTAATATGTTATATTTGGTGGTTACTATGCTATAGTTACTTGGTAGTTATGTGCTTCAGCATAAACGATTCCCGATACCTACGGGTGCCTCCCGCTTTGAGTTTTAAACTGGCCAGCATACTAGTCAAACAAGAGTGTGTGTACTTATTTATTCGTTCGTATTATAATTAAACTTTATCACGCATTCTTAAAAAATTAAAATAAATTTACTTCCATAGTAAATGTTTCTTTGACTGTCTTTCACTTCAAGAACAATACTTATATTGACTTGAGTCCTTTCAGCCTACTGATTTCCACTTTTCGGCCAGCCGAGATGACTGTTTATTTAGACTGCGCCTCTACCTCTTCTCTCTCCTTTCCAACAATCCCCCCCTCTCCAAACTTAAACAACTACCTCACAACCAACAACGACCACACAAAATAAACAAATTAAACATGAAGAGACAAAGGGAGGGAGAGAGGCGTGAAAATTGGAGCGATGGTGGCGGAAATCAATCATTGGAGGGATATGATAGATATCGCGAGGGGGGGCGGGAAGGAAACGGCGACAACCCGGCCCCACCCCCGCCCCCCTCATCGCCCCCACCTTGTCCCACTCTCTGCCACCGGAGGAGGGCGAGGGAGATTAATCGTTCGTTTTGAAAAGCCCTCTTCCTCTCTTCCTTTTTCCCATTCGCTCTGCTCCACCCCTTCCTCCCCGTTATCTCCCCCTTATCTTCCTACTATCTCCCTCTTTCTCTCTCTCTCTCTCTCTTTGTGCTTCTGCTCCGGCGACCCCTTCCCCTTTTGTGTGTGTCCCCCCCCCCTCTTCCCCCTCTTCCCCACAGTCACGGGACGGCGGCCATTCTTTCCTCCGTAGGGGAAGAGGAGACTCATTCTACGTATCACCACGCGAGCCAACTCGAGGGAGTGTTGCACGGAGTGAGTCATCGTCAACTTACCAGTAGCTTCTACATCTACATCTACGTCATACCCTGCAAGCCGCCCAAGGGGTATGAGGCAGGGGGTGCTTCCACACCAGGCATGCATGAATCATACGGCAGAACACCGAAACTACATTGCAACCAGCGTACCACACATGCAACCCGCCAATCAAAAACCTACTAACCAAGAAATATTCTATCGCCAATCGTTCCAACATGTAAGTAATAAAAAGACTACTACAAGCTTACGACTACAGATTCAAAATATCATGAACAAATAAGATCAATATTTACATCATGCATAAATAAGAACGCAAAAAATATAAAGAAAAAGATCTACAGTCTAGCTAATATCACTATTCGCACTATTCATGACGACGATCACGGCTGTTATCGTCCCGAATAGTATGCGGAAAAAAATGACATTTTATACCTGTCGGTTCTATAATCTATCTCTCTAATCTTATTGGTGCGATCTAATCTGCCGTAGTACGTGGGGGTTAATACAATCTTTTTACGTCGTCAGAGAAATGTTTTTCCTGAAATTTAGTTGGGAGGTTAAGCCTATAATTTAATCTACCCTGTGATAGTGATTCCCATCCAAATTCTTCTAAACTAAACCCCTAAACACTAATAAACTTACCATAGCATCGTTTTACTAACCTAGCTCCTCTTCGCTGGCCGCGATCTAATTCTGATATCAACCCCGCTTCATATGGATCCCATACCCTGGCAGAATATTCCAGATGAGGCCTAACGATTGAAACATTCACCACTACACACAAAATTACAGGTATGCTACCAATGCTACAGAAACTATTGGTATTTATGCATATTACAACTACTTAAACGATTTACAAAAATCATGAAGGCCTCCAGCGAAACGTAATGTTAATACTACGTGCTACATTAACAAGCAAACATTAGGGAGCAAATCTATTTATTTGCTAAATTCTACCTATGGACTTCAAAGTCTGTCTAGTAGCCATTATGATCTCTTTCTGATTGCAGGAAAACTAGCATTTTAAACCTGTGTGTAAAGTAGTCTATACACATATTTTTATCCTCGTGATCTACATCTACATCTACATACTACCCCGCGAGCCGCCGCATGGGCGTGAGGCAGGGGAAGGGAGGTAAAGTTTTGGAGGTGAAGATGTTAAAGTTTTGGAGGTGAAATGGTGACATGTCCTGTGATGGAGTATTTGGAGGAGCTCTATTGTGGTCGCTTATTGTGTGCGGTAAAAACTAGTTTTTGTACCTATCTGTTCGGCAGAGTATTTCTCGTATTTTATCGCATCTATCAGACCTAGAAATGTAGTGAGGCTTCAGGATAATATTCTCTGTGTCTCTCTAAAAAATATCAGTTCTGAATTTATCAAGCAGCCTAAGCCTAGCGTGCAGCCTCCGAGTCTATAGAGGCTCCCACCTTAATCCTTCTAACAGTTGTGTAACACTATCTGTTCGTTCGTAGAAGTTTTTAACGAAGCGTGCTGCTTTTCTTTGTAATTTGTTATTTCTTTTTGGTTAAATCTTTATGACCAGGGTCCCAAATGCTCGCAGCGTATTCGAGGTGTGGTCTCCCCACGATATATGCGGACCCCAGAATTCAAGGGGTCTAAGTGACATTTTTGAAAAAAATAAGTTAGGTACAGGAATGGGATGTGAAAATATTAATCTTTTATGTGGTTAAGGGCTCCAAGTGATTTTCTTGACAGGTGCTGCTATCTAGGGAAATGCCTCTTAACTACTTAGTGGGTTGTATCAAACATTTTCAACTTTGACTTAAGTTTTCTCTAAACAATGGTCTTGTTACTTAGACCCCTTGACTTCTGGTGTCCTCATATCAGATATTAACGTAATTCCAAGATATTGTACTGTATTTTAAGATATAATGTTTACTCCACCCACGGTGTAGGTATGGCTTTTGTGTGATGACTTTCGTACGAAGTGAACTGGTGCATTTACTAATATTTAGTTCTATACCTGGCACCACGAATGAACTTTGTTAAGGTCAGATGACAGAGCATCAAAGTCCGCGTCTTCGCTTATTTCACGGTAGATTACTGTATCGTCTGCAAATAATCTTAATTTACTGCTAATTTGAGAACTTTGGACATCGATATAATTAATGAATAAAAAAGGGCCAACCACGCTTCCTTGAGGAACACCGGATGTGACTTCGGCCATAATCTTCGACAATTATTCGATCGGATATCTGGTAATGTTTACATAGAGATAGGCGTGAAAGAGTCCGAACTCTCGTCCTATCGCTTCCAGTTCCCCCTTGCCCGACCTCTCCTTATCCCTCCCTTCCCTCACCCCTCTCCCCTCGAAAGAGAATTTGCTATGCGATGAGAGGTGGGCACGCTATGGCTGTAACTGGAAGAGGAGACCTCGACGCAACGCACGCAAAGAACAAGATATTTGCCGAAGGAGATTTCAAACAATCTCGTTCTCCGTTCGAGAGGATTTTCGTTCGAGAGGATCAAGTTATTTAAATACACACGCGACCACCTCACGATCTGCTTTGCCACACATGCCGAAGAAAACGGAAAAGATTTGGACCCTCCCTCTTTACCCCCCTCCCTCTCTCCGTGAATTCACTTCCTCTACCTCACCCCCTCCTGTCCGCGGTGGACGTTTGTCTTTCTATTCCTGCGAACACCTATTTTTTACCTCTAATTTCTGATCGTACCTCTCGGTGAGGCCAAATTCCCATTTCAAAAATGAAACTGCGCGGCCTCGGAAAAGTCTTTGGTTTCATAGTTGTACCACTTGAAAAACAGTAATGTTCCATTTTTAGGAAAACTTGACTTCCATCATGATTGCGGCGCTAACATTAGAATGTAACAGGTAATTTGTATTCGCTTCTGTGCCACCCTTTATTCTGTAAACAACAGCTCATATATTACTCACTCGTCTTGCTCACAGCACGTTTCAAATCAGGCAAAACAGATAGAGAGTCGATCAATACTGATTTCACTTTGATTACCCATTGCGGTTTCCATGCAAATTTTCAATGAAGCCGCCGTGCATGGATAGTTCTAACAAGAAGACATCGCGTTATATATGAAAAGAATGCTCATGAATCTTTTTAGCCTGAAACTAAAAAAGTAGTACGGCTTCCTCTTCCATGCTCCCTTATTCCTGAGAACATTTCCTTATAATATTTCGTCCCGCGGTAATACTTAAAATCGCTCCACCCCTTCATTAGTTACTGTGACCGCGTGCGTAAAGGCGTTAAGGCATATTCTGACCATACTAGAGTTAGTCCATGGTATCGAGGCACCGTGTGATAATTCTTTATATAGGTCGAATGCGTTTCGGAAACAGCCTAAGTTGCCTGATCCCGTGCATGTATAATAGCTTCAATTGCAATTGTTTGGATTTTTTTAATCATATTTTCGGGGTTTTCAACTGATCTATTAGTAAAGCATATTTGTCTAGGAGCATAATTTCTAGGAAGTTCAAAGAAATCACCTCGCTTTAAGATAAGTAGTTACATCTTTGTCAACCGTTAACGGCCTCCAGAAAGACCCACGACAGATCGGAGCTCAATCTTCCCCAAAAAAGTATCCTCGAATTTCATAACCAGATAATACTCAGCCAACCTTTCGACTTTGAAGTCTCTTTCCGGGCAAAACAATTCTGCAATTGACTGCAATACTAAAGCAGAGGTTCTCAATCATCCTAATGCCGCCACCCCACATACAATACACAGGCTCTCATTTTGAGGTGACCCCCAACCACATAACTATTTTCGTAATTAAAATTTTTATATATATCTGCGTATCTGCAGGACAGGTTCATGCGATTGGGCTCGCTGGCAGCATAGCATGCGAAACGGTCGCCCCTTCTAAAGGGTTTCCGTCCACTCCGTACGAGCTCCCTTCTTGTTGGTGTTATTATTGTTGCCACAGCCAACTCCACTAGGGTCCACATCCGAGAGGGGCCGGTTGTGGGTGGCACTTCTGGTCGACTTTCTCGAAACCAGTTCCACTGCATGTAGGGTGGTTAGCCCCACAAGCAGACGTCCACCATTGGCCGGTAGAGCCGTCACCAGGTACGCCACGAGGAGGCTGGTTGTCCGCTTTTGTACCCTTATTATTTTTGTAATTTTTTTGCTACTGTTACGAACCGTAATGACAATATCTGATATGCAGGATGTATATTCATTGTTACATATTGAACATACTTAAAGCATTGTGAATAATCACATATTGAATCATATTGAACATACTTAAAGCATTGTGAATAATCACGAAAACAATATCTAATTATGTACTGTGAAATATTTATTTCTAAACAAATTAATGAAACTTTATCTAAAACTTTCAGTGGAATGGATAACAGTATACAATAACAAGAGTATACTACATTGTCGTATTTTGCAACAGCATTCGTAAAAAGCCAACTTCAGTGCGAAGGTTGAGATAGCTTCTTTCTCACCAGATCAGAAATTCTCGCGGAAGTCTTTGCAAGAGCACAACGAAGATCATTTTCCACAAGTCTACATCTGTATTTAGACATAATAGCCAACAAGATGGAAGACCCTGTTTCACATAGATATGTTTTTGAAAATTGAAGACGGTGCAACACTATCTCAGACAGAACAGGATATGACTGCAAACACTAGATCCAGAATTTTGTAACTGACATTGTAGGGAAATCAGTTCTCGCTGCATCACTGTTAATAGGTTCAATGAACTCGTGTGCTCTCTCAGGAACAACTTTATCTTTGACTGTAAATGGCCTGCTGGCAAGAGAAAATGGGATGACAGATAGATTGGGAAAGTTCGATGAAATATCGCCTGCAAGTATGTACAAGTGGTCTTTCACAGAAATTATCATCATTTTCCTTTTGTCAGGTTCAATGTCATGTTCCTCAAAGAGAGCAAAAACTTCAATTGGAATGGTCGGATCTTTTCAAACAAATCAAGGCATATTGCATTTGGCCCTTGCAGTGATAAAAATTCAACTCATTCAATAAGACAAAGATTTCAAACAAGTTAGCTATTTTCTGCAGTTCACTTTTATCGCTAAATACTAATCAAATTGCGGCCTTTTTTTCTGATTAAAAACGTATTGATATCATAAAAAATCTCAAAAGCATGTTTTAAAACTTTTTCTCTCGAAAACCATTTCACTTCAAAGTGAAATAGCACATTAATCGGCGCATCCAACTCGTTGCACAGTTACAAAATTAGTCGAACGAATTTACAAAATTAACAGATTTTGTGACGCTTTTCATTAACTCTTGAGGCAGCGTCTTCGTTACTAATATTTGTCAATGAATCATTCAGTGAATTTTGATGACTCTTGGTGACTAATTTAATACCAAGCGTTGAAATCCAGATCGGCAGTATTCACATTAACCTCAGCTGAATATAAATAGACCATTCAATATTCAGATTAAGTTCCCATGGTATAGAAATGTTATTGCAGTAGTTGATGATTTTTCAATACATGATTTTACTTCTACCCAGTAATTATAATTCACAAAATGGAGTCTTACCTCCAATAAAACACGTTTTAACACAATAGCTGCTTTTAACATAGTAGCTGCTCTCAACATAGCAGCTGCATCCTACGCAGTAGCTGCTCACTACGCATGTGTGACTGGTCCAAATAAGTTCCTAATGGTGCCAACCCTGTCACGTACACCTGCATCTGTACGAGGCGTATGCGACGGAGTTGATGCGTTGAAGTTATCACGCCCTGTACTCGTACGTGAGCGTATCTGCAGAGAAGGTGGACCCGCCTGGAGAAGGATAAAGGAGCGGTGTCACGGTCCCTAGACCATCGGAAATATGTGTTTTCCGATGGTATTAGGCGACCCCTGTGAAAGGATCGTTCGACCTTCAAAGGGATCGCGACCCATTGGTTGAGAATCGCTCCCCAAGTGGGTCAGTTAAAAATGACTTTCCCCAAAGTTGCATGGCGGGGGGTAAGGGGAGATGGTAGTTGTTTATGCTACGACTGTATTGGATATTCTTTGGTCATGGCACCGAAGCATTTCTGATCTCAGGAAATAAATGCCGCCTCATAATACATTATCCTAAGACTAATGTGACGGATTTGTCAGAGAGGAAGGTGAAATTGGAAAAGGTGGAGAGGCGAGGAATTCACTCATCCGGTTGGCAACAAAAGCGCTGCTGATTCCGATGTAGATTTACAATATTCGGTCAGATGGATTTCATGGGTAAAAATGGTTGGATATAAAATGGCTATAGATGAATAACTATTTTAATTGTTTTTTGACCGAAGGAAATGACCCATGTTTATTTACATATTATTTCTATTTAACAAAGGATCACAAAGATTGGAGAGAAGCAACGACGATAGTAAATGCTATATCTGATTCAATAACGACTAAAGATGAATATTTCCTTTTAACCAGGAAGATGGAAGCTCATAAAGGTTCTCTCCTCAGTCTCTTGGAAGATGAGAACAAATACTTCTTCTGAATGGACGCATAAACTTCCATCCTAGGATAATGATGAACCTAAAGGAATTCTCAGAGAGAGTAAAAAGCTCTGATTTTTGTTGTTGCACCCTTGATCGAAGCGCCTGACGAACGAGCAATGGAAATTAATGGGGATCCTGGATGTATGAATCCTGGAATACGCGTTCAGCAATGTACCGTAAGGGAGATGGGTCAACTATGTGAGCCAAAAGATAAATAACTCTTATAAAAATGTCATGTCTTGGAGACTTATAATAGAAGATACTGCAGTGAAATATATAAATAAGCGTACAAAGTAGTGGTGAAACTGTCACCGTTGAATCAGTTTGCCTTGATGAAATCGATGCATTTATTGGGATTTTGTCCTTTTCCGTGGTGATACACGAGTCACGGTATACATGCACACAACATCTACGAGCAACTCTTACTCCAAAATATTCTACATTAAAAATGCTTCCATATTACAATAATTGTCGTTTTTTGTAGTAACTGATGTTTCATTCATTAAAAATTAGAAAAAATTGTGGAATACCAAAAAATAACATATCATCATGGGTCGTTTTTGATCCTATACCGTCCTTTATAGGTAAGAGTCCGTACCCATCCCACCAGTGTTAAATGTTTTTCTAAGGGCTAAGGCCTTAAGGCCATCGGTAAGAGCAGCAGTATATCTTTAACAATACTACTAAAAAGATGGATTTCAGTGCATGGTCTGACTCACACGGTCACTCAGGATACTCAATTTTGCACGTTTGTCGTGTGACGGTTGGCCGTAAGAGTCGCATCATGCAGCAGCTGGATTCTGTCTTCCTTCCTTCCGCACCAACGGCAATACAGTCATTCGACTCTCATTAGTCGATAATGAGGAATAAGTCGAACGAACTGAGCAGAAGGAGGCAATTCTTATGAGAGTGATCGCCAAAATCGGCGAAATCTATAATACAAAATTTTTCTAATTGCTGTCCAACACTTTTAGAGAGCATATTAAATTATATCATAATATTCAATTCGTAAGTAATAAAGTAAATAATTCAAAACTGAATGAATTTTAAACGAGATATGACAAGCCAACTGAACCCTTCCGGAGCCCGCAGCCGCTTTCCTGGCCCTAGTGGGAATTGGCTTAGTTTTTCCAGACAAGCATGTGCTGTGAATACTCGACCCACTGAAATGGGCGACCTGAAAATTGTAAACAAATTTGACCAGGACTGGTTGCACGAATCAGAAAAACAATCATCGCCGCGTTTAGCTTGCTCCTTTACTCCTGGTATAAGTGGCTATTAAAATTACGATGCAATTTTGAATTTGAGGCAGGTCACAAAAAAATCCAAACAAGACTATTTGGGATGGTTTTGACTCAAGTTTATCCAATCATTTTAGGTGAAATTGAAAAAAAGTGAAAATGATATTATTTAATTCATTTTGTGTTTTAAAAAAGGGTCATATTTTCACTTGCAGCTAAAAAGGACTCACCGTACTCCTCATAAAAGGTCCTTCTCTCTGAGACATGACATAAAAAACAACTTTCGTGCCAATCATCGTGACTTTTAACCATTGGTTATAAGTAATCGGCGCCGCATTAGATTTACCATGGATTCCAAATGTTCGAGAATGGCATTATTTTTTCTCCGGTCCTCTAAATCGGCTACCAATCAGACTACCTGACAGCAACACCCGACGCCCACGCTAAGCCCAGCGGAACTTGGGGAGGAAAGAGCGCGAAAGACAAAAATAAGAGAATCGATTGTGAAAGCAAAGGTATTGAGTTAGTACTCTCGCCCGACTTGTGATTCACGCTCGCTATTGTCAAAGGAGCGATAATCGTTCGGCATTTGCTTCCATCCTTAACAACATGGACACTCCCGCCTCTCTTGGGGAGACGAGAGGGAGGGAGGACAGCTGACTTTCTCCTCGCGACTCCTGACCTCTCGATCTTCGGAGAAATCACCACCGCTCCAGCTAATCACTCTGCAGAGTTCAGTGAAAGTTTAAATCCCTCCACCAGGATGCATGTCCATTACGTGCGGGGGGGGGAGAGGGAAGATGCGTGCTATGGAGAGTGGGATATCATTAGTGCACTATCTAGAGGTGAGACGGAGATACACGTGCTTTCGTATTTCATTTCTTCTAGTTGATTTTTAATAGCTTTTATTTAACTTCACTTGTGTGTTAGGGTCGAATTTTGTAATCAATTTTTAACTACCTTTCTGACTAGCTAGAGTTCTGAAATTTTCCACATACGTTTATTTCCGGTGAAAATACAATATTCAGTCATAAAAAGGTCAAAAATAAAATGAATATTAAAGAAATATGACTTTTTAAATTTATTTTTTGAATCCTGTAGCGTATGCAATATTGTAAACTTAAAACGTCCGGGCAATCTTCTGGTTAATGAAAGAAGTGAAGAGATATGTTGCTTCAAAGAAGTATATTAAGATAATTAATTGAGACAATACTACAATAAGGCTTCTTCCAAATACAAAGGCTTGAAACGGTGATAGCTGGCCCCAACCATGATCTCCTTCCTCACCGCCTCCCTTCACCCCGACTGTCCGCCGCCGTCCAATGATGTCTCCCCCTCCTTCTCCTCTCCATGCGCGCATGCGCCGGCACTGTCGGTACTGACCTCTGTTGTGGCGGTTGGGAAGCATGAGCTGAAACGACACAAACTCCCCCTCCAATCCTGCTCCCCGCCACTGCGTAGGCTGCTGCACACCGCGCTGTCGGAGAATTTAACAAATTTTTAAAAAATTCTTTCCTCATGAACCCCCTGTCGTATTCGGGCACATTTTCAACTGCGATAGATGAGCTCTCCACACGAAACTTCCATCCCCAACATTTGTAAGTGCTGCTGTCACTGGAGTTAAAAACTTTGATATTCTGTAGGGTCCTTTCCACCTATGCATTTATTTTGCTGCTCTCTTATCTGACGCGCAGCTAAGGGGGTTAGCACGTAACACCACCAAGTCTCCGACTTTGAACGGGTTTTGTGTTCGACCTCTGTTGTATTTTTTTCACGTTACGATGAAAATGATGCTCTCAGTGAATTTCTCTTTGCGGACAACTACCTCTCTTTTGTGCTCGCGTCGTGCCTATCATCCGGCATTAAATCGTCTATGTGCCAAATAAGCGAAAGCGGACTTTTACTGCGGAAGGTGAATATTAAGTCAAAAGGCGTACACTTGTGACTTTCGTCTCTCGCGGTGTTGAAAGCCAACTGCAACCAAGTTCAATTGCTGTCCCAATCTGTCTGGAAATTAGCATGAAAACAGATAAAGGCCGAGCGTAGGTTGCGGTTAAATCGTTCGGCTAAAGAGGGTTGCGGGTAATATGGAGTGGTGGTCACATGCTCAATGCCGTATAAAACACACATTCTGTTAAAGCTTCCTGAAGTAAACTGGGGCCCATTATCAGTCACAAACCTACAAGAAGGACCAAAACTTCTCAAAATTGTATCACGTATCGCTTTGATGGTGGTGGCTGCTGTGCTGTCCCGGAGAGACGCAATCCAACAAAATTTTGAAAACCCATCTACCGCCACTAGAATCATAGTATTTCCTCTTTTGCTGCGCGGGAACTTGCCAACGAAATCCAGAAAAACGCTCTGAGTTGGCTTCTCCACGATGGAAGAGGATAAAAATCCGTACTTTTGTTTCTGTGCCGGTTTACTCAAAATGCAGGTCTTACAACCTCTAACGCGGCCAGCAATCTCCCTATCCATACCTCTCCAAACATAGTTGTCCCTAATCTTTTGATTCGTCTTATACGTACCCAGATGCCCTCCGAAGAGCGACTGGTGATAATAAGCGAACAACATATGTCTCAAAATGGTCGGGACGACTATTCTTAATTTCCTATTATTTCGGAAACATAGCGTACTCTTGACCACTTCGTACCGGCCCAAGGTTTCTCCTGCCTTTAGCCTGTCAATAATCACCTTCAGCTTAGGGTCTGTCTGTTGGCGGACGGAAATTTCCTCGAAAGCTAACGGGAAACTCGCACTTATAGTGTCCACCCTGACGTCAACATTTCCCTCCTGAGGTCTCTCTGAATCAAACATCCGTGATAATGCATCCACAATGACGTTTTGCGTGCCTTTAATGTGTTGGACACGGAACTTTAAGGACGATATTTGGATAATCCACCTCCCAATTTTACCCAGCTGCCGCGGATGTGCTAACAACCATGACAAGGCTTGGTTGTCCGTTTCTAAAAGAACTCGGAGTGTTCCAGACATTGCTGGAACTTTTCAATGCCGAACCAAACTGCGAGACACTCCAGCTCGTAAGCACATTAATTCCTTTCCTCCGCGGAAAGTGAACGACTCGCGTAAGCGATCGGTTTTATAAAATCCTCCGACTCCTGGTATAAGACTGCCCCCACGGCCTGTAAACTTGCATCAGTCTGTAAAATAAATTCTTTCAAAGAGTCTGCCCTTTTAAGAACTGGGATTGATATAATATTCTCTTTCAGAATATTCTTGCTCTCTGCCCCGATTAAACTTCACATTCTTTCCACGAAGTGCATTCAAAGGGGCTTTCTTCTCAGAAAAATCCGGTATGAATTTCGAGAAGTAGTTAACCATCCCGATAAACCTTGCTATTCCTTTTAACTTCCCTAGGGCGTGGGAATTCTCGTATCGCCTTCGTCATCTCCTGATCCACCTTCACTCCTTGAGCGGAAACTAAATGCCCGAGGAAGGAAATTTCACGAACTGCAAATTTCACCTTTTTCGGGTTCACTGTTAATCCCGCCATCCTCCACCAGGCGAAAACCTCACGCATATGCTACGTATGGGAATGAAAGGTTTCAGAAAATATAACTACATCATCCTAGTAATTAATGACAAAACGCTACTTAATGCCATAAAAGACTTGGTCTAATAATCTCTCAAGCACCTGAGCTCCTGTGGTCAATCCGAAAGGCACCCTTTTAAACTGGTAGAGTTTCCAACCGGTACAGAAACTTGTTAAGTGCTTACTTGATTCTGCCAGCGGAATTTGGTAATAGGCCAAATTGAAATCGATTGTGGTAAAATACTTAGCCCTTCCAAATCAGTCAAAAGCCGAATTTATATTCGGCAAAGGTACCGACTCTATCTTGAGCTTTGCGTTCAACTTCCTATAGTCAACGACTATTCTCGAGTTTCCGTCGCCCTTGGGGACTAAGAAACATAGAGATGAATAAGCAGAAATTGACCGTTTGATGACGCCTTTGTCAAGAAGATCATTGATTTCCTTTCTGAAAATCTCCAACTTCAGAGGGCTTAACTGGTAGGGGTGACATTTGACAGGTGTCGGATCATCAATAAGAATCTCGTATCTGGTTAGTCTCACACAAACGCCTTGTGAGTACGTCGGGAAAAATTTCGATTATGTTGAGTATCTCCTCTGCCTCCCATGAGGACAGGTTCTCTAAAGAGACCGCATACTTGCCTTCCGAGTTCTGACCCCTGGAATCTATAGTGCTATTGCCAACATCTGTGTTCTTAGCTGAGATTAAACGAAAGATACAATCACGATTAGACTTAAAATAACAATATTGATCGGCCAAATTCAAAATCAGACCCGTATGCAACATAAAGTCAGCTCCTAGAATTAGTTCGTGCGACAGCCCGTCGCAAACCAACAATCGAAATTTCCACGTGAAATAACCTATCCTTAATTTTACTACCCCCGATGCTGGAATATTCAAGGGTTCTCCGGAAGCAATGTAACATTGACATCGTGGTTCTTCTGATATACTTACAAGTCCTTTTAACCTGATAATCTCGAAACACGTCTGACTAATGATACTTCGAGTGGCCCCAGAATCAATTAAAGCTTCCACTCTGCATTCTCCAATCCTGACCTCTAACCTTGCTGCGATTGCCGCGTTTGCTCGGATACCTCCCATTTTACCGCGACGTTTACCTGGGTGGAGGGTTAATTTAGCCTTGGATAGGGGGTCCCACCCGTTTTACCCCGGCTGAACGAGTTTAAAGAATATTCCGGATTTAGGCAATTCCTGGAAATATTGCCTGTATTATTACACTTAAAGCAGCGTACCCCGTGTCTTCAATCTCCCAAACTTCCACGCCTTTCATTAATTTCCCTTAGGGGGTCATCTTTCTTTAATCGCCTTTCATATCCGAACTCGGGGTGTGAAAGTTTCTTTGGTCTGTACAACCTACAGCGTTCCAATCTCTCCTCTACTTGGCGACCGAAAAGTAACATCTTCGTGAAATTCCCTATACCTCCTCCCGGGAACCTTTCCAGATATATGGGGTGCAGATTCTCGCAGGCAAGCGATATGAGTTCTGATTCTGCTAAAGGTTTTTTTAGTCTACGATTCATGGAACTCACAACAGTTATGAGCTCTTCAATTCTCTCTCCTTCCCCTTGGGTTCTAGTGAACATTTCACGTTTCAAACGGATATCATATCCTGCCGGCAAAAAGGCATTCCGAACTTCAACTAAAAATTCGTCCCATGAAAAAATATGAAATTTATTTGCGAGGAACCACTCCAAAGCTTTGCTTCCAAGCATCTCGGGCAAGAGGTCCCACATAACATCCTTCGATAATTCCCTACTTTCTCTAAATAATTCGGCCCTTTCTAAGAACTGGTTAACGCTCTAACCTTTATGGCCCTCGAACCATAGGCCTCATCTGCATATTTCTTCCCCCATCGCCTGACGCTTTTGACTCTCCATAAAGGTTACGGACGCTCCTACTTCAAGGTCACACTTTTTCGCCTCTGGGCAAGCGCTTACCTTTGAGTCTACTCCTCTTTCACGTGTCTCCAACACGTAATCTTTCAGCATCCTTCTCAATTCGTCTAAATTTCCGCTCTCCTCAAGGCTTAGATCACGAACCTGTCGCACAATCTACTCTTTGGATAAGTCATAGATCCAACTGGTACCGCTCAAAAACCTCGTCGCCATCCTCCTAGCAAACCAAAAAAAATCAGACAAAAAACGAGACCCAAGGATAGGGGAACGGTGATCTTCTCGCCACTGAGGTCCTTCAGGACTTTTTTGAGGTAAGAGATAGGACAATGGACAGGAGAACAAAGAAACAGAGGAACGAACGCTACAATACCTTTTTTTGACTAGGATGTACTCACATGCTAGGTCCGAAAACCACGCTCTGCTACCAATTGAAACGTCCGGGCATTCTTCTGGTTAATGAAAGAAGTGAAGAGATATGTTGCTTTAAACAAGTATATTTCGATAATTAATTGAGACAATACTAGAATAAGGCTTCTTCCAATACAAAAGCTTGAAACGGTGATAGCTGGCCCCAACTATGATCTCCTTCCTCACCGCCTCCCTTCACCCCGACTGTCCGCCGCCGTCCCGTGCCTTCTCCTCTCCATGCGCACATGCGCTGGCACTGTCGGTACTGGCCTCTGTTGTGGCGGTTGGGAAGCATGTGCCGAAACGGCACAGACTTATGTGTTACCCGGCGATTTTTTTGTTAAATAAAAGCTATTTTTAAATTATTTTATTTATTTATTCTATTGACTCCGCATGATTGCAATTTATTAGCCTCTCAGGTCAAGTTGCTATTAACACTCTCCTGAACTTATGACGAGGCTATCTGAAAATATATTAAGAAATGCATCACTAATGGGCAATCAATGGATGGCGGACTACGGAGGGCAGGAATTAATAAGTATTGCTTATGAAAAGGTAGTCACTAACAGCTAGATATGTGAATCACATCTTAAGGATTATTTTAAAAAATGTAAGACCGTTCATAGTCCATAAAATGCCATAAAAAATTTCCACTTATTATTGAAACATTTGCTTATGTTGCCTCTCACAACATTTAATTATTGAAAAACATTGACTAGCGGAGGGTGAGCGTAAAATAAACGTTGTTTTAGGCGTCACTTAATGTCATTATCATAGCACTTTTAATGAGAAGAATAATTTATTAATTCCACACAAATTTATTTCACACACGACCTAAGCTTCGACCAAGCTTGTCAACGTTCGGTGATGATGAAGATGTTCTACGTAGAAACCTAGGGCGTGTATGAAATGAATTTAGGTGGGATTACAAAGTCACTCTTCTCATTTAATAAAAGACGCAAAGATAAAACGACTACATTGCCTGTGTTATTGTATTCTCCTCTCCAAAAACATACACCATTCAGGAGCCGAAAAATTATTAAGTCCCGAGTAAAAGACCATGTTACAACATGGTCGAACCACGCCCCCTTGAGGTGGAAAGCATTAAACAAGCTAAACGCAACAAAAGCCTTCCTCCCCGCAGCTGGAAAGGGAGAATGGGGGAGAAGTTGCACGACAGGAAAATTATGACCTGCGAAAGGCATTTATTAAGGATGGGGGAGTGCACAGGTTCACTTAATATGTAGGCGAGAATGAAAGGGGGATGGCTCGTTTCAGTCGCTCCCAATACATCTAGTCGATGACAACTGCTCGAAGCCGCGGAAAGCCCAACCTTCTCCATTATCCCCGTCACTCATACTGTTTCTTTTGAATGATTCATTGCATAGGCATTTTTATAAATATATAAAAATTTTAAAAGTTGACGTATTTTTTATCTGTAATTTTTTGTTGTTTCAAAATGCATTGCATTGTTATTAAAAAAACTTCTTTCGAGAGTTCAGAACTCAATGAAAATCATTTCTGTGGGCAGCCTTTAAATATCAA
The DNA here is from genome assembly GCA_963169105.1 of Ceriagrion tenellum. Lineage (NCBI taxonomy): Eukaryota > Metazoa > Arthropoda > Insecta > Odonata > Coenagrionidae > Ceriagrion > Ceriagrion tenellum. Next base: position 198,211,708 of record OY720632.1, read on the forward strand.
CTCTTAACTTTTCACATTACAACTGTTTGTTATTCATATCGCATTTGGAAAACGGAAAATCAGCAACTGAGGTTTGCATTGGGCATTTTCTTCCGTTGTTTTTATTGGACCATTCTACGAAGATGTGATTGAAGTAGGGAAAAGTCATTCTCAAATTCACCCCTTTCTTGAATTTGCTGATTCTTTGGATTTACTTCACCTCTCATAATATAAAACTACACCTGAGAATTTTCATTACTCTATTGCCATCCTCCCTAAATTCCATAACACTGCCATAGTCTAGATAACATGGAGTAAAAATTAAATGGTCGCTAGCATGAGATAACAATGAGGTCTGCTTTGACCATCGGCTACATTCTTTTCGTGATCTTACTATTTCTAATAGGAAAGTCCTCGAATGAAAAAGAATATAAAAGGTACAACTTCGCGCCGGTTACGCCACACCTCAAATACTGGACATTTGGGACCCTGGACAGAAAGATTCAACAAAAAATAATAAAATACGAAGGAAAGCTACGCACTTCGTTAAATACTGCTACGAGCGAACAAATAGTGTTTCTCAGATTTTAGAGGCATTAGTTTAGGAGCCGTTTAAGACTTGGCGGCTGTGCGCTAGACTTATTTTGCTTGAGAAGTTCATAACAGGTGACTTTAAGGGTGACACAGATAACACCATTTAGGCGCCACACTTCATTTCTAGGTCAGATAAAAGGGATTGAATAAGAGAGATACATTGCCGAACAGACCTTTACCATAATTTAATTTACCGCGCATAATAAGTAACTGTAATAAAACTGATGCTTTACTAAGTTCCACTTAAAACGCACCAATAATGCTCTTCATTATTTTACCTCCCTCAACCTCATCCATCAAACCGTTGCACGGCTGGTGTCTTAACACCCCCGGCCACTCGCTCATGCGACGGCTCGCCATGTTAGGATGTAGATCTGCCACCTCCTCTACCCCTCTCATTCTGCCGCCACCTTGATGCCAAAGTCGCGTAATCGACATCGGAGTTATGACCAATTAACAGCAATGACCCCAGGTAAACCCCCCGAGAGCGTAAATGGCTGTCGTGCGAGTTGCGGACGATAAGGGGAGGAGGCGTTGGATGCTGTCATTAAGAGCGGCTCTCACTCTTAGAGCGCGGGTTTGGGTGCACTTGGGTTCGGGTGCAAGCTGATTGGCTATGGCGTGTGGCGAAGGAGGAAAGCTTCTGCTACTGGTCTCTCAGATGGCTCCAGTGTGCAGCTCCCTGTTGCCCCAAGGGACCTTTGCCATGTGTTTCTTAAGGGGATAGTTACGGTATTTTCTTGAATTTTAATGATAGCAAATTCAGAAAGAAGTGATAGTAAATTCAGGTGATAATGGGTACAATATCTTGCGGTTATTGCAAAAAAGTTGACGCATTCCTAGGATATGCTTATAGGTGCCGCCAAATAATTTGTAAAATGGTATCAATGGTATAATATGCCACTGAAAGATCACCACTCACTTCCTTATAGCCCTCACGTGACATACGTAGCTCGGGGTTAAGACCAATTTACAGCAATGGCCCCGGGAAAACCCCCCCAGAGCGTTAATGGCTGTCGTGCAAGTGGCCGGATACAAAGTTCCTGAGGAAGCATAAGAGGCACGTAACAAAGATATTTGGAAGTACTCTGAAAGGTGTTCCAGAAAATATTTTCAGGAAATGGACAATGGAAGATGTTTTACATCAGTTTGAAGATTAAGTGATAAAAAAAAGTTTTGCAAAATTTTGTGATAAAATAGTTGACATGAAAAGCGGAATGCATCTTTCGTATGAATGTAGAATATTTTGGTGCCCAGTTGGTGGATTTTCATTAATTTGGATTTGTCTTTCGAATTTCCAGTTGCAGTTCGGTTCCGACGCTAGGAGCGCTACTATGTATTAATTAGGGATGAGTCGATTCCACTTTTTTTCGATTCCGATTTTGATTCTTTCAAAGCGATTCCCGATTCTCGATTCTGATTCCATCGATTCTTATTCCTAATATCAAGTGGGATATTGATATACCAGTAGCGTACGACTATTATTTAAATTCAAGTATTGGCTGATATCAAATAACAAAGACAACAAAGTCTCTCAAAAAGTATATTTATTAACAAATAGCAAATATACTCTCAGTTTATTGAGGTAGATAAAATGTAAAAATTAATATCCTGCACCGAAAATTAATGAGACAAATATGATGTGACAAATGAAATTTTATTTTAATATTTATCCATCTGGAATCAATGGAATCGGAATCAACTTTTGGCGATCGATTCTCGATAGCGATTCTAACCCAGAGAATTGGTGGAATCGAGAATCGACATTTGCATTCGACTCGTATTTAGTATTAGTGCATGTCGTTTGAAAATAAATCCAACTATATTCCTCAAAAACGGCATGCTTTCCCTTTAGGGAATGCAAAGCTATAGATATTTTTACAAAAAAAATTTAGGCACTGCAATCACCCTGTCCTCCACTCAGCTTCCTCCTCCTCCTCTTCTCGTGTTGGTTTCAGTATAGGGGCGGAGATTACCCATCCCCATCTCACTGGGTCCATGGTGATCATCCGAGGGAGGATACATGAGGGGTGGTGCGGGGTTTGATGGTGATGGTGGGGAGGGGGTGGAAAAAAAGAACCGCTGGGAGTGAAGGAGGGCGCCGGAATGAGCGAGGCACTCCCGCGATAAGGAGACCGGGGACGAAAGAGCAGCTTACCCTATATCGTGCTACTGCCCCAGCAGCCCCATCTTCCCCGATTCTCACTCAAATCCAATCCTCGCATTTGGATCACCTTCTATCTATCTATCCGGCTATACCCTAGACCCTATGCTCTCATCTCTCCTGCAGCCTCGCCATTAGTCTCGGTGGCGAGTGGCGGCAGATATCAGTACGTTCGTCCACTTTGGTGCTTTTTGCAGGCTCATTCAGAGTTATAGTAAATAGACAAAAGAAAAAAATTGAAAAAATTAGAATGGGACAGAGCCATTTAAATGAGACCAGAGCCTAAACCCTTTGCTTACCATACTAGTAATGAATGAATGCACCGAAGAAGAGAGCCATCTTATTATGTGTAGGCATGAAGACAATTGGAATCCTGAAGCCTATTATCGTGGATACCCTAATACACGCAGTTGGTGTAACTACCATATCTTATGGGGAATAAAAGTTAAGATATATTGTGAATCATTGAAACGTGAGCTCTAAGAAAAGAGAAATGACAGTAACCTCAAAGAAGTTAACTACGACTCAAATGAAAAGAAGACTTAACCATAGTTGGTGTTGTCGGCCGTTACTTGGTGGAAACGATTCATTATAATATCAATGAATAGACTTGATTTTTCCACAGTTTTTATTTTTCCTCCTCTACCTAGGTTTTGACACTCAGGTCATCATCAGGTTTTCTGTAGTCACCTGATGATGACCTGAGTGTCAAAATCTAGGTAGTGGAGGAAAAAGTTGTTTTCATGAGATGGAATTGGAAAATGAAATGGTTATGACTATAGCAAAGAAACAATATTGAAAGGAACAAGTTTCAATAAAGTTGGTTAAAAACAAGTCATGGATTACACCAATGACTAATAAAGCCCTCAGTGTATGCTGTCAGACAATTAATGTTAGAAATGAAGACAAGTCAAAAAATAAAACGCTGAGTTCAATAACCATAAAAGGATCAGTTACGGCTCTGGCGGCGAATTTGCTCGCGCGTACGCTCACTTTCATTGAGAGAACAAGTGATGCGATCCCTATATGCAGAAAAGTAATGACTCTACTCATCATTATTCATACAGTCAAACCTCCCTTAACAAACACCTCCAAATAGCGGACACCACCTATTAAAGAACAGTTATTCAATCTCCGGCTGAATAACATGGAAATTTATAAAAATAATACCTCCAAATAGTGGACACTCTCAATATCGGACGTGGACAACAGAGAAGAAACATTTTTCCTTCAATTACCTAAATTAACGAACGCTCGCGACGAGCTATTCTGTAGCATGTCTCCTTTCCTGAACAATAAACCTCATTTGTTGAAGGAACTCAGGAACCTTTCCAGACCAAAGCTTATCTTAGCTATTCAGGTCCAACCTTGGTGGTGAGCTACTAGCTCCAGGGATAAAAAAATGTATGATTTCATATTTCATATTTTGCTCAAATATGTAATTTTTCAATATTAAGACATAAAATATTTCTAAAATATATTAACATATTTATATTTTAATGTACGCGGATATTTTATGCATAGAGAAGCGTGTCGTAATTTCGGTCCCCTCTGAGTAGCGGACACCTCTCAATGGCGGACGATTTTTCCGGGTCTAAACGTGTCCGCTATTAGGACTGTATTAAAACATTTCACCTCAAAAGTGGGATATAATTTAATTGCTGAAGAGCTGAGTTTGTTCCCATGGAGACTAAATTTAAAAAATCCCTTCATGACGCAAAACGACTTTTTCTGGCCACCTGCGCTTCCATCTGGGAAAGGTGGACGGCATTTGGAAACTGCAACCAGCCTATGAGCATCATTTCCATCGTGATAATTTAGCTTTGCTATCTTGACAAATCCTGTTGAACGTATAGTTATTTATGCTTTTTGTTAACCAAAAGTGGGAAAACTGGGTTGCGGAAAAATCAGTTGTGGGAAAAGCGGGAGAAATCAGTTGACTATAATGATAGAAATGAAGAGTAGAAGAGATGAAGAATAAATTATGACATCATTATACTGAACCCCACAATCCTCTAAATTGTTTAAATTCACATAGTTGCGGGGTAACTTGCTGAAATGTAAATCATTTAGATCGATCCAATGACAATATGAACAATTTAAAACGAGATCGCTTCGGCAGTCAAATATCTTTTCCCACTTTAGGTGATCATCAATGTCAACGGCAGTCACCATTATGTTAAGATATTAACCGTCGAATGCACCATAAAACTTACAAAGTACTTTGTTCCAACATTTGCAAAGAAGTTCTTGGTATGTGGCTGTGTAAGAGCGAACGTCTTGGAAACCTAGTAGGTTTTTGCTTTTATCAAGATAAATATCCACATTTAAGGTAGTTTGAGCAAAAAATCATTTAACTTAGATATCAATGAATTTGGTCTCATTTTAAAGAAAAATATATCCCCTATCCAATTTGACACAAAAAATTCTACTCCTTACCTCATTGCTTTGGGAGATATTTGCCAAAAAATACCAGGCCTTTTAAATGGAAAATGGTACGTATGTGCACACCAGAGAGACATTATTTACAAAATGAGGTATTTCCAACACTTTGATGTCGTAAAAAAACTAACTGTGTAGTTAGTACGATTTTTCAACTCACTATAATAATATAATTAATAAGTAGGTTCTTTAGTATCACCTTCCGTTTTGAAAGAGTTTAGATATTTTCATTTAATTACTTACAATTTTTGTCATATAAAACTATATAATTGCACCATTAATAATGCAATATATAGTTTATCAGCCCTACAGCTGGTGAAATTAAAACGTATAATTCGAATATGGTCTCTATTATGTCTAGGGTCTCGCTCGGACTACCTTAAACCAGCAGTATGAAAGGGATTAGGGTAAATGAGCTGCACTGTTTATTTCTATACAAGATGATCTTACGAGTGAATATAAATCATTGCCATTCCGGTTGAATTTCGGTAACTTAGTCACAGAAATGAGTCTTCTCACCCCTTTGGTCTCCCGTTGATACTGTGCTACAGGAACAGCAGAACGGGAGAATAGACTTCCAAGGGACTGTCTTTTCAAAGGATGTCATTTATGAAAATAAATCCGAGATGGGTTCCTACAAATACTTTAGGTGTGATGCTGCTGGAGTAATCACTGCGAGATGGGTCGATAATTCTGCTGTCACCATTGCTTCATCTTGCCGTTGGTGACTCTCCACTGAAAAAAGTTGATCGTTACTGCCAAATATAAAATAGGAGAAAGAAATTATCCCAATCCTGTTTGTTTTGGTAATACAGTAAACATATGGGAGGTACGGATTGCATGGATCTAAATGTTACGGACGTGAGAATTTCCATTCGTGGAAAAAAATGATGGTGGAGTATTTTTCTTGGATAGTGGATGTTGCTGTTCATGATGCTTGGCAGCTGAAGCTGAAATTTAATAGTGGTATTTCACAATTAGAGCTTACACGAGCATATTGTCCAAACAAACCTGACCATATAGCAATGTCAGCCCAAATATAGCCAAACTGTTTGTCAATCTTCATTTTTAGTGGAAGCAGCTCAGGAAATAAGTTATGATGATAGAGGTCATTTGGTCTCCACAGTCCCGGATAAAAAACGTCTTCGTTGTGCAGGAGATTATTGTACTTCTGTCATCCGCACGGAATACATTAAATGTAATATGGTACTATTTACCACTCAAAATAATAAACTCTAGCGTTACAAAAGAGCAAAAAGCCTGAGTTTATGTTAGAAGAATCGATTCCTATTTTGAATACTAGTTTTGTTTTTCCATATTTTTCCGTAGTTCTCCAATACATTTTTCATGTAAAGGTTTTATGATTTTTAACAGATTTTTTATTGCAGATGTAACATTGAGATATAAAAATATTTTATCATTGCTACTCTTTGAATAATTACAAAGGTATTAATCTTCACTCTATATCCAACTCAAACGTTTACTCCAAATATCGAAAAATAAGACGCCATGAGTCGGTAAAAAATCAAATAATGAGTGCTTTCTACTCTAATAGAAATTTAATATAAAAATGTCTAATATTTTATAAAAATTCAAATGTGAAATTTTTAATACTGTGAACCTATTGTTTGAGCAAAAGGAACCAACTGTTTACAATGCCTTTGCTCTCAATTAATCGTACCCAACAACAAAGACGCCGGTGAAAGCACGCTAAAATCGAGAAAAATACACTTATACTAAAAGACTAGACATCTACCCAATGTAACATTAATGTCATACCCTGTATCTCGAAAACTATACTTCTGATCAATATAATGCTTACAGACAGACATACAAATTAGATCCTAAAGATAACCTGAAAATACTAACATTTAATTAAAAAATATTTTGAGCGGATCCAGGTTAAGATAATGGAGCAGGCATTTGCAAGTATAGATGCAAGACCTTGTCATGATTGAAAATACGGATGTGCATCCTCAACGCTTCTCTAAGGTTATGGGTGCTTGTCACGAAGCTGTTGCCCACTATAAACTAAACCTTATAGTTTACGGCTGTTACTAACTTCAGAGCCTATAGATTAAGGTTTACATTCCAACTTTGCAAACGAAATGTTGCTGCATGACGATGAAGATTTTCTTGTTCGTGTTATATTCAGTGACGAATGGATATTTCACCTAAGTGGACATGTGAATACTCATAATGAGCGCATCTGGGGGTCAGAAAATTCCCACGAGGAGGTACAGTAGCAACGAGACTCCCCAAAATTGAATGTTTTTGGCGCCATATCCCGGCGGAAAGTTCATGGGCTTTTATTTTTCGATGAAGGAACTGTAACTGTCGTTTCTTATCTTGATGCGATATAACAATGGCTCTTTCCTCAACTAATATAATAATAATAAAGTATTTTATTATTCTAGAAGTGCATTCCTTTAGAACAAAGAAGTACATAGTGCGATGTGCAAGGACAAATAATAATAAAAAATAAATCATATGCTCTATCAGGAAACAAATAAAGAATTATTCGTTCATGTAAAAAATTAGCAATGTCATCGTAGAACGAACCATGAGGAACCCAATAAAGAATGATTTGTACATTAACAATAATAAAAATTAACAATGGAATCGTACAGCAAGCAGAGTAAAATAGAAAACTAAATTACTTCTTTAAACACATAAATTTACCACAGACATATCAATGATAAAAATCCATTACAAAACAACATTATCTAAGTACATGGGTCTCAAACAAGTAAATGTTTGATAACTTTCTCTTAAATATTGCGAGTGTTGCACTGTCTTTTACATGTTTTGGCAGGTCATTCCACAAATTCGAAGCTACAACCATAAAGGATTTTTGAAATGTAGCTGTTCGGAACGGGGAGACATACAAAAAACACGGGTCTTGTCTTGTCACTACATTTGTATATTTACAGCTAGGAGAAAAAGATCAATTAAATACAAAGGGCTCCCAATGGGAGCCGCTCCCATGTTTGAGGAGATTGAACATAAAGCAAACCATATTGTATATTTTCCTCGATTCAAAAGCAAGATGATGAACCAGAGAATTTAATTTGGCAACAAGATGGTGCGCTGCCTCACAGGCATAATTCAGTGCGCGATCGTTCAAACGACATCGTACCCAACCGCTAGAATTGCAGCAGAATTGAATATGTTCCAGGACTTAGCATGAGATAAATGTTATGGATGTCGGTCTGTACTTTGATGACTGTTTTTTATAACCACGTTTAAATATGAGCGTTTAATTGGCAATTTTTTAGTCTTTAGTCACTACGTGTTCCTTAATGGATTTTTAAAAAGTATTATCCGCTAGTAGGGGGCATATCTGAAGCTCTTTATAAGCGCGGGAAGGAATTCTTTCAGGATCCGGGTCCTTTCAGGATCAGTCCGGGTGTTTTGTTAGGACTGAGCGATTTTAACAAATTTTCTATTCCACCAGCATCATAGGTATGAAAACAAGATGATTTACTCATTTCACTGAGAAGAAGTTCACTGATTTAATTCAGACTAATTAAAATATGTTATCTTATTGTTATTGGTAAGAAATATAAATGTTGTCCAAGAGTTTAACCAAACTTACCAAAATTTCGAGATTATTTTTGAGCCCTCACTTAACAAGTCACATTCATTTAGAAGCTTCACCGTTTTTTTGTCTAATGAGATCATTCCTTCATATTTTTTTCTTAAAAAGACAAACTAAACCCAGATGACGGGAGTAGCGGAGCCATCAGTGAATTTCCCACTAACTTCTTCCTTACCAATAATGCACATACATACTCTTTAAGTTTGTAAGTCCTTGGGGAAACACGGCATGGCGACTTCCAATGACAGCAGGCGGGAAAGTCCACAGCTACGGATGTTTTGCTCAAAACATTGGGCGAATGTTTTTTACATGCAAGGTTATTTTATTGTAACAATACCTAAAAATTAAATATCTCAGTTTGAATAAAACGCAAAAATGGGAAAAAATTGACTTTTAACTTCTTTAAAGCATTATTATTTGCGTATACCTGAGAGTTTGTAAGATGTTTGTCTTACTCTATTATATTTGTCTTATATTAGCATTGTTTAAAATCCGGTGAGTGGTTTTTTCAGAATCAAATTAGTCCCTAGAAATTATTTCATTTTGAATGTGTCAAAAGTTAAACACAACTAATATTTAGCTCTCTATTTACGCCTTTGGATTTAGATTGGATTTAGGTTTACAGCCGTCCATGGTTTCACCCCCAATATAGATCACATTGATGTGTTGAGGGTACGATAGCACTGCTTAAGAAGGAAACTTTTTTTATTTCATACCCAATTCATGAGATATAAACTTTGTCCAACAAAGAGGGCAAAGCTTAGATTGTTGACCTTTCCTAGTTACACTTCCACGTTCTTGTGTGGGCGTTTTCCTGCAGTGGGTTTTTTCCAATAAGGACGAATGTCAATATCCTTAGGTTTTACCCACGTTTGCTCACATCTTTTTACACTTGGTAACTTTGCTAACTTATAATTATGTTTGTTGAATGAAAATCCGTACTGCTATGTCTCTCTTGCCATAATTGAGTGTATGTAATTCCAAGAGCAACATGACAATGTATTTAGCTGCAATAATTTTTATGTTTGACGAGGGGTTAGATGGAAGATGGGACTTTCTAGTCCCAATCTCGCCTAATAAAGACGTTTTATTATTATTATTATTATTATTATTATTATTATGACATCCTTCAGTTATGCGAGCAAAAATCAAATAGAGTGCAGTGATGTCACAAGCATGCTGGTTTTGGCAGAGTTTCCGGGAAAAGCATGCGAATTCCATTCTTGATTCCTCCGATAACCATAAACATGAAAATGTACTCTCTTCGTTTATGGTTATGTGTAATCCGTAAAATGGTTTTCTTTAATTCCTCTTGTGAATCTCATCGAAAAAAACAGCTTCATCTTTGTGCATATTCATAATTCCATAAACTACTATCAACTTTACTTATGCTTACTGTATGCGTAAGGCTTGCGTATGTTTAATGTATCCCATGTGAGGTGCTCCTGGGTGACTGGGTCATTATTTTACGACGTGTACTTCAGTTACCGTGATTACACTGTATTCGGGGAAAGATATACCCAATACATGATTGCAAACTTCATATGCTATTATAAATCACCAAAGAGACCTATGCATAATACAATTGCTAATGTAGTTTGTTTCCATTTTATGCGTATTATTTATGAATATTTTTTTAGGGTCTACTGGCCCAGTTGCCCCTCACGTTGGGGGTTCACACACAGCGGCATTTTCATGGCGACACTACAGCCTTTGTCTTTTCCGCCAAAATTGTTTGATCGAAATATATCTCCCGGACGTGTTAAAAAATCATCACTATGGTCGGGAAATAGAAGAGAAAAAAATTTCAACGAAGAAGAAAATGAATTATTACTATGCTGGCAAGTAAAATGCTATTTAGGATAATAAATGAAGAGAATAAAAGAATTTTTTTAAGAAGAAATTTTTAGAGTCATAAAAGAAGTTTAAAGAATAATCCTGAAGCTCTTTTCATATACATCAATAAAATCGCTCACAATGGGTGGATGCCTAAATAGCAACAATTGAAATCCAACCCCGTTACTATACACGCAAAAGACCTTTCTCGAAAAATAGAGCTATCAGTATCCTCGAACAAGAAACATGAAAACGCATTACAGAAACTATTGTCTGCGAATGGTACAACCACAACAGACAAGTTTTAACTATGTATATAACTCTACATCATACACGGTTTTATTACAGCCACTTATTGTGTGTGGAAAACACAAATATTAGTATTTATCTATTTGGTAATGTATCTGTCTTATTTAATCACCTCTGTCGGACCTAGAAATGTAGTTTGGTATCAAAATGATATTCTCTATATCGCCCTAAAACACAAATGTTCTGAATTTCTCGAGCTAAATCAGCCTTTCGTGAAGCCTCCGAGTCTCAAGTGGCTCCCATACTAAGTCATTTACATAAATAAAAAAAAGGTGAGGGCCAATCACGCTACCTTGTGGATCTCCGGTTTGCGACTCTAGCCATGTCAGTGCTAATGCCATCAATGAGCAATCCCTTGATTGCAAACACTGAGAAGGTCCAATTCACTATTCTTTTTATTTACTCCACATACTTGCAATTTCAAATTGAGAGTTTTTATGAGTAATCTTGTCGAATGCTTACTTTAAATCAAGGACTGTCGCGTCAACCTGCTTTTGTGAATCATCTGATTGTAGAATATCATTAAAGAAGAGCACTAGCTGTGTTTCGCAGGATCTCTACCGGATGCTTTGCTGACTGTCATATGAGAAATTTGGATTTTCCAGGAATGCCATGATATTGTTTACAAGGTATTCTATAGTGATGCATAATATAAAGGCAGTGTTCACGATATAGACCGGTTATTTCCTGGGATGTCTTTTTGTTTTTTAAGTATTGGTGTGAATATGCTATTTTTCCATCTAGGTGTACCTTTCCTTCGGACAATTATTTGTTCAATACGATATCTAAGAATGGTATAACCTGTGGCTTTAACTCCTTAAGCGCGCGTGCAGATATTACCTCTAGACCTGGAGACTTATAAATTTAAACTGAACGCAGGTGTTTAGATATTCCATTATGTTGAATAAGTCAGTCATCAATCGACACATGGATTTCAGGAATGTCTGAATTATGTACCGTGTTAGCCTCTGTGAATACGCTTTCGTAATAGCGGTTTAATTGGTTTGCTTCGTCGTTACTGCTGGTGACTGCTTTGCCGTTTTTATCCAACCAGCGGAAGGTACCGGTGAAAACTCAACGGGTGTGAAAAACACGTAACTAATTTTATAATAAAACCACAAAGCCTGAAGAATACTGTCAACGTAGTCATTTGAGAAGATAGTAACCTATCTTGTACTTTGCGTTCGTTGTAGTAAAGACAGTGACACCTGGGTATTAGTGTGTGTAATTTCCTACGTAAGTGTTCTCTCTCATATACATGCAGTGATCCTGTGAGAGCTAATTTGGGAATAAACATTGAGAAATACACTGTTTTATGCATTGCATTTATCATTTTCTCCCCAAATTATCGTGACAGGGATTAAATTTAGCATTTACTCCCTGTATTCACGATAGCGATTCACGATTAGCAATTGAAGTTGATATCTGCAATATTGTCCAGTGCTGGACCAGGTAGACAAATATAGTTATCTTGATGTGATAACAGATGATCATTTCAAATTCCCACTCCATATTGACCAAATTAATGAAAAAATAATAATTGTATCTTATCAAATATTTATGCTCAATGACATTGTACCTGTAAAGATAAAATTAATGACTTATTTTGTCATTCTTGAGAGCATACTGAGATATGGAATGACAGTTTGGGGAATGGCATCTAAGACACTGTTAAATACTATAATTAGCAACCAAAAGAGTATCCTAAAATTAATTTATGTGAATGTATTATCGTATTTGAGTAATATTGACCTAAAATCACTCAGTGCAAAACATAATATTTTAACTGTTTAAAAATTGTTAGAATGGTTGATCATTGTGGAAAATTATTTTTTTAAAAAGTACAAAGTTCCTTGTAAGAATACGCACTATATGCTTAAAAGAAATACCCCAATGCTGAAAGCGTACGATTATTGTAATTTATACGGCAAAAGATTGGCCAAATATACTATTACCAAATACCTTTAATTGTATGCTTTCTTCTTAAGAAGTCATCAACCCAAAGGTTGGTTGGCGGCAGTTCTCCATACTCTTCGGTCCTGTGCCATTCTTTTCAACTGCATATAAGTGGAGCAGCCTAACTCCTTCATTATTTGGCCCATAAACTCCAACCTAGGCCTGCCCCGGCAGTTGGCTCCCTCTACAGTGCCTTCTAAGATGGTGGCCAGCAATGTTTCGTGCCTTAGTTGGTGCCCGATCCAGATATTTCTTCTCTTTTTCAGTAGTTTCAGCAGACAAGGAGACTCCCCCACACGTTTGAGAACCTCCTCGTTACTGATTTTGTCCACCCAGGGAATCTTTAACATCCTTCTAAAACACCACATCTGGAATGCTTCCACCCTCCTCTCTTCTGCCTTGCCCAACGTCCAGGTCTCACTGCCATATAAAAATATGCTCCACACATAAGTTTGAAGAAGGCGTTTTCTTAGGTCTAGGCAGATATTTCTGGATGTTGGGAGTTTCCCTTTTTGATAAAACGCCTTCTTTTCCTGGTGAGTTCTACTTAATAAGTCTCTTTAGCTCCTTCCGTCGGCTGTTATTTTGCTTCCCAGGTAGGTAAACTCCTCTACGTTCTCTAATCGCCTGTCCCTTAAATACACTTTAGCTTGTCCCCCATACTTGCTAACCTTAAGTACTTTGGTCTTATCTACATTAATGTTCATATTATATCCTGCTGTTAGGATGTCCTCCATTGCCTCAAGTTCCTCGCTCAGATCCTTTTCGCTCTCAGCCAGTAGTGCAATATCATCCAGCAGTGCGAACCTCATCATATCCAGTTTTTCTCCATGGATCTTGACACCACCTAGCTCCCCTACCTTTTCTCTCATCTCATCTCGAGCTCTCTGTATGTAGTAATTGAAGAGAATCGGTGATAGGGAGCATCCTTGTCTTACCCCTTGCCTTATGTATGCTTTAGCACTTATGAAATCTGAAAGGTATGGCAGAAATTAAGAAAAAGGTTCAAGAATGGTGAATTAGTGAAATTAGAAATTTATGATCCCTTATAAATATGTGCTGTATTTATGAATCTGCGATACTTAAGTAATCACTTATGCATTTATTGTACAGATATATAACCATTATAATCTCTTATACTTTTGGCAAAGAGTATTTCTATTTTTTCCTTTTTTCCTTATTTTCGCTTCACAAGTTTGGTAACTTTTTCAATGTCATTATATTGATTTTTTGTCTTACATTTAAACATGTATAAATTACATAATAGAACTATTCCACTGTGTTTGTGTGACATGCCTCTTATGTATGAATATTATGGAACCTTCTGAAAAGCCATGTGGCTTAGAAGTACCAAGAATTTCTATATTCAATAAAGGCATTTAATCATCTAAAAAAAGCAATCTACCAGGAGGCTCTTGGGAATCTAGGCCCTTACACAGATTATCTTTCTCCGTTCTGTCATGGGCCTGAAGGTAAACGTGACATTTAAATGCTAGAAGCGTAAATATCCTTTAAAATCAAGCCTTGGGTTGTCAAGTAAATATGCTATTTTTTATTTCAGAGAAATATCTGAGATTTTTCAGTTAAAACATATTTTTCAGACAATATCCCAGCCCTCTATCTTACGTAAAAGTACTTTAAAAAAGCAAAAAATGAAACCACTGCACCGAAACCAATGCATATCATGGACAACCTGAGCGACAATCGGCCCTGAGCGCTATTGAAATTAGCTTAAGTTACAACCTTATATATTTTCTATTTACGTGCCAAATTTCATGTAAAATGGTTTATAAGTTTTTGTGTGTTGGAGCAATTGACAAACACACAGACACCATTGCATTTTTATATATCAGGAAGGATTAGTTTGGTTTCTGTAATCCACTCTATCTCGCTGCCTCCTCTTAGCATTTTGGCTCTGGAGGTACTCGTAGTGATGGCAGAGACACTTTCCTATTGCAGCAGTACATTCATGCAGGTTCATTCAAAAATTTTCTAGCGTCACTATTGCGGTAAATTGAATACAAATCACCAATGACTATTTTTTTATGTGAATGATAATCCAATTGAGGTTTGCAAATGAATGCTGCTTTCTGCAAATCGACTACCAACCTTCACCTTCAATTAAGAATTGCCGTATGAATACGTTCCAATCGAGTTGAGCGTTGCCGTGCAGTTTCGTGATTCCTGAGCTAATTTTTCCTCTCTCATTGTTGCCGAAGCCAATCTTCATTTTGCACGTCTGTCTGATTTCCGCGCAATGCTGCCATTCTGTCTCGCTGGTCATAGAGTCTCTCTCCATGCTACTGAGTATTTACGCTATTTCTTAATGTACTCGATCTCTTGGCCGCAAAAGACCTTCTACCTATTGAAGCCTTTCTTTTCCGAGCCATGTTCAGATTTCGTTGAACAACATTAAGTTTTTTGGTGTACCATGGCAACGGCTACTTTGAATTATCAAATCCCGTGATCAAAACTATCGATAGCAATCGAAATATATCGATATGTTTTGCGCACAAAGTATTCATTATGAATTCTCCCATTTTAATTGATATGTTCTTGGCCTAAATACACCTTATATTCATATGACGCTTGGCTTCAACAATGCTAATGGTCGTTAAGAGGACAGTGTACCAAAAACGCTGAATTTTTAGCAATTTTATGATTGTTTTTTTATTTTAGGTAAATCAGTTGAAAAACAAAAATAAATTTCCGAAATAAGAATGCGCATGTATTTAACCTTCCAATTTATAAAGCGCAACTTTGTACAACCATTATTTCTAATTTAAATATGCAAAATAAAAAAGGTCTTCATTCCAGATAAACGAACTTTTCATGAATTTCTTATGGAAACGCTTTTACTCGTCTGGAGTCAAACCTAAGACAATTAGGTAAACAAAAAGTAGCCATAAGCCTTTCCAGTGGCATAATAAATCATGTTACCAATTTTTACTAATTCCATGTGTTATGTATACACTTATGGTAAAGCAAAGAATAAAGGTGATTGGTGGAGTCCGGTCATGCCAACCACCCCTCTCCTACCTTTCCCTCTCTTCCCAAGCAATCCTACCCCTCAACTGCTCCCAGTTGATCGGAGCAGTCTCCTTCCGTACCTGAGCATGAAAGGATGAGGCCAATGTTGACTTCTGGACTCGATTTAATGATTTCATTCCTAAGAGTGTTCTCCCAAGTAAGAACTTAACAGTGGAGACGAGAAATGGTAGCGTGTTTAAAAAGTGGCATATAATTTAGTTAGATTCCGTCGTAATGCGTAGTGAGGCACGCATCAGCAATGTATTGTAAATTTCGCAACGGAAGGATAGATGACGTAGCAAGGTACGTTAATATTCAGTGTAATAGTTTAGAAACTATAAAATGACTTCATCCCAGGCTGTATTATTCTTCGTGCGACGAAATTACTGAAAAAATGTCACACGGCATAATTGGCTCTCTGGGTCCATTTGACGGGACGTAGGAGTCATGGGAGTCCTATATTGAAAGGTTCAACTTGTTCGTGGATTGTAATGACATTAAGAAGGAAAAGAAAGTCAGTACTCTTTTAACTGTAGTGGGAGTAAGGACTTACAATTTATTGAAAGATCTGTGCATGCTGGAGAAGCCGAGCCCTAAATCTTTTGACGCGATAGTAAAAATCGTGCAGGAACATTTAAGCCCAAAACCATCTTTCATAGTCGAACGGTACAAATTTAGTCAGCGTGACCAACGCGATTATGAAGCTGTGGCTGAGTACATTGTGTAGTTAAAAAAACTATCTACCCATCATGACTTCAAGGACAAACTTTCTGATTACTTGCGTGATCGTCTCGTGAGTGGTTTGCGTAGTGAGGCGATCAAGAAGCGTTTGCTAGGGGAGCCGGAGCTGACGTTCGAGAAGGCTGAGCAGCTCGCTGCATCGCTAGAAGCGGCAGCCCGAGACTCATCCACCCTGACCTATCATCGCGGCGCGGCGGGCCAGGCGACTTCATCTAAACTACAGAGCTTTTCTATGTAGTCGGAGAGACAGCACCAGGCATTGCAGCATTGCAGTAAAACACTCGATCTTTTTGTACTTTCCAGAGGGAAAAATCCCTTAATGGGGCGCGACTGGATGAAGAATTTGCAGATAACCGTTAGTATTCCAATGAAGGTGAATGTGATGAATAATGAAAAGACTAGCAAGCCAATTAATAGCGTAAACGATGTGATAACACATTTGTTTGAAGAATTTTCCATGGTATTCACTGACAAACTTGGCTGTTATAAGGGAGAACTTGTTAAGCTTAACCTGAAGCCTAACATAAGTCCAAAGTTTTTTAAGCCAAGACCAATCCCATTTTCCTTAAGGAAAAAGGTAGAAAAAGAGCTTGAAAGATTAGTGGGAAATGAAATTGTAACTCCTGTTAACAGTAGTGACTTTGGAACGCCTATAGTTCCGGTAATAAAAAGTAATGGTCCATTGAGGATTTGTGGGGATTTTAAAGTTTCCTTGAACCCATACCTTGAAATCGATCGTTTTCTAATCCCTAGGATTGAGGATTTGTTTAACAGCTTACAGAAGGGCGAGTTGCATTCAAAAATTGATTTATCTCAAGCTTATACTCAGGTTAGACTAGATGAAGCTTCAAAGAAGCTTTGTACCATTAGCACACATGAAGGACTTTTTGCTTACAACCGTTTGTCATTTGGGGTATCTTCAGCTCCTAGAATTTTCCAGAGGATAATGGAGCAATTGTCGGTTGGAATTCCTGGAGTAGTCTGTTTTATGGATGACATACTTATAATGAAGAAAATCTGAATGAGTATCTGAGCAGACTAAGAGAAGTATGTACTAGGTTAAGTAACAGTAAGTAGGTTTAACAGTAATGAAGGAAAACTGTCAGTTTTTTTGTAAGTCAAGTGAATACCTAGGATATGTGCTTAGTAAATAAGGCCTATATACTTCATTCAGCAAAATAGAGGCTATTTTAAAAGCACCAACTCCTCAGAATGTTACGCAACTTAAAAGTTTTTTAGGCTTGGTAAACTATTATGCTAGGTTTGTGCCTAAGCTATCCTCTCTAGCAACACCTTTGTATAACTTGTTAAAAAAATGCACCCTTTGTTTGGCATGAATCTTGTAAAAAATCCTTTGAGTACATTAAGCAGAAGCTTGTATCTGCACCAATCCTAGCTCACTACAATCCGGACCAACCACTTAAGCTATACATAGAGAGTTGTTTTTATGGACTAGGCAGTGTGTTAACCCAAGTTCAAGAAAGTGGATGTGAAAAACCAATAGGTTTTACTTCCAGATTATTAACTCCTACAGAGCTTAATTATTCTGTGGTTGATAAGGAAGCAACAGCCATTGTGTTTGGTATTAAGAAGAGGAGTCAGTATTTGTTTTGTCGGGAGTTCACATTAGTCACTGACCATAAGCCATTGTTGTCTACCTTTGGTCCGAAGAAAGGCCTACCAGCCTATGCTGCCAGTAGATTGCAGCGTTATGCTCTATTCTTATCAGCTTATGATTTTGATATTGAATATGTTTCCTCAAAAGCTAATGTACATAACAGCGGATAGTCTCTCGAGACTACCCCTTAATTTACAGGAATTAACTCAATCAAGAGAGAGCGAGGAAATTAGCTACGTGGGAGAATATTGTTCACCGGAGGAGTTCGAGGAGAGTAACATACCCCTCATTTTCAAGGGTGCAAAAGTGGAAACCAAAAGGGATCCGGCGTCAAGTAGAATTTTTGGTTATGTTTTGTATGGTTGGCCAAAAGATGTTGATAGAAATTTAAATGCATATCGTCAAAGGTTAAGTGAACTAACCATTGAGCAAGAAATATTAATGTGGGGGTCATAGGATCATAATTCCTAGATCGTTAAGAAAGGCAATTTTAAATGAACTCCATACTGGTCATCAAGGCATAGTAAAAATGAAAGCATTGTCTCGGTCGTATATTTGGTGGGTGGGTATAGATGGAGATATTGAACATCTTGCAAATAGTTGCTCATCTTGCCTTATGCAGCGACAGAACCCTGTAAAAGCTATATTACATGTGTGGGAATACCCACAGAAACCATGGCAAAGAATACATTTAGATTTTTTGGGACCATTCAAAACTAAAATGTATCTTGTTATTACTGATGCCTACAGTAAGTGGTTAGAGGTGGAAGAGGTTGTTTCCACCTCGGCTGGGCAAGTTATTTCTAAATTGAGACCCATGTTTACCAGGTTTAGTCTACCCTTACATTGTGTATCAGACAATGGTCCACCCTTCTCTTCTAGTGAATTCAAAGAATTTTTGGAAATGAATGGGATAAGGCATACATTGACACCGCCATATCACCCTGCTAGCAATGGCCAAGTTGAAAGTTCAGTAAAAATTGTAAAAAAAATGTTTGAGATGTACAACTCTGGGTAAGAAAAATCCTGAATTGGCATTAAGCAAATTTTTGTTAGCATATAGAAATTCTGTCCATAGCACTGCAGGAAATACTCCTGCTAAACTTATGTTTAATCGTAATTTAAGAACAAGATTAGACTTATTAAGACCTTCTCTAACTGAAAATGTTCAAAATAGTCAAGGCAACTGGTTTTTGGTTGTGCTAGGAATAAAATTCGAGAATTGTTTATTGGGCAACCCATACTTGCAAGAGATTTCAGAGGAAGGAGTAAATGGATTGAAGGGACAATTTTAGTAAGGTTATGTCCAGTTTCTTATTTAGTGAAATTGGACAATGGTATTATTTGGAAGCGACATATTGACCAATTAATTGGCATACAGTCCAAGACTGCGGAAGGTATGAGTTCCAAAACCACAGAGATGTTACCTGACCATGTTGGTATAAGTGACATACCCCAACATGAGCAGACCAACTCTAAATTGGATACATCAACAAATTCACCACCCCAGAGTAACACCCCTATGTTAGAGCGAACCCCTTCAGAGCTCCTTACACATTTGCCCTTAGCCTCAGCTGATCAGGCTGATGATCCAGTTCAGAGTAACAAAACCCCTATACGTCGTTACCCAGTGAGAGAAAGGAAGCCAGTTTCTCGACTAAGTTTATGATTGTATCATTTCATTTCTTGTATACCTTGTAATTGTATGTATATCTAATGATTGTAATCTAATTGTAAGACTATTATAATCTCTGAAGCAAGGATGAAATGTTTTGTTCTGAAGTACTTTTTTTATTTATTACCTCCATTAATTAAGGGAAAGAATGAGTTATGAATGCACTTATGGTAAAGCAAAGAATAAAGGTGATTGGTGGAGTCCGGTCATGCCAACCACCCCTCTCCTACCTTTCCCTCTCTTCCCAAGCAATCCTACCCCTCAACTGCTCCCAGTTGATCGGAGCAGTCTCCTTCCGTACCTGGGCATGAAAGGATGAGGCCAATGTTGACTTCTCGACTCGATTTAATGATTTCATTTCTAAGAGTGTTCTCCCAAGTAAGAACTTAACACCATGCAATGATTCGGTAGTTACAAGTGACAGCTCAATTACACTTGCACATTTACAGATAAGAAAGAATAACGACTCAACTGTCGGAGACACGTACTGGAACTCTCTCGCGTAAGATCACTATAACTTAAGGTTTTCATCCAGTGATTCACCTCTGATTTTTTCTGGAAGTTTTAAAGAGTAGAACACATAATTTTCTTCCTTTTTGTCAGTTTAGCAACATAAATTTCTCTCGCTGCAAGTTCCGGAGTTGCATTACCTGAATTAATAAATATAATTAGTGTAGTTGCCTCTGTCTCTGAACTCCCTCCTAAATGTTTAGTTAAAGCAACGCGGTTCATTCCTCACACGTCTGAATTTGTGTGGATTGTTTCCACCGATTCGTTCAGGTAGAATAACCAACAAATATCTCCATGACTTTTTCCTTCCTTTTTCCTTCAGTGTTCATGTTTATTATCAGGGTGACTGATAGCTTAACATCAATTACTTTCTTTACTCCAAATGCTCCTTAACTACTCAAGGTAAAGAGTGATTTGAAAGTGTACTGAGTAAAGTCTTGCTAATATTACGCTTCCTTCAACTTGTTCCAACGCTATAGGTTACCAAATTTATAGACGGGGGTTTGGGATCTCCACTGATAATTATCACGCTTTTGTTATCTCTCGAGGTAAATATGATGATAATTGAGTTTCTGATTGTTACAAAGCGTCTATTTTGGAATGTGGCGGTCTATTAAATGAACGAATACGTATATTTATTTTGTTTTATAATACAACAAACTCTCTCTTTTTTACTGTCGAGGAATGTTTTTGCGGTATTATCCAATTGTGATTTAACGGCTAAAAATACTCTGCGGCCATACCTATACATACAGCCGATCACGTCTTGGAAATACTTCGCCATTGCCAACATTCTCTGCAAGCCAGAACTTCGTTCCAATGGCCAAGGGCCGTGTTTATAGTCGTTACCCAGCTAGCCCTTTATCAACCTCCACCCAGGGAACTGCAGGGTGTCCCCTCGAACTGTGCGTCCTATAGTTGATATCAAGGGGATCCCTGGGTAGGGGCTGGTTAAGGTTTATTAAGGAATGAAAACGGCTGGAAATAAAATTCATTGCTCAATTTTTTTGCTATATAATGGTTAAAAGCAATGGTTACGGGTAAATAAATAATCGGAATCATTGCAATATATTGACTACGTTATGGAAATATATTTGCCGTATTTCTGTGCATGCTTTTGTTTTAGCTGTAGAGTAAAAATATCATCAAAATATCAATATTTCTGTTTTCTACGTCTTTGCCAGCTGGAATATCTTTTTAGATAAAAAGGTACGTCATACTTATGGACACGCCAATCCCGCTAGATGACCTAACTCTCTAGCCTAAAAAATGTCTAGTGCTCAATAATCCTACGATCCACCCATCCTGACGCCTGAGTGGAGAAATGCACCCCAAAATGGTCAATGTTAGCCCAGACAATTAGTTAGTTGCAGACAGTCAGTCAGTTAGAGACAATGTTCATTCATTTATAAGTATGGAATCCGTTGGCACTTTAAAAATATGGTCAGTTTCACGTGAAGCAAAACTCTCGCATACAACAGCTTTAGCTTATTGCAATTTACGCACTTTATCAACATCATCGTAGACCTTCAAGGTCACTGATATTTCATGATAGAGTTTGTTTTCTCATATTGATGTTCTCGTCGCGTCTTTGATTTCAATAATTTTTTCATTACATATGTTAGGTTTGGCACTTCTAAGTCCACAGACATGCACACATTTTAGCTATTCTCTGACCTTAGACCTCTCATTCGCTGTACACTGATTACGCAAAGTCACAAAGCAATAAAAACCTAGTACATATATATTTAGATTATAAATACTTTCTCTGTACAAAATTTGCGGAAAAGTTAAAAAAAATAAGATAAAATGCAATATTGAGGATATGTATCAGAATAATTCACAATCCATTTCATTGTCGGATATTCGGGAGTGAATATTCGCTTTGCTCATTTGTCTCTCATTCTTTTAATTCGAGCTCCTTAGAATGGTAAGAGTGTCATTCACAGTCAAAGGTCCTTTCTGCTAGGTTACCAAAATTAAGGAACATTAAGCCATGCTTACAAATGCCAAACTACTTTTCTCTCAATAACATCTCGAACTAGTCTGAGAAAAGTCCTCATCCGAGGATTACATCAGGATGAAGGTGAGAATTACATGAGGATAGGAAACAGAGGCGAACGCAGGGAGCGCGAGAGGTTCCGGTACGGGGTTTGAAAATTTGGGTATATCCACCTGGCTTGGAATATCACAATGGATGTTCTTGCAAAAGAAAAGTGCTCGCTACCTTGTCAATAATTAAACTACTGAGAATCCTCAAAATCGGAAATACCCATTAAAGCGTTCAACTAAATTGAGCAAGATGTCTTTCACAAAATTTTACTGCAATTTGGATAATTTACTGCAATTACTGCAATTTACTAAAACGGGCAGGAATTAGAGGAATACCTCTAAAATGGGTTTCTAGTTATTTATGTTCAAGAAAGCAGTGTGTTAAAATAGATAATATTATAATATTTGTAGTGAATTTAGCAAGATAACTTTTGGAGTTCCTCAAGGCTCAGTCCTGGGTCCCGTCCTTTTTCTAATTTATATAAATGGCCTTTGTAATTACAAAGTCAACGGTCATGTGAGAGAATTTGCTGATGATATTGCTTTCGATAACAGGGATTTAAATTGGAAGGACGTAAAAAATAACATGCAATTAGATTTAATCATTTCGCGACAATAGTTTGAATCCAATAGACTAGAAATGAGTGTATCCAAAACCAAATATATGTTCTATAATGTATGTAATAGGTATAAGTTTGATTGGGTATTATTTTATCATAGAACAAGCTGTCTGATAACTTCATACAATAGTTGTTTACCCATTGATTTTGTATCTAGTTTTAAATACCTGGAAGTGACACTGGATGAATCCTTGAAATGGCAACAACATATTCACAATATAACAAATATTATACGACTAACTCTACCAAATTTTTACTTTATACGAAATAAATGTCCATTATATTTTTTGAGGCTAATATATAATGCTTTAGTCCAATCCAGACTAAACTACGGCATTTTCTGTCGGGGTGGATCTTATTTAAACTGCTTAAAACCAGCCGTATTTCTTCAAAAGAAAATTATTAGAGTAATTTTGAAAAAGAGCCTTTTCGAAGGCTCCTTTCCACTTTTTTTTCAACTACGGTGGCTCCCATTGAGACATTTATACACTTACTATCAATGGTACCCATTGAAATTCAACGGGGGATGAAAGAAATACAGGGAATATAGGTTGTAGGTTCGAGTCGCTCTTGAGGTGTATTTTTTCTAGGAATATCAGATGTAATTTTATTTTTATTTTTTAATTCAGCAGATGATAACCCCATGACATTATGTTTACCGAGTTTCAAAATTCTTTAGCAGTAACATATGGAAACTAAACTACAGGCCATTTGCATTCCAGAGACTTTACACATTAATGTAACATCGTGGCATTCTCCTGTTTCACATGGGTCCAACTTAAATTAGTCCACTTGAAATGAATTTGGCCAATTTTAGGCAAAAATATCCCTGAAAATATCTTAATCAGCAACATTTCAGTATATGGCCTAGATTTCCACTGTAATACCTATCTCTAGATGTAAAACCCATCCGCCATCACCAGAAGATGCCGCTAAAGCGGTGAAACCCGGATCATGTGGGTTATTTGATTTGTGGCACTTTAAAAATTATCCTATTAAATCTTTCCATTTCCTACCAATACTAGACCACCAGAGTCTATCCAATCTTGTTACTGAATCATGGTCAACTGGAAATAAAGGTGTATGAGACTCATAAGAGACTTGAAATCAATTTTGAAGTGATTAGGAAAATCTCACTCAATCAAGAGGAGGCACCTGTGCCGGAAAATTTGGAGAACTCGTTCGGCGATCAACCCATTCGGAACTTGGATTTCGTTCGTCGGGTGAGCTCGTACCGGAATCCATTTTAAGGGCTTAATTTGCGCCAGCGAAAACCCTCGTTTCCCGCCAATCATCTCCGCGCTAAATGATACACCCCACCCTTCTTAACCGAACATTTTTCCAGGGGTTCTCGACTCACCAACCGAATGAATTGTCTCATTTCCTTCCCTCTCACAGAAATCTCCCGATACACGGCGCGCAGTTAGGTCCTTCCATCACTCGCGAACACATCTGCGCGATGGTACAACGCGTTTATGTGGTAACGGCGGTCACATTGTTCTCCCAACAAGCAATCTCAGAGTCCCTCCTGTCGAATCGTGTCGTTAACGCCGCGACATTAACTCGCGAGAAACTCTGGAAACTCGAAAGTTTCATGACCGAAGTAACCGAATCTGGAGCTGAAATTAATTTCTCTTTCTTCTTCTTCCACTTTCATAGTATGCTATAACGAACATTGGGAAACTTTTGTGTCCTTATTACATGATGTTCCAACGTAGGGCTGTTGAGGATTAATTCTGTTCTTGAGCGAGGACTGAAAAGTGGGAAGCACAAAAATGGTTCCCAGAGGCTTAAACATGGACTGGAAGAGAATAAGTTAATGTGGATAAGCGCCTTCAATGTGCATTCCTGAATTTTTGTCCCTATCCATACCGGTTAATTGTATGCAATTATATGATAAAATTCATGAATACCGTTGGGCGGCTACAGTCATTAAAATAAGCAACATATGATGGCATTGATATGTGTCCTAATGATGAACAAACGCAGTTGATTTAATAATTGTAATTCCATGTTTTTATAACAGATTCAATATTTAAGCCGATATAAATATAATATGATATAATAATATTTAATACAATAATATTTATTACTCAACACAATTAGACATCTTTACAACATGAGTAATATTAGGTAGCCTAAAAGGAGGACCTGTATTAAGACTACCATCATTTGGTCAATAGTTATGCGTTAGTCTTTTACATAATTGAACATGGAAATAGATTCACAATAATACATGAGGTTATCAGTACTTTAAGCGAAATAAGCAAGTAAGATTGGAGATCAAAATTCATTTTTAAACTTTTACTCTTTAGCCAGTGATTCCCATCTTTAATTATGCTTCATCGGGGCTACAATGAAATTTAATAGTTGTATTGTACTTCAAATGAATCCAGTTTACAATTTGGGTATTTAGTTTTTTAAAAAACATCTATACATGTTATTTTGTTAGATTGTCAGAGAGAATTCCTTTTGAATTACTTTTTGTTGATACCTTCGTTGCTATTTATTATTTGTTTGTCAATTGTTATACATTTAAGAGATCGAAATAAAATTAAATGTTGCTAAAGAATATCAAATTATAATAAAATTTACTTAATTTGGCGTTGTCTGTTCTTTTATTGCAGGATGTTTTTTTTTGTGATGTGTATCATTTCTTTGAATAATCTTTTAGATAGGTTGGTTTCTATATCTAATACTTTTGTTTCATGGAAATTAAATGAGTTGTTATTTTTTATTGCATGATCTGCTACTGCACATAATTGATTTTTGGATTTTATAGAACTTTTACGTTGGGAGATTCTATTTTTTAGATATTGGGATGCTTGGCCTATATATATATATTATATATATATATATATTACAGAAAAAGGAAATAAATGTAGAAATATAAGCTAGCAACAAGGCGTTGAGGTTGGGGATGCATAGATAGGTATATCAGTGGACACTCACAGAAAGGCGATCCTTGGCGACACCGGTGTTCACTGCTCTCGGAAGCTTTCGGGTGAGAACCCTTCCTCAGCGGGAGAAAATCACAACTGAAGAGTGTCACACTGGAGTTGAGGGTAGAGGGTCTGCTTAGGAGGGTGGTTGGTTTTTGAGGGAAGTGATTGGTTGGAAGGAAGTGAGGGAGGGAGGAATAAGGGGAGGGGATACGGAGAAAGCTAGCGGAGGTTAAGGCCGGGAGTACACATACATCTTAGGATTGAAATATATGATTGTTGCCTGTAGCGGAGCACGCCAATTCTCATAACCTCCCCTTCAACGACTGCTTCCAAGTAAAAATCATTCGCGCCCTCCCACCTGACACATCTATCATGGAGCTCCGCCATTCCTCTTCAGTTGTGATTTTCTCCCGCTGAGGAAGGGTTCTCACCCGAAAGCTTCCGAGAGCAGTGAACACCGGTGTCGCCAAGGATCGCCTTTCTGTGAGTGTCCACTGATATACCTATCTATCCATCCCCAACCTCAACGCCTTGTTGCTAGCTTATATATATATATATATATATATATATATATATATATATATATATATATATATATATATATATATATAATATATATAATATATATATATTATATATATATTATATATATATATATATATATATATATATATATATAAATGCACTTAGGATCACTTAGGTGACGAATATATAAAAGTTTGCCAGAGGAAGGCAGACGACAAACACAGAAAACAAAAAAATGATGAACACACTTACAAAGTTTCTTCATATTTCGGTGCCACTAGCACCTTGGTCGCAAGAGCGAAGACTGAGCTTGCGAGCTTGAGTCTTCGCTCTTGCGACCAAGGTGCTAGTGGCACCGAAATATCAAGAAACTTTGTAAGTGTGTTCATCATTTTTTTGTTTTCTGTGTTTGTCGTCTGCCTTCCTCTGGCAAACTATATATATATATATATATATATATATATATATATATATATATATATATATATATATATATATATATATATATATATATAACTGCACTTAGGATCACTTAAGTGACGAATATATAAAAGTTTGCCAGAGGAAGGCAGACGACAAACACAGAAAACAAAAAAATGATGAACACACAAAGTTTCTTGATATTTCGGTGCCACTAGCACCTTGGTCGCAAGAGCGAAGACTGAGAAGGAAGGGAGGACTGAGGCATATATATAATCACAATCATCGCACGGTATTGAATAAACTACGTTACTTTTAGTTCTTTAGGAGTTTCAGATTTTAATGTCGAATAAATAAGTTTGTGTCGTGTTTTATGATTCCCACGTGCATGTAAAAAAATGCATATGCATGGCTATATAACCTTATTTTTACCTACGGACTAATTTCATGGGCGTCATCTCTGGGGGCTAGTGACGGTCATGGAACAACATTGTTTGGAATTCAAAGATCGACATGCGGCAAAATATATCCCGACTTATCAGAGGTTCAGAGATTAAATTTTATTCTGGTAGGATGACTTCTTGCGGTGCCATCGAGGCCGGTTTTTCTCGAGGGTAGGCAACCCAACCCAAAGTACGTCCTCTATTCACGATTTTTCGAACAGAGAAGCCCCTTGTCATAAACGATGTAGTGCGTTGATGTGTGTGTTAGTAGGCGTGGCATAAGGTGAAGGGATACAGGAGGACGGTGAGAAGGGGGTTTTCCTAGTAGGAAAATAAGGATTTTATGAAAACTAATGTGCCCATACGAGTGCGTTCAAACTAAAAACTTACAAATCATTAATCTACAACTACATAATACTCCGCTAGCGGACGCTTGAGTGGTATTAGGTCACCAGCCGTGTAAAGGTGTACGTTTTTTGGAGATGAAATGGTGATATATATTATAGGAGTGCATTTAGTGGAGCTCAATTTTTATTGTGGTCGCTTATTGTTCCCGAAAAGAACGAGTTTCTGTACTTATCTGTTCGGCAGAGTATCTCTCTTATTTTATCGCATCTGTCAGACATAGAGCTATAGTGAGGAGTCATGATAATATTCTCTATGCCGCTCTGAAAAATATCAGTTCTGAATTTATCGAGCAACCTAAGCCTAGCGCGTAGCCTCCGAGTCTCTAGGGGTTCCAACATTAATCCCTCTAAAAGTTGTGAGACACTATATGTACGCTCGTCGCAGTTTTTAACGAAGCGCACTGCTTTCCTTTGTAATTTATCAATTTTTTGGTTAAATCTTTATTACCAGTATCCCTAATTCTAGCGGCGTATTTGAGGTGTGGCCCAACCAGAGTGAATTAGCATCTCTCTTTGACTTTTTCATCCGAGGAACTTCCTATTATACGCTTAACAAAACCTAGTTTTTTTAATGCTGCGCCACATATGTTCTGTATTAATGAAGCAATATTCTCCGTTTTCACGTTAATTTGCATTTTAAGGACATTTACGGCCAAATCACGAGACCTATAATAATCACCTCCACAATTACTGACATGACCAGCACAGCTTAGACTGAACAAAATGTTGACATCGTGTCATTTAGAGCAGAAATACTGTGAAAAGAGGGAGTGCATTGTGGGTTGCCTGCCCTCAGGAGAACCTGCGTTGGTGGTACCGCGAGAAGTCATCCTACCGAAATAATATTTTACCTCTGTTTCTCGGATAAGATGGGAGCTACATTATGCCGTGTGTCGAACTTTGAATTCCGAAAAAAGTTATACCTTTACCGCCAGTATGTGGGGGCGGAGTGGCTTTCACTCGCCCTCACCTCGGCTTTGGGAGAAGAAGAGGGAGGGTTGAAGTGCTGAACTCACCATCGCAAGAACTAATATGAATGCCTGTGAGAGAGAGAGAGTTTATTATATTATTATTAGAGATTACTTTGGTAACGTTCCCCTCCGAGTCCTCTGCACGCCTCTGCCACGCATGACGAAATGTACTTCATGTTCTCCAGCAGCGAGCCCTTAACTCCACCGAGCACACCTATGATGAGGGCAACCAGATTAACAGAGTTTCCTGAGTACCTTTGCTGTAGCTCTAAAAGGAGGTCTTAATATTTTGTCTGCTTCTCTTTCTCCTTTACATCCATGCACGTCTCAGCCGGAGCCGAAAACTCTACCACGAAAATGGAGAGCGAGCGGTGGTCGAGAAGAACGATATTAGGCTTGGTCGCCTCCAAAGAGAAAAGGAGTAATTGGTGGTAGAAAAGGAGTAATTTCACCAGATGGTGCATTTATCGTTCTCCACGGCGGACTCAATATCTCCAGGGGCACACGACAGCATAATAGTATCATCGATGCCAAAATGGTGTCGTAGACGAAAATATAACACCCGCAGGGCCGCATTGTGCCAAGCAATTTACGCTGACTTGGCGTAATAACTACAGCCGGAGAGAAGGTTACTCAAAGAATCCGACTGGGCTCGGCACGCCCTGCATCTTGTGTCCGCCACCTCCGTCTTGAATGTTAAGTGGCGGTACACGAGTGTGTTTATGACACCATCCTGGCATGCGAGGACGAAACCCTCGGTCTCTGACTTTTGACCAGCGGAGTGGAGGAAGGAAGACGTCAGCTCTTTCCATAGCCCATGCTTCTCCATGTTTCAATAGAAACATCCATGCATGAGCTTATCAATTATGCGCTTTAAGCAAGGTTATATACTCGGCCTTTTATATTTCGAGCTTGAGGATGTCGGACGTGAGGACGCCTGGACGACAAGATGGACTTGTCGTCGTCGCTACCGTCTAATGTCCGGTTAAATACATACCGATTCCGTCCGATGCCCTCTTGTCCTGGAAGAGAAACACCACTACTCTAGCAATTTCATGTTCTCTTACGAGACTGGGCAGGGGCTCTCTGCTTTTGAGCACTCGGCATGCTGTTCCAAGGGCAACTCTAATGTGGAGACACTCCAGGCTCAACAGACCTCTACCACCTACACTACGAGGGAGTTACAGTCTGGCGACGGAAGATTTCGGATGTAGTTGGTCATCATCTTCCTCGTTCCCCTTTCGACGGTCTGCAACTCGATGACGTTCCATTTCATGCATCTGAAGGTGAATGGCAGTGTGGGCACCATAAATTGTGTAAATTAAACTTTTGTTAAAGATTTAATCTCTATTTATCCCTTCGATCGGATAGGGATTACCACCCTGATTCCCTCAATAATTTAGTAACATTGCAATGGTTATCGTAACAATGTTTAACAAATCTAACTGCCTTCCGCTCCATTCGATCTATATCTGGAACTAGTCCTCATTTATAAGGGTCCCATATAGAAGCAGCTTACTCCAAATGAGTTTGTTGATGGTTAAGTGATTATTGGTAAGAAATGTTTTCTTATACATACAGTGGAACTACGCGGTCTCATTTTTATCATCTTTTATCGAAGGGAAAGGACAGTTGGTCACTGCGGAGTTTGCTGCATCTTATAGTCTGGCTTATAGAGCTGGTAGCCATCCTCGCGGTTAAAAGTCTTTTTCCTTTTAGTGATTTCTATTGACTAACGTATCAAGCGCATAGATAGAATTCTTTTCTTACTATTATCTTTGTCTTTTCAAATTGTGGAGTGTCTGGAGGTAGGACTTGGAAGTAAATTTAATCGCAACATCAAGCTAATGATATTATTAAGCCAGAATGAAATATTCGTAACATCAAAAATAGCTGCTGCTTCTCCCATTCCATGAAGTGTAAGGAATTTCTGGCAGAGAGGCAAGTTCAAGTCACTTTCTTCCCATTAGCCCTTGTACGGTGTCTCACTTTGTATCGATGTCGGAAAGTCACGCGTCTTAGAGTCTCAGATGGTGACTTATGATGAGAAAATAAGGTGTGCAAAAATTGCTGAAATCGGATTACATTTAGGGGTCGCGCACACAGCCTTTCGTTGAACATGGGGTTACCCATAAGTGCGCGCCGCCCGTTTTGAAAGGCCCGCGCTCCCGGGCCTCCGCGCCGTTCCCTCACCATTTCGTCCCC
This sequence comes from Ceriagrion tenellum, assembly GCA_963169105.1. Classification (NCBI taxonomy): domain Eukaryota; kingdom Metazoa; phylum Arthropoda; class Insecta; order Odonata; family Coenagrionidae; genus Ceriagrion; species Ceriagrion tenellum. The sequence goes on from OY720632.1 coordinate 198,242,751, forward strand.
CATGCTATCGAAGGTTCTGATATGTAGGTTTAAATTGGTCACAACATTGAGAGGGGGGGGGTGAGACTGGTATGTTAAGAAAAAAAGCCTTCTATTTAGAAATTTACTAATTGGTACATTTTAAATAAGAAGCTCCATGGCTGGGATGATAGCAAAATTCTAATATCACTCATTTTGAGAATTTGGATTACATTTTGCTCGCCAAATATTTGCATAAAAGAGAGTGAGTGCTTTTTCGGCCATCTTTGGCATAGATTTTCGGTGCCTGGAGACTATTTGGAGTAGATGCTGCATTTTAAAGAAATAAATAAATAAAGAAAAATATTTATTGTTCAGGAAAAAAATCCATAAGAACAAAAAATCAGAGGGATACAGTTTACAGGCTCATAATTATTACAAAAAATTTATGATATCTATCACAACACAAAACTTATGTGTTCTATACTTTAAAAACAACAAAATTGTACAATAACAAAGAAACCATAATAACATGAAAGCAAATTTGACAAAAAAAGAAAGAAAATTATTTTATTCCCGGGAAAGTAAGTAATCATGGTATTTCATTTTAAATATTTTAACTGATAGGCAGTTTTTAATTTAAGTAGACATGTTGTTCCATACGTGCAAAGCTGTTACAGGAAATGATTTATTACAAACAGTAGTGCGATGAAAAAAATAAAATAAGATGGGAAATAAAATAGATTAGGATCAGACCTAGTGGACATTGTAGAAACTGAGGGACAACTGAGGAAAAAATCATATAGCTACTTATGTGATTTATTTTTAAATAGAACAAACAAAAGGATCCCAGAAAATACGGGATTTGACATTGAGCCAACTTAGTTGTTTATAATACGGAGTAATGTGGACGTCTCTGCGAAGATCAAAAATGAACCTGAGGCAGGAGTTTAAGGTTCGGTGGAGTTTGAGAATATCTCCTTTATTTAGGTCATTGTAAACAAGACAGTAGTAACCTATCACAGAGAGAATAAGCGTTGAAATGAGTGTTTTTCTTGTATTGAAAGGAAGTAAGTTTCTGTTACCTTTTAAATGATAAAGTAAGGAATGAATCTTGTTTGAAATATTATTTACATGATAAGCCCACGATAAATTATCAGTCAACGTAATCCCTAGATTATGCACATTGTTGGAATATGGAATAGGGATAACATTAACCACAATACTGGGAGTTATAACGTGGCTAATGTTCCGTATCATCCTGGAACTACCGATGATAATAGCTTTGGTTTTGCTTGAGTTTAGGATGAAGTCATTTTGAGTGGCCCTTTCAGTTATGTTACTTATGTCTTCATTAATTTTTAATACAGCCTCGTCTATTTCATAGGGCGAACAACTGCGGTAAATTTGAAGGTCGTCCGCTGACAGTATGTATCTTGTGTGCTTAAGACAATGTAGTAGGTCGAGTATATACAAAGAGAATAGCAGGGGGCCAAGAACAGAGCCTTGGAGTACACCAGTGGTGACTGGGGCCTAAGTTGAAATATTACCTTGACTATCAATATGACTATCAAAGAACCAATTTAGCACGGAGCACGAGAATTAAGGTTTTTCAGTTTCCCGTGTAGGATGGTTTGATTAACACAATCGAAGGCCTTTCTGAAATAAAATGATACCAGCACTGTCACCAGTTTTTTGTCTATAGCATGACGTAAGTCGTCCGTTATTTTTATTAAAGCTGACTGATTTGAGAAGTTATTACGAAATCCCGATTGAAATGGAACGGTACTGTTTTTCTGCGAAAGAAATTCAACTACTTGCGAGTGAACAATACGTTCTAAAGATACGCTTCGGAGATGGTGCACAGCTTAGAGATGGGTCTGTAATCTGATGGGTTGGAAGGATTTTTGACCTTTTTTATTGGTGTTACCAAAGAGGACTTCCAGAGTGTAGGAAACTTAGGAGGATTGAAAGAGTGGTTAAAAAGGTCAAGAATAAATAGCCTTGTGACCTTATAAGACTTATTTATCATGTTGTATGATATCTCATCAAAAACCATTGGCATTGTATTTGGAACGAAAAATAAATTTATGTAGTGTTTCGGGAGTTATAGACTGGAAATAAAAGTATTTGTCAGAAAATGGTACAGCGAGATCAATTAAGTCAGGTATATGAGAATAAAGAGGGCAGTTTCCATGATCAGTGTTTACTGGGCCGGTAAAAAGAACATTAAGTTCTTCCACTGTTAGATTAGAGACTAAAGAATTTTGCCGGTTTCGGACTATTCCGAGTTTTCGTAGTTCATTCCAAATTCGCTCCGGTTCATTAAGCCAAGAAAGGGCACTAGAGAAATAGTTCCTCTTGGATTCATTTATCAAAAGATTGACTTCGGTCCTCAGTCTTTTGTATTCGGCATGAAGGGCTGGCTGCTTGGAACGAATGAAGGCCCTACGCATGCGATTGCGTTTTCTCATCATTTTGCGAATGTCAATGGTCAACCATGGGGAGATAGAGCGTTTAGGGTGGCAGATACGTGCACAGGAGCATATCGGTTGTAGCAGCTCACTAGATGATCTTTGGAACTTTTAAGTTTATCGACGATACAATTTGACTGAATCATTTACAACCAATCAGCAGAAAGTAGGTCATCAAGAAATCTTTCATGGTTGAAGTTACTAAAATCGCGAAATATAACAGTAGGGAGTTTGGCTAAAGGAAAGGTAAAATTATGCGAAAGGGATATTTGGTTATGAGGAGATAAAAAAGGCACTGGTGACTAAGAATTACGATAGCTTCTCCATGTCATCCACAACACAAAGACCCGGGCAAGTGTGACTATTTAGCGTATGAAATCAGGTGAAGATTGTTGCAGTGAAAGAAATTCTTTATGTGAAGACAATCATAACTTCCAGCATATTCACATTTAAGTCGCCAACAACAATGACATTTTTACATGTTGGGTAAATCCGTAAAAACGTAGATTCAAAATCGATGATAGATGGTGACTGTCATAGTGACTGACAGTTCACGAGGAATAAACAAAATGATTAAGCAGACGAAGTTTTCACAGGTTTTGGTAGACGTATCTCAATATCACCGTTGGAAGTATCAATTATGTTGCCAACCTCATATCATAAAGTCTTGAAGCCGGCTGCACAGCGTATAGTGATTCTCCTTCCCCTCTCCTCTTTTCTATCAAAGATCGACCCATTTCGAACCCACAGATATTTCAATTTACCCTGTTTTTTTCTCTGGCGGCGGAGTATGACCGACGGCAGGAGGAGCTGAGAGATTTGTTGATGCTTATTGTATGAGAATCGTCCGAGTCATGGTCTTCAAAGGGAGAGGTTTTTCTTCTCCCGTCGTGCTGCAAGAAACTCACTTACGAGGTGGTACCGAAGCAGCTGAACTTTCAAGGCAAGCTGAGCGGGAGAGGCGTTCCTGTTTCACCGGGCGTTAAGCCTATATGAACAGTCAATGTCACATGGGGTTAATTTGACCTCAAGAAGAGATGCCACTTGGCAGACTAATGTCTCGAGTTATTCATCGCTTTTTTTTTAGGAATTCCATGAATATCCATGATATTCCTATGGGAGTCAAGCTCTTTAACACTTAAACGAATTTTCAAGCAATCAATGCGTTTTTGTAAAGTCTTCCTTTCTTCAAATATGCTATCAGTTTTATTTTTGATTGAATTGAGATAATCATTAAGGAATGCAATGCTCTTGGTATACTCTTCGATCGTGCGTTGCCACTGTGACAGAGTATGATTTGTTGAGGACAGTTCGGCTTTGATGAATCTCTCGAACTCATGTTGGCCGTCCTGTAAGGCGGTGGCACGCTGCAGTAGTTCTCTCAGCATATCGTCAGAAAATTCCAAGGGGCCTGGAGTACGTTGAGCTAAGAACGGTGAACCAACGGGTGTGTCGTCGCGCCGTTTGCTGCGGTTTTCTGAAGTGCAGGTTGAGCAGATCCAGGATTTTTCCAGAATCTCTAATGCCTGCAGATTTGCTCCTCATCCTTAGTCAATCGGCTGAGACTACTCACTGATGAGAGAAACGCCACGCCCGGAGATGTCATTTAAGACCCCTCCCCTTCCAAAGTGGTAACCAATTTAAGCCTACATATCAGAACCTTCGATAGGCGGTGGGCGGTGCGGAGGTTCAGGAGCGCGGACTTTTCAAACGAGCAGCGTGCGTTTATGGGAGTCCCCATGTTAAACGAAAGGCTGCGTGCGCGACCCCTAAATATAATCCAATTCCAGACATTTTCGCACACCTCATTTTCTCATCAAACCTTACCATCTGATACCCTAAGACCCATGACTTTCTCACATCGATGCAAAATGGGTCACCCTTGGACCTTGTTCCCTTTTCAATTTGAATGTTGGTATTTGTGAGGAACCTTGTCAAATGCTTTCTTAAAGTCCGGGAACATCGCGTAAACTTGGTAATTTTCTTTTGCCTGATGTAAAGGATGCCATGAAGGAAGGCAATCTGTGATTTGCAGGACCTACCCTTATGGAAGCTGTATTCACTGCCGTGTGAGAAATTTCGGTGGTCCAAGAAGGTCATCATACTGCTGACGACAGTGAGTTCGAGAATATTGAATGAAAGTGATGTTAATGGCATCGGCCATTGAATTCTGTCATGTCTGTCTGTTTCCTTTTTAAATATTGGTGTGACATTGGCTATTTTCCAGTCTTTGAGTATCTTGCCTTTGGATAATGATTTGCTAAATATGATGTCTAGGAAAAGTACAATCTTTGGCGCTAACTCCTTGAGCAAGCGTGCAGGTATTCCTTCTGAACCTGGGGACTTGTTAGTATAAATTGAACGCAAATGTTTAGTATTTTCAATCGGTTCTATGATCAAAGGAATTTTTAAATGATTTACTGTATCATCTTAAGTGAAAACGCTTTCAAAGTTGTGGTTTCATAGTTTAGCTTCGTCGATACTCTTGAGCCCGTATCGGAAGATCCTCCACGGAGGTGAGTTTCACCTTCTGTCTCTCCTTAAGAAGAGATTTCAGTTCAAGAGTCGAGCTCTCCTATTAGAGACAAGCCTTCCTCCTCCTCAAGTTTAGGGGTATGCTGACGGAAAATTATTTGCACTCCAAGTTTTGTTGAAATTGAAAAAAAGTGAATTTTTTCCATCCCTAAGGTCATTCTTCCCCCTCATCTAGATTCTTTCTATCGAGTACCTATGACTTGGGCTCGGCTAAGGATACACGAAACTTAATAACAATATTTTTACGTTCAGAATCAGAATCATGTCAACTTGGATAACTGAATACCTACGGGGGAATCGATTGTTGTAGGCTACTAGTGACTAAAATTCATGAAATAAGGAAGCTTATTTGAAGCATAAAAATAGCAAGACACATAGCTGGATGGAGAAAATTAGCTATTCTGTAAATAGCAATTTAAATAAAATTGCGCTTCTGAATATATCCTTTCAAACAAAAACGAAGCCAGTGAGCAACAAAAACTATCCCTGGTGCATTTTAGTGGATCAAGTGACCTTGTATGAACCAGATTATCATGGAGATGCCTTTTCATCCGTCAGTCGAGAGGCTGATTAGTAGGAAATGGTTTGATTATCAAGCATCTTGGTTTATGTCTTGAACTACAATAACTCATACATCGTACCTTATATTTTATCGTAAAATATGTAGTTTCTTTTATTGAAAGAAAGAAGAACTGATTTTTTGTGGTTTAAAAAAATTAATCAGCTTTACAGCTTTTAGTTTCACGAACGCAAGTCCAAAAAGTACATGAGCAACTGCTACGCTCTGTTGGAAAATTGTTACACCCGAATAATAAAAAATGATATTTTAATACACTGACGCAACCTTAAATTTGTTCGAATTACATTCATTGGTAATAACATTTTAATGTTTCATTTATGTATTTTTCATCCCTTTCACTGCTTTGCCGCAACCCAGCTGCCGCCGGAACAAGGCCGTCCGTCAACCGGCTCGCATCCGCCCGCTCACACCACTGCGGCATCTCCCCTGGGTGCAGTGGACGGGCAGAGCTTAAGGGGGGGACATCCCTGGAGAACTCTCACACACCCTCTCCATCCCTCAGGTCCTATATATTTCCCTTCCACTGGGAGGTACGTCCTCGTTTGTGAGGGGTCTGGTAGGAGGAGTCCACCCCTGACCATCCTTTTGGGCCCACAAAGGGCTCGAGAGGTACATCAACCTCTTCACATATTTATTAATGTAAAAAGCAACGTCTCTTAGGCTGTTTGCCGCATATACTGAATAGGAAATATACGCACTAAGTTAATAGAATTCACTTTTTGCAAACTTTTATTACTTTTGCATAATTACATTTTTAGAAATTATATTTTCAGAAATTCCGCGAGTACCAAGTGGAGCCGAACGCTAAACGATATGGAAAATCAAATAAGGTCGCTCTTAACAAAGAGCCAGATAGGCTTAAATTCCATCGTGCATGAGTAATAAATTCCATGAGGAGAGTTAAGGTAGTTTGAGCGAAAAATCATTTTAACAAGAAATCAATGAATGTGATCTCATATTAAAGAATAATATCTCACCTATCCAATGACACCAAAAATTCTACCCCTTACTACATGACTTTCGGAGATATTTGCCGAAATACACCAGCCCTTTTACATAGGAAATGGTACGTGCATGCACTCCAGAGAGACATTGTTTACAAAATGAGGCATTTTTAACATTTAGATGTCCAATAATACAGTGTGTAGTTCGTATGCTATCTGAACTATTTTTTAAAATTAATCATATTGTCACCGCAGTAAATTATTCAGGATCACAAAAAAACCTTCCATTTGAAGGATTTTCAAACGCATCGCGAGAAAAAAATGATCCAAGTTAATGACTTATTTAGATATTTTCATTTGATTACTTGCAAATTCAGTCACATAAAACTAAATTATTGCACCATTAATAGTGCAATATTTAATGCATGTGTCCTACAGATAGTGCAATGAAAACGTATGATTCGGATGTGGTCTCCGTGATGACTAGGGAACTATGTCGCTCGGATTACCTTAAGAGACAGACAACCAAAGAAGAGGCCAATTTTTGGACAGTCAATTTCGAGCATATTCAGGAAAAATACACTGTATACAATGAAAACCTTGAGACCTTAGTCGCCATAGAGACCTATTTGAAACAAGTTTCCTCATGCGTTACGGATGTTTCTACTTTTTTTATACATCAAAGAGTACCTGGGCCACGTACGGACGTTTCAATTGCTAGGAGTAATTATTCAGATGGACACCTAAAGATGGCGAGCGACTTCCCATACACATTATCCTCTAACTGAATCATGGTGGGCGAATTCAATTATAAAAATACACAAATCATGAGTGAAACTGCTTAATATCATATTCGCAGGATCTGCAACAAATTTTATAGGCATACAGTGAAATCCTTGACTTTAATATTTTTAACTAGCAGATATGCCCATTATTTCCCAACGTAAGTGATAAAATAAAAAAATCTCCGTTTTATTAGAACCAATGAGAGAATACATTTTCCTTTTGATAATCTAAATTCTTACGGAGTGGAAATTTCCCTTTTAGCCGCACAAGCACTTTTTACTGAGATTGCACCGTTTAACGACTGTAAATAAAATAGGAAACTGCTTAACATGTACGATAATAAATTCAAATTGAATGTTAAATAAAAAGAAGTTGAGGGTGCAAACGCTAAAAATGGTCTATACCTGTGTTTTTAATGAGACTCTTTTGACACATTTGGGGTTAAAAAGGACATACGAACAATCACCACTCAATTTTAAATAGTGGTAAAGATAGCACACTCCCAATTTCAACATCCTTGCGGTGCCAAGGTCATTGGCCTCCCAGCGAAGTTCCGCAGAGTATGACATTGATTCGCTCTGACACTATCCCGGATGATGTCCAGTCGGCTGCACATCCAAATCATCTTCAGCTCTTAGAGTTCAACACAGTTGCATCTGTGCATGGCGCATTGTATATTTGGTGCAGAATGGTGTCTAGGACTTGTCACACTGGAGAACTTAAGCTGTCCGCTCGAACAATTTTATGAAGGTACGAATAGTTATCATCATGACCTGTTTAGACCTGGGTTATTTATTTTCATTCATTTCACCACCAAAAAATGGTTATTACATTGGCTGACATAATCAACAAATAAATAAAAATTTCAAGCATAAATATAATAAACATTAAGTAAAACAATAATTAGGCCAGCGTAGAAAGGGACTTAGGGACTGGAGAGGGGGGGAGGATGATCATCATTTAAGTGGCGTTTCAGTGAGGTTTTGAAAACAGTGGAAGAGAAGAAAAGGTCTAAAGTAGGATTTTTCGAGGCCAAGGAGTTAAAGAAGGAGGGGATTCGGTGGAAGAGAGCGCTGGGGGATGAAAAGACGGAATTGGGGAGTATGCAGTAGACAGTTACTGCGTAAGGATCGGGGAGGAACATGAATACGTAGGAGAGGGGGTATTTTCTTGGTCCGTAGAAATCCGCTGAAGATTCTGGGTATGAACATCATATCTGATAGGACATGGCGGTGAGTTATGTGAGAAATGCCAAGGGAGGAAAGGATAAGGTCACGGGTTGAGCTCTTGAAGATGGGGACTCGATGATGGACTATGGCGAGAAAGAAGTTGACTGGACGGTTGAGCAAATCCAAGGTAATGGGGCAGGCGATATACCAAATTGGTACACATTCTAAGATGGGGAGAATGCAACCGAAAAAGACAGTTTTCAGAGCTATAGGGTCCTGAACGTCAGTGAGGTGGTAAAGCATGAAATCGCCTTCTGCACAATCATTCTAATGTGGTCATGAAAGTTGAGCTTCGTGTCAAAAATGACTCCTAAGTCGCAGTAGGAAGTCACAGGAACGGTAGGATTATTTAGAAGGGTGTAAGAATGTGAATGGGGTTTGCTTTTTAATGAACAGGTCATTAGAGCTGATTTTGAGGGATTGATTTACACCTGCAAAGTTGAGAACCATTCGGAAACAAAGTTGATGGCGGACTGAAGGAAATGTGAGACGGAGGGGCGATCAACCTGCTTGAAAATTATATATATATATATATATATATATATATATATATATATATATATATATATATATATATATATATATATATATATATATATATATATATATATATATAATCGTTCACTCATTCACTCAGACCGCACAGCGGCAAATATACTCATATAAATGTTTATACAGTATATACACACGATGTGGATAGGATGGAGGAGATAGACACACAAAAAAAGAGACGATCACACTTACATAGCTAGCTTTCGGAACTAGTCCGTCTTCAAGGCGTATCACGGAACAAATGTCGTGTGCGCTGGTGAGGATAGGGGTAGGAGGGGCGGTAGGTTAGGGGAGTGGGGATGGGGGAAGGGGAAGGGGTTTTTCCCAGCGGTTGACGAACGGTTCTTGAAAAGGGGAAATTTTTACCAGCTCGTGTCTTGGCCGGAGAGAGCGGAAGGGGTCGCAGTGAGGGTGGGGGGGGGGAGAGGGAAGGGAAGGGGGTAAATGGAAAACAACGGGGAGCGTGCGATTAATGTATTGTATTTAATCCGGGCGCGGCGTACGATTTTAGCAACCAGATTATGGCCTGCTCCTTCTGGCGCACTTCAATTAACGGGGCGTCCGGGGGAAGGGAGATCAATATTGCCACCTCAAAGCACTTGTCAAAGGACAAGCCATGCTTCCGCACATGAGTAGGGACGGGGAAAGTGGAAGATGGGTCTTTACAGGTGCACCGATGGTTATTCATTCTAATATTAAGGGGTGTAATACATTCGCCCACATAAAAACCGGGACATAGTTTACATTGTAACACATAAACTAAGTTGTGGGAGTCGCAAGAGCCGGAGGCTTTGATGTCGAACGGCGTCTCTGTGTTAGGACTCTGAAATGAGGATAGGGGGCGAAACATGTTGCACGTTTTGCACCGTGGTTTGTTGCATCTCTGTGTGGTGGGACGGGGAGTGTCATTCGATGTACCCTCTCGCGAAGAATTGGAGCGAAGAAGATTGGCTAAGTTAGGTGGACGTCTGAAACATACTGTGGGGCATTTGAGTAGGAGATTGGCTGTCGATCTGTTAGTATCTAAAATTGGGAATTAGTCTTTGAGGATGGTCTTGAGTTTTTGGACGCCAGGAAAATATGTGATGTGAAGATTTAGGGCGTCCAGGGGGGTGTCTTTTTTACGTGGGGTGAAATTAGCAGAGGAGGGTAAAATACGTTTTTTTAGAAGTAGAAAAACTCACTGCTGATCTGATGTGGAATGACCCTTGAACTATTTTTAAATTTCCGAAAAAATCAAGCTTTACACCTACTTCTTTCGTTTTTCTATAAATAAGTCTCAGTTGAATGATAAAATACAATCGCATTCCCCCCGGACAATACAAAGGAATGGACTGACGCATTTCAGTCCAGGATAGATCATACTCTCGTCGTTGGTATAATTCTTCTTAATAACTGGACTCGAATCAGATAACTTACTCTTTGTCCTTACGCCGATGAAGGAAGAAAGGAAAATTCTTTGTTCATATGTGGAAGGTCCATTAAAATTATGTTAGCGATGTTTCAACCACCATTCGAAAGAGGAGTGTTTATTTGTTAAAAAATTTACGATTATTTTGGAAGTGATGGCGTAATCATATGAAAACGGATAACTTCTATGCGTGGTGGATACGAAAAAAATACCATGCCAGTGTAAATAGATCAAACTGGACATAAAATTGGCCAAGAAGTTCATGATCATACACTCTTGCGTTCTTAAGCGTCACCGACAAAAAATTCAAGCTTATGATTGTACAGAGGTGGAGTCCAACTGTACCCTCTCATAGGGACGTCAAAAAAGAATTGTGACGCTATTGACACATTGAAGTAATTACTACCTCTACGTCATACCCTGCAAGCCACCCAATGGGTGCGTGGCAGGGGGTGCTTCCACACCAGGAATGAATGAATTATACGGCAGAACACCGAAACTACGTTGAAATCAGCGTACCTTACATGCAACGCGCCCATTAAAATCTACTTTCCAAGAAACATTCTATGGTCAATCGTTCCAACATGCAAGGGGTACAAGGACTACTACTACAGATTTTAAATATCATGCACAAATAAGAACATCAATATTTACATTATGCCTTAGTAAGAACGTAGAGAATATAAAGAGAATGATCTACAATCTAGCTATTCTCACTATACTCACTATTCATGACGATGATCATTGCTGTTATGGTCCCGAATGGTACGCGGGAAAAATGAAATTTTATAAATATCGGTTCTACAATCTATCTCTTTAATTTTATTGGCGCGATCCAAACTGTCGCAGTACGAGGGGGTTAATTGTATGTTTTTTACGTCGTCGGAGAAATCTTTTTTTCTGAAATTTAGTTAAGAGGTTAAGCCTATAATTGAATCTACGCTGTGATAGCGATTCCCATTCCAATTCTTCTAACAATCCAGACATACTAGTAAACTTATCGTAGCATCGTTATACAAACCTAGCTCCTCTTCGCTGCATGCGATCTAATTCCGATATCAACCCCGCAATAATGGTGATTTGAACGTGCTCGTGACTTGAACTCGTCAAAATTACATCTTCAAGTATAGTTCATGGATTCAGGTGACAACTTGTGGAATTTCTTTCTGAAATTGAAGTAAATATTACGTACATTTCCTCAGAGTGATTTAGAACCACAACGCGCTTCGATTTGTCTCAACGACAACGACCTTTTCAGGTTATGCTCTTCTCAATACAACTCACGATGTAATTCATAGTTCTGCGAGAAGCATTACCATACGATTGTGTAGTATCACATTGAAATTCCACGTTTTTTAAGGTAAGTATGTGAATTGGGACGAATTTCTTAATACCTCTTCAAATCTAATTCACGGATTTAGAATACGAGTTCATCGAAACATCGCTGTGTGCAAGGTTTGGGACCGGTCTCTCTGACTGTGGCGCCAGCGCTCACCTTCGACTACATCTACATAATACCCTGCAAGCCACCACATGGGAGCGAGGCAGAGGGTCACCAGCCGTGTAAAGGTGTAAGTTTTTGGAGATGGAATGGTGACATATATTATAGGAGTGCATTTAGTGGTGTCAATTTTTATTGTGGTCGTTTATTGTTCACGAAATGAACAAGTTCTTGTACCTTTTTCTGTTCGAAAGTGTATCTTTCTTATTTTATAGCATCTGTCAGACCTAGAGATGTAGTGAGAAGTCATGATAATGTTCTCTATGTCGCTCTGAAAAACATCAGTTCTGAATTTCTTAAGCAACCTAAGCCTGGCGCGTAGTCTCCGAGTCTCAAGAGGCTCCTACCTTAATTCCTCTAAAAGTTTTGTGACACTGTATGTACCCTCGTAGCAGTTTTTAACGAAGCGCTGCTTTCCTTTGTATTTTATTAATATTTTTGGTTAAATCTATTTGACCAGGGTCCCAAATGTTTGCGGCGTATTTGTGATGTAGCCTAACAAGAGAAAAGTAGTATCTCTCTTTCACTTTTTCATCCGAGGACATTTCTATTATACGTTGAACAAAACCAAGTTTCTTTATTGAACTTAATGGCTGAAGGCGTAACTTTGTGGAATGACTCTACTGACATGACTAAAAAGAGAGAACTCTTAGTATTTTCCACACTTAAAACTTTAATTTCCGACCCAGGTTTCGACTGCCTTGCAATCATTTTCAAGGTACATTATACATGGTATGCGAGTTAATATATATATCTATATATCTATATCTTCCCCAGATATATATATATATATATCTGGGGAAGGGGAGGGGTGGGAAAGGAGCGGTTGGTTGACGTCAGAGACGTGCGTCACGGTCAGTGGGAGGTGGTGGGGTGAAAGGTATGTATAATAGGGGAGAGTGGGAGGGAAAAACTCATACATTTAGGAGATTCTCACTTATGTTCTTGGCAGCACTCAAAATTTCGAAATGTTCTAAGTAGTCCAATTCGGCTCCTTTCTTCTCAACATGTAGCACTTCCAGCAAGAAGTCACTTAAATGGTCCTATTCGATTAAATGTTTAGCAAAGGCTGATGAGAAATCTCCTTTTACCCAACACGCTCAATGTTCTCGAGCCCTTACTGAGATGGCTCGACCACACTGTCCAATATATATCGAAGCACAATTGGGAGTAGTAAATTTAAACTTATATACACCACTTTTGTTCACAGGTGTCACTTCGTCCTTTGAGTTGAACAAAAATTAGCCCAAAGTTTTTGGGGTGTAAAATGAAACATTAAACTTGTTCTTTGGGAATGCGTCAATTAATTTGTAAGATATGTTCCCCAGAAAGGGAAGTTTACACCATCGTTTGAGTGGCTTGTCATGTTTGTAAAAACTGAGTGAGGTGATTAATTTAATAGTTTCTTTCTTAGTTACACGTTTTAATATTTTGTCAATTAATTATGTCTTATATCCATTATTGAAAGCGATCAATTTAATTATGTTCAACTCGGATTGGAAGTTGGGCTCGGATAGTGGTATAGAAACAAGGCGGTGAATCATGGAATAAAAGCTAGAATGCTTGTGGGAATGGTGATGGCAATAATCATTAGAAATAACTGCGTCAGTATATGTGGGTTTCCGGAAGATGGAGAATTCATGGTAGCTATTCGTTATGTCTATTGCTAGGTCAAGGAAATTAATCTCATCTCCTCCTGTTTCCACCGTGAACTTTATAGAATCGTGTAAATTATTTAAAACATTTAAAAACCTGTCCAGTTGACGAAGACTGCCAGTCCATACACACAGCACATCGTCGACATATCGGAACCAATAAAAAACGTTCTTGACAAGAATATTATTGGAGTTAAAAATTTTTCCCTTTAAATTGTTCATAAAATTGTCTGCTAACAATGGGGGTAAAGGACATCCCATAGCAAGGCCATGAGTTTGTTTATAAAACGTACCGTCAAACAAGAAATAATTTTGGCTTAAACATAATTGCAACAAGAGTTCTAATTCTAAGGTCAGTCGAGGATTTGGGTTTGTATCCTTAACTAGGGTTAAGGCCAAGGAAACTGCCTCCTGAGCCGGGACAGACGTGAACAAGTTTTTTACGTCAAAAGAGATGAGCTTTGAGTTGGGGGGCGGGGGGGGGGGGTTTTTAGTCGTGACAATTTCTGGGCAAGTTCGGTGGAGTTTTTTTACTGTCCACTCTTGGTTTAAAGCCGGGAAAAATCGCAATTGTTTCTCACCTCTCTGCACCCTCGCATAAAAGCGCTTCAAAATTAAACTCTCTCCTTCGCGAGTGGGAGATGCAGGAAGAACTCGGAATAATTACAATGACAGGAGAATAATTTACCAACTATCATAGAGTCAAGTCGTCGAAGTAGGAATGAGAAATGGAAGACAATAGAAGCTCAAATTAAGGAAGGAGTAAGATAAGGATGCAACTTCTCAAAAGCACTGATCAACATATATCTGGAGACAAAGGGGGATGGATATGAAATTTCAAGGATCAAAATTGAAATTAACGAAAATAGAACAAATATGCTCCGTTTTGCAGACAATGCGCAGTCATCGATGGAAATTGATTTGATCATCAAAGGTCATTATTTGCAATGAACCAAATTCTCCTTGAGTAAAACATGAAAATTAATGATGCAATGATTAGGACCCTAGCATGCGGAAGTGAGAAGCTGAACGCAGAATCTTAACGAGAGGAGTGAAATTAGAATAAGTATATTCCTTCACTTATATCATATGGGAAGTAAGGAGTACAACGAATACCCAGCTTAAAATAGCCCAAACTAAGAGAGCGTTAATTGTTAAAATACAACTGCTGTGCTCCAAGAAAATAAGGCTACAAATAGGTAGCAGTGTATGAAACTATTCAGGCGCAGCGTGGCACTCTATGAATCGGAAGCACTGACCATTGGAAGAAGTGAGCAGTACAGACTAGAAACCTTCAAAACTGGGTGCTGGAGGAAGATGTTGAAGATAAATGGAGGGAAAAATTAAGAGATGATGAAGTACACAGAAGAGTAGAAGAGCAAAAGACCATAAGGAACACTTTAGAGAAAAGAAAAACCAGAGATTGGACTCGCTCTAAGATCTGATGGGTAAGTGATGAACATAATTGAAGGCGAAATAGAGTGAAAACTCCCAAAGGAAGACCCAGGAATTAGTTCATTATACCAAATACCGAGACTGAGAGTACGTGGGAAGAATAAGCAGAAAGTAAAGGGACTAGCAATAGGTAGGGAAGGATGGAGGGATGGAATCGACCAATTCTGGAATTTAATGACCAGTGATAATGACTTCGGAGCAATCGTAAAGTATTAGGCAGGTTATTTAAAACCTGATTAAGGATGACATGTAGCTCATCTTATGATACATATGATATGAATGTAAAACATCTGATTGATTGCACACTCAGAAAATGAACTGTAGTACCATTTTACGAGCATATAAAGATTAAAAACAAATTTTCAAATTGCAGTTTCAAAAAATATACAATAAACTGCTCACTTGAAGTGTCAAAATAGCTTGTCACTCTAATTCACGTCCGTCGTAACAAAAAAGCTTTGATATTGTCCGTCTATCCTTACTCCTCAACACAGTTCTATACTACAGCGGCAACGGCCCAGGGTTTGGAGTTTTGAAAAGAATAAGGTCCATTCTAGATGAAAACTTTGGGATCTCGACATGCTGTGCGTGGTCTCAGACTCTCAAAAATGAAATTGAGTATATATATTTAATAAACACTCACAACAGCCGTTTACCAATAAAAGTGTTGTCGCAATATGGATTTCGCCTTCTACGACAGTCTCTTTGGGCCAAAAATAATATTTCTTTACATCCAGAATGTTTGTCTAACTTTCATGAGAATCGGCAATTACATGCTTCATGCATGTGCAATTTTCCTAAGAACATTCTTAAAACAACCTTGTGGAGGTATATGCATTAAATGTCTCTATTGCAATAACTTATATCAAAGTAATGGTTAAAATAAATTATCGCAAAAATATGCATAAAAGATTAATACCAAATTTTCAGCCTGATTACTCTTCTAATGTATAACCCCTATTTAGTACCACCAAGTGCCTACGAGCAACTTAATAGCATGCATACCGGTTAAGGTAGATTGAATTGAATGTCAGAGAATATACTCCCATTTTCTGCTTTTTCTGCGGCATATGACGATCTAGAATATCCTATTTTGCCTCAGGATACGATCTATCCTCCTGCATCCTGGCCATGAAACCTATCCTCCTTCTTCCTCTTCCTCGTTTGCCCAATATCCTTCCCTCTATCACATTCTTCAGCAATTCCTCACCCCCTTATTACATCCTCTAGCCGCCTACTCTGCTGGTCTTGAATTTCATTAAGAATTTTCATTTCCTCACCCACCATCTCAAGCACTTCCTCGTTAGTCTTGTTATCCGTCCACCTAACCTTATCCATCCTTCTCCACACCTACATCTCACATTGTAGAGGAAGCCAAGGCCCACAAGGCCCAAGGGCTGTGGATGATGATGATGATTTATCGGTTTAGGCAGTAGACGTATTGTCCACATAATCCCTATTGCCACCATTTAATGTGGCCGCCATTTTGCGTGCAGAACGCATCACATTTTGTCCGTCGATGCAATCCACACGCTCACCACAGGGGGCGATCGTGCGCCGTTTGCGCATCGAGCGTCGAAAGCAAAGAGCATAATCGCTCTCATCGCCACTCGGGATCCGCGCCACGAGCCTCGAACATTGCCGCTGCGACGAGCGGCCGAAACGGCGGCACACTAGGCCTGCAGTCCGAATTAAGCTTTTGGCGCTGACAGCAAGCTTACAGTCGTTCCGAGTCGCGCTCAAAGCGCGCTTGGGGGCGGAGACTCATTATCATATGATGTCATGAACTCCTCGCTCAGAACGCTCACAGGTTTAAGGTAGGGCTCCGAGAGCGAATGTCGAATCTATAGCAACGCGTGGGAAAATTGTTTATATTTTTGAACGCACAGCACATGCGCGCGCGCGCATAACAGCAAACATCCGAAGTACGCTCAAGAGTGCTCAAGAGCGTTCCGAAAAGAAAGCGCTAAAGAAGCTCATTCCATTTCGGAACGCTGATAAGTGCTTTCAGCAGTATAAGCGTCTTAACCCTTTATGGGGCAAAACTCTGGGACTCTATATTTAATATTCAATAATAATATTGAAATATTCTGTATTTTTTCCTATTTTGGCTATCCTTGGGCATGTAAGATGCTGGATATATTATTTATTTTCATGCGTACCACTACGCCATATCCACTAGGAACACCGAACTACGTGTATTACAGCATATGGGAAACATATATCCCATAGAGCGATCCCCACAGATATGGTGGGAAAATATTTCCCCAGTACCCTATTAAGGGTTAAGAGTGATTTGGACCGCATTCTAGGAGAGCGTCGAATCAGCCCCACCACCACCGCCGGGCTCGAAGCCGGGGCCGACCAGTGCGAGGGGAGTCGTGAGATTCTGATGGCGGGAGCGACATAAAACACCTCCGAGAGGTGGGAATTGGAGGATCGAGGCCGTCGTGGGTAGGAAAGATGAGGACGATCATCCGCCTCTCCTCTTAATCCACCGCTCGGGAGATATGTGAGTTGAGTTGGGGAGGGATGGAGAAGGTGGGGAGCAAAGGGTTGGACCGCCGAGATAAGGGGAGTGGGGGAGGGACAGGCGACCACGCCCCCCACGGACCACCCTAAAACGAACATACCCTCCCTCCCCCTCTCACCGCCCGCGTTCGCGCTGCTGTGCGCCGGGGCAGGGATGGAGGGATGGAGTGTGGTGGTGCTGCCCACCCGCCCCTCCGAGAGGGGAGGGAAGTCGGGCTCGCTGGCTGACTGGCACACACTCTCCCGTGCCGAGAGAGCGGGAAGAGCGGGAGTGCGGTGGCGAGGTGCGGCGGCGCGGCTGGCCGACTGAGAGTGTGCGGGAGGAACGGACGGTGAAGAGGGGCGGGTGCGACGGGAGGGCCCGTCTGCGTTGGTGTGTTTTTGGTGCATCCCGCTGCTGCAGGGGGGGAGCGAGGGCGTGCACCGCGAGCGGCATTCGACGCGCGTCTCTCCGACGTTTCTCTCACATGTCGGGCCGTCGCGCGTGTCCGCGGACGACTCGAGGACTGCCGCCCGAGGGTCGCCGGTTCGACTCCCGGCGGTTGAGCGGAGGACGCCGCGCGCCGAGCGATAAGTGACACAACGCCAAGACTTCCGTGGTCCACGTCAATTCCCTGCTCCGCTGGCCCTTTAGGCACGGCGAGAAGAGTCCAACGGGAGCAGTGTCGAAGATTTACGCGTCTGCACTCCATAGGACGGCGGTGGTGATGACGGCCTCCTGCAGTGGTGACATGAAAGGGGGAAGGAGAGTGGAGAAGATAATCTATTGTTTTCGGGAATCACGACACAGTGGAGAGTGTTTGAGAGGAAGGGGCGTTACGGTCAGCTACTCTTAAACGTGTTTTTTTTTACTAAGTGCTACTCTCGCGCATGTTTGACGACGTTCCCAGAGCACCCGTGTGGGGGCTTCCGAGAGTCGAATCTGCTCCGTAAGGCAGCCCCTCACCCTTTCGTGCCAGAGGAGTTACGGGTCTGCATCGGCGAGGGACGGCACCCGGGGGTGAGAGGAGCCGTGTGGAAGGGGTAAAGGGTTCGCCTTGGAGCCACAGACGAGACCTCCCTCCCTGAGGGTGCGGGAGGGAGCCGACGAGAGAGAGAGGAGGCCGAGGAGCGGCAGCATCGGAAGGCGCCGGGATCCCTTTGACCTTCTTCTTCTGCTCGTGAGTCCTTTGTCCTCCCCACCGCGGAATGATGCGACCCCGAGGTGGGTGGGGGACGCCCGCAAGCCAACAGGAAAATTAGAGTCGCGTGCGGCGTCTTTCCACCCTTTTGTCTTTCCTCCGGGACGGGCCCGTGCAAAATTCCATCCCTCTTTGCCACTCCCCTGCGTGCATGTTTTGGTATTTCCGAGGAAGGAGACGGATCTCGGGGCGAATTCTTTACGCTTCCCTCCCATCCTCCTCATCCCTTCCGTCCTGCGCTCCCCACTTGCCCATCTCCCGCTCTCCTCAGTCGATCGCGACTTCAGTTCAGAGGTGCCGTATCGCCCGCGCCATAGGCGCCCGACTGACCAACGTTAATGCTGCCTCGAATTTCACCTTCGTTTTTTGCCGAAATGACGATCAAAAGTGTTCAAGATTTGGTCATCTAAAAGTGACACTCCGAAATCCATAGCGGTTCCGTGTTGCGAAATCTGTTAATTAATATTAATGTTTGTTGTAGTTGTGGTTTGTTAACAACGTTCCGCTGTTGATACTGTGACATGTATGTGATATTGAGGTTGATGCACGAGACCATTGACATCCCGTCAAAATTAATATGCTAAGAGATGGCGATTGGAGGAGAAGTCGCTCTCATACGAGCGGATTCGAGAGTGAAATCGTGAGCCCTTCTTAGTAAGTGTGTGTGAGAGAGAGAGAGAGAGACAGCGTTTCGTGCTCTGCGATTCTTCCATGTTGTCTCCGTGAGACCGAAGTCGCCCCAGCTTCCCGCACTCAAGTGTCTTCTCCCAAGTGTAAGCTCGCGTCAAAAGAGCCCGAGGACCCGAACGCCCCGTTTCCCTAAAGAGATATTCCCGTCGTGCTGGCAAACCATCAAGCGAGCTCCAGCCGGCCTGGGTGGGACCGTCCCGAATTGCACGACGCTCGTTGCCCCATCGTACCACCAGAGGACAGCGCATTAGGGGTCGTCCTCGACGGGACGGAGTCGCGCGACTCCTCCTGAAGACTATCCGGCCCTTAGGAAGGACTGTGGTGCGAGGGGCAGCACGGCGAGTGAGTAATCCTACCCCTGGAGAGAGAAAAATGATGGATCGCATCCTCCTCGGCGGGATGAGCGTCGCATCTTGAGTCTCTCTTGCTCCTTTTGGATTCCAACCCCCGTTCCCTTCCCCACCATTCACCACTCCTTCCTCCCCCCACCGCGTCCTCAACCATGGAGGTCTGCGCCGACGGGGCTTCGTCTTCTCCGGCGCCCGCTGCGTCGTCGGGCGTCGCGTGCGGCCCGCCCGCCGACCCGGCGTCCCGCGGCGGCGGGGGCGTCTGCTGCCGCTCCGGCCTGTGGCTGTTCGCGCTCTCGGCGCTGGCAGTGCACGGCGCCGTGGGAGGCAACCCGGACGCCAAGCGCCTCTACGACGACCTCCTGTCCAACTACAACAAGCTGGTCCGGCCCGTGGTCAACACATCGGATGTCCTGAGGGTGTGCATTAAACTGAAACTGTCGCAACTGATCGATGTGGTGAGTGTCCCGCTTCTTCTATTTGCTCTCTCGGCATTTCCCCTCCTCACTCTCGGGAGAAGAGTAGGTCCCCCTCCCACTCCTCCTTCCCCACCCTTCCCCTCATTCCCCCTCCCCCTCCCCTCCCTCCCCCTACATTCGACTCCACTCTCCACCTTCCTCCCTCTCTCGAGGAACACTGAGGTGCAGTCACGGATTTGCACACAGCATAAATGTTCATCGCAACCAAAGGCGTGCACTCCGATGGTATCTTACCACACGCAGCCACAGCCCTTCCAGCCAGCATGATCATCTGAATAAGTGAAACAGTGAACGGGGGTGACTCGCGTCATCTTAAGGGCTCGGCCAATTTTCCTACCAATCAGAGCTGTAATAAATCGATGACGATATCACTTAAACGTATACGTGAGATATCTTACGTCATTGAGAACGGAAAATTTGAGGGTATTCTCCTCAACGCAGTTTTAATGGCGAATTTCTGTATTTAGAGGAACGAATGTTTATCACATTCTCCAATCATTTTTGCAGAAGACCATATGCATAAATTTATGCCGTGAATACTGCATCTTTTCAACGGATGAGAAAAAACACGATCCACTCAGCCTTTATTTTTTCAAGAGATCAGATTGTCATAAATTTCTCATTTTAAGTAACTCCTTTCACTTCTCTGCAACAACGTATTCATTGAAAGTTGCGTCTAGTTGTTCATACACATCACAAAAAATAACACATTTTGTTAATGATATTTGGTATCAACCGAAAGATCTTTTTCACTCTTTATTGTTTAAAATTGTTGAATTTTAATGCCACATCCTATTTGGCTGAAACTAATTAAATACAGTATGATGATCTCATGAAGCTTTTGTGTATAAGAAAGCGTGTTTCTAAACATTCATTCGTTTAATTTTTCCTTATGTTCAATTTTCATCTTTCTTCGGAGCAAATGTTTTAGGGTCAGTTTTTCATCAGTAGCCTCGCGCAAAACTCCATTGCTACCAGGGGCGAATCCGGGCAGTATTCACTGGCCGGATATTTGTTAAATTCTGCATATGATTACGAGTGCGAGGTTGCTTGTGTATTGTATGTCATACACCTTATATTTAAACATAATCGACCTGTATATTTCTACCATTTAAATTGGAAATTAATTTAACGTAATTATTAATGAGTTTTTAAACCCCGCTCCGTCCAATCTATCCGCATTCCGGCGACGCCAGTTTACGGTCGAGTGAGTTCCACTATTGAGAAGAAGAGACATTCAAGGAGTTATGTCTGCTCCCCCTCACCTCTCTTTATTCTCACGTGTTTGTCACCCACATGTAACCACGCCAACGGCCTTCAATGACACCAATGACTCTTACCCTCCTTCATTTTGCGTTTAACAGGCATTTGAATTGTTGTGGACTACATGCGTTACTCTTACATCAGCCATCGGTAAAAGATGAAAATTTCAATCAAACACATTGGGTCAATGACTATCGATTTATTGGCGACCAAAGCATATGAAAGTAGAGGCGTCTCTCACCAGTCGAAGGAAAAGTTAAATTTCGTTTTATGATGCCGTTTATAAGATAATAAAGTGGGTGTTTAAACCCGACTGCGCAAGGCGTCGCTTTGCATAGGTATTTGACATAATTATCCATCATAAAGTAAAAATGTTGTACTTTTCAACAATATTAAGTACAAATATTTCACTTCTTGATTCTGCAATCGGATTTAATCGTAATCCAGCGGCACTGCATTAAGAATTATTTCAACCTATTTTGCTAGGAAAACAGTTAAATTTTGCCTAAACGAGATATTTTGCATTTCAAAGGAAAGGCAAGGTAAAGCACTGAATGAAAAGGCAAGTATGATAATGGATTTTAATGATAAAATTCAGCTGATATCCGAGAAATTTCCGATGAAGGTTTTGAAAGTGTGTATTAGAAATGTGAAGGTGTGATTACGAAAAAGACTTCTTTTTTAAATCTACAAGATTTACATACCCACTTGAATGAGAGGCACCAAATCGAAAAGGTTGGTCTCACAAAATTTCGTGAATTTTGATCTTCGGAGTATGTAAATACCAGTCGGTGCTCAAGACAGATACACAATGTGCGTACACGATATTAAGTATAACCTGAAATTGAAATTTCTTGGAGAAAAGCTGCATAGGATTTTGTGGAACAGGGATAAATGGTTGCAAAGTGCTACTTATTTGTCCGTAGAATCATTTAGCGTACTCTCATAATTGCCTTCAGCTCTAATGCAGCCCACTGCATTCAAATACTGTCGCTTGCTGATATGAATTTACCGCCCGTTAAGACTAATATGCTGCAATAGTTCAACGTAAAAAATCGAAAATGGTCGCGAAAAAAAATAAGGACTCTCTTGGAGAAAATCTATTGCAACGTTTCAGGGAAGAATAGTTTGAACATTTTGATACCTTGTATGAAATATTTAGCCAAGTAGAAAGAGTGGTGACGTGTTTTGAGAAAAACGCGTTGAAAGTACTCAAAATATGCAATATTGTTAATTGAGGGAATAAAAATGTGCGCCGTTGTTTTTATTTTCATCTAGCTATTGTGCTCTTATATCAAATGTTCATTATTAGGAAGGAAAATTCGAAGCATAAAATAGAACTCAATGTTGTCATACTACCGAAACCAAGGTAGCGGATGAATATTTTTCAAAACAGCTGGGCATGGCCAACGGAGTAGGAAATCAAATACATACTTCAAATGTAGACGAAATCGGAGAGTTCAAGGCCAAAGTTGGCCTTAATTCTTTTGTTTTACTTGAAATAACTCAGAAGGGAAATAAGAAACCTCCGGTAAAAAATCCTAGGTCTAGTCGAATCAAACCTGCGTACTTGTCGTGAATATAATGATACGAATTAACGGAGCTAGCGAATAAATTGAACACGTGAATTTAGGTCAATGCAATCATGGATTATTTCTCAGTAAACAGGTTTCCAGGATACCGGGTCAAGTTGTAGTATTACTTCGGAAGTGTTAATGTGCACGAGCCGAAATAAATGCCAAATATTACATAGGGAAAATCACTTGCCTAAACCGGGACATGAGCCTAATTTCCGGCCAAATACCAGTTAAGGCGTCCTCTTCCTCCTCCGACCCTTCTGTGAATTATTTTGTGAGCTGCAAAGAAACGAAGAATGGCAGCTGCAAGAATACCATGCCAAAGTTTCATTTGAAAATCAAAGGCGTCTCAAGATGCCTGATAAAAATATAATTGTAATAATGGCCCAAGATGTCGTTTTCCGAAAAATAATCCTCTGTTTTTCATATGATATACATATATAAGGCTTAAACGTGAATCATTTATTTCAACCTGTGCTCTAAAAAACCACTCCACCACCGAAAGGGTTTTTAAGCGCTTATATAGTTTAACGGAGTAAAAAATTGCTTTTTCATAACTGAGTAAACTTACGAACTACGGTCGATTTTATTTCGTTCCTTTCGGTTACTCGCCTTCGTCTTTCAGGAGAAGAAAACGAAGTTGCACGCCAAGGAAGAAGAGTCTTGCAATTGATGTCAAAACTCTTGCAAAAGAAGTTTGATTTTTAGCGTCAAAGGAAAGACGATTGCTCATAATAAGAGATTGACTCTTGTCAAGGAACTCGCTTGTCTCGGCGAGAATAGCCACAGTGCATTTGGCCACGACCCTCCTTCTCCTTCTGTACAAACAGGCCTTGCGTCTCCTTCTCATATTTCCAGTGAGAGATAAATCAATTTGTCGAAGTTCAATATTCTTCCAAAGGAACAGGAGCTTCTTCAAAAGGGTCTGAAATATGCTCCCAACCTACTGATTTCGTCCAGCGATTTACAAAATCTAGCGGTAGACTGTGAATTAGCCACCCTGCATAGAGAAGAGTCGGGATTCAAGCATCTTATTGCTCAAAGGATCAACATAACACCAAATATCTCCCAAATTCACCATCTCAACCTCTCAGCTGTGTTTGCTCTGAAAAACTCTGTTTTCGAGAACGAACTCGTGGTGCCCAAAGTGGACAAAGGCAACGCTGTGGACCAACGTACAGAAAGTGGGAGGATTGACACCATTGGCAAACAGCATTGTCGGACTCCCAAGTGAACCAACTCCAAACTTTCAGAAGGCGTTTAAAAGTGCAATTAATTCATGTTCCGTGATTTTTCGTCCCAGTGAAAAAGACCAAGCTAACCCAAATGAATCCTTTGGTCACTCGTTTCTTTGGTCTCCCAAAAGTCCATAAATCTAACATTCCAATATACACCGGTGGTCTCAAGCGTGTCGGCCCCCAACCACCTTGTAGCCCACAGGTTAAACAGCATGATTTGTCGGTGCTCGAAGTTTTCTTCAAAGCTTGGTGTAAATAACTCCGCTGAATTGGCCAACATTCTATCCAAGAAAGATCTACCACAGAGGGGCATTTTGGTTTCCTATGATGTGTGCCATTAATTTACTAGTGTCCCCGGAGCAGCATCTGTGAATATGATGGAAAAAGCACCCATCAAGTCAGGCGCTCCCTCCCTTGTGATAAGTGTGATTAATTCCTTAACAAATATATTTATGACGCAAACTATTTTAAATTTTATGTATGATTTAACACTTTTCCGGCGAATAATATTAGTGTAAATCTCTCGGGCTTGCCACCGGTACCATTTCATCCGAATGTGGTGAAGTCTACGTGGGAGAGACTGGGCGAAATATATCCACTCGTCTGAAGGAACACCGTAGGCATTTCCGGCTTGGTCAACCGGAAAAATCAGCAGTAGTTGAGCGTAGGCTGAGACGGGACCATAAGATCATTTGGGATGACACGACTGTTCTTTGGCGATCCGGCCAATTTTGGGATCGCTTAACCAAAGAGGTGATAGAGATAAGTTTGGAGAGGAAGAATTTCAACCGGAAAACTAGTTACACGATCAGCAGCTCTTGGAATAGAACCCTACAAAGCTTCAATTGTCACTTTAGACACTTTAAAACTACTTTTTCATGCAAAAATCCAATCCCATATTACCAATGGGATATTATTCTGGGGAACTAACCATCTCTCCAGAAAGATCTTCTTTCTGCAAAAGCAGGCTCTAAAAGCTATGCTTCGCCTTCCCTCCCGTACCCCTGGTAGATCGCTATTCAGAACTCTGTCAATTCTTACGGTTCCATCCCTCTTCATTTTAAACTGTGCCAAATTTTAAAGCAAAACCCCGAAAACTTTCCAGCTCACCACAAAGTTCACTCCTACCACACTCGTAATCATGATAACATTCATCTATCCCCGTATTCTAGATACCTCATCTCAACATGGCCCACATCATTCACCTTCAGTCATCTACAATTGCTTATCACCAAACGTAAAATCCATTACATCCATAGCTAACTTTAGAAATGTTTAAAGAAGCTCTCACTCAAGAAAGCATTGTACAGGCTC
Organism: Ceriagrion tenellum; assembly: GCA_963169105.1. NCBI lineage: Eukaryota > Metazoa > Arthropoda > Insecta > Odonata > Coenagrionidae > Ceriagrion > Ceriagrion tenellum. The sequence goes on from OY720632.1 coordinate 198,268,452, forward strand.
ACCGATTTTTTTTATAATGACTGTAATTGTTGCAAAATATGATATACCTGTGATATTCTATGCCATGTATATATATATATATATATATATATATATATATATACACAATGGAAAACTTCGCCAAATGGCCACAAACACAATTAAAGAGGAAACTTACAGGGGGTAAAAAGACGAAAGTAAAGAGAGAGTCTTACTTAGAGACGTTTCGGGTGTTATCCCTTCTTCAGTCACACAGAGAATCGTATATATATATACATATATATATACGATTCGAAAAACAAGTGTACGTATATATATATACGTACACTTGTTTTTTCTTTTCTTTCCTTTGTCATGTTACTGACTGACATGTACCTATTGACGATTTCTATGTTATATATGTAACTGACAGAAATAAATTATATTATTATAATTATATTATTATTATAAACTATAAATCTCAACAAATATCTCATAGTAAATGTAAATATTTATGGTTAACGACACTAATCGTAACTCTCCGTCTGATTAATTTATTTCATATATTTTTTTCCTAACTAATTATCATGTGATTTATATTACACCGGATGTAATTCAATGTTACCACAGAGTCAATGACCCCTTGTAAACACCGTAAAAGGCTGCCAGTAATGGCTAAGATTTGGAGCGTTGTCGTTAGTGTACCGATCACCACAGTTGTCAACCCCAGCTGTTATTTTTATCCGTGCTTATGCATCAAAGTGCCACTTGTAAGAGAGTGAATAAGCTGAGAGCCGTGAAAGCAATACGCTCGGGAAAAACCGCCGCCACAACTTGAGTATTTACTTAAGAACCCGAGGCGCTGGAATCGAGCTGTCACTGGGAGTTTGCGAAAGAAGCCTTGACTCCAGGAATCGACTGCGCCAGGCAAAACGTTGACCCCCTTTCTCCGTCCCCCTCCTACCCGCCCCTACTCCACCGTCCCCCACACACTCCGCGCCCGGTATCCTAGGTTACGGCATTTGAAATACGGAGCGGGAGAATACCATGTTTTCAATGCGAACCTCTACGTCCATTGACGTGAAATTCTGACGCGTGCAAGATTTGTAATGGCTAACTCACGCACTTTGCATTGTGTTCATGGCTAAGATTGCTACCATGACAACGCTTCACACGATCACGAACCCTTCACACGATTTTGCATTTCCAGAAAGTCAAATGATGAAGAGTATTCAGAGTTTAGGGGCCAGGAATAGTTTAAAAGGTGACAGAAAATTGAAAAGTTTCCCTAAGTTCAATAATGAGAATTCTCAAGCATTGGTCGAAGCAGTAGTTAATTACCGTAGTTTAAAAAAATAAAATTCCAGGTTTCCACCGTTTAGTTCACAGCACGTAGTGTAACGCTTTTATTCGCACAGAATGTTGACAAACGGACAGTATTTCAGATAGTGAAGTCTTTCCCAAATCATTTACCATTTACAGAGTCATATGTGAGTCCCTGCAGTACCCTTTCTCATCAAACGCACTACTTTAGATTGCTACGGCACTTAACAGAGGAGAAAATATTCTTGATTCACTGGCTACAAATATACCACATCAAGTGATTGAGGTGGAAACTGTCGAGGAAATCTGAGGCCGCAGGGTAGCTAGTCCTAAGTTTTCCTTAAATGTCGATAATAACTTTAAACGAATAAGTCAATTTTACATTTTTAAAACAGCTGAATTTGAAGGGTTTCATTTTATCAAAAAAATTTCTATCCCGTCTTTTAATAGTCATTTAAACGATCGTTCAGCGTCACAGATGTATTCTGCGATGACTTGGCGAACACGCTTTGGAAGTAGGAGTTTAATAAGTTAGCTTTGTCCGAGCTGTTTTTTAGTACCTCACCCATTTCACCCATTCATCCAAGTAGTCATTTCTAAGTGCATTAACCGTAGATCTTCTGCCTTCTTTTTCCAAAAAAAGAAAATCCTGCGAAACTCAATCAGTACCCTTTGCCCGCATCATTTTAGTCTCCGGTGAAGATAACGTTTCAGTAGACGCGATTTTTCTTGACTTTATAAAAGCATTTGATATAGTGTCCTCCAGAATTTTAATAATTAAACTTAATTCTTACGCCTTAGACGACGATATAATTTCCTGGATTAGAGAAGTCCTAACCGATCGCGTGCAAGAGGTAGTATTAGACGGTGCCATCTCCAATGAGGATAAAGTCACTTCGGGAGTCCCACAGGGGAGTATCATAGGTCCAGTTCCATTTCTTCTCTTATTACTCTCTACGATATTGGTTAAGTGGTAGATAGTAAACCCCGACTATTTTCAGACGATATTGCTGTGTACAGAGAAATTCGCAGCAACAACGATAAGGAAACGTTAACAAAGGATCTCAAGTCAATTTAAGAGTGGTGCGACGCGTGACAGCTGGAATTGAATTTGAAAAAATGTGTAATAAAAAATCTCTGGAAAAGGAAAATCTCCCCTCAGTACAGTCATTTAAGACAAAATACCCAAATTGATACTGCAGAATATTCAAAATACCTCGGAGTAAAACTAGCTAATGATCTCTCTTGGAGAAAATATATTCAGGAAATAACTGATTATGCTAATCATTTAAAGGGATTTTTTAAGAGTACTTGGAAATTGCGAAGATGAGAAACCTTATACGAATCAGAAAAATTTACAATTTTAAAACAGCTGATTTTGAAGGGTTCATATTTTATCTAAAACATTCCTTCCCCTTTTCCAAAGTCGACAGTTATGTCAGACGCAGAGGGTGCTTGGAAAGCTTTTCTTTCAATCGTACATTCAAAAATTAAAAATTATTCTCTCTTTAGTGTCTCTAGGGTCTCTAGTGCTGCAATAAAGCTTTTTATAGCCGTCAGTTTGATAGTGTCCCCCTCTTATTAGAGCGCTTCTATCAGTGGAGCGTACCTTTAGCGAGGTAAACATAATTTTTGATGTTATTTTTAAACTCCTCTCGTCGGAATTTGTTGGTAGTCTTAAACCTGATGTGCGACCTCTCAAGCCAACAAACCTCGTGGTTTCCAAACTAGTCCTTCCATAAAATGTGTTGGACCATAACGTATAGTTTTACGACAGAATGCTGCTTTCTCTTCGCTCTCGATTCCACCTTCTGCACAATACATACCCTCCGCACCCGGCTAAGACCGCACGGCAGCACCGCCGCTGCAACCGACGTGAGATACTGTCTGACGTCCAACACTCGAAGACGTCACCCGCTGGGGCAGAGCATTCAGAAAGAGCGCTACTGTCGTTGGCATGACTCCCAAATAAGTTCCTAGACAATCTTTCAAAACCCTACAAAATGTGGGGTAAGATTACCAAATTGAGTGTGTCGGTTCACAAAGGAAAACGACGAACATAATTCAGACATTCCAAACATTAATGAACCGATGAGTGATATAAACATTCATCGTGAAGGAATGACTGAACAACTTCGCTCGATTGAAAGTGGTAATATCCTAGTCCAGATGGAAAACCTGCACGCGTGCTCATGGAGTTAGCGCCACAGATTTCACCATTCCAAGAAATCATATTGAGCACATCACCATTATCCGACGGAAATGTACGCCAAGACTTAAATAGACAACGTCACACCAACATTTAAAAAAGGAAACAGACTTGCCCGATGAAATTTCCGGCCTATATCGTAAACAAAACTTTTATGCAAGACTCTCTAACACATTGCTGTTAACAATATCATGGCCTTCTTGGATATAAGACACTGCTAATACGGCAGTCAGCCCGATTTCTGGAAGAATGGATCTTGCGAAACACAGTTTGCGATCATACTTCATGTTACAACGAATTATTTTCTATTTTAATGGGTTCTTATACATGCAAACACTTGGCTTATCAATGGGCTTCCCATTGTCGCCTATTCTGGCCGACATTTTAATGGATAATTTAGAGAAATTACTATTTACCTCCAAAAACCCCCCACTGAAGTGCGTCTTTCACTATTTAAGACATGTGGATGATGTAATTTTTCTGAGTACATGTACCGACAGACAATGAGATCGTTTTCTTGCTATATTAAACTCCCTCCTCTCTTTAATTGTTTTTCTCGGTGGAAAGAGGTGGTAATAAAATGAAATTATTAGACCTGTTTATCTCCATCTAGGAGAATAAACATTCCTTTTCAGTTTCCCGTAAACCGTCCTTCAGTGATGTCATCATCCCTAATGATTCTAACCACCACCACCACCACACACTCACTGCATTTCATTCTCTCCTGCATTGACTCACCAATGTCCCCCTTGGTGTCCGTGACTTCACAACGGCACTTAAGGTTCCAAACCGCATTGCCTCATGCAATGTCTATAAGGATAAACTTATTGATAAAAGATATTATTGCGATACTTAGGCAAAAAAGCCACATTAAATTCCGCTCACCTCACCCCTATTTTCCCCAACAAACCCATGAGATGGTGCAAGTTACCTTTGTGAAGCAACTAAGTTATAAACTTAGTCGTGTAATACCTAAAGACAATTTTAAGTGGTGTTTTTGTAACCCTGTGGCCACGGTATAAAACTTCTTATTAATTCTAAGGACGCTTATGACAATCTTGAGAAAAGCAGGGTGTACTCCCTTATATGTGATTCTCCTGGATGTAATCGCTTTAATGTCGGCCAAACTGCCCGGAAATTTTAGATAAAAATGACTGAACATTACACGTTTTATAAATCAGGACTATAATTGTGTTTGCAAAACATTGGCAAGAGTCGAATCATGCTTATAGTTTTAATCGCTCTATTTTATATTTCTTCAATAAAGGTGTTAAACTGGATTTTTTTAAATTTTGAAATATTTTCAACATTAAAAACGTGTAGTCTTAGTGTTATAAATGGTTATATTCCTGACAAGTATTCCCCCTTTTCACTGTGCCTCTCTGCCTATCTTTTAACACTCGAAGATGTTATTTTTACGCTTTCCTGTGGTAGTGTCCTTGTTTTGTTAACCAACCTAATCCTCCTCCCAATGATCCCCCTCCCCCTTAATCCTCCCTAATCCTCCCGCTCTTATCCTCCCCGTACATGTATACAGCCATCGCACCTTTTTTTATGCTGCAAATGTATATTTTTTTATTAGAGTTGCCTCAGAACAGGTATTCCATTCCTGGAAACCTAGCTTTGGTATGAAATGTAAATTCAACGTTTCAAGTTATTGTTGTTGAAAGCATTAATTTACTTACTTACTTGTCTTGCTTTACTTTCACTTGATACACGACCTCTGAAGATGATGATGTAACATCAAAACTCGTCAGGTATTTTAATAAAATGTGTGGAAAATCACTAAGTCATTTTTCTTTTACTGTGTCTTAATTCTACGAAGTAGAATCGTCTACAATCACGTATATGGCGCGATATTCCCAGATTTTGATAACGATTTCGATAAGGTTACTATACAAAACCCTCAGGTACAATTTTCAATCATTTGGAATAAATGCAAAATATGTGAAAAGGATAGGGTATTTTCTCAATGATCGCAAACAGAGTAATCATTGATGGCATTAGCTCTGTTATTATTGGAACCATATCCAGTGTTCCTCAAGGGAGCATGGTCGGTCCTCTTTTATTCATTCATGATATAAATGACGTAGGGTCACATGTTTATAGTAAATTATGACAATTTGCAGACGATACTGTCATCTACTGCGAAATTAGTGAAGATTCGGACTGAAAATTTATCATCAAATATTTTAGAATTGCCTTAACCTCAGATACATTCAATTTAACTCATTTCAATTATTATCGTGGGCCTTTCTGTCCCAGAAGATATTTTACTTGGATAGTACATTGGGATATATAGTAAAAATTAGAAAAACATAAAAATAACAAATAAGAAATAATAAGATATAAAGTAATGATCACAAAAAATCTACATTTATATCCCATTAAGTGTGAATTCATCGGTTTTGATCTTTACAAAGTATATACATATAATTCATGCTGAAGATATCCTTCTCACGTCCTTATTATCACATTCATAACTGTAATAGGGAGCACAGTTCGAAAATATAACGCAGAACAAAATTATAAATATATATGAATAAATAAATAAATAAATATATATATATAAAAATATATATATATATATATAAATGCACTTAGGATCACTTAGGTGACGAATATATAAAAGTTTGCCAGAGGAAGGCAGACGACAAACACAGAAAACAAAAAAATGATGAGTGTAAGTGTAAAGTTTGTAAGTGTGTTCATCATTTTTTTGTTTTCTGTGTTTGTCGTCTGCCTTCCTCTGGCAAACTTTTATATATATATATATATATATATATATATATATATATATATATATATATATATATATATATATATATATATATATATATATATGTATGTATGTATGTATGTATGTATATATATATATATATGTATATATATATATATATATATAACTGCACTTAAGTGACGAATATATAAAAGTTTGCCAGAGGAAGGCAGACGACAAACACAGAAAACAAAAAAATGAACACACTTACAAAATTTCTTGATATTTCGGTGCCACTAGCACCTTGGTCGCAAGAGCGAAGATATATATATATATATATATAGATTCTCTCCGTGACTGAGGAAGGGCTAACACCCGAAACGTTTCTAAGTAAGACTCTCTTTACTTTCTTCTTTTTACCCCCCTGTAAGTTTCCTCTTTAGTTGTATGTATATATATATATATATATATATATATATATATATATATATATATATATATATATATATATATATATATATATATATATATATATATATATGAGGACCTCAGAAGTCAAGGGGTCTAAGTAACAAAACCATTGTTTAGAGAAAACTTAAGTCAAAGTTGAAAATGTTTGGTTCAACCCACTAAGGAAGGAGTCTTCTTCGCTCTTGTGAACAAGGTGCTAGTGGCACCGAAATATTAAGAAACTCAGTAAGTGTGTTCATTTTTTTCTATTTTTCTGTGTTTAGCGTCTGCCTCTCTCTGGCAAACTGTTCATATATTCGTCACGTGAGTGATCCTAAGTGTGTGTATATATATTGTGACGGTACCCCTTAACTGGCAGCCAAAAGGCCTATTTTTTTGTATTGAAGTGAATGTCTGTGTGAATGAATGAGTGGATAAGTGAACGGCGAATAAGTAGTTCACCTTGCTCACACCCTGTCACTGCTGTCAATGCCCTGAGCAGACGACTTTGGCGGAGGGAATGATGGGTAGGCAGTAAGACATAAAAGGGAGTGCATTCGCTCAAGAAAAGAGAGAAATCATGGTGAACGGTTGAAGGACACAGAGAGCAGTGCCAAGGCCAAAGTCTTCCGAGAGAAGGAAGAGTGGGGAGGGCCTTTGCTGAGGACGCCGCGACGCCCGTTCCTGGGTGCCTGAGAATCAAATAACGGAAAGAAGTACCTGCCGTAACCTTGTAGACGCTATCTACCGTCTGCTGGACAGCGAACCTTCCTCTGCTGATTCGTGCCTAAAGGACCGCGTAAGCAAACCACGCAAAGTGACCCTGTCCCTTATTTCCCCGTGTGAAGCTTTGAGAAGCTTGAAAGAAGTGCTTTGGTGCGTGCCTCGTGTTCTCTCGAAAGTAAACGTGAAGAAGAAGAGCCGTTTGTTAATCTCTCACTGTGAACTACCAATTTAAATTTCAATGTCAATTATTTTGCCATTTGTGTATTGCTCAAGGGTGTTTAAATTTCAATGCCAATTATTTTGCCACTTGTGTATTATTCAAGGGTGTTTAAATTTCATTATTGCGATTTCTTTAGTGTAATACCATTGAAAGGTTATTATTGTGTTTTCTAGGGTTGATTTCATGCTCTTGTGATTCGTTAATTAAATTTGTGAATGTTGAAAGGAAATTGGCCTGGTATTCTGTCATTTGAGGGGGGAGATCCGTCACCTTCGTCGGCGATTCTTTCTTGTACCTTCATTTTCAGAGCCTTAAGCGAATCAAACGGCGCTGGTCGCCTGAAATCTCACGTTCCCGCATCTGGATCGGAGGGGGAGTGGTGGAAGCAGGTTTGTGGTCCCTCTGACTCACATAAAAATAATTACGTGTGTGCCGCTCCACTTGCTAACCTCGCTTGTGCTGGCGTCTTCGGAAGTTGCTGGGGTGGGGGGAAAGCTTTCCAGGGAGGTGGGACCGGCACAATATATATATATATATTCTCCTCCTCCTCTGTCTCCTTCACCTCTAACATCTCTGCCTCTAAAATTACCTTTCTGGATGTAGACATCTCCCTCAGTAACCTTAAATTCCACACTTCTGTCCATATCAAGCCCACCAACAAGCAACAATATCTCCATTTCAACAGCTGCCACCCCTCTCATACTAAACGATCCCTCCCCTTTTCCCTCTCTATCCGTGGTCACCGAATATGCAACAATCCCGAATCCCTTGACCTTTTTCTCTCCAATCTCCACCAATCCCTCCTTCGTAGAGGCTACCCTGAGCGTCTTCTTCAGAAAAAAATCCTACAGCGACCCTCTTCTTCTAAATCTCTCTCTCTCTTAATAAGTTTCCTCATGATCAAATCTCCCTCTGTACCACCTATTTCCCTGGAGTTCACTCCATCCGTCGCTTAATCAAAAATCTCTACCCCATCCTCTGCTGTCCTTCTCTCACCTTTAGACGCCCTCCCAACCTCTCCACCCTCTTTAAAATCACTAAACCTCTTTCCAAATCAATCTCTCGACCTACTAAGTCCCTTCCGACGCCGTGCAATCGCCCACGTTGCAAAACTTGTGGCATCCTTCTCACCCAGCCTCTGCCTGATAAATTCCTTGCCGCTCATCTTCCTTCCGTCCCCTCACTCTCCTGCGTTTCCCATAATGTTGTCTATATCCTTCTTTGCCAATTATGCCCTAGTTTTTACATCGGTTTGACGGCCACTCCCCTTAACATCCGCATGAATGGCCACCGCTCCAGTTGTAATGAACCACCTTCTATTTCTGTTTCCCTCCCTGTTGCCACCCATGTTTCTTCCCACAACTCCACCTTTAATAATATTTTTAAGGTTGGCATTCTCGCCTCCCTTCCCCCTTCCTCCTCCCCACTCCAAATCAAAGATCTTGAGTCCTCTTGCATTTACTTATTCCAGGCTTTCTCTCCGCCAGGACTCAATAAATCCCACTAACTTCTTCTTTCACCTCTGCCCATACTACTTCTTCCTTTCGGATTTCTTCCACTTCCCGCCTCCCGCCCCCACCTTTCCTCTCCCTCCCCCTCCTCCCCTTCCCCTGTCCCTCCCCTCCCTTCCTTCCTTCCGCCTCAGTCCTCCCTTCCTACCGCCTCAGTCCTCCCTTCCTTCTCAGTCTTCGCTCTTGCGACCAAGGTGCTAGTGGCACCGAAATATCAAGAAACTTTGTAAGTGTGTTCATCATTTTTTTGTTTTCTGTGTTTGTCGTCTGCCTTTCTCTGGCAAACTTTTATATATTCGTCACTTAAGTGATCCTAAGTGCAGTTATATATATATATATATATATATATATATATATATATATATATATATATATATATATATATATATATATATATATATATATATATATATATATATATATATATATAATTATATATATATATATATATATAAATCCCGCTATCATTTTGGCACCCGTTAATGAGCAAGTTGCATTTGATCTGGCGTCCGAGTGTAATTTGGCTGCCGTATACCGGACGCCGGATTACAAACGTGTAAAAATCACTGGAATCGACTATTTACATCATGTAGACCCCATTTCCGAAAATTAGTATGGACGCCAATTTGTTGGCAGTATGTACAAATTTCGTATATTGTTAGTTCAGCATAATTCCGGGCCGAGTGGCGCTGACTGCGGCGTATAACTTGGTCGCGGTTATCTCCGTTCAGTCTACGCAGCAAGTGGCGTCCTCGGTTTGGCAACATCGCTCTACCTCGCGGCTTTCTGCAATTCTCTCACCCAAGGCTCTTTCGAGGTTTGATACCTCGGTGGAGTGCGTGGTAGCGGAGTTATCGTCGTCCGGCGCTACCGCTCCAGTTTTACTTGGTCCAAAGCCAATTAAGTGGATTTGCGCAACGGTAATTTCAATAACAAAATTATTGTTATCATGGGACCGCAACAGGTTGGCGCAAGAATAACTCTTTCAGGTGATTAAGTAGAAAAATAATGGATTGTGTATCTGGAAAGCCACCTTTTTTATATTAATACTTGGTGCGGAAATTCAAGAATAATGCTAGAATACGACTAATTCTTTCTTAAAACTACCTCTACCTTCGACAAAAAGTATAATACAGTACCTTTTCTCTCAAACTTGTACTTGTACTTGTAACCACTCGCAGATTTTCTTGACTAGTTAAAGGCGAATACTTCGTTTTGAGTTAACAATTAATGCAATGAACGATGGTAGTCTTTCTAAGATGAAAGAAACATTTAGTTTTTATCAGTATTTCAAACGATATGGAAAGAATGGGTGCGGAAACTTTTTATCAGCGAATGGATTATTATTTCAACATTTGCTGCTCGTTAATATATGATTTTTCCGTATATACTTCTATTTTCCCATTAGGGAAGAGACAAACACTTTGAAAAACCGAATTTGAAAAGAATTGCATGTGCTAACCCTAGCGAAAATGAGAGCGTGTTCTGAGCGTTTAGGAACGAACCACGGAGGTGTTCATAAATTGCGAAGAACACCATCCCAGTGTGTTCTCAAGCGTAAATGTGAATGCCTTGGAGTGATCTCAAACACACACAGAGCGTTTAGCTACGCTCTCGAGTGTTCGTGAACGCCCTGTGAGTCACAATCTTCAGCGTTTCAGAGCGTTTACGTTCATTTCAGAAAATCCTGTCTAGGGTGATGAGAGCGTTCATCAACATAATGTAATATGAACGTTAGGCACTCATCTTGGAATTTTGGAATTTGTCATAGTAAAATTATTTTTATAAATAAACTTTGTGCCCTTAAAGACCTTTGAAGTTATTATTTTATTACTTCGCATAACGGTAATCATATACATCGAATAAATTTTCACTGGCTAGGGGGTTCGAACTGAATACCTTTCACGCAGGAGACTTACACTCTACCACTACTCTATTTCATAACTGGATTGACTAAGTGTATTTATGCTTTATAAAGAGTGTAGTCGCTTCGTTAGATATGGCTCTGCTCTTAGTACGCGATTTCAACATAGCTGACGTTTATGACCTAAGGCTGATGATTTATAAGCTCATATCTGACGTCAGGGATGCATATACGGCTTTTCTTTATAACACATTATTATTGGCTTTCTAATATACATTATTTCGAAGTAGAATTGAGAAAGAAATAAGATTGAATCAATTTTCATGCCGCGTTAGGCCACACTATGGATGCTATTATTAATTTATTATTAATATTGAATATGCATTTGGGAAACTAGACACCCGGAATTCACGGCTCGCAAGCGACGGAATTGGATTTTTGTGCTGTGTGGGTTGGCACAAAGAAATAGAAAGGATGCATGTATTCCCTTGAAGACTACCGGAAAGAAAACGGCTGTGTTTTCACTAAATGCACAGATGAAGATGGACCGCTAAAAGATATCCATTAGATGTCTATTAGATATTGATGTTTGAGGATTGGGTGCGCTTTGTTATTTCTCAGAAGCTTATTCTCACAATAAATTTGTTAGTGGAGTTGTAGTTATTCTCACAATGGATTTGCCATCAAAATAGTAGTACTGCATCATGGCTTTTGGAGCGTTCCAACATGTTTCAAAACATTCTCGGCAGCGTTCATCTGCGTTCCATGACAGCTCAGTCGGATAGCGTTCTTGAGTGTTCCAGAACATAAATGCAAACACTCTCAGTAGGCGTTTTCTCGGGCGTTTCAGACCTAGGTCTTCGGAACAGCGTTTACGAACGCATGAGAACAGTGAGGGAAACACAGATTAACGTGATGAACGATTAAAAGAACACCTGTAAACGCACTCCAGCAGCGTTATCAGCCTCCTTCATTTTCGCCAGGGAAATTGTTAGATACTTTTTTTAGAAACATTTTCCAGAAAATTTTTTTCTGTTCTCGTCAACGTCAATTCCGCATGGTATCTCTTGGGGTGAAATGAGGGGGTGAATGACGAATATATAAATATCCTCCAGTCGACCGCTAGATCTACTGTCACCCGATTCACATTGAAAAGGGCTGTTAACCAAAATTTACTTTCATGATAATATAATCTATCGAATTCATAAATTTTCAAAGCTCTTCCTTGCGAGTCCAAATATCGTTTTATAATTTGAAAATAAATGGATCGCCTTGCACTCATCGCCCCACTGCAGAAATAAAAAAAAAACAATTAAAATATGGTCAAATTGGCAACATAAATCAAGCTTCCAAGGGACGAATTGGGGCCTCCCGTATGTAGTCCTCTTGGTGTGAATCTCGAGTCATTTGTATCGAAAAAAGACACGAAAAAGTAATGCAATAGACGTGGGACACGAAATTTAAACGTTTCCCTGGCTAAGGTTACTTTAAGAAAATGAGGCATTGAAGGGTAAACTGACCGCACGCTCTCATGGTAAAATAATTCGCGTCTCTATAAGTGGAGTGAGATATCACTTCATTTAATACGAGAACTGGCTCAATGAGTAATGCGATAGCCATGAAACCCGATATGGAGACAATTCCCTGGCAATATAAATCAAGCTTCTACGGGACGAACTGGGGCCTCCCCTAAGTACTCCTCTTGGTGTGAATCACGATTCATTTGTATCGAAAACAGGCACGAAAAAGTAATGCGATACACGTGGGAATACTAAATTTGAACTTTTCCCCGACTAAGGTTACTTTAAGAAAATGAGGCATTGAAGGGTAAACTGACCGTTCGCTCTCATGGTAAAATAATCCGCGTCTCTATAAGCAGAGTGAGATTTCATTTCATTTTATACCAGAACTCCACGAGGACTTCATGTGTAATGCGATAGCAGCGGTAACCCGATATGGAGACGTCCTGATATGGAGACATCCAATTTCAAAGGCATTGCCCTCGACGAAATATACATTAATTAAAATGATGAGATCCCTATTGAAGATGATGGAGGTGAAAAAGATGATGATGATAATAGGAATATGAGCGATGTAATCGATGATTCATTCTCAAGTTTCGAGCTAGAAAAAGGGAATTAAACCAGATCACCTAATGTTTCCCCTTGTACTTCGAAAAAAACTTAAAGGATACTCGTCCCATGGACAGAGGAGCAAAAACATATTGTGGCATCATGTTTTAAGAAACACATACAAAACAAAATACCCCCGAAGAAGAGAACTTGGTTAAAAATTAAAGTTTTTATACAAAACATTTATAAAAATATGGATTAGTCATGTACAATGATATTGTAAAAGTAAATTACAAAGGCAAAATAGCCTAAGCAGAGTTTTGAAATACTAGTTTAACCCAAAGTGAGTTTTTGTATTACTCAATTTTTTTAATATATCAGTACATTTTTTAAAATCAAATTTTGCGGTTTCTTTGCTGCCTCATAAAAAATTGTATCACATATTTTGATCCACAAAGACCAGTTATTTAATTTGTAAATTTCATTGATCTTGAGAATTTTATTGTAAGTCTTTAATTCTAAATCAAAGGGTGTTTGCTTTTCCTCCAAGTGGCGTATTTAGTTGATAATCCAATATAATATTGCAGTAGTGATGAAATAAACTGAATAACCCCTTCAATGCCAATGCATTTATTTTGAATATTGACAAAAATTTTCCTCTCTGCAGAAGTGAAACCCGAATTAATTGATACTGCTTTCCAATGTTTATCCTCATAGAAAGGTGACTTTAATTGATGGTATTCAAACCTTTGGCTCAATTATATGTACAATTTATCCTAATCTTACTTCAGCCACTAAGGTTTGAAAACTGCGTTACTCTTCACTATCCATAAGTTCAGGCTACTATCCATAAGTTCGGTAGCTACTGAATCCGAGAACAATTTTCCAGCTAATGATACACCAGCAACTGAGATTTTAAGGAAAAGGATGTCGGTAAAGAACCAAATAATGGGGGTAAAGTAAGTGGTTTTTAAACTTTTTTCTAACGGAAATCAGACAATGTACTCAAAGATACCAACTTAAAACCGCCTTTACCGCGAAAATAATTATCGTTTGTCAATTTTTTTTCTATTGTGCGGAATTGAATCTTCTTTATTAAAGCCTCGGCAGTAGTTTCCCATTGTTAAAGTTTACCAGAGCCTATCTATATTGCCTAACACTTATGCCATTATAAAATCTTTCCCCCGGATTATCTCCTCCCGCCCCACGATTTTGTGGAAATGCGTCTGTAAGGTAATGCAGGAAGTGAGATTTTTAACGAGATTTGGCACCCTATTGCATTTTAAGTGGCAGTAGGGCAACAAATAAAAGTTGTTCCTCACCTCTCTTCAGCTTTTCTGCTTTCAGCATCCCATTGTTTATTATATTTTGAAATTCAGGGCCTAGGGTTATCTTCCTGTTTTCAGGTCCAGTAAAAATGCTTTCCTTTAGACGTAGGTCTTCACTATATGCTGTGAAAATATTTCCACTTAGTACTAGCAACCACTTTCATATTTTCTCAGCGTTTTATCAAAACTCTTAATCAGTCATTACTTGAGAAGCAAAGGAGGGAGAAGCATTTCCTTCGGACCAACTAAAGGATAGTAGAGTAAATTGTAATTTTCTAGGTTATAAATTCTTCTTTGAGCCACAGTTTTTCAAGGAAGAGATATTTCCCGTCTTTGCTGTCCCATAAACATTAGAATAGTTATATTTTTTGTGGAGTCATGGAAGTTGTGAAAAGTGAAGTTAAATTTTGTGCCCCCACCGTAATTATACAAGTTCTGATTCGCGGCCCACGTCATCGCGTTGTCATCACGATAAACACGTTGTGTTCTTGGCTTTATAAAAAGCAAGGGTTTTGGCATTTTTCTTCTTAAATGAAATTTAACTTACTCTTTTATTGCATTTTATAAGGAAAAAGAATATAATTTAGCATTCTATTGACTCATGTATTTCATGGTAACATTTTAATGTGTTTTAGTGATAGAAGTAATGCCAGCAAATATAAAATCCCTTTCTAACTTACGAAGATTAATTAACCCCTTTTTCAGCCGCTTTGTTTCATTTTTTTATTATTTTTCACGTAAATTATTGTATTTTAATTAAATTGAACAACTATTCTAAACTTGAAACGCGAAACTACTGGGATAATGATAAAAAGCAGTTTGAGAGTCATTCACGGATATCGCGTGTCCACACACAATGAAATAAAACGGCGAATTTGGTGGAATGTGACATGATGGAAACTTATTTATTTACAAATCCTTATTAGAATACCAAGTGCATTGTGAGAGAAATATTTGTATGCATGTTGCTTTAACCGTGTCGGCTAGTTTTATTGGAAGAATCTTCGTGTAGTATTGGGAAAATCTTCGATCTTTTCCCTGCAAATCGATTTCGTGACACAGTGCTGCGTGATAGGCCACCGCGGACTTACCTAGTTGACTGCGCCAGTCAAATTCCTCTCTCGCTTTCCTCTAGGCGTGTTTATCGCATACCGATACAAAACTGAAATACATGAATGAGGAGCAAAAAAGATATTGATTTCAATAAAACTTGGCTAAGTATGCTCCTAGTGATACAATGTTTACCTATGCTGATTATAATCGTTGTTTGGCAGTTGCAGTACATTTAGTCAATAGTAGTTAATAGTTAAGTGCAACACGTTCACCCATTTTATGCAATAGCAGCTATAAACTGCAAAAATGACAAGCGAGAGCGAAGTTTCCATGATAGATAAATTTGGCAACACCGCAGGAAGGCAAAATGATATCGCAGTGGTAGTAAATATACAAAATTGATTCCAAATTGATGATCAAATGTAAAAAATATACTCTGGACGCCATAATGATTGGTTATGAAAGGATGCCAAAATGTTACCTGTCTGTACGGATTCAAGGTGCACGTATTACTCCTGTAAAAAAATAGTTGTCGCAAAACAAAATAGTACACAAGGGCGGAAATCACTCGGTTGTTCTACATACGCGATAAAATAGAAATATATATAAATATTTCTGGTGGATGCCAAAATGTTGCAGAGTGTAAGGAAGGCAAAATGATAGCGGGATATGTGTATATATATATATATATATATATATATATATATATATATATATATATATATATATATATATATATATATATATATATATATATATATATATATGTGTGTGTGTGTGTGTGTGTGTGTGTGTGTGTGTGTGTGTGTGTGTGTATATATATATATATATATATACATAATTATTCTATAACATATATATATATATATATATATAATTATTCTGTTCCACTTTACGTAAGTTAATAGAGCAGCGTGATCAGTTATGCAGGGAACAGCCATGCACCCTATAAAAGTATCTTGTATACTTTTGACTTGAATGCACGTATTCATTGTAAGTTTCTTATGCCTAATGGCAATAAATTCCATTTTTTAGCAGCTGTCACCATAAAAGATTTATTGAGGTGAGGAGTTTGGTGCTGGGGGATTTGAATGTTGACATAGTGATTCCTGGTAGATATTGAATAGATACTTCTTTTTCAAATGAATCTTTTGATCAAATAAGGTGGGTTACCCGAGGATAATATTTTAAATGTAAGGCAAGTGAGATGATACAGGCAATGTTGTCTATATTTCAACCAGTTGAAGCGGGCATATGAGCAACTTCTCCGATTCCATTTTTTGAGGTCAAAAATAAAGTGTATCGTGGAGTTTATAAGTACTTGCAGTTTTTTGTTGTTTTCCTCATCGAGATTTGTCAGCAGTGAAGAGCAGTAATCCAGGCGAGGGAAAATTTCTGTTTGTACGCGGGTGGTGCGTACTTTAGGGGGTAGGATATTCTTCGATCTATTTAGTTGGTGTAGTATACCTAGGGTTTTCTATTTAGTATTTTGTACTTGTTGCTTCCAACTAAGATGTTTATAAAATATTATACGAAGTTTTTTTATCTTTTCATCGTATGGTATGGTATTGCTTCCTATTTGAGTGTTGGGTTAAGACGAAATATCTATTTGGGCTGAGAGGTGACTTTGCTCACTTATTATTGACTTAGTTTCATACACATTTTATTTAAGATGGTTTTTCTGCGCCCAGAATATTATTCACTCGATATCTTCGTTGGTCAATGCGATTGTAGATATTAAATCAGATATTGACGAGTGGCAATATATCTGGAAGTCATCAGCGTAAATATGGTATTTACAGTGCATTGTGACTTCGGGAATATCATTAATGCACAGTGAGAAAACAAGAGGACTAATGACTGTACCCTGGACTACACCTGTGGGATTAATTTTCCAGGTGGGCACTATCGGTCCAACAACAGATTGGGTACGGTTATTGAGGTAAGATCTAAACCAATCTACTGAACTTCTTGAAAGTTTACATTTGGTCAGTTTATGAAGGAGCAGATCATGATCAATTATATCGAAGGCTTTTGAGAAAACAAATAATACCAGAACTGTGACCTCTCGTATTTCCATTGCTCCTTGTAAATCTCCAGAGAAGTGCAATAGTGCTTTTTGGGGAATATGTCCCATTCGGAAGCCACGCATTCAGTATGTGGTTACCGGTTACAAATATTTTTAGTTTTTCGAATGCCACTCGTTCAAGAATCTTAGCAAAAGCGCAGATGATACCTATTGTTTTGTAGTCTGATGGTTTGGTAGGCTCATAGCGTTTCAAAATTGGTCGTAATATAGAATGTTAGTACATATATCGTAGAAAACACTCGTGCAAAACATATGCGGCAAAGAATTAAACCAGGATTTTTAAAGCGCATATTTGGAAGGTAATTTGATGAGAAAGTAAAAGAGAGGTGCTACTTCGCTCTGGTTAGGCCACACCTCGAATACGCCGCGTGCATTTGCGACCCGCACAGAAAGATTTAACCAAAAAATATATAAAATGCAAAGGAAAGCGGCGCCATAAAAGGTTTATCGAGTATTCCAAACGGTTAACAGGTCCATATCTCCAGAAGTTTCGGAGAATGACTTTCTCTCAATTCTCAGAAAGTCTGTTGGCCGTCTTCAAATTTCGACGGTATATATACTCCATCCACTCCTAAGGGGTCTGGTGCCATCTGATTGGTTATGGCGTATGATCAATTTCCCGCCTTCCAGTACGTATTTAATAGTCTTGATTAAAGGTTTCCAAGTATTACTCAAATGGAAACCAGCGTCTTGGTTGAAGGATTTGGTTCGTAAACGGATCTAAGTGGATTCCTTAACCGGGCGGTCTCAATATTCTTGCTTGCAGCTTAGTAGTTTGGGCTCCTCCCAATGTATGGCGTAATCCTCGCTGATGCTGTGCTCCACGGGGATCGGGCTGGTGTGGTAGCTTGAGTTCTCGCCTACCTACGCTACACGGGCGGACAGAGTTCAAATCCCTGCAGAGGAAGATTTTTTTCAGAGGAAACCCGATCCCTACTTGAGTGATTTGTGGAGGGCACTTCAATTACCGTACTCCGTCTGTCGGATGAGACGTTAAACCGTGGTTCCCTTGGCTCCTATCGTTAAGAGCAGGCTAATGCCGACGTCGAAGCAAACGAGGTACCCATTCCTCATCAAGATAAGTACCGTATTTATCATATTTTAATTGTTGTCACAGCGCTCTCGTCCATATCTAGTGTTGTTTAGCATGTGAAATAAGTGATAAATCTTAAATTTGGTGACCGTCCGACGAAAACTGGCGATTCGATGAAACCTGACTCTAACCGGCTCGTCTTCAGCTTTCTTCTTCCTTCCCGAGCGCATTCGCCGCGCGGCCGATTGATTCGAGATTTTTGGAGAAATTCCATCGGAGTGGTGTTGTCTTTATTTTTTCGTTACCGTTCGCGCGTCGCGGTCTATCGCTCGAAGGAGGTCTTAAGAGTCTTAGCAGCAGAGCGTAAGGGTGGGTGGATGGTGGGAGGGGGAGGGCGATGGGGAGGCGCTGGGGGAGTGTGTGAAGAAGAGGGGGTGGAGGGGGTGGGAGGAAGGTCGGGAGGGGAGGGAAGAGAGGAAGGAGGGTGGAGGAGCGATATGACTCGGATGATATAGGTGCGAGTGTAGGGGCGCAAGCGCGAGAGAGGCAGTGGGGTGAAGGGGGAGGAGGAATATGATGCAAGACCCTTCTTCTCTCGCTCCGGCCTACCCCCTTCCCCCTCCTATCCCCCTCCCCCTTTCATCTACCCCCCCCCCTCCCTCCACCCCCCCCCACCCTTCGCCGGTCCCAATGTTTGGAGCATTACGAAACGGAGTGAGCCCTGCCGACGCATCGATGATAACACACATCTCCCTCGCTCCACCCTTCATTCTTCTTTTTCCTCCACTCTTCTCGGGGTTCGGGTTGGCTAGAGTACTCGCCTACCACACGGGCGGCCAGGATTCAAATCCCTGCAGAGGAGGATGTTTTTCAGAGGAACCCCGATCCCAGCTTGAGTGTCTTTTGGAGGGCACTTCAAGTACCTTACGCCTTCTGTCGGATGAGACATTAAACCGTGGTCCCCTTGGCGCCTTTCGTTAAGAGTAGGGTAATGCCGACGCCGGGTTTCTTTCCACCCCTCCTCCCTTACCTATCCCCTGTGGTGCAAATGACCTTAGCTCTCGGTCGCCTCCCCAAATATCCACTCTCAATCCTCCACTCTTCTCTGTCCTAAAATCTTCTCCTCCCCTCCGACCTACTAACACCAAAGTAGGTATGATTCCTTTTTGGAGGGCTTGCGTAGAGTCCGCCCAAGATTAAATATGAATAGAAATACCCATGAATTGGCTAAGGAAGAAGATACATTTCATTCGCAATCGTTTGATTGAAATTTGAAAAGATCCTTCGCACTAGAATAAAAACGAACCACGAAGAATATGTAAAAGAGAAATGTTACCGCGTTCTACTTAACAGCAGGAACAACATTAAAGTTTTTTTTAGTTTGCAGACCACCTCTCGAGTTGAGGCCCCTATTTTTTCAGGGGACCCTTTCTCCAGAAGCTTAGCACCCAGTGAGATATTTCGATATTATTCGGCACTTCTTCGAAAATATTGAATTGAACATAGCGATGACAGAGAAAAAATTTAGGAGATGATGACCAGGATTATGAAAATGATATTAAAGGACGAATTTTAAGTTTCAATGGGCAAAATGGGTTGAATTTCATGCGAAAGACTGTATACAGAAATTTATAAGAGAGTTAAAGGAGAAATTACAAGGAAAGTTGGGTAGGAAATATGATGAACTGTTAAATTTTTTACTACACACTTTATCGTTAATGTATTAATCCGTATTGACAAGACTATATTGTTTAGACCAATGGGAAACTTCGGCTTTCCGAAAAAGCCAAAAGTGCCATTTTGTGGAACTCGTGCATGCATATCTCCTCTGGGGGTCAACTGCTTCACATGTGGCGAGGTAGAAATACACTGTACGAAATTCCTATAAATGAACAATAAAGCTTCAAAAATCATATTACTCCATATTCAGCCATCCAAGGAACAAAGCACTCCAACTCAAAGGGAAATCTTTTGCAGACAAAATTTAGCGTAAACAATTACGATCATAACGGCCGGTCGAGTTGTGACCGTGTGACCGCCACACCTGAAACATTTGCTTATATCAAAAGCCAAATGATTAGAAGAAGGCTAAGGAATATGTGATAAAAAAACAACGTATTAATTTGCGGATAACGGGAAATTTTGTTTGTTCCGAGAGTAGGAAGACACTGCCGACATTAACTCCCGTATCTTATGACTGGCAATCGACGAAACGATGGCCGCGATAAACCCAACTTTTTAAATCGTTCCAGATGATCTTTGGTGGTTGTTTATTAGAAAAAAATTTGAAGGAGGAATGTTACATAGACTCTAATGAGGCAAATTGTTCAGAAACCAGTGATCTTGAAAAGTTTTCAAAAATTAGTGAAATATTCTCGGATTTGGCACCGGGTAAGGCTATTAAAGGCCAACGTTTCGACGATTAACTCTCTCTCCGTCATCAGGGCTAAGACTGGTCAGTCTTAGCTCTAATGACGATGAGAGAGTTTCTCATCGAAACGTTGGCCTTTAATAACCTTACCAGGTGCCAAATCCGAGAATATTTTACTATATTATTCGCCGGGAAAGCCTAAGATCTTTTATCAGTTTTCAATAAGTTTACGCTGGCTACAACAAAATCTGAAATTTCCGCACCTCAACTCCGCGTCGGACCACAGCCCGTTCTTATCGCACTTAAAGAGCCTGGAAGGTGGAGCAAGTTTGTACACGAGTTATTTGAGTCTCAGACTGCATTAAGGACTTCACTATGTAGTTTGGTGTGAATATCTTTGCGTATAAATGCCTAGAATAAAGTTATTATTCGCTTTCTAGAAAAAATACGCGAAAAGGTGTAATATTTAAGAAAAAGTTACAAAAAAGTATGCGAAAAAAATTATTTCTCAACCTCTTATGTAAAATATATACTTTCATATACGTTGAAAAAATTCATACGTGATCATGTGACGTGTTAAGAGCTAAAAACATTTGACAGTTCTCACGAAAAAAGACATGGAATTTGTGACAATTTTTTCGAAATTTCAAAGATCTCAAATGACATAAAAAATTAGTTTAAGATGCAATGACTTCAGGATATTGTAGTTTTGATATTGTACTATTATAAGCTGCCATTATCTCATTCAAAGCAAAAAGTGAAAAAAACTTTTTGGTCAGCTTTTTTCGAGTTTAGCCCACTGCGTGTCGCTTGTCATTCGGCTGACGACACGAAAAAGAGTTGTTACCGAATAGTATTATTTCACTCCGCCTTAAGTAGTTCTCAGTATTCAGATTGTTTCTCTCTTATAAAAGTGTTATAAGGTAGTGATACGGCAACATAAATGATGTTTTTGTATCATTCGTAATGGTCAAATTCGTAAACGTCAAATATAATTCGTAAATTCGTTTTTCGTAGTGTTATTGTTTTCTGTATCCGTCTCTGTGACGGAGTTTGTTTTGATGCTGTATGATTGCTATTGTTGTCGCTTCCGTTCTGTACACCATCAAATATTATTAAAGTTATATCTAAGTTTTAGTGTTGGTAACTGCCATTGCCATATAGAACCTACCACAGGCCCAGATCATGGAATCAAACAATAAACTTTAGATAACGTTCGGAGTGTATTTTGATGATGGCCGACCAAATCGGAGAGGAGAAATATTCGGTGCCTTTGCTGAAGCCAGGAGGAGAAAATTATTACGCTTGGTCTAAGCGAGTGGATGCCGTTTTGACCGACCGAGATTGCTGGGAAGCAATTTATCCGGGATACGATAATTCCAAAGAAGACGTTTGGACTGCAGTACAATCCGCGGAAGACCGTAAAGCCCGTGCCGTTATTTCACGTGCTGTGCATGACTCTCTTTTGGAGGATATTGGAGAGTTTAGTCAAGCCAAGGAAGTAGGTTCCGTTTGAAAGTTCAAGGCAAAGTAAAATAATAATGGATATGATGATCGCTTTAATGCTAGGCTGGTAGCACAAGGATTTTTACAAAGGTATGGTCACGATTTTTTAAAACTTATTGTCCTGTTGTGAAAAAGAGAACGATTAGGTTAATGCTAGATTTGTCTGTTGAGTTGGATTTGGAGGCAGATCACGTTGATGTCATATCAGCTTATTTAAATAGTAATTTGAGCGAAGAATTGTATATGGAGCAGCCAGACAATTTTGTGACTGGTAATAAAAAGCAAACTTCTGAAGTGTCTATATGGACTCAAGCAGTCAGGTTGAGAGTGGCATGCTATATCTAATCAAATTATGTTAGACTTGGGGCTCCGCCCAAGCACTGCTGACCCATGTTTGTATTATTCTTCTCATGGCAGATTGTTTGTAGCTAAATATGTTGATGATTTTGGCGTGTGGGGTAATAGACTAGAGATAAAGCAATTCAAATTGGAATTGTCAATGAAAATTAATATTCGTGATCTTGGGAAGATATCAAAATGTATTTCATAGAGAATTAGCAGACCCTCATCCGTCACTATTATTGTCGATCAACACCCCTATGTATGTCAAACCCTGCATTAATTTGAAATGAATGATTCTAAAAGTAAGTCTAATCCCTTAAGTCACCAAGTATTATCTGATAATTCAAATGGTGAAGTAAGTGATGAAGCGGTCAATGAACGAGTGTACAGGCGTGCAATTGGTTGTCTGTTATACATAGCCAACAGCACACGCCCTGATATCAGTTTTTCCGTGTGCTTTCTAGGCCAGTTCTGTAATCCACCCAGTCGCAAGCACTGGGCTGCTGTGAAACATTTATTAAGATATTTAAAAGGGCAGTTCAGACTTATCTATTGTGAATACTAAATGTGGTGAACAGTTGGAGGTGTATTGTGATGTAGACTTGGATAATAACAAGGTAGACAGAAAGTCTTTCAGCGGCACAATTGTCATGTTTGCTGGGGGTGCAATTCATTGGAGATGTAAGAAACAGATCCTTGTTGCGCAGTCTACTATGGAAGCTGAATACATATCAATGGCTAGTGCTGTGAACGAAGTGACTTTTCGGAGAAATTTATTTCTTGATTCAAATGTACCGCACCTCATTGACACCCCTTGTTCCATAAGATGTGATAATGATGGTGCAATATTGTTTGCCAAGGACAATGTCTCAACTGATAGATCAAAACATATTGACATGAAGTTCCATGTGTGTAGGGACCACTTTAAAAAGGGACTTGCTGACTTTAAAAGAGTTCACTCGAGTTTGAATTTGGCTGATATTTGTGCCAAACCCAAAAGTTCTCCAAAAACTAAAGAAATCTGTTCCTTATTAGGACTAAGGGACCAAAATGTTGATATATATTGATACTCAAACAAGTATCAATCCATTTCTGTTTCCCGTATCAAGGGGAGGTGTTATAAGGTAGTGATACGGCAACATAATTGATGTTTTTGTATCATTCGTAATGGTATTGTTTTTCATAGAGTTATTGTTTTCTGTATCCGTCTCTATGACGAAGTTTGTTTTGATGCTGTATGATTGCTATTGTTGTCGCTTCTGTTCTGTACGCTATTAAATTCTATTAAAGTTATCTAAGTTATAAGGCTGGTAACTTCCATTGCCATATAGAGCCTACCACAAAAAGTATTTTCAAAGACAAGAAACATTTTGCGTTTGAAAACTTTCAGTAAAGGGAAATGTGTCAGTATATAAATGATTCGCAGAGCCTTTTTTTAAATTATCGACTTCGTATACTCTAAGATTATATTACACTCGTTTCCCATTCACGTTAACGCGAAAGCGTTGTAACCGTTGTCGGGCTATTGAAAACCGCGTGCAGTGTGTAAAGGTAATTCATTTAAGCAAACGTGCTGAGTCAACTTGAATACCATTTCCACCATATTATTATCATAAGTGAGAGTCATTATGTCTACATGTGTGTATTTAAAATTATGTTCAATATTGTAAAATATCCAAAATGTTGTTCATTTTTTTCCATTGAATGTGCGAACAAAGTATCCGATCACTCAGTCAGATATATATTGGCACCTGTTGACAAGCCTACGTCTTAGCAGGACCAAAAACTATTATACAAAATTATTTTTACAAATCACGCCTTCATAAAGTGTACTTGACTCATTTTTTCATGTTTCATGTTTTTCTTCTCTTTTTGTATAAGTTTCTTATTCTTTGCTCTTGTCTGTTAGTCTAAGGTATACTTTTTTCCTTGTGATGAACAACTGTAAAATCTTGTCGTAAACACAAATCAACATGCTGTAAACTTTTATTATTTGTATCATTAAATCAATAAATACTCCTCAATACTAAAAAATATTACCCATTCCGCTAGTTTCTAACGGAGCTCTGTTCGCGCAGGAGCGTTACAGAATTCAATCATCCGCGCTTCATGGGTGCTCTTTTGTGAATATCGTAACTTTTATCAGCATCATGGTGGCTTCATTGTAGAACGCTGGCTCTTTGCCGCTGCCACTGTGCGACATTGATACCGCGAGGCGAATGCAATCATGAGAGGAAAGTTTGAAAAAGGGAAAAACTTTGAGGGACTGCCGATTGGTGGCGTTGACTGAGGGTTGGTTGAGGGCACTCACCCCCTGGCCAGGTGGGTGTAATGGGCTGTCCATTGGCCACTCTTGCACTGAAGCGGCCTTTTCCACTCCGCTCTCTTTCTGAGCTGGAAAGTTGGATCGTCAAGCGAACAATCGATTTGCCCGATTCATCGACAGTTTCGTCGTTTCAAGTCCGCTTGCCTCTAACGAGCACTTCAGACCGGCCGGAGCGACGAGAATGGAGGTTTAATTTTGGAATGGGGCGGCGGCTATCATCCAGGACGACTGGAAACATTAGCAGTTTCCCCTATTGAGGCTTAAAATTATTTCGTCTAGGGAAATATAAAACAAATTAGCCACCAGTGACGTGATGTGCGACATGATAATTTTCAATCGGATCCCTGACTGCGAGCCCATATCATCTTGAAACGGGCCGCACCTGCGTCGATCACATCACAGGCCACCCCACCCTATCCGCTTTCATTCGATGGGGAAGAGTCCAGCCATTCTAAGTATTCAATTAAAAGGATTCAATGAATCGTTAGTCGTGGATCGTAGAAGAAGATGAACACAAGGCCGTGGGCTTAAATATTGGCCGAGAGAGCGATAGAGATGATCAGGAGGAACAGAGGATGTGCTCGCAGATGCGAATAAGGATCGGATGAAGCAATGAATTAGCGAATGGATCCAACGATAACCCACCTAAAGCGACTCCTACATGATCCTTGACGGTTCTGGGAAGAACGCATAAATGTGCGAATATTGCAAGAGGAAGTTATAACATTAAATAAAAATGAGATGGAGATTGAACTGCTCTGCTTAATGTACCAGGTCACAAAATCCTTTGCTGGGATGGGGTCACAGTTAAATGAAAGTGGAGTTCTTTTCCCTTTATACTGCAACAATTATGAAGCACTTGGTTGAGGATGTTATCATGCTTTCGAAAGATTTGACTAAACATAAGGTTTGCCAACGTTCTTTCTATGTTGCAGACAAATGCGTCCCTGAAAAAGAGCGATTGCTCGAATAAATTTAGGTATTTCAAAAGCCTTGTAATATAGAATAATCAAAGAACTAAAAGAGAAGAGAAACGGTGAGCCTTTTCTGGAAAAAACTTTGACTTATGTAGTTGTCGATTCCCAAAATTTTCTAGATAGTATCAAGGAAGGGAAATCATTACTCATGGCTGGAAAATCTGGGGTGAGGGATTTCAAGGTGTGTAAGAAATTGCGGTTCATAAACTACTGCAGTTATTGATGAGGAACTGACGATTGATGAATCGGATATGAATAGTCTTGGAGTGACGATGATAATGAAGAGCCTGCATCGCCGATAATAACGGCTTCTGCCAACCTTATTTAAGCAGGTAGCACCTTTACGAAGGTACCTTTGGAATTTGATCAATCTTTTGAAAAAAGCCTGGCATTCAAGATAGGTATTATTGCTGCTGTATAACTATAGATAAAAGCTATTGGTTCAATCACATCCGGTGTTCCGCAAGGTAGTGGTTAATTTTCCTAGAAAAAGTCGAAAACCTTGGAACAACTTTATATATAACCTAATGTATTGTATAGAATTTCGTAAATCGAGAAACAGATGCAGACATGAATCGTTGTATTGTGATGCAGATGAGTATAGATACGACTCACTACATGCAAGGCAGTGAAGTGCGAGAGAGTGAGTCTTTTAACACGAAAACCCGTGTCGCAGAAGTAGGGCACAACACCACGTAGTGGCCGTTCCTCTATCTAGTGGAGTAAGAGGCGCCCAATATGGATGTACATTCTTCGCTGCCACTACGTATGTCATGGAGAACACACATACAAAACATATGCAGCAAAGCATTATAGAAACTGGGATTTATCTAGCGTATAATTAGGAAAGTCTTCGGACGAATAAGTAAAAGAAAGATGTTATATCGCTCGGGTTAGGCTATGAAATGTGGCGTCAAAGTGATATTCTCTGTGTCGCCATGACACACACACCTGTAATAAATTTCACAAGCAAACGAAGTGTGATGCGCAGCCTCCGAGTCTCTATCGGCTCCCAACCTAGTCACTCATAAAGCTGAGAAAGACAATATGATAGCTCGCTGCAGTATTTATCGAAGCGCGCTGCAATCTTTTGCATGTATATACTTATTTTGCACTCGTATAATTTTTTAGTTAAATCTATTTGCCTAGGGTCCCAAAGGCTCGCAGCGTATTCTAGGTGTAGCCTAACCCGAGCGATATAACATCTTTCTTTTACTTATTCGTCCGAAGACTTTCCTAATTATACGCTAGATAAATCCCAGTTTCTATAATGCTTTGCTGCATATGTTTTGTATGTGTGTTCTCCATGACATACGTAGTGGCAGCGAAGAATGTACATCCATATTGGGCGCCTCTTACTCCACTATAATAAACAGCAATACCTTCACTTCAACAGTTGTCATCCCGCACATACCAAACGTTCCCTCCCATACTTTCTATCAGAGGTCATCGAATTTTTAACAACCCGGAGTCCCTTGATTGCTTTCTTTCCAAGCTACACCAGTCTCTTCTTCGCAGGGGCTACCCTGAATCCCTTTTAAATAAAAAAATCCTTAGAAAACCGTACCAACCTAAATCCACTTCTTTTCCTAAGTACAACAATATTTCTATTTGCACCACTTTCTTCCCAGGCGTACAGTCCTTAAAACATCTCCTCAAAGAATTATTCCCAATACTTTCTAGCAATCCTGCCACTACTAATTTATTTCCTAAATGTCCCTCTGTTGTATACAAACGTCCCCCTAACCTGTCTGCTATATTTAGAGCCACTAACCCCCTCCATAAATCTTTGAATATTTCCATAGCTCCAGCCACCCGTTGTAACCGGCCAAGGTGCAAAACTTGTTTAATTCTAATTACAGACCGATTACCCAAAAAATTCGTTAATCGTTATCTTCCTTCTGTTACCTCCCCTTCCTGTGCCACAACTAATATAGTATATATCCTTATTTGTAAATTATGTACAGCTTTTTACATTGGGCTCTGTAGTACCCCCCTCAATATTAGAATTAATAATCACCGTGCTTCTTGCAATCCCTCTTCAACCAACTTCTCTTTCTCTGTCCCCACACATGCTGCCTCCCACAATGTAAAATTTGATGACTGCTACAATGTTGCCATTCTGGCTTCCCTCCCGCCCACAGCCACTATAATTAGTCTGAAGACTTTAGAACAATGTTGCATCCGATTTTTTAACGCCCTCTGTCCACCTGGCCTCAACCGTTCCCATTAATTTTTTCCCCCACTTTTTGCTTCATTGTTTCTTTCTCCCAAATAGGTCTTTGGCTCCTTCCCTCCCCACCCTTTCCGGGTCCGGAGGGAATACCCGCGCGCGTCCTCAAGGAGTTAGCACCACAGATCGCACCGTTCTTAGAGATAATATTCAATAAGTCATTATCTGAAGGAAAGATACCAATGGACTGGAAAACTGCAAACGTTACACCGATATTTAAAAAGGGAAACAGACATGACCCAGGAAACTATCGACCAATATCATTAACATCGATTACAGGCAAGATTCTCGAACATATCGTTGTTAGCAATATCATGACTTTTCTGGACAGTCGAAACCTCCTGCATAATTGTCAGCATGGGTTCCGGAAAGGTAGATCATGCGAAACACAGCTCGCGCTCTTTCTTCACGACGTTCTCAAATCTGGTGAATCGAAAAAACAAGTTGACGCACTATTTGTAGACTTTAAGAAAGCTTTCGACACGGTACCTCACAGAAAACTATTATACAAATTACAGTCATGCGGGTTAAACGAACAAGTAGTAAACTGGATACGTGACTTTCTGAGTGATCGTAAGCAAAAAGTAGTTCTTGACGGAATTAGCTCTGATATAGTTAAAGTGACATCAGGTGTCCCGCAAGGAAGCTTTGTTGGCCCACTTTTGTTCATTATATATATAAACGACCTTTACTCCCGAATTAGCAGTAAAATACGTTTATTTGCCGACGACGCTGTCATATACCGCGAAATTAGTGATCAATCTGACTTTGAAATTCTGTCATCGGACTTAAACAACGTTCATGCGTGGAGCAAAGAGTGGGGACTAGAACTTAATCTGAGCAAATGCTCGGCGGTGCATTTCTTGCGTAGGTCGTCCAACTATCCCCATGTATATGTTGTGGATGGCGTTAGCATAAATGCGACAGATGAAGTGAAATACCTGGGAGTTACGATAACTTCGAACCTATCGTGGGGGACACATATAAGAAATATTTGTGGCAGAGCCCTGAAGAAGTTAGGATTTGTCAAGCGTGTTGTGGGAAGATTATCGGATGATAAAGTGAAAGAGAGGTGCTATTTTGCACTCGTCCGGCCACACCTTGAATATGCAGCGAGCATATGGGATCCGGCGGAGAAAGACCTAGTCCATGAACTTGATAAAATACAAAGGAAAGCTGCGCGATTCGTGAAAAACTGCTACGGCCGTACAGAAAGCGTTACACAGATTTTGAAAGATTTAGGGTGGGAGCCGCTAGAGACTCGGAGGCTACGCGCTAGGCTTAGATTGCTTGAGCAATTGAGAATGAATATCTTTCAGAGCGACACGGAGAACATCATATTAGAACCACATTATATTTCCAGGTCCGACAGAATCGATAAATTAAGGGAGATATTTTTCCGAACGGATAGGTATGGGAATTCGTTTTTCCCCCGAACAATTAAGGACTTTAATAAATGCTAGGCGGAACTTTGATTTTTTTTTGTTGACGGCTGGTGTCCTAACACCCCCCGCCACACGCCTTTTGAGGCGGCTTGCGGGGTAGTATGTAGATGTAGACCCTTCCCCACCCTTCCTACCTGCTCCTTCCCCTCACCGCTCCTCCTATATGGTTCTTCCTCCTCAATCCTCATTCTATCACTGATGAAGGTGCGGGCGACCCACCGAAAATTTTAAACTCGTGAGTTTCCATTTTATATGTTTTATGTTTAGTGTCACCCTGTGACGAAGTTTTATATTGTTTGCCAAGTTCGTGGAATCTTTTTAAATCTCAAATTTTGTTGAATTTCTTTGCCTGACAGAATTTTTCCAATGTTTTAAGTTAGTTAGGCAAATCTTATAGGTTTGAAATAGTCTATCTTTCAGCTCTATAACTTTCCGACTTGCTTTTGTTTCCAAGGTTTTTTGAAGGTCTTTCTAGTGTAAGCGTTTACGCGGACTCTGGTGGAATTGTTACACATATTTGAAAAATATCCTCTTAATAAGGAATATTGGGTAGCCAGATTTTTTTCTACCAATACATATATGTCTATAGTTATCTGCAAACATCAACTCAGACATTGCGTTATCATCTATATACTTGTAGCTCATCATGTAGCAACAATTGTAGCATATTTGTATATTCTGTATATGTATTAGCTCTTAAATCTGGTCCATTAACTCCATTTTCAGAATAAAAGGAGGCACCAATCACATAGTGGTCAGACAATTTCGTTTTAATCATGAAGCTTTCCACACTATTTAAAATTCCTCTACATAAAATATGGTCAATGCACGACTGTTGTAACGATTTGTCCGAAACATTCCTCTCTAGTATATCCTTTTTTTCAATTTCAAAAACCCTGAAGAACGAATCGTGTCTTTATAATCAAAGACAGAAGTTTTTTTTCTTTTAGAGTCAATGTTGACATCACCAATAATTAAGAGATCATGATTTGGTGTACTATTGATAAAAATCTATTTCATCAGTAAAATCTTTAACATTCAAATAAGGAGGGCGATATAAGCCGAAAACTAAAACCTCCTTGTTATGAAATCTTAAAACACCTTGCACAGACTCACAAAACTTGAAATTATGCTCAATAACCGAGAAACATAAGGAGCTCTTCATAAAGATTATAATACCACCACCTCTGGCAGTTTTCCTTACGAAACTAAACTGATCATAGCCATTAATATTGTAATTGTGAATGTAATCATTTCTAATATTAACCTCAGAGATAATAAAGGCATCAATTTTGGCATTGCTATTCAATTGAGAAAAAATTAAAATAAATTTATCCCAGTGACGAGGCTAAGATCTAATATTAACATGAACAAACAGAATCCGCCTAGTTACGTCAATAAGGCAATCTGCTACACTATCAAATTCTTTATAGTTAATTTCTGGTTTGTCTATCACATTGATGATATCCATATTTAAAAAAATGAAAACAACATTTAAATCATTAAAACAATACTTTTCTTATAAATCTTCTAGCGACTTTTCATCGAAAACTCTAATGGTATTAGTATTTTGTTCCTTTTTTACTAATATTTTGCACTATAATACTGTACTGTTTATAATACCTTCATTAAACCACACATACTTATAAGTGTTACATTTTTCCTTAGTTTTCCAAAAAAGATTGCAAAAATACTAGCTCATCCGCACATTCATATAAGTATTTGCATTATTATAATTGTTTTTAACCTCTTCTCTCTTTAAATTAGATTTATTTTTTATTCAAGACTGTTTAACATTTTTTGTGGTGAACTTTACAATAACCTTGGTTTTTCCGCTGTCTCTCTTGGATTTTACCATATAAAAGTTTATAGTATCTTTACTATCACATGTTTCGCCAATCCACCGATAATCTGATTGCCTAATTTTATGACTTTTTCCTTCGCTTGTTCAACAGTTTCGTAGACCACGGCAAGTCCCACAATCTCAATATCGTTTTCTAACTCCTTTTGTTCCAATAGGTTTACTCGATGTTCAAGTTCCTCAATCATTTGTTTTTTTTCATTTAATTCACTTGATAACTTTTCTATAAACGTTCAGTTCGGTGAACTTACTATTAAAACTCGCCGGCAGTTCTACAAGACTATCATATTTATCACTTATGTTTGTTAGTTTTGAATTAATATCTGCAAGATTAGCTAAGGATACTGAATTATCATCACCTGATTCAGACGTCTTCCGTCGGCAAGTTATGCATCTCCATCGATCCTTCGCTTTACGAGACTTCATCCGGTAGGTTGTTTCTTTGAGACCGGAGCACTCGTAATGAAGATTCCTGGAGCATGGTTTACAAGACACCACATCTCCATATCCGGGAAGACTTTCATGGCAACGAGCACAGCTCATAGTTAAGGTATACAGATCATATTTGTACACATACAGAAAACTTGGTGATTGACGTTGTACACTTCGCCTATATCGCAGTTCGTTTGTTTTGTGAAAAACGTAAACAAACTCTTCAACCGATACTGAAATACTTCACTCTGCCTCTCAACAATCAAAAACAAACCTGCATTCAATGTCATCGTCACAGTCCAATATTTTCTTCAAGTTGCTGCCATTATTATAAAACAAAAAACTCAAAATCCATAAATATTTTAACAAAAACATAGAGCCCAATCAGAGGCTGCACTCTTCGAGGTGAGAAAAAATAGAACCATATCACAAGGCCCCGGTAGCGGCAGGGTAAAGTCCTCGCCTGCTAACCAGAGGGTCGCGGGTTTGAGTCCAGCATGGGTAGAATATTTTTTGCCCAGGACATGGGTGTTTGTGCCTCGTCCGTTGTTACTGTTATTTACCCGACATAAATTGGCCCATTGGGCTGTGTTCGGGATAATGGAAATTAAAAAAAAATAAAATATAAAAAATAACTAAAATAAATAAAATTAAAAATAAATGCATGATATCAAATTTCATCCAAAAATTTTACCAAAGGCCAAAATGAAATATCATTTAAACGAGTCGTAAAAGGTCAAGGCATTAACTGTCTTCAACATGACTGAAGTTAACACTTAAAATATCACTTTGAAATTGTATTTATCGTTTAATAGCAGCCAATGCTACATTCGCCTTACTTGAAAATATAGTACCACCGACAATAAGCCATATTTTTGTTATTGCTACATCATGATTTTTTCAATGTATCTGAATTCCCTCCGGACTCTTTGCTCCTCAGAACCGGGATTGACCCAAAAAGACCGATCCGAAAGATGGACATGAACCGCGCTACAGAGCGATGGGCTGAGCCGCGCTACATAGCGATCGTATTCAGGGGGAATTTGTCTGACCACTACCGGAGGGCTACGTCCCCTGA
Source organism: Ceriagrion tenellum (assembly GCA_963169105.1). Lineage (NCBI taxonomy): Eukaryota > Metazoa > Arthropoda > Insecta > Odonata > Coenagrionidae > Ceriagrion > Ceriagrion tenellum. Next base: position 198,301,578 of record OY720632.1, read on the forward strand.
ATGCGCCCAATAATTCGTATATAATACGCAGAAGCCTCCAAAGAGGTATAAAAATATTGGGTCATTCTTATAATCGTGTGGAAGAGAATTAAGAATACGCAATCCCTCGATTAAACGGTAGCATACCTTTTGAGGTTAAGCCCAAGCAATAGTCCATTGTTGTTAACCCTCAGAAACAACCCAGAGGCGGCAGGCGGGTGTAGGAACGAGGGTGTGGGGGTACAAGGGAGGGAAGGTTGGGGGTGGAGGTGCTGGCGGGAGAGGTTGGGCTGGCAGGTCCACGACGAAAGGGGAGAGAGAGATGAGAGAACAAGCCAATAACCCGACAAGGGACGAAAGCGCTTCCGGTGGAGCACCAGTCGCGCGGAGATGGAATTCCACCGGGATTCCCCGCCCCTCGTGATGGAGACCTTTGTTTGCCCTCCACCCCTGGAAAAATATGCCCGAGGGTCATCGTGCAGTACGAAAAGCGATTGCAGCGCTGTTCCGGTCGAGACCCGGAACAGACCCAGGCTATCCTTCGCTCTCTCTCCCTCTCTCTCTCTCTCTCCCTCCCTCTCCCTCTCTCTCTCTATCGATCTCTCTATCGATCTCTTTTTCGATCTCTCTATCAATCTCTCTATCGATCTCTCTATTGATCTCTCTATCGATCTCCCTATCGATCTCTCTATTGATCTCTCTATCGATCTCTCTATCGACCTCTCTATCGATTTCCCTGTCGATCTTCTATCGATATCTCTATAGAACTCTCTATCGATCTCTCTAGCGATATCTCTATCGACCTCTCTCCTCTCTCTCTCAGACTGTGTGTTAAATAATCATATTTATCGTTTATATATTATGCAGGGTTTTGATAAATATGTAATTTTCATTATACCACCTTCGCCATCGATTCATTTTCATAAGTAACCATCCCACAAATTCGAAACGTGTGCAAAGAGTGTTACGTTAAAATTTATATAGTACACCAAAAATCTCAATATTATTATCAAGTGTAATTGATTAGCGGCTGGAAAACTGAATAGGATTTGATAGCCATAGTTATCCGTAAGTAGTATTCATAGATACCAAGCGCAATCGTTCTTTGGAACTTTCTGGAAAACATATCTCATTGCTATTTACCAATGGTAATTATCATTACTCCGACCTAAGTGATTATGCAGCTCATCAAAACCTATTTTGGAATAAATATATTTCTCATGGAAAAATCATAGTTCTTGTCTTCGCCATGTCTAAATTCCACCTCAAAATGTCCGTTACATCTCATTTTGCCTGTTTTACATGTAGCGTGGATACTATGGATATGTTTATTGATGATTGGAAACCTCCCGCATTTCAGATTCAGAGAATTCCAGAAAATTGAAGGTATAATGCACGAATTGCAAGCATCTCTGAGGACTCCTCATAGATATTTTTAAATGGCAATTATCACAATACTGAGACGTAAAAATTTTGAAGTAGCGGATATGAATGCACTTTATTGAGGCTCGCTTTTCCAAAAATTTCAAACATTTACAAAAATATGGTTATTAAGGTAAATTTGAATGGAAATAATTGTTAATTTTTAAATGAAATACGAACATTTAATTTTTTTTATCAGGAAAACTTCTCCGTGCATGTCTGTCTGTATATTTGTTTAACACTGCAATACAACAGCTGATCTCACATCAATTTTCCAGAGGGAGCACCAATTTTGACGGGTCATCGCCATTCATTTTCTTAATTGATCTTGATTAGCTTGATACCATCTATGAATTGGCTGTAAACTCTCGCCTGGCTTACCCCAGGATAAACTTTTCTCAAATCCAGTCATAGTAGAGCCCTACTTTCTGCAGTATCTACACCTCCAGACACGTTCTCCGTACGTTGAAGCGGGAGAGAATGAAGCGGCGATCGAAATGCAAAATTTTCTGCCCTTACATGGGCGAAGGGAAATTTTGTTTCTTATGCTCGATTTCTCTTAGAAATAAAAACCCGCGCACCTGAATAAGATTAAAATTCTAAATGGGTGACACAAGAATTATGCGCTCGGTGCTACGAGAGTGAGGTTGCATTTGCAACGTTGGCAAAGGGTGATCACACAGTAATTACACCACGTCAATGGTCTGGAGAGCATTTTGGAACCCATACATCGAAATATATTTTTTTTAGCTTCTCTGCGTGGGTTCTGCTTAGCCAGCTTTATTGAGCGCTCGTGTATTGGCTCTCTGCATTTGTTCTTCACACGAGGTTCCGCGACAAGTGCACTTCGATAATCTTCTTGAGCTGTCCCAAAATAGCCACCCAAGATTCCCAGCAGCTCAGCAATTTGTTCGTCCGGGAAACAGACGGGAAGGGTGGTGCCGGGGGTGTGGGGAGGGAGGGAAGAAGGGATGGGAGGGGATGCATTGATTGGGTGCACGGCTCCACAGCTCTCGTGCACTCGACGCGAGTGATGCGACGCAGCAGCCTCTCACTCACGTAGAATTGGAGTGCCGCGCCGCGCCCGGGAGAGTGGGCAAGTATAAGCGGCTCGGAGCAGCCGCACTATCGCCGTAAATTGCCATGACTTGACGTGTCAATATGAAAACCATTAATAGTGAAGGGAGCGGTGCCTAACCCTCATTCATGATGTTCTTCGTTTGCTTCTTCACGTCCATCTTCGGAGTATCCGTAAATATGAAATATTGGCACGAACCTATCTCAAGTATGACTTATCTACCAAATAAAAGGCTAAGTGTACGTGCGTTACGGTGGGTCAACATTTCCTGGTGTTTCAATTATTTCATTATCATAGATGTTGAAGCTAAATTTTTTATGAAAACATAACGAATACAAAATTTGGAATTGATCGGCCCCCGTCAAAGTATGATGAGTAATAAATAATTTAGGGAATAGTCACGAAAGTCTTACGTGCCTATCCACCAAGGCCCGTCCAATATTTTCATGACCATTATTATTAACAATATAAACAGTTATTTAACCATGTTTTAACCTCACTAAGAGTTCCTAAAAGTAGGTATTTTTTCCAAAGAAACTACTATATCAACCTTTACCATTTGCGTTGGATTAGGAAGAAAAAAAAATTCCTAACCTTTCAAATCCAAATTTTGTGACTCCAGTGGCACAAATTGTTAGGGGTATAGACTACAAACTATTTATGCATTATGTTTTCACCAAAAGGTAAAAACAAAGTTTCAAGACCTAAACTTATCGGCACTAAAATTTTGGCCAAACCTAAGGTACATCTAATTCGATTATTAGGCGAAGTGACTCATATGTGCGCCAATAGATGGTAGATGAGCTTGTTAATATGTTATCCGCGAACAGACTCATGGAGCAGTAGTCTGAATTTTTGACTAAAAAGAGAAACTGAAAGAGAACTGCTAAGTAACAACACCCGCTGCTTTAAGGCAGTCCGAGCGAGATAGTTCCCTTATCGTAATAGAAACCATATTTGAATTATACGTTTTAATTTCACCAGCTGTATGACACATAAATCAAATATTGCATTACTTTTGGTGCAATAATATAGTTTTATATGACAGAAATTGTAAGTAGTTAAATTATAATATCTAAATAAATCTTTAACTTGACTCATTTTTTTCTCGCGGTGCGTTTGAAACTCCTTCAAAACGGAAGGTTTTTTGTATTACCCAAGAACCTACTGCGGTGACAACATGATTAATTTTCAAATATAGTTGAGAAAACATACAAACTACAGATTGTTAGCTTTTTACGACATCTAAGAGTTAGAAACACCTCATTTTTAATATAATGTCTCTCTGGAGTGCATATACGTACCATTTCCCAAGTAAAAGGGCTGGTATTTTTTGGCAAATATCTCCGAAAGTAATGTAGTAAGAGGTAGAATTTTTTGTGCCATTGGGTAGGTGATATATTTTTCTTTAAAATGAGACCTAATTCATTGATTTCTAAGGAAAATGATATTTCACTCAAAATACCTGAACATGTTGTAATGATATATTTGAAGAGTTAACTCATGTAATCAGTGGAATCTGTATATTAAAAGGTTGACACAGGCGATCGCGGATGGACCGCGTTGTACACCGGTTTCATTGGACGAGTACGCGAACGTAACTAATGGATGACGTAGGCAAAAGGGATTCGTCGATACCTTCAATAGCTTAAAAACTGTTTTGACTAAAGTTTGGCAGCATTTGGAGGTATTCCGGTTCAAAATCCATGTAAATCATGTCAAACTACGTTAAGCTCGTTGCGACAGTTAGTTTCCTGTTAGAGGTACTTGAGGAGTGAGTTGAGTGTTTTAGTTTGAATTGAATGCTTACCTGCATTAAAAACTCACACTTACACACTAAATACTCAAAACCTTGTCCACGAAATCTGCTTCTGCTTCGGATCCTACCTTCAATGACACTGAAAATCACTTTAGGATTAATGGTTAAATCAAAGAAATTTGATGGAATTAGAAATATTAAAATCAAGGACTATTGCGAATTTTGAACGGTTGTTTGAATGTTATTAAATATAACCTTACTGAAAGCGTTCTGTCTTATCATGTGAAAAGTTTGATAATTAAGCCAATCCTGGAGTACGGCTTGCATCTTTACTTTGATAATTATATGCCAATATTAACTTACCCTGCCTTTAGCAAAGTTTTAGAGAAATACTTGGAAAATTTACCTCAAGATATTAAAAAATAAACGAAATCGTTTCATGAAGAATCAAAAGGTATTAAAGAGAAATTTTCAGATATGATTGATAGAAATCTGGATAAAGATGTGGTTTTAGTTTCAACTAATCAAGGCTTTAATACAGCTATGACTCATAAAATCAATAATACGTGATTAGCCTGGCTTAATAGTCTCACGATCATAAACTTATCATTAATTCTAACAAATCAAAAGTAATTCGGAGATTCTCCTGTGGATTTGGTAAAGCTTCCTTAAACCCCAATCTGCACGAGCCCCAACGTCTACGCAGGAAATGTCTCGCCTCTTCTTATGTGTGTAATTAGGGGAGCGAGTGCAACAATATAATTATCCTGGAGGTACAACTGATCGATGCGGTCAATTTCACACGCACATATTTAATTTACATACTATATTGAAGAGCGTATTACCAAAACTACAAGCTACCCAACAAATAATTGAGACACTGCTGCAAAACCAAAGGGAAAGTTGTGAATTTGAAATTTAATGTAGATTAAGAGTATCTACGCTCAATGTAATATTCAAATCAAAGTAAATTGTGAGCAATGTGAAAAGCAAGACACTGTAAGATAACACATGTGAATTGCATTCTGTGCACCTTATATTATGTCATAATTTTATGCTGCCCAGCCTATAATAGTATTATCAAGCAGTAATAGGCATAATATATTCAAATTCTTTGCAAATTTACTGGCATTAAAATGCGTGGAACCCCAAAGGCACATTTACCCCAAATAATTTCCAGGACTTAAGTCTCTACATTGGATGATATATAAAGTGCTGCGTGTAAATCGTCAATATATTTGTAACTACTGGTTAAGCCTGTACATCTTAGGAGTAAATATTTGTAACTAGAAATTATCATTTCAAGGCAATGAAGAAGTATAACATGATGGAAAACTTTTGCAAAATTTGATCTTTGAACCTGATGAACCACATATATCGGTGTTCACTTCAACACTGCATTGCTACATCTAGATGTCACTGGAACTGGACGTAAACGTTCATTTCTCGTTTCAACGAGCATGTATCTCCCTATTACGCAAAGCTGGGTTGGTTAAAATTGAATCAGAGAAGAACAATTCCAAAGGCCGTAATGTTATTCAAAGTACTGAACTCGAAAACCCCTTCTTATTTACATGAAAACTTGATTTTGAATTCCCAAACTAACAAGAGATCGACCCGTATAACAAAAACATTTTACATCCCCAAATACCGCACAACAAAATATGAAAATACTTTCCACATCTCATCCTGTAAATTATGGAACTCGTTGCCTGATAGTATTAAATTTTCTAGGAATGTCTCACTATTTAAAAGGAGTATGGCTGACTTTTTGTCTCCCAAATGTTCTCTCGCCTCTATATGAGAAGACAAAATGATATGAGATGATATTGTTACATGTTACTTGTTCACTATAAACGTTTGTTTGCTTGTCATTTTTTCTTATTAATTGATATTACAGATTGTACATTTTTGTTTTAACATACTATTTCGATTATTGATATTGAGACTGTTTTTTCATTTTCATTTACCTCGCTCATTTTATATCTCTCTCCTGACTTGAAAGTTGTTTGTTTGTTTTCCTTTTTTTGTAAGGCTTTGTATTTTGTCTTTGTATTCCACTCCTCATGAAGGCATGTAAACTAATTCAATGTCCTAAGGGACTTTGTCCCAGGTCAATAAAATTGTTTTCTATTCTAAACGACCAAATTTAAATATTGATCCTACCTATGAAGTGTCAACATCTTGTTATAATTAAGCATACTTACGTGTATCATTAAATCCATTCCCTTTTGGAGTGATCAAACTAGGTTACAATTGTTAGCCCTAGAATACTGGTTCACATTTTTTTACAATTTCCTACATGGCGCCCGATCCTTATTTCTTTCAGAGTGCCCGAGCATTGTCATTATAATAAGTGTAAGCAAGCAGAAGTCACCATCGTTGCCTCCTCCACGCCACCTTCCTCTCACAACTTCCACCCGCTGCCCGCTCCCCCCCTCCCCCCCTTTGGCAGAACATATTTCCCGGCGTTGTACGCGGATCGGGTAATGAAGATGTGACACACACTTCCCCTCCCTCTTCCACACTCTTCAAGGGATGAGACACGAGGTAGGCGAGGCAACAATGAGCCCCGCATTCCTTCTGTCTCCGTCTATCGAGCGGTTGCGGGGTACAGGGCCGGCGCCATGACATCTCCAGCTCCATCAACCGACCTCCAAACCCAAGCCGCCAATTCGAAAGGTTTTATCGCGAGAGGGCGCGAATGACGACGTTGAGAGATCGGCTGAAGTTGCGCGTTTGTGTTGGAAAGGAAAAGAGAGGACGAGGCGAGTGGCTGTTAAACTTTCCATTCCCTTGCTGCCGACGAGGAAAGCGCGTGTTAAACGAAGGAAGAAGGCATTTTACGGCGACCACGAAGGTTCCTTGTGTGTGTGTGCTCTTTCATTTATTTATAGTTGGGCGTCCCCGGAGGGGATTTAGTAGGGGATGATGCGCCGTGAATGGAGCGCTTTCGTCCACAATAGGAGACGCGAGCCCTCTGTGGTGAGAGGGGGGGGGGACGACGATCGAGGAGAAGGTTTGAAAAGTGTTACCTGGGAGGGAGAGGAAAGGAGGGAGTGGGGCTGTCCCCTTAATGTCTCTCCTACCCATAGGAGGATCCAAAGAGAGATAGAGAGAGAGGCACTAGACTGTAGCGGACGGAAGAGATTTCCCCTCGGCCGGCCACGTGGGGGTCACATCAAAAATTAATGCGGCCGCCGCAGTGGGTTAGAGACGCTAGTGTCGCGTCAGCGATTTATTTCTTTTGGTCGCGACAGACGGGCGGACTGAGAAAAGTAAGGCCATTCACGGCCTGCTTGGGTACACTCACGTTGCACAATCGCCATGGCTTCCTCAAGAGTTAAAAAAGAAAAAGGAAAGAGGAAGCGCTCGAGGATACAGCGCACTGAATCACGCGTGATTCAATGCGATCTTATTCCTTGTCCGCGAGAGTCTCCTTCTCCCTCTCTTTTACAGGTGGGTAGGTCTCGATTCTAATGGCATCGGAAATTTTCCAGAAACAGAGACTACATTTCATTCACTAGAGTTATCTGGGGTCTATTCTGTATATCCTCGGTATTTCCGAGTCTCGACAGCGACGAAATTTTGACGTCAGAGCCGCGTAAAATTGAAAGGGGAGCATTCGAAAATTGAGATTTTTCGGTGAATTCGATGGCACATCCACGGATTTACCGAGGTTCGACCGCATCGATTCCTTACTGAATAAGGCCCCTGAATTACGTGATACACTCAGATTTAACTGGATGTGAATGTAAAGTGGATGTGCAGAGAATTTTTACGTATCGAAAATAAAAAATGTGCAGTTATGTATTTGGGATGGACACGAAGTGAGTCATTGATATACATCAATAATATATGCCATCACTATTCCAGAAAAGCGGCTTCCGAAAACGTGTTTATGCATGTAGGAGTCCTGAGTCAGTTTTGGTCCTGAGTGAGCCGAGGTGGTAAAGATGGATTTATTTAAACTGTCGTTTAAAATTGTGCTGATACCATTAATTTCAAAACATAATTTTCTTTTAATAATAGATTCACAGGGTGGTCAAACAAATCAGAAACGAAATATTCACTAATAACGATGATTTACCCACATATTAACTGAAAATAATCCCTCCATAATGCACGCCACTTTGCCAGCCCTCTGGTGTAATTTTTCTTCGTCAAGTAAAGGCATTCATTCATTGCTAGGCTGAACATCTGCTCTCATCGCATCCAACACAATCGTGAGATCAGCTCCAGAGAGGATGAGACTAGGATTCATTCCCTGATACATGATCAGTTATCATTTCCTGTAAGTTGGATCGAGTCAGGCGATACTTTGTGGAAAAGTGACATATTAAAAAAAACTTTTGCTTTATATTTTTCACACTTTATTTATTGTAGGAACCCTACCGGTTTCGACACTCTTGTGTCATTTTTAAGAGTAAAGCTGACATTTTCCCAGTGGCGAGCCCATATATATATATATATATATATATATATATATATATATATATATATATATATATATATATATATATATATATATATATATATATATATATATATATACATATATATATATATATTCACGAAGATGGAGGGAGGGTACTGCAGGAGTGGTTGGGGTAGGGGCTTAGAGGGTGTGATTGAATTGGAGTAGGGAACGTGTTGAAGGTCAGGATGATGAGGGAGTGCTTTTTAAAGGCGGGAAAGGTACATGATAAAGTGGTGACAGATTAAAAGGTACAATTTCATTTAACAATGTTGGTCCCAAAGCCTTAGATGCTGATATTATCTCAAAGTTTTTTAAAAAATCCAGCTTTGCACCTTTGTCATGAACATTTAAAATCTCCACTCTAAAATCAAACATATGATTAAAACCAGATAAATGAGATGCAAAAAATGATTTGTTATCACCATGAATAAAAGAATTAAAATGTTTCTTTGTCCTCATGTTAAAACTTCTACCAGTCTGTCCAATATAAAACCATTGCAGGCCTGAGTACCACATCTTAACAAATACACTCCACTTTGTCTAAGGAATTAAAAACGTCTTTTGAATTAAAAAGTAAATTTCCAATAGTCATTCTGGAATAAAAACAAACCTTCAAATTAACATTACGAAAAATTCTATTAATGCCATTGGATGTGGAGTTGTTTATGAAAGGCACCTCCGTCCATTTCTTATCGGAGGGCACAATTTGAGAAAGGCCTGTGGATGACGAGATAGTCAACCTTCTTTGTTTCCTCTCGAGTAATTTGTCAATGATAGAAGACTCATAGCCGTTCCTGGTGGCATGGAGTTTAATGGTGTTCAATTCCTAGTTAAAGTCTCCCTCCGTCAGGGAAGGCAAACGATTTAAAAACGAGTGAAAAGCTGCAAGTTTATGAGAGTAGTGGTGGTTCGAGTCCTTTGGTACGATGGCATCAGAATAAGTACTTTTGCGGTAGATGGAGAAATAGTGATTGCCATCCTTGAGGGAAATATATAAAGTTAAATATAACAAGTTCAAGTTACTAATGCCAATCTCCATGGGCCCCCCCTCCCCGCTCAACGGAAAATTAGTCTCGTTTGACGTAAAAACTTTGTTTCCTTCCGTTCCGGCCAAAGAAGCGGTGTCTCTCGCGATCGAGTGATTGAAGAAGTCGAGTTGTAACAATAAGATCACCCAAGAAGTCGACAAATTTATGACTTTATGCATTAATAAAAATTAATTCATGTTTACCGGTTCCTTTTATGCACAATCCCAAGGCCTAGCCATGGGTTCACCACTGTCACCGATCCTAGCCGATGTTTGCATTGATAATTTAGAATATAAGTTATTCAATTCCGACCACCCGCTTATCAAAAATGTTTTCTACTGCTGCAGATGATGTGATTTGTTTACGGACAGCTGGATCAATTTTTAGTCTTCCTCAATTCCTTACATCAAGCCATTAGTTTTACAATGGAGATTGGCATTAGTAACTTGAACTTGTTATATTTAACTTTATATATTTCCCTCAAGGATGACAATCACTATTTCTCCATTTACCACAAAAGTACTTATTCTGATGCCATCGTACCAAAGGACTCGAACCACCACTACTCTCATAAACTTGCAGCTTTTCACTCGTTTTTAAATCGTTTGCCTTCCCTGACGGAGGGAGACTTTAACTAGGAATTGAACACCATTAAACTCCTTGCCACCAGGAACGGCTATGAGTCTTCCATCATTGACAAATTACTCGAGAGGAAACAAAGAAGGTTGACTATCTCGTCATCCACAGGCCTTTCTCAAATTGTGCCCTCCGATAAGAAATGGACGGATGTGCCTTTCATAAACATGGCGGCGGGGTTAAGTCCTCTCCTGCTAACCCGAGAGTCGCGGGTTCGAGTCCCGCCTGGGTAGAATATTATCTGCCTAGGACATGGGTGTCTGTGTATGTAAACTGGGTGGAGGGAAGAGGGGACAGTTCTGTCCCATCCAACCCAGGATAAATAAAACACAAATAATAAGAATAATAAAAAATACAAGAAATGACGATTGCATATTTTTTAAGTATTAATAACCAATTTAGACATCAGAACATGAATGATTGAAACAAACTTTTTCACAAGTATCAGTTGAGGCGGGACTGTAAAACTATCGGTTGTAGTTGCGACGAAGTCGCGTGGTGTGCTGCCGAGCTCAGTGGGCCGATAAGGAGAGATAGCGGGACAGATACTCTGTGTGTGCGCCCCGGCGCCTCTCGATGCACTTGCATAAGCCTCCTATATCTCATAACAGCTAAAGAAAGATCAAATTCAGTGTATTTTCGCCCTAAGAACCATAAACTCATACTTTTACTCTAAAGGGAACTATACTGGCGCAAAAATTCAATTCTTCAAGGGTGTATTTTTGACCCCGTACGGTACGAGGAATTGGCCGGAACGGAAATTGAAACGGAGTAGTGCGATGTGGAACGGGGAAACCACCACATTAGTCTCCCTAGAAAATGCAGCTCTGTATTTCGCCTGATATGATGGCAATCCTCCCAGTAAAGTATTCCGGAGGTAAAATAATTCCCCAGTTGGATCTTTGGGTGGGGACTACAGGGAGGAGTACATCAATCAGGAAGGACAAGTGAAGAATAGCAATATGGATTGTGAGATATTTAGGGGCGAGCGGGAAGCTGGAGAACGTGAAGATAGAAATGGAGAGGCTTGGGGTAGATATAATGGTAGTCAGCGAGATCAAGTGGGCGGGAGGGGCAGACGACTACTGGAGCGACGGATATCAAGTGATAAGAAAGGATTGGGCAGGAGAGTAAAGTCAGTCTGGCAGTACATTTAAAGGATCCTGATGGTAAAGCTTGAAGGAAAGCCGATGGACATAGTGATCGTACAGGTGTATATGTCGACGTCTAGCCTTACGGAAGAAGAAATAGAAGAAGTCTACGAGCAAATTGAGGAAGTCTTCGGTAGTGTAGAGGGTAGTGAAGGGGAAAGAAAACTTCATCATAATGGAAGACTGGAACGCAGTGGCAGGAGAGGGAAAAGATGGAAATAGTGTGGGATATTTCGGACAGGGCAAAACAAATGCCAAGGGAGAAAGACTGGTTGCGTTCTGCTATGAGAAGAATATGGTGATAGATAACTCACTCTTCGTGTCCCATCCCCGGAGAAGTTACACATGGAAGATGCCAGGTGATACCACCCGATATCAAATAGACTATACACTTGTCAGAATTGGATACAAAAACCAAGTAAAACAGTGTAAGAGCTATCCCGGTGGGGATATAAACAGTGATCACAAACTAGTAGCAATGGACAGCCACCTTCGATTCATTAAAATCAAGAAGATAAAACGCGAACCAAGGTGGGACACGAAAATACTGACCGTAGAAGGGAATTGAGAGATTCGCTGTAGCCGTCGACAGAAAACTAGAAAATGAAGCAGAAGTGGGCAACAAAGAAAAATGGGACGAGCTGAAGAGGATCTTCGCAGATATAGCAGAGTTGCAGCTAGTGAGTAAGACGGCCAACACGAAGAATCCATGGATAACGACTCTGCGTCCTCGGTAAGAAAGCGTTGGCGGTTTGAATTCTGACTTGAGCTTGCAGTGGGAGGGGGGGGAGCGGGAAGGAGGCTGTGGGTGGCGTTATCGAATGGAGTTGTTTGAGGGTGCATGGATGAGGGAGGGACGTTGCTCTCACAATTTCTGGGGAGTTGGGGGAGACATGGGTGTGGAGAGGGTGGCGGGAGAGATGGGAGGCATTTGTGGATGTTATAGTGCGGGAGTTATGCTGCTGGAGGATGGTAGGGTGGGTGATTTTAGCCAATAGAGTGACTGGAACCCTGGAAAGGGTGGATAAGTGAGAGGTAGATAAGGATTTTGTTGGAGGGGATCGTCCGTTCAAGGCAGGATGACGTGGATGAGGTAGGCACGCTATCCTCACCGCTGAAAAACCTTGTCTCCTCGCATGACTTCATTCTGCACCTATGAGTAAATCCGATTCCTCATCATCCCCTATACGTAACTTAGTCTTTCCCATCCCCAATTACCCTATAGTCTCCCCTCTATCACGGCATTAAGCATGCATTAGCCCCTAACAACGTGCTCTAACCCAGGGGCGGATTCAATGCTAAGGGACAAGGAAAAATATCCCCTTTAGAGGTCAGGTGAGCCAAAAAAGCGTACTTAGAATTTCGTTGTAAACTTCATATCACCAACTAATTAATTATATTGATAAGCGAGAATCGATAAATCGAAAGAGCGATATATTTCTCTCTAAAAAGTAGGAAGTGTGTTTTTCGGTAATAACCATTCGGCTTGAAATGAAATTAAAAGTGAACAAGTTTTCACGATTGTACAATTTCGACAAAGGCCACCGCCATGGATTATTTGGTCACAAAATACCCGTCCCTAAACAGTATCAGCCTTGGTTGCTCATTGGCCGCATTCCTATCAAAGCTACGCAGTTGTCTCGAATGCAGTCTTGCGAAGCGTTGTGAGTTCGGGAGCAAATATTTGTCAGAGTTCGTTGTATGTAACCTGAGTAACCTTATATTGAGATTCAATAAAATTGATTTTAATAAAAAAAATATTACAACAAATTGGCCCTTTAAGGGCAAAACTCGAGTTGCCCCGGGCGCGTCATCCTAACAGAAATGGCGATGCACGGCACCACTGGGCAACAGCCATCGATGTATATTTTGTACATCGATGGCAACAGCAGGCTGACATAGCCTCGATCCCATTCGAGCTGACTAGATGAGTGGGCATAGGTAAAAGTGCATATCGTCAAGAGGGCGAAGTAGCATTCTCCTGTTTGCATCCTTAATCTCCCTTCTTGCCCCCGAGGAAAAGCCGACCTCTGACCTTCCGCCCCGCACTCCACTTAGATTTTTTATCAAATCGTCAGGTTACATAGGAAATTGCCACGAGAAAAAATCCATCTAGACCATGAGTCAATCCTCTAATTTGTGTCTTTCCGGGACCATTCGCAGGTCACTGAATTGCCTTTCAAATATCAGTTGTGCTTCTGACGTAATCCACTCCCAACACGAAGATCTCACGCGCTTTCATGGTGAAAATCATTAATTTGGAATGAACATAGGCGAGGTTTGGTCCAAAAACTGCAACCAAGGTAGGACACAAAAATACTGGCCGTAGAAGGGAAAGGAAGAGCAGAAAAGAGAAAAAAAAGTTCTCCGTAGCCGTCGACAGGAAAATAAGAAATAGAGGCAAAAATGGGCATTGAAGAAAAATGGGATGAGCTAAAGAGGACAATCGTAAAACTAGCAGAGGAGCAACTGGTGAGTAAGATGGCCAACACAAAGAGCCTATTGATAACGACGGAGATTAGAAAACTAATAGATGAAAGAAGAAAATACAAGAACCCCAGAAACGAAGGAGAGGCAACCCTCTACAAGAAGCTAAGAAGCCTAGTCAACATACTCGTAGAATATAAGAAATTCGTTCTATCCAATGGTAATTACAGAGGAAGGGATATTGCTGAAGTTTTCATGAATATCCTTAAATCCTTTGATGCACAAGCTGCAAGGAGAAACCCTTGATATCGCATCCGCAAACACTAAATCCATGAAGGAACTGGGCAATATGCTACCAATTTTTAATAACACTGATCAGCATGTTGGATGCATGGCCCAAATACTTTGTAGTACAAGATCTTTTTAGAATGCTGTCTCCAGAGGACGAAAATTCAGAACACCAACTTCTATAAATTGACAGTGACGATGAAGATTTTGAATTGGAAGAAGAAATTATGAATTCAATTGCCAAAATTAGATACTTATTTTTAAATATAAAAAAATTGAGCAGTTACAAAGTAAAAGTTAAGTTGGAACCATCACTGAACCCTGCAATATATGTCTCAACTAGGTGAAATTCAACAGACGATATGATTGGAACAGCGCTTAACGTAAAGAAAGGTATTTCAATCCTATGCAATAGTATCAGTGACTTGAAACGCTTCAAAATCGCTAATTCGGAATGGGCACTGCTTGAAAATGTGCCCAAAGTTGTAATAAACTCTGAAGTGCTGATAAATAAGGAAGTTGATACATCAGATGAGAATGAAGAGATTGTAACATAATGCTATTGATAATAAAAGAAATATCCAGCCAACTTAAGTATGTACATCAGCATAAAATTTCTCAGTGAAATGAACTTCATACAGTTGTAAAATGACAGGTATGTCAAAAATTTATTCATTCTAGCACAGCTATAATTAATTCAAAAATCCAGTCAAGGTTAACTTAACATTTTTCTAATTAACACCAAGAAAATAATACTGAGAATGGAAACAAAATTTCATGGTATCAACATAAAGTAACACAACTAACAAAAGCAATACAACCGCTGGGCAAGGGATATAATTCATTTCGGATTATATGTTTTAAAGTACATTCTTCAAACAAACGGTGGTGTTATGAAACGAACATTTAATGGTAAGTTACTAGCATAAAAATTCCTTCCATAAATAAATAGAGTAAGGATTATTATAAACAAAATATTAGATATTCATTTACAGGATTGCTTTATATTTTATTTTTTATCGTAAATATATGTAAAATTTGTTCTGCACACTGTAAACATTCTTGTAAGGAATGCGAGAAATTGTAAGTCCTAAAAAAAGTAAATTGACCAAAGCCTAAGGGACGTAGGGTCCAAAAAACTAACCAATGCTTTCTTTAGTAGGTATAATACAAACAACTGTGGGGAATTCGCAAACCACAAAATAAAGAACTGAAACACATCTCATTGGGAAAAAGGAAACTTATCATTTGAAAATAGAAAAGAATACAAACCTTCGAAACCTGGTGCTGGAGGAGGATGCTGAAGATAAATTAGAGGGAAAAAATGAGAAATGATGAAGAATACAGAAGAGTAGAAAAGGACATCTACATACTTCCCCGCAAGCCGCCGCTTGGGCGTGTCGCAGGGGATGGTAGGTCACCAACCGAGTAAAGATGTGAAGGTTTTGGAGGTGAAATGGTTACATTTCCTATGAGAGTGTTTTTGGATGAGCTCAGTTTCTATTGTGGTCACTTATTGTACGCGGAAAGAACGAATTTTTGTATCTATCTGTTCGACAGAGTATCTCTCTTATTTAATCGCAACTGTCAGACCTAGAAATGTAGCGAGACGTCATAATAATATTCTCTGTGTCGCTCTGAAACACACCAGTTTTGAGTGTCTCAAGCAGCCTAAGCCTAGCGTGCAGCCTCCGAGTCTCTAGGGGCTCCCACCTTAATCCCTTTAACAGTTGTGTAACACTATATGTTTGTTCGTAGCAGTATTTAACGAAGCGTGCAGCGTTTCTTTGTAATTTATTAATATTTTTGGTTAGATCTTTATGACCAAGGTCCCAAATACTCGCAGCGTGTTCGAGGTGTAGCCTTACCAGAGCGAAGTAGGATCTTTCTTTTACTTTTTCATCCGAGGATCTTCCGATAATACCTTTAACAAAACCTAGTTTCTTTAATGCTGTGCCGCATATGTTTTGTATGTGTGATCCCCACGATATATCAGAAGTTAAGGTAATTCCAAGATATTTTACTGTATTTGAAGGTTTTATTTTTACTCCACCCACGGTGTAGGTATGGCTTTTGTGAGATGACTTTTGCAGGAAGTAAACTGTGGTGCATTTACAAATATTTTATTCTAAACCTCACTCCTGGTACCTCGGATGAACGTTGTTAAGCTCAGAAGACAGAACTTCAAAGTCCGCGTCTTCTCTTATTTCACGATAGGTTACTGAATCGTCTGGAAATGATCTTAATTTACTACTAATTCGAGAACTTAGGTCATTAATATAAATAATGAATAAAAGAGGGACAATCACGCCTCCTTAAGGATAGGATCATATGAAACACCATGCAGAAAAGAAGAACCAAATGGTTTGGATCCACCCTGAGATCTATGACGAACACAGTTGAAGGTAAAAGAGAGCAAAAGTCCAGCGAAAGGATTCTAATGGTAAAACTGAGAGATGTGCCGATGGACACAATGGTCGTGTAGGTGTACATATCGACGTGAAGCCTTACGGAAAATGGAATAGATGTGTGCGATGAAATTGAAGAAGTCTTTGGATTATTGAAGGGGAAAGATAATCTTTTCATAATGGGAGATAAAAAATACACTACATACTTCTCAGAATTAGACACAAGAATTAAGTAAAGCATAGAAATACCTGTCCCTGTTTGGATATAACCAGCGACCGCAATTGAGTGGTCATTGAGGGCCACATATATGAAACATAACAAGAAACTTAAGAATTTAAAACACGATCCAAGATAGAAAACCAAAATACTGGCTTGAGAATGGAACACGTTAAGATTTGCCATAGACGTCAACAGAAAACTAAAAAATGAGGCAAAGAAGAGCATCGAAGACATGAGGTGAAGAGGTATGAGATGAGCTGAAGATGACAATCACAGAAGTAGAAGAGGAGCAACTGGTGTGCAAATGGGCAAACACGAAAAAGCCACGGATAATAAAGGATATTAGGAAACTTATAAAAGAAAGAATTAAGTATAAAAATCTCAGAAACGAAGGTGAGGCAACTCTCTACAAGTAGCAATTCCCTACAAGTACCAATCGAGAATGCAAAAAGGCTCGGGAGAATCGGCCCGGAAGCCTCCGCGAGGAAGTCAGGGAAAATATGTAGAAGAGAAACATCGAAACAGAAAAAAAGCTAGTGAAGAAACACTTTGGAGAGAGAATATACGAAAAGATACAACATCAGCGATGAGAACTGGCGAATATTGATGGACCAATTTGCACCTCTCTGCACCAATATTCTTCTTCCTCTCCTTCCACTTCATATTCCTCCAAGTACCACACGCAATAGCTGTCTTATTAACATCCCCAAATTCCGTCTTTCAATATCTCAGCGTTCATTATTCTACCGCATTCCAAAGACTTAACTTCCTGGCTTCGCATTCACCCTCCCTGGAGCTCTTCTCACCACCCCTTGCTTTCAAATCCTTCCTTACTAATCAGGTCTGCAAATTAGTCCCATCTCCCCCGTCAACATATCGCTAAGTCCATTTCCTCATGTTTTTTGTATCTATTCATGCAATCTTAAAAGCCTTTTACCATTTTTGGGACTTTTTCAAATAAATAAATAAATTAAGTATTAAGGCATAGGAAATAGATGTAAACAATGCACCAAATACTCCAACGAGGGGCCGACGCCGCTGGAATAAAATCTAACGTATGAAGAGGGCGAGGTAACATGGAAGACCGGGACCTATACATACCTAGAAGGGAACTCAATAGAGCAGGAAAAGACCTAATGAAAAATTAAAGCACGTGGAGTAAACGACATTGACGTAGAAGTCATAAAAGCGCTCAGTAGTAAAGCCAAGGCCAAGTCAACCACTAGCTTGTAAGCAGTTTCGATGTCCCCCTCCTACATATTGTCATTGAATTCTTCGCTGGAGCGGCACATTTAAGTAAAATCGCTAACAAAGCGGAATGGTTCCAGAGGACTTTTAAAGTAGAAAATTGATTGCGATACCGAAAAAGACAAGAATTGAGGGATGTGAGGAGCACCGAGCCTTCATTCTAGTTCCACATTCATTCAAAAAACTTACACAAATAATAGGCCAAAGGATGGAAAGTAAAATTGAAAACAAACTCTCAAAAAAACAATTTGGATTTAGAAAGATCAGAGGTACCGGCGAGGCCATACTCGGCCTTAGAGTAATGGCAGAGAAGAGAATTCATGTGAACAATCAATTAATATATTCGCATTCATGGACCTGGAGAAAGCCTTCAATAATGTTGTATTGCACAAGATATCCAGGCTACTGGAAATTCTCGGAATAGATTTCGACGACAGAAGAATGATCTAACAACTATCGAGTAGCAAATCGTCACAATACGGATGGCGACTAAGAGAACGATTATAAGATAAAATTAACAAAGGATTAAGACAAGGATGCAGCTGGTCACAAGAAGTGGTCAACATCTCTCACCAGTAATGTAAAAATATAACTACTGTGCTCAAAGATGATAGGAATACTAACTAGGGAACAGTAGGTATGTGAAAACATTTGGTTGGAGGGCGGGAGTCAATGGTTCACTGACCATTGGAAAAGAAGACCAGAAGAATAGTCAGGAATTTACTCTGATTAATTGATAAATAAAGTTTCAATATTGTGCAACTGATCCATGAAGTATGAAAGTAAGTGACAGTATTTTTTTTGTTTTTATGGGACACTAAATTCATGCAGAATCGTTTGGACACTGATTGAAAATGATGTTAATGCAATAAATCCGTGAGTAGACCAATTATGATAACTGGTAACTTTGTGATTTACATCACAATTTCAAATACCAAACTACAAATACCCCAAAATCCACCGACAATAAAATTCTGATCAACGCTCCTTTTGTATCCAAGGGTGTAATTCGGCACGCACTCGACGCTGTCGAACATGCTTGAATGTGATGACAGATCCTTGGATAATCATCACTTTTTCAATTGCCCCTGCTGAAATTTTTGAGGCTTTGACGTCAAAACTCCGTCATTCTCGAAGCTTGGGTATTCAAAAACCTTGCTGAATAACCCCCAAGGCCATAATCGTTAGCCGCAAGTCCACTTCGGAAAGCGAAAAACTCTCGCAAGGGGCGAGGCGGTCACTTCCCGTACCCTTCGGACAGTACTCGATAAACGGTATTTCGTCGCTACCAAGGAAAACGTTCACTAACCAACTAATGAGGAAAGTATATAGGAAGAGATACCAGGAGGTAAAGAAACTAGCATTAGATAGGGAAGGGTGGAGTGCTGCAGTCAACCAATCCTAGGATTGAACGAATAATGACGAATAACAGGCGAAGAACCAAGTAACGGCTGGTAGGCCTAGGAATCTAGTTTATTATAATGATCTTCTTCCAAAAACCTAATTCTTACTCACCTTTCTTGCTTCAATCACGTCCATTTTTGCCTCATACCAAAATGCCAAATTGGCCGCCTGGCACGGTGGCACTCCGTCCATACCATATTGTAAGATTGAGCAGAGAGCAGGTTATAGCTTACATCGTAGCTGAGTACCAATTCGAATGAAACCACAAATATTTCAACTGTGTTATAAGTCGCGGATTGACGGCGTCGGAATGCGGCACTTCACCTGCAAACATCACATCTATTCCGTCTTGGCACCCGATTTCCGATCTGAGTTCAATGATCCATCCATTTCAAAATCATAATCCATGCCAGACGCTGTGGCAGCATTGTAGATTCTCCCAATGGGTCTACTTACAGCTTGTTTGACGCGTAAGTGAAAGTAATTTTACGAGCATAAGGAAACCGCATAAGCAGTGAGGTTGGCTGCAAACGCGGGTGATCACCCATGGAAAGTCCCGAGGGTCGAATTGTCACTTTCACCCAAAACCCCCTTGCAGGAGCAGAAATTGCTTACGAAATAGACTCGTCCAGATCAGAAAAGGCTTTCTGCGCTCTGGCCACGAGCTTTCAAAGAAACTGTTAGAGGAATGGGAGAGGGATATCATCTATTCTGCTTTTGACGCGAATGTCTCTTCGATGGCTTCATAAGAGAAGATGAATCCATCTCAAAGGTGCAAATTGGAGTTCATCTATAAGGCGTAAGGATTTAGCAAAGGATCCATGGTAAATGGAGACCATTCTGGTGAACTGCGGGGCTTTGGCGAGAAAACTGCCCTGACTGCGCAGAAGGATGCCATGGAAAACATGTTGGGCACCCTTTATTTAAAGCGATGTCTTAAATTCCATGAATCCTGCACTAATTCAGCCATGGCTGAATCCAAAGGTGCAATAGTGTTAAATCACGCTTGTGTTTGCTTTTTTCGGAATCTTATCCCATTAACGAGAACAGTTCAATTAAAAGTGATATACCTCCTGGAATTTTCAATTATGACAGGCTTCACTTTGCGAAAATCAATTTTGAAATAATGCCACAATTATTGGATAGTTTTTCACAGATTTTATTCTTGGTGGACCGGTTTTGTTGCATAGCCACCTGATGATGTCGACAATGCGACGAAACCAGTCGACCGAGAATAAAAATCTGTGGAAAAGTACCAAGTTATTTTGAAGCTATTTCAATCCTGGAATTTTTTATATTCCTCCATGTGATTACCATCAAGCTAACGAGAAAACTCTTCTCCCAAAGCTCTTTCGTCCAAACGCCTAGTGGTGGAAACAAGATTCCCCGTATCTTCTTGCATGCCCGATAACGAAGAAAACAAGAGTCCTGAAAAACAAAGCCGGAAAATAATTTGCCCAGGGGGTAAATATACTTCCTATTATTGCTCCCTCTCCCTTCAGGCCTTCGTTCTCAAGCGGGGCGTGTGAGGTGCAGCTCATTCGAGGCTATGCAGTCAATATTTCTTGGCCGTGGAGCTCGCCTTCTCTGCTTTCCTTTAATGGCCCTCCGCCCTCCGGTCCTCTTCCGCCTTCGCCGTACCAAAGTGGATCCATTTTATCCGCGAAAGCACTTCCCGGAGGGGAGAGGAAGAGCTCGTAATAACATTTACACGGGCATTTTCTTTGGAGAAAATGGACAGCGGTCTCTCTTCTCTCTCTCATCCCTTTGACCGCACTCCCTCTCTCCATTGAGGCCTCTATCAGCCATCTGCAGTCTGTAAATAAGGGAATAGATTAAGAATCATAGAAAAATGATGTTTAACTTTTATCTTTGCGTTATATTTGTTTAACTATAGTTTTTTTTACATCTCCAAGCAAAGAAAGAGAAAATCAAGCTTTATAGATGTAAAGCCAGAGTGTCCAATACGTCTGGGAGCCTTCCAACGATTATGAGCGGAGTCCAGTTATTTCCCGATATATTGCCTAAAATCGTTTTCGCCGCATAGTGACAAGGATGCCCACACAATTCCGGCCGCATGGAGCAAAGCTGACGAATCACAGCGGGGTGGCACCTTGTGAAAACGACATTTGGATGGGATTGAATAATTGGACGGAGAACGAGATGCAAAATAATGGCATGTTCAAGATAATGATGGAATGAAAATGTTTTCGAAGAGCAGGGGGGGGGGTTAAAGAGGAAAGGAAAGTAGAATGGCCCAAAGAGATGAAGTTAGCATGAGAATATTAAATTAAAAGAGAGCTTTTGACGAGAAAGGTGCGGTTTTGGAGAGTTAAAATCATGGATACTACAGAGTTTAGAGTACTCATGGTGAGAAGATAACCCTGAAGCAAGGAGGTTAAGGAGAGAACTTCCGACCCTCAACCCTATTCCCCTCCCCATCCCTTTCCGCACACAACCCTATTTATTGCCCTTCCTCTCACCTTCAATCCCTATTCCCCTCCCCCTCCCTTTCCCCACCCACCCCTATTACCCTCCCCCATCCTGCATCCGAAACCAAACTCCGCTCTGTCTCTCCGATGTCTCATCTTGATGCGGGAGCAATCACCTTCTCCATTTTTTGCGCTAGGAGTAGGATGAGGCCAACTAAATGGCTGAAATTAAATGTCATTAGATATTGAAAAAAGAGAACTCACCGTGTAACTAACTGTGATCCCGCTACATCTACATCTACGTACTACCCTGCGAGCCACCACGAGGGTGTGTGGCAGTGGGTGAAGATCACCAAACATGCACTATTGACATGCAAATAGGATATTTAATGAAGGTATGCTAGATGATAGGGTCACATGGTTAGTATGCATCATGCACTACAGACTACTCTAACTATATTTCACTTACCTATCCCTTCTACATCTACATCTACGTGATACCCTGCGAGCCACTACGAGGGTGTGTGGCAGGGGGTGAAGATCACCAAACATGCACTATTGACATGCAACTAGGATATTTAATGGAGACATGCTAGATAATAGGGTCACATGCAGTTAGATGGTTAGTATCTACATAATATGAAATGGATTATTGGTTGTTATTACATGCATCATGCACTACAGACTACTCTAACTATATTTCACCTACCTATCCCTTTGCTACGCTGCCTATTGTTCTCTCTTATAGTACGAGGGAAAAATGACATTTTAAATCTATCGGTACGACAATCTATCTCTCTAATTTTGTTAATGTGATCAAACCTAGCATAATACGCAGGGGTTCTCAATATATATCTAACGTCATCTGTGAACAAATCGGTTTCGAATTTACTTAAAAGATTTAACCTAAATTTTAACCTGCGTTCTGATAGTAATTCCCATCTTAGTTCTTCTATTAACCTCGTAACACTAATACAATTATCATAACGACCTTTAACAAACCTAGCAGATCTCCTTTGCACGCGCTCTAATTCTTTTATCATACCTTCCTCGTACGGATCCCATATACTAGCGGCATATTCTAAATGAGGCCTGACAAGTGTAAAATAGCTTCTTTCTCGTACTCTCTCATCGCATTTGCCTAGAACCCTTTTTACGAATCCTAATCTACGGTTTGCTACACTAGTTATTTCCCTGATGTATTTCCCCCATGACATGTCTTCAGTGATGGTGACGCCTAAGTATTTAATTGAATCTACGTTACATATTTTGTTTTCTTTGATGCAATAATTATTCCGGGGAAAGCCATTCTTCCAAAAATTTTTCTTTTCCAAAAATTCATAATCGCGCATTTCTTCAAATTTAATTCTAGTTGCCATTTATCAAACCAATCATCAATCGCATCTAAATCCTTAGCTAAAAACTGTCTGTCCTCTTCATTTCTAATTTCCTTATACACTACTGCATCATCGGCAAAAAGACGGAGCTTGCTATTTTTTACTACTGTATTTAAGTCGTTTACGTACAGAAGAAATAAAATTGGGCCTATCACGCTTCCCTGGGGAACACCTGATGTAACTTTTACTTCGCCGGAGCTGACACCATCTAATACCACCCTTTGAACGCGTTCATGTAAGAAATCTCCTATCCAGCCTACTATATTACTGTCTATTCCGTATGATGCTAACTTCGCGAGTAACTTACAGTGGGGAACCTTATCAAAAGCTTTTCTAAAGTCAAGAAACGCTGCATCTACCTGTACGTTACCTTCTCCGGAAACTAAAATATCGTGAACAAGAAGACCTAATTGAGTTTCGCAAGACCGTCCTTTTCTGAACCCATGCTGGTTTGTTATTAATAAATCCTGGCTGTCGAGGTGTCCCATTATTGATGTAACTATTATATGCTCTATAATTTTACATGATAGTGACGTTAATGATATTGGTCTATAATTACATGGCTGTTCCCTATCTCCGCTTTTATAAATTGGGGTCACGTTTGCTATCTTCCAGTCTTTGGGAACCGCGTGTTCTTCTAGGGATTTGTTAAATATTACTTTAAGATACGGAGCCATTTCGAGAGCTAACTCTTAATAAACACGAGCTGGAATTTCATCAGGACCTGAGGACTTGTTCGGGCTAATGTTATTTAGTAAGGATACGATTCCGCTACAAGATATATCGATCGGGGGCGTTAGTTGTTGAAATCGGTCTGGTATGGTTTCGCGCAAATTAAGCTTAGATTGATTTAAAACGCTCTGAAAAAAATAATTTAACAAATTAGCCTTATGTAAACTGGAAGTTACTATTTCGCCTCTATCGTTTTTCAAGGAATTAACCGTTGACTGTTTAGTTCCCTATACTTCCCTATCATATGATCAATTTTGTATGAATCTTTTGTGCCTATGGTAATGTTGGGGACGTATTTCAAGCCTTTTCCCAAGAGTCTCCAGCGACGCTGCACCATCAAGAAGACTAGCCTCCCACCTAAATTCACTATTCAGGGAGTTCACAGGTTTCAAGCCTAGATACGGAGTAAAGAACTCAACGGAATTGTGCCATCATCTTACCCAGAGAGAGCCCCCGTCATCCAATCATACCCTAGTGTCCTTTGACGTGAATGGCCTTTTCACCAACATTCCAATTTCTGAAGCCATTAAAGTAGCCGAAGAAACACTGAAGAAAGCCGGAGCAGAACCACCCTTTCTCAACGAATTTGTGGCACTTCTGAGAGTGTGTGTGGAAGAAAATTACTTTAGATTTAATGACAGATTCTTCCAACAGAAGGACGGCTTAGCAATGGGGTCACCTCTATCGCCGCTTTCGGCGGACCTATACATGAACGACTTTGATGAAAAGTTGTTCAGTGATTGTTCAGTGAACACAAGTTTAATCCATTGTTGGTACAGATATGTAGACGATGTGTTTGCCGTGTGGACTGGCACAATGAGGCAACTGGACATATTTTTGAATAAGTTAAATTCCCAATCCAAAAACATTAAGTTCTCCCGTGAAAAAGAAATCAACCATAAAATTAACTTTCTGGACATAACCATCTCATCCACGGAAAAAGGCTACGACTTCGCAATTTACAGGAAAGAAACAACCACAGACCATGTCATCCCCTCCGACTCCCGCCACCATCCCTCTCATAAGTTGGCCGCTTTTCATTCCATGCTAAACAGATCACTCAACATCCCCCTGTCTGCCGAGAACCTCGCCAAGGAAATCAGAGTAATCAAATACATTGCAGTGAAAAATGGATACGAAGAAAGTGTCATTAATAAAATGTTCGAGAAAAAACGCTCCCTCCGAGCACAGAAACTCATTTACAAATCATCCGACTATAGTGAAAAAAATAAACGCTGGTGTTTAACAAACAAACTAAGTTATTATGGCTAAATTTCACAGGCAATTGCCAACCTTTTTCCAAAAAAATAATTCAAAATTGCTAATTATAACAAGTGTAACTTAAGGGCTGTGTTAAACAAAACCAAGGACAAAATTGACATTAATCATAGAAGTGGTATTTATAAACTTAAATGTGGTGAATGTGAAACCTGTTACGTTGGCCAGACTGGACGGTCGTTCAGAGTGAGAACAGATGAACACAAAATACATCTACGCAATGGGGACTTAAACGGATCCCATTTCGCTAAACATCTATGGGAGAATGACCACAAGAGTGACTTTGTGCCGGATATTCTCCACCTGGAGAGAAAGGGAAGAAGGAGAGGAGGAGCTGGAAATTAGAAGGCAATTAAAGGAAGGAAAAATTGCTAACGACAATATCTTTGTCAGCCATTTCCCCCTCTTGGATATTCCCCTGAGTCATAATACCTTTTGAGGATGACGCCCCAACCCCCGCCGTGGACGCCGCACCCATCGTCCAACCGTTCCCCCCCTCCAAAATAATGCTTGTTCCCGCGTCCTGTCACATACCTTCCTTCCCCCCCCCTTCCCGTCACCCTTTTCCTGCTTCTTTCCCCCCCCCCTCCCCCTTCCAAATTTTTGTATATATTCTGCAGCATTTTAAAATTTTGTACCTGAAGACGTCGCCTATGTGACGAAACCGGTCGACCTGAAATGAAAACTGTGAAAAAAGTACCATATCGCATTTGAATTCTTTAATATAGTCATTATTTGAAGGAAACTAATCCGGTAGTGTAAATCATGGACCATATATTCAGTGCCTTTGTTCTTAAAAATATTTTTTGGTAGATATATTGTCAGATATTCTTCTATTTTCGGAAACGAATAATTGAGGATTATTTTTGGAGCATTGGTTACATTTTAAATAGAAAAGTCAATCAGCCAATTTTCAACGAGGTGAATAAATTTAATGAAAAATCATCACTTTTTGCAGCTTGAGTTATTTAGGGAAAACTTTTGGCCATATTACGAAACAGAACCCTAATCTAAGTAAATACTTTATCATTTTAATATTCATTTTGTCTTTAATACGCTATGGCGTAAGCTACCACCACAAACTTTTGTCTCCTACCACAATTTGCTCATTTGAGAATTATTTATCAAATAGAATGCTCGCTTTAATAAGGTAGGAGTCACACAAAAAGGGATAACTTGCGTCAT
Organism: Ceriagrion tenellum; assembly: GCA_963169105.1. Lineage (NCBI taxonomy): Eukaryota > Metazoa > Arthropoda > Insecta > Odonata > Coenagrionidae > Ceriagrion > Ceriagrion tenellum. The sequence goes on from OY720632.1 coordinate 198,328,130, forward strand.
AGCAGCGAATCACAGCGACATTTACAGTGAATCGTAAGAACTGTAGATTTTTGTCCACAACCAATACATTGTAGCAGTTATAAGTCGACAGTCTGCGAACAGATTTTTTTCGCGAATTACCCTTTAACAGTAGACTGAACTCAGCTGAAATGAAGTATCTCTTAGGTGTATGTGAAAAAATTAGAATGAATGGCTGATGAATTAATTCCAGTTAGATGCTCCAGTAGTGGACTTTTTATTTAATGGAATTTTGGTTAGCGATATCTACATCTACATCTACGTCATACCCTGCAAGCCACCCAAAGGGTGTGTGGCAGGGGGTGCTTTCGCACCAGGCATGCATGAATGATATGGTAGAACACCGACATTACATTAAAAACCCGCGTACCACACATGCAAAGCGCCAATTACAAATCTAATACCCAAGAAACATTCTATCTCCAATCGTTCTAACATGCAAGGGATACAAAGACTACTACTACAGATTCAAAATATCATGCATAAATAAGAACATCATTATTTACATCATGCATAAATAAGAAAGAGGAGAATATAATGAGAAAGATTAACTGCCTGCCTATTGTCAATACTCGAACTATTCATGACGACGATCACAGCTGTTATGGTCCCGAATGGTACGCGGAAAAAATGACATTTTATACCTATCGGTTCTACAATCTAGCTCTCTAATTTTATTGGCGCGATCTAATCTGCCGTAGTACGAAAGGGTTAATTGTATGTTTTTTACGTCGTCAGTAAAATGATTTTCCTGAAATTTATTTAGGAGGTTAAGCCTATAATTTAATCTACGCTGTGATAGCGATTCCCATCCTAATTCTTCTAACAGTCCAGACACACTAGCCAACTTATCGTAGCATCGTTTCACAAACCTAGCTCCTCTTCGCTGGACGCGATCTAACTCTGATATCAACCCCGTTTCGTATGGATCCCATACACTAACAGCATATTCCAGATGAGGCCTAACGATTGAAAAATAACAACGTTCTTTCACTTTCTCATCACATTTTCCGAGTACTCTCTTGATAAAGCCTAGCTTCCTATATGCTTGACCGCATATTTCCCTAATATGTTTTCCCCAAGATAGGTCGTGACTAATTGTGACTCCTAAGTACTTAACAGACTCGGCGTGAATAATTTCTGTATTTTTAATTCTGTAAGCCCTAACTGGCCAATTTTTCTTTTTCCAAAAGCTGACTGCTACGCACTTTTTTATGTTTAGTTCCATCTGCCACTTTTCGCACCAAGCATGAATAGCAAGTAGGTCGATTGCTAACGAGTCGCTATCTTCGGAATTGTTAATATCCCTATACACAAACACGTCGTCTGCGAAGAGTCTAAGCTTACTTTTAACGACGTTACTAATATCATTAATGTACAAGAGAAATATGAGTGGACTAATTACACTTCCCTGAGGAACACCCGATGTAACGCTAACTGTGTTTGACATTATACCGTCTATGACAACCCTTTGTTCCCGCCCATGTAAGAATTGATTAATCCAACTAATAATGTTTTTATCTATTCCATATGCTTCTAGTTTTGAGAGAAACTTAACGTGAGGTACCTTATCAAAAGCTTTCCTAAAATCGAGGAATATCGCGTCAACTTGGACATTATTTTCACCCGAGAGCAAGATGTCATGAACGAAGAGGGCCAATTGGGTTTCGCAAGATCTACCCTTTCGAAATCCGTGTTGGTTATTTATTAACAATTCCTCCCTATCTAAATGACTCATAATGGAGCTTACGATTATGTGTTCAAATACCTTACAGGAAATGGATGTGAGAGAAATAGGCCTATAGTTACTAGGGTCTTCCCTGTCGCCGCTTCTGAATATAGGTGTGACATTTGCTACTCTCCAGTCCTTAGGCACTACATGATCTACTAAAGATTTGGTAAATATTAATTCTAAGTAAGGCGCTATGTCTGATGCCATTGTTTTATATACGCGAGCAGGTATTTGATCTGGACCGGGGGATTTGTTGGGGTTAATATTTTTTAGCTGCTGTTCTATGCCGCGACAATTTATAATAATTTCAGGCATACATGTTTGGGAACGAACTGGCTGCGGATCGAAAAGATGTGGTGTATAAGTACTGAAAATGCTTTTGAAGAATGAGTTTAACGAATTGGCTTTTTGTAGACTGTTGGTTATCTTTTCCCCTTTGATATTCTTAAGCGTGTGTACTGTTGATTTATTTCCTTGAGTGTCCCTAACATACGACCAAAATGCCTTGGGATTATCGTTCAATTGTTCTCCCAGTAATTTACTTTTGAAATCAGCTAACGCCCTTCGGCACGCTTTTTTTGCTAAGAGTTTAGATATTTTGTAATTTTCGGTGACTGTGTATAGTTCTTCGGAGGATTTGTTAATTTTTGCCTTTTTTAACCTAGCATGACATGTTCTTTGGTGCTTTAATGTTTTTCTAACCTCCGCGTTATACCACCTAGGCTCTGCATTGGCTCTTTTCCATTTACTTGGTATGTATTTGCTAACTACTGATCGTGTAACGTTGAGGAAAGTATTCCACAAAACCTCAGTATTACTGTTGATACTTATTTTTTGAAAATTAGTAAATGACTTTTGGAACTCTCGTTTCATACCTTCGTAGTAAGCCTTATTATATAAGTAGATTTTTCTTTGTGGATTATGTTTCTTGATCATGCTCACGGAAAAATTAGCTTTAACTATCTTGTGGTCGCTTATTCCCTTATCCGTACCTATGTTTACAACCATGTGTGGAATATTTGTCGCTAAAAGATCAAGTGTATTTTTCCCTCTAGTTGGAGCAGTGACTAATTGATGTAGTGAGTGAGATGTGAATGTATACAGGAGTGACTCACAAAGGTCTTTGTCTTTCCCCCCAGTGATAAAACTGTACGTGTCCCAGTCTGTGGACGGAAGATTGAAATCCCCACCGATTATAATATGACAGTCGTTTTTTTGAGTGGTTAATTTACTGAGTTGACTTTCTAGTCCTAATATTGAGGTTATATGGGTATCTGGTGGTCTGTAATATGCGCACACATAGATTGTTTTTGCTTTAGGATTTTGAATGGAGCACCATACGCTTTCTACCTGGTCGTCGGAAAATGACTCCCTCCTACTAATATAACAATCCTTCACTGCAATAAAAACTCCTGCCCCGGTCCTTTCCACTCTATCTTTTCTATAAACTGTGAAATGTTTTGGGAATACTTCATTATCTGCGATTTCGTTACACAACCAACTTTCCGTCCCTATAATTAAGTCTGCGTCAGTAGTTTCAATTAGATGGTAGAAGTCAGCTACTTTATTCCTTAAGCTACGGCAATTTACTACCACGACAGAAAAAAAATTATCAGTGAGCGTATTCCCGGAATGTGTATTCTCATTACAACACGCTTTCTTAGGTATATTCAAAGTTACATTACTGCTATTTTTTGAAACTGGCCTCTTACTGTTCTCTTTAGACTTAACACTTTCTTGGATATTTTTTCTATTAAATATTGTTCGCGATGGTACCTGATTCGACCCATTAGTCTTTGCTCTACCCTCTACCCTCAGAGGGTAGGGCAAAGAGTCATACTCTTTGCCCTACCCTCTATCCTAAAAAAGGTCTACAGTGATCGAGTATGCTACTCGCTACACAGCTAGCTGCCTCGGCCGTGTAATGGACACCAGAACGGTTCAGAGGGGTCCGACACGATCGGATTGCCGGCCGAAGGTCGACGAAGGAGGCTCCAATGTCCGTGCAGAAGCGACGCAACCTCTGGTTTATGCCCTCCACTCGGCTCCAAACCAGGGGTCCACGATCGATCCTCGGGACAAGAGTACAAATTGCAAGCGTCATGTCAACCCCTTCGTCGCGACTTACCCGCTTCACTTCGGAGTCCAGTTCCCTGAAGGAACGCAGGATCTCCTCGGATCCACGGTCCATGGCGTCGTTAACGCCGACATGGGCCACAATCTGCAGACTTGAGCACTTCGTGCCCCGGACCGCCGCACCAACCGCCTGCGTCACCTGCGGAACACCGCCACTTGGAATGCACCATGACGTTACACGGTGGCTTATACCCTCATGGCCTGCCCTTTCCCGCAAAGGGACCATAACACGGCGGACGTTACTACTACCTATCACTACAATCCCCCCTTCCCACTCTGACGACTCTTCCTAGGTGCCGGTCTCGGAGTAGGAGTATGCACGTCAGGCACCTCGGAATTTCCATCCGAAAGCAACTGGTACCTGTTCGAAACGGGAATGGGAGGTGCCAAAGCATCTCCTGAACCACACTATAAAAGCATGAAAACGATTTAAGATAATAGAAAGCCTATCATAGCTATTCTTTTTTCTCATATCATTCTCCACAAAATTCAATAACCAAACATCATCACTAAACTAGGATGATATATCATGCAGGAAGAAGTACATAGTCATTTAAATTGCCATCCATCCTCACTCCGAGGTGATGTGCGATGCGCAATTCAAATTGCGGCATCCTTTTTTCGTAGTAGGCAAGCTATTAGCAGGATTGCAAATTGCCGCTGGGCGACACTTTACACCACATATGGGTATAATCCATGATATCTTGTTATAGAAGTGAGCATTTAAAATTACTAGAGAGAAAAAAGTACATTTTTTCTGGATAAGCTTTTCAAAGTATTTTTAACAGGTAATAAGGAAAAGTAGTGAGCCAATAACACCCTCTTACTTGGCTCCAGAAGTCACGCTAATACCTTCAGAAATAGCAGTAGCAGCATAAAATAATTTTTAATAGTTAACTTATTTATCGCAGAGTTATCACTGAATTATATTTTTATTATAAATATAGAATACTTTAGGAAAACGTGAAAGTGACTGTGTATTAGAAGAAGGGCGCAGTTTTAGGGATTATGCTACACTAAACACCAATTAATCACATATATCTGTATTTTGAGACCTTCGAGAGTCTCGTGGAAGTGGTATCGTCTCGTCTCGTCAAATAGTGGTCCTGCTTCAAGTCTCATCTCGTTTTCGAGACGAGGAAGTCTCGAGTCTAACGACAACACTACTCTGCATTTTTTGCCTCCTTTGTTGAAGATAGTCGTATTTTATTCTCAAAAATGGCAAAGGTCTACTTGGATTTGAAAGTTATTGACGATGATTACCTGGAATATATGGTTAATGTTATGTCACTCCATCATTATCTAAGAATTGCACTAAATCTTTTTAAATTAATAGACAGCTCATTCAGGATCCTTTACCGAGTAGTGGAAGAACTGATGAAGAATGGATATCTTAAGACCTCAAATAGCCTGGAGGAAATCTCATGTGCTTCAGTGGAAAGTTAATATATTTTAAATTAAACTTAGTGTGGTGCCCATATTAGGTCATTATTCATTTTTAAATACAATGTCCCAAGACACTGAGTACTATCCGGTTTCAGGCTGCTGGATCATACAAAGCTGCTGTTGGGCAGCATTAGTACCTTCCTCCGAGTCAATCAGTAATGAGTAGCAATATTAATTGTGCCGTGGTTCGTTAATGTAAGCCTACTTTGTAATGTGGGACAGTGGAAATGTAGTATCAGCAGTGGAGGGTGGTTTTACCCATTTCCTGGAACAATAGGAGTCACTGTATGCCCCCATATTACAATTTTGGCCCCAAAGGGCTATAAAGATGCTTATGTTAACCCCTATGTTATCATTCATTGGATATCCTGATAAAATGCTGTGAATTATTTTTCTTACCCCTGTAGTAATAGACATAAAGTCATAATAGTCATGGTCATGGCATGCATTAATAGAGACACAGTCTCACAGAGCAGCAAAGGTGGAGGGGGAATACCTCCGCTAAACTGGTTTTGGTTGGAGTTCATTTCGATGAAATGGAAGAATATCAATTCATAAACTACATCTTCGATTAATGTACATATTATTACATGATCACTTCTGGATAACATAAAAAAGATAAATTTTTCTTCAATTATTTCTACATCTACATACTACCTCGCAAACCACCGCATGGGCGTGTGGCAGGGGTTGGTTGGTCACCAGCCGTGTAAACATGTTAAAGTTTTGGAGGTGAAATGGTGACATGTCCTATAAGAGTGTGTTTGGAGGAGCTCAATTTTTTATTGTGGTCGCTTATTGTGCGCGGAAAGAACGAGTTCTTGTACCTATCTGTTCTGCAGAGTATCTCTCTCATTTCATCGCATCTGTTCAGGCCTAGAAATGTGGCGAGGCGTCATGATAATATTCTCTGTGTCGCTCTGAAACACACCGGTTCTGAATATCTCAAGCAGCCTAAGCCTAGCGTGCAGCCTCCGAGTCTCTAGGGGTTCCCACCTTAATCCCAAAATAATTTCAAAATGGGATTTGATTATATGCAAAATGATGAATTTATTTTTATAGCTTAATGGCAAATTTTGATGTAGTAAAATGGAAATTTTAGAAATGTGTCGACAGTATATGTGTAAGTTGCTAATTGTTTTTTTATAGCCACGTACGAAAATAACTGCTCCTGTCTTCAGAGCTGAGGGGATATTAGTTCTTTCAATACTTTTTAAAATAATTATATAGGTAAACTGCTCCATGTAACTCACAAAACAGAATTCTGAAAATAAGCCATTTATGTGCTTATGATATTCTGGAACTCGTCATCACTCTGTTCTTTGGATAAATAACAGAAAAGCAATAAAAATCCTGCCTGCACTATTATTGAATTATTATTCAACCTTGTAGAGAGAAAAAAACATGGCTATTCGGCGAGCAGCATGTCTCTCAGTCTTCATAGCATAGATCGTAATTATTTGGGAAGAAGAAATGTGTGCATAATAATATTCCATTTGCTTTTCTTCCCCTTATTAAAACCTCGGAATTCAGGACATGGATCAAATAATGTGGGGATATTTGATACCCTGATTATTGTTATAGGCCTCTTGATATTATAAGATATTTAGTGTAAGGAAGTCATATATAGAGGTCTAACGGGAAAATACGTTCATGGAAATAAGGAGGCTAGATACTATAAACCAGAAAAGCAGATTGTCCTCCTTGTACATGATTGAAAGTCTTGGGTGTTACAAATGATTAGCCCTAATTTCCACACTACTAATGGTAGGAGCTCTTTGCATGCAGTGAATCCTATAGTAAAGAAGTAAATATTTCATCCTAATTATTCTCAACGGTAAAACTTTGGTTAAACAAATGTTGTGACGTTCTTATTCTCTTCTAAAGGTTATCCTTGTTGTTGCAGTCACGACTTCCAACATTTTTTTTCAGCCTTCCTCTTCATTTCATTGTACGAGGTGCATCCCATTTCCATCGCCAATACTTTTAGGTACGAAGTTCTCGGTCGTCCTCTCTGTCTTTTGTCTAAAATCTTTCCTTCCATAATATTTTGTATGAAGTTGTCGTGCCTGAGTAAGTGTCCGATGATCTTTGCTTTTCTTGTTTTGTTTCCAATAGTGATGTTTCCAATTGTGACGTTAGCCACAGGAAAAATGACAAGTAACCAATGAAGAGAGTACATAAATTCATAAAGCGTAAGATTTGAAAATATTCATGCAAAATCCGCTGAAACTTCTTTGGCTTCGACCGGGACTCGAACCTGGATCCCTTGATATCACATCAAGTGCGTTAACCATTTGGCGTTCTGCTTCCTTTTTGATTTCTAAGGAAACATGCCAATACGCACGGTATTACTTTTGGAAAATTCATCCTTAGTCATGAATGGATGAATGAGGAATTATTATAATTTTCGGGAGGATTTCATAAATGCAATACCAATGCCTAGTGCCTGTTTCCTCAAAAGTTGTCGAAATTTTTATGCATTCGGATAAAAAAAATATTTCCACGGGGATTGTGACGGTAACACAACACACCAATACTATACACTCAAGAATCAACAAATTATAGGCGAAGAAATGCACATCAGACGTCGCATTATGTGAAATATACCCATCGTGTGAATGTGGGAATCGTGTGCGTCCATGTGATTGATGTGCGCGAGTGGGCGAAGGAGTGCGAGAGATGGGAGTGTGGTGCTGGGATCGCGGTCAGCTGGCGTTAATGGCGCCCCCTTTCCGCAGCAGTCTCCTCGCCCTCACCCCCTCTTCTCACGTCGCCACTGCCCCCACACGGGGGGAGTGTCGGACGGATCTGGTGGGTGGTGGGTGAGGTGGTCGAAGTCAGGCGGGTGGGGTGGGGTCCCCCCTCTCTGGCCCATCTGCTCCGCTCCTTATCTGCCCTGATGCGGAGGCGGCACATCCACACAATCTCGGAGGTCTTCCCGCCTCCCCAAGGAGCCTCATCACCTCGAAGGGTCTGAACGGAGTGAGGAGGAAGGGAGAGGTGGCGACCCACGCCTTGCTGATCTGAGCCATCGTACCGCCACTGGACGCTGACCAGAGGAAGTCTTGGAGATCGACGGAGGGAGGAAGAGGTGGTTGAAGTCCTCCTTTTTTAATGGCAGTTTGAACCGATACACTCGCAGCTTCCCTCCAGTGAACTTTATTTTTTATCCTTTTTCAAGAAACAGAATGTATTTTCCTCCATCATTTTGGAATGGAAATAGAACTACGGGGGATCGGGTTGGTGTGGTGGCTAGAGTACTCGCCTACATACTACTACTCGCTAGGGTTCAAATCCCTACAGAGGCGGATGTTTTTCAGAGGGAACCCGATCGCTACTTGTCTTGTAGAGTGTCGAGTGTCTTGTGGAGGGGACTTCAAGTGCAGTACTCCGTCCGTCGGATGAGATGTTAAACCGTGGTCCCCTTGGCGCCTTTTGTTTAGAGCAGGCTAATGCCGACGCGGGGTTTCTATCCACCCTTCCTCCCTTACTTATCCCCTATGGCGTAAATTACCTTAGCTGTCGGTCGCCTCCCCAAATATCCAATCCAACAGTTCCACCATATCAAGTTTCAATCAATAATATTTTCTTCCGTGCTTATCTCCTCGAATCGGTGGAATAAGCGATCCTTTGAAAAGGTGTACCGACCGAGTCTGGACCGTAGGGATTTCCATCCAACACCTGCTCATTACTATTGTCCTTTGAGGTTTAAAGTAGAGATTCATGAAATCGTATCATATTTCCCTACAGGCTGCTTTAGTTTCGGCTTCAGGGCATTTCTCGTAAGTTTCTCCTTCACCCGTAAGTTTCCCACGTTAGGGATAATGACGTGCAGCACAGTTCACTGTTCTTTATAGTCATTGTGCATTTTCAATTTCCAATTAATGGTAGCGGTTCAGGCTACCATTTCGTTTCCAATCGCAGATTGCGGTATTGCTGTTTCCCTTCCACTCAACGACGACCAAATTCAAAACAACCATTCTCAGGTAATCGATAGATTTTTGAAATCCAGAAATATTGTTAAATAATATATTTAATATTCAGACGCTCATACTTAAGACTTCTATTTAGCAATATGTATTTTTTTCTTGTGATATAGGTCCAATCATTAATGTATTATTGTATCCCTCTTATGCCTAAGTAATGTATATTCATTACGCTTCTTCATAATTGAGTATTCCTTCTGAATGTTTTTATGATATAGTTATGATTTCTTAATTTGTGACGAAATCATACTTGTATTTTAAAAGCAAATTCAGAGGGAACTCTCACCATTGAGGAAGTATGATAATTATGCGATAATACCTAGGCATAAGTGAAATACAATAATTTATTAATGATTGAAGGGGATCGGGTTGGTGTGGTGGTGGTTAGAGTACTCGCCTACCACACGAGCGGCCAGGGTTCAAATCCCTGCAGATGCGGATGTTTTTCAGAGGAACTCGATCCCTACTTGAGTGTCTTGTGGAGGGCACTTCAAGTGGAGTAGTCCGTCTGTCGGATGAGACGTTAAGCCGTGATCCCCTTGGCGCCTTTCGTTTCAAGCAGGCTTATGACAGACGCCGGATTTCTATCCACCCTTCCTCCCTTACCTATCCCCTATGGCGCAAATGACCTTAGCCGTCAGTCGCCTCTCCAACTATTCATTCTAATTAATGATTGAAGCTATTTCACCAGAAAATACTTAGAAATGGAATATAATGACCCATGTCCATTGAACGACCACATGCTTACCTTAAGCTGGCGTCAGCTGTATCCCGTCTGCTGGTGGCGGATGTTGTCTTGAGAGCGCGCTGGCGGGGAGGCATCAGGAGGAGAGTGAATTGAAAGGATGGGTGTGGGAGGAAACTCATCCTCCATCCGTGCGAGGAAGGAAAGCATACCCATTCTTCTTTCCTGGCAAAATCGTCAAAAAACTGCTAATGGCGGCCTTCAATAGCACTCGGAAGTCTCCAGTTGCATTTCAGTCCTCTATCTGGATGTATGGGGAAAAAGTACGTTTCTTGCCAATTCAGATTTTCTAGTATCAAGAGAATAAATGTCTTTCTCATACATTAGGGTTCTTTCCATTTCATGAACAATTCAATTAATGAATTTAAATCTTCATGATAGCCTGAGAGCCGTAGTGAGGTGTAAAGCCAGCCGTGTAAAGGTGTATGTTTTTGGAGATGGAATGGTGACATATATTATAGGAGTGTATTTAGTGGAGCTCAATATTTAATGTGGTCGCTTATTGTTCGTGAAAAAAACGACTTCTTGTACATATCTGTTCGGCAGTGTTTCTCTCTTATTTTATCGCGTCTGCCAGACCTAGAGATGTAGTGAGGAGTCATGATAATATTCTCTTTGTTGCTCTGAAAAATATCAGTTATGAATTTATCAAGCAAACTAAGCCTAGTGTGTAGCCTCCGAGTATCTAGGGGCTCCCACCTCAATCCCTCTAAAAGTTGCAAGACACTATATGTACGCTCGTAGCAGTTTTTAATGAGGTGCGCAGCTTTCCTTTGTATTTTATTATTTTTTTTAGTCAAATCTATTTAACCAGGGTCCAAAATGCTCGTGACGTATTCAAGATGTGGCCTAACTAGAGCCAAGTAGCATCTCTCTTTGACTTTTTCAACCGAGGACCTTCCTATTTTGCGTTTAACCAAACCTAGTATCTTTAATGCTGCGCCACATATGTTCTGTAAGTTTAATCCCCACGATGTATCTGAAGTTAATGTAATTTCAAGATATTTTACTGTATTTGAAGATTTTATATTTACTCCACCCACAGTATAGGTATGACTTTTGTGTGATGACTTTTGCAGGAAGTAAACTGTGGTGCGTTTAACAATATTAAGTTCTATACCCTACTCCTGGCACCACGAATGAACGTTGTTAAGGTCAGATGACAGGACTTCAAAGTCCGCGTCTACGGTTATTTCACGGTAGATTACTGTATCGTCTGTAAATAAACTTATTTCACTGTTAACTCTAGAACTTAGGTCATTAATATAAATAATGAATAGAAGATGGCCGATCACTTTTCCCTGAGGAATACCGGATGTGACTTCGACCATATCAGCTCTAAAACCGTCAATAACTACTTTTTGTTTTCAATCACTGAGAAAGTCCCTTATCCAGTTCACATTTTTTTAGTAACTCCGCATGAATATAATTTTTAAAGAGTTTTTTGTGAGGAAACTGTTGAATTCCTTCTTTAAATAAAGAAATGTCGCGTCGATTTGCTTATTCGAATCACCTAATCTTAGTATATCACGTAGGAAGAGCGCAAGCTGTGTTTCGTAGGACCTGCCCTTACAGAAGCCATGCTGACTGCTGTGTAAAAGTTTACGATTATCCAGGAAGGTTGAAGAGCAGAGTGAGAAGGCTCCACAAGATGAGAAACAAAGGTGGCCTGTACTTAAATAACTATAAAGATGCGTATAAGGAATTAAATACGAAAAAATTAAAAGCCAAAGAAAAATTCTTAAGGACATCCCTTAAGGAACAGGGATGAAGTGGGCTTTATAAATACAATCGAAGGAGACGTGGGGGAATAATACTCTATAAAATATAACTCTAAATTTTGAAGGCCGGATTATAAACGATAATTTTTCAAAAGCCTCAGCTTTTAAGGAACATTTTTCCAAAGTCAATAACAGTAAAGATACATTATCATCAAAGGTAGAAGATATCATTTCGTATACACCTTTCGAAATTAAGGTTAGGTATGTCAGGAAGAGATTTAAATAAATTAGGAGTCATGCGTCATGTGGTCCTGATGGCCTACCGGGAGAACTCGTTAAAAGATTGGGAAACACTTTGGTTCCTTTCTTAACCCATTTATTCACAGAAATAATTAACAATGGCGATTTACCTAATGATTGGAAAAAGTCAAGTATAGTTCCCATACATAAAAAAGGTTCTCGTGATAGTGTTGAATCCTATCGATCTGTCAGCTTGACTTGCATTGTGTGCAAAATCATGGAACACTTGATTGCGGACTATATCAAGGATGTACAAGGTGTGATCAAAAAAAGACCGGACTGATTTTATTCCGCGCAAACGGTTCAACGGATCAAAACGAGACACAGTGCGTCATTTAGCGACACATCTGACGACTAAAACGAGAGGTGTTGTGTTTGTTGACGTCGAGTCGTTACGTAGCAACAGCGGTACGTGTCTTAACCTGTTCGTCGCCCCGTGCAACGGCAGCAATGAAGGAGCTAGAAGAACAGCGTGTGTGCGTGAAATTTTGTTTCAAACTTGGCAACAGTGCTACGGAGACATTTGGAATGATTCAACAAGCCTTTGGTAATGAAGCTTTGAGTCGAAGCCAGTGTTTTGAGTGGTACAGTCGTTTTAAATCGGGCAGAACCTCGACAGATGAAGATTCGCGAACGGGGCGGCCTTCCACATCGACAGACCCCAACCATGTCAAATTGGTGAACGATTTGGTGCGGGCAAATCGCCCTTTAACTGTTAGGGAGATAGCCGAGGAAGTGAACATTAGTTTTGGATCCTGTCAGAAAATTTTGACAGACATTTTGGGCATGACGCGCGTCGCATCAAAATTCGTCCCGCGGGTGCTGACTGATGAACAGAGACAAAAACGTGTGGACATTTGTCAGGAACTCCTGATTCAAACCAATGCCGACTCAGAGTTTCTTAAAACCATCGTAACCGGTGACGAAACCTGGGTTTATGGTTATGATGTTGAGACAAAGGCCCAGTCTTCTCAGTGGAAGGGTCCTCATTCTCCGCGACCAAAGAAAGCTCGCATGTCCCGGTCCAATGTGAAGGTCATGCTGGTGTGTTTCTTTGATTGGCAAGGGCTGATTCATTACGAATACGTCCCTCAAGGTCAAACCGTCAACAAAGATTTCTACTTAGAGGTTATGAAGAGGCTGAGGGTCACAGTGAGCCGAAAGAGGCCGGACATGTGGAGAAACAATGCATGGCGTTTCCACCACGATAACGCGCTGGCTCACACGGCGCTGATCGTGACAGAGTTTTCGCCCAAACCAGAACTTCCGTGATCCCGTAGCCACCCTACTCTCCAGAAGTGGCTCCATCAGACTTTTTTTTGCTTCCAAAGTTAAAATTAACCTTGAAAGGGAGCCGATTCGACTCTATTGCGGACATAAAAACTAATTTTACGGCGGACCTGAAGAGGATACCTAAGGAGGCTTACCAGGCAGGGTTCGAAAGCTGGAAGAAACGTTGGAAAAGGTGTGTCGTCAGCCAATGCATGTAATTTGAGGGTGACAAGTTCGATTAAGCTGTATCCGTCGAAATAAACAAGTTATAAAATCAGTCCGGTCTTTTTTTGATCACACCTTGTATTGACAGAAAAGAACTGTTTATGGGAAGGGCAACATGGTTTTTGCAAAGGCTACTCCTGTGAAAGTCAATTAGCGTCTCTCTATCAGGACCTAGCGGAGGGGCTAGATGGCGGTAAGCAAATAGACGGGGTTTTGATTGATTTCTCAAAAGCATTCGACAGGGTAAACCATGACATTCTCATGCAAAAAATAGGCTTGTTGGGCATAGATGGGAGGGTGGTAAACTGGATAAATTCTTTTATCTCTGGCAGGTCACAAAGGGTTAAGATCGGCGATACTTACTCAGAGGAATTCGATGCCAATTCAGGTGTGCCGCAAGGAAGTGTACTGGGACCTTTACTATTCATAATCTATGTGAACGATATTGATGGAAATATTAAGAGCTCAGTTAGGATGTTTGCAGACGATTGCATTTTTTACAGAGCAATGGAAAAAGTCGATGACGGCTATATTTTACAAAACGATCTAAATAATTTAGAGAAATGGGTGGATGAAAACGGCATGGTCATAAATACAAGTAAAACAAAACTCATAAGATTCAGGAAAGGAAAAATAGCTATCTCAAATAATTATTTCATTATGGGCGAATTATTGATGGAAGCCAGTGTCTGTAATTATCTTGGGGTGACTTTAAATAGGGATTTGCAATGGGGGCCACATATTGAAAAAATTACAACGAAAGCGTTTAGAGTGTTATACTTTGTAATGAGGACCCTTGGAAAAAGTTGTATGAAAACCAAGGAGTTCGCCTATAACACATTTGTTAGGCCCATTTTAGAGTATGGGGCGTCAGTCTGGGACCCTTATTTGGGAGGGGAGATAAAGCAATTAGAAAAAGTTCAGCGTTTAGCCGCAAGATTTGTCACGCGAAAGTTTAAAAGGAAGGCTAGTGTAACGGAGATGATGAGGGTATTGGGCTGGACTTCACTAGAATCGAGGAGGAGGAAAGCACGTCTCAAGTGCATGCATAAGGCATACATATGCGATCCTGCGTGGAGGGACATATCCGAAAGATTAAACAAAAACCTAGTTATCTGGCGAGAAAAGATCACAAATATAAGATAGAGCCTCCAAGGCAGCTCTCAAACACATTGAAATATTCCTTCCTGCATCGGGGGATAAGGGATTGGAATGAGTTGCCCAAAGAAGTATTAGAGCCCTTCCCAAATAAGACACTGACGTAATGACGAGATTGGGGGGAGTTGTACTGTGAGGGTTTTCCCCCCATATTTTTCTAAGGTAATAACTTCGCATTTTTTTGTATTTTGGCAATGTCTTTGTTTTAATTTTTACATGTATGTATATTGGTATTTTCTCTTATTTGTGTTACCACCGGACCATATGGTCTACTTGTAGCAATTTCTTAATAATAATAATAATAATAATAATAATATTACTAACGACTATGTGTTCGAGGATCTTGCGTAAAAGTGACATTAGAGATATAGGCCGGTAATTTCCTGGGTCACTTTTATTTCCTTTTTTGAGTATCAAAGTGTCGTTGACTATTTTCCAGTCTCGGGGCACCTTCCCTTCGGATAATGATTTGTTAAATATAAATTCTAAGAATAGTGCAATCCATGGCGCTAACTTCTTGAGAAAGCCTTCTTGAGCATGGTGACCGCAGTTGGTCCGCGGAACAACACTACAAATGGATAGCCACAATTCGGCACCAGATGACCTCCGGACGCGTTCCACCTCTGAGTTTAAATCCCTGAAGGAATTTAATATCTCATCAGCTCCACGCTCGGACTATGCTTGGGCTCGAACTCGGCTGAATAATGTGGCTGCTGAAAGATTTTTCTCACTTTTTCGAGTCTTCCATTGATAGCTTGCCGTTTCAATGCACCTCAAAGACCTTCAACGTGTTCAAATAACTCGAAGATGTTATTGGTTTCCTATTCTCAGAATGTCAAACACTGCTCAAGAGATCCCTATCAATAAATATGCTATGTGAGACTTGTTTCGTAGATTGCTGCGACGTATGCTATCAATATTTTTATTCACCTTAGTAAAAGTTCTTTATGCCTGGTACTCCGTATCTTTATACAAAATTATAACGAATGATTATACCCGAATTGAAATTGTTCCTGGGAAAATATTCCGGTAGTGAAATTTTTGAGAAATTCCCCTATTATAATTTAAATTTAGGACATTTATTGCTCATGTGACTGATTCATGTATTTTATTTCTTTCAGGTGAGTATTCTAGCCCGTTCTTCCTCGTCTCCCGATACCATCGGTAAGTCTTAAAGCCAAAGCTAAAATTTTTATTCACGGTATAGAGTATATAAAAAATTTATAAAGCTTTGGCTATAAGTAAAGCTAAAATTTTTATTCACGGTATAGAGTATCCGACATTGGAGACAGGATTGTTTTAAGGAAGATTATTAACACCGGTTTTATTTTGACGTCGGTGTCCGTAGTTCAGTTGTACCACATCTATGTAGAACTAATATTTGTGTTATTTGTGATAGGAGAAAAACTACCAAATTAGGTTTGTAGTATAACTGGGACCAATCGACCCTTAGTGCAAACCTGGCGGTTATACGCGGTGCCCTTTGGTACGACTCTAATCTTACAAATATAAATTCAAATCAGTGATGTATAATATACCTACTAATTCAAACAACGCAATTGAATTTCGTTCTATTCGATTCGATGTACTAGGTTTTCCATTAATGTGTTTTGCTGGTCGTCAGAAAAGGTGAAATTTTTTTCCATTTTTAATGAATTTTACTTCACTGTAAATATGAATTACTCCTTGAATGTGAGTCATCAACCACGTCAGCCTGTTGGTGATGCGTTGGCAGGGCAGCCGAGACGTTAAAAGGCTAGATTTCCATCGGGGATGTAAGGTGCTGCTGTGCTGGTCACTCGGGGTTTCATGGTCAAATATCTCAGGCGGTAGGAACAGAGACCGTCGAAATCGGAGCGCATAAAACCTACTTCTTTCCACTTCTCACTTTTTTGCTTAGTGTTGAACCACTTGGTGCTGTTACCCAAGAAAAAATCGTAGAGTGCATACCTTGAGATTTTGCGGAGGGTATTGAGTGAGTTCTTTGGTGTCAGCCACAATGTTTGCTAATGTACACTCTTGCGTATCGAATAATCTACGTCGCTATATTATGCACCGTGCACTGCTCCGAGGCCGTCTTGGAGTCCGTCTCATTTTCGTATCCATTTCTCGACACGAATTCCATCTTGTCCCTCGTTACGTATTGACAAGCAACGTTTCAGTCTTGAGTTTTTACTTGTTCTAAAGAAGAATTCAGTATTTAACTGAGCCTCTGTTTTATGTTGTGCAGAATGAGCTGACCCATTGGCAGAGGAAAAACAGGATTCTCGAAGTCACCAAGACATTCAGACTACACTAAAGTGTTAGAATTTTTCTAATCACCATAAATCAAAACAATAAATATATCTAAGCCTTTACATGAATACATCCATAAATCCCTGCAAGCCGACCCGAGGGTGTATGGCGGCGGGTGAGTTATCACCAACGTACACAATAATGCACTGGGATCATGCGAAACGTGATGTTAGCAATACGCACAAAATATAAATGACAAGCATTAGGGAACAAATAAATATTTCAGTTACATAACCTCTCAACAATCAAACCAACAATCAAATTTGAAATCTAATTAACAGCCAATATGGTCTCTTACTTAATCGCGGGAAAAAAGACATTTTAAACCTTTCTGTTCTGCAATCTATTTCCCTAATTTTATTCTCACGATCTGATCTGCCATGGTTTGCTAGGGTTCGTAAGTCTATTATATCGTCGTCAGGAAATAAATTAGCTGTGAAATTCATGGAATATGTTGAAAGTGAACTCAACGTATACAATAAAAGAGGTTTCCCAATTAGTTGTACCCAGGGCCATGATGAATGGCGCTTTTTTTCAGGAATATTGCATGCTGGGTGTTTTATGCGAAATCACGCGACGTTACATAACTTCCGAGTGGAAACGCTGAACGCTGCCAAACGCTCAAGGAACATAAACGCTGCCGAAAATTCTCAACCTTGACTCTCAATCGCTTAGCAGACTTAAGAAATCCTTTAGAACACAAAAATTGGTCGCCATTTATACTTATGAAGTTACAGAGATGCTAATACCTACTTTAAGATATTTCATAATTAAGTACATAAAAAAATTAAGTTATAAGAAATGAAAATATTGTCTATAAATGCTCAATTTTTTCGATCGATTGTTTTTTATCAATCTAGTGGACGGAAATCGTCGCTAACTCTTAAAATCAATTCTCTCTGGTTGGACTTTAGTTGAATTCCTCCAGTATGGACGCATCTTTCACAGGAATTATGTTAGCTTAAGTAATATAATTTTGAGAGCTTACTCAATTTTATATATTGCTAAAATTTCAATAAATAAATAGATTAAAACTGCATCTTGGTCAGTAGTTCCCAAATTTGTGTTCTATCCAATATTCGGCCTTTGGCCAAATGCTGTCAATTTTTGGTAGGAGTACATTAAACTAAAGTGAGAGTATTGTGTGGTGCTGGCTCTCGATTTGATTGGCAGGCCGGGTAGGTAAAGACATTTGTAAATGTCTGTGAGCAAGCTCGGTCGCGACATTCGAGGCCATGCGGAGAACTAACTATTTATGTTGGTACCTTAGAGTAAATATCAATAGAGGGCGGGAGGCAGCGCCTCCTTTAGTAAAAACGCGTACCCAACATTGATACCACGTGACTTGGGAGATTTACGCGCCAGTTCAAATTGCGGGACGGACGTTTGAAATGAATTGCTTCCGGGTGCAAGCAAAAAGAGTACTCTAAATATTGCAAGGAATAACTTTTGTCTTTCCGTACCAAATGAAAAGCATCTCCAGTAATTATCAAACTTTCACTGCCCTTGTTCCTTTTCATTATTCCAACCTTGTAAGCTGCTCTGAAATCTTCTGTGCGTATTTTCATTTCCCATAGCTTTCTTTTCTGAGGATCCTTGGGGAAGCTTAAGTGATGAAAGCATATTATCGGATCACAAAATATCTCGATTGTAACGCGGTGATATTTCGTTTTCACGGAGAAGCAAACTTAAACCCACGTAGGGTTTATCGATGATTGCTACATGTTAATGACCCCAAGAGGACAAATTAGGCTTATATCACTAATAAATACATTGTAACATAATATTTCAACATAACTTACCCGTGAAAGGTCACACAGCTTCCTTTGAACGATTTTTCTTGGCACCCAGAAGCACAGCAATAATGCACCATTTTGCCAACGCTCCGCAAGTCACGTGACACGACACCACGTGAACATGGAGAGCCTGTTTGCATGTTGGAACATGAGTAGTGACGTCACCCGCCCTCTACTTACATTTTACTCTGAGGTTGGTACCACATGGCTGCCAAGCGATGTGGACAAGTTCCATATATTGGGTCAGGTTTATGGAGTCGAGAAAAATGTGGGTGTGTCCGAGTGCCGCCGGGGTTGAATGGAGGTCACTTGTCGCCCCAATCGAAGGGTCGTCTATGAAAGAAACACTCGAGGACAGGTTTTCGTGTCCTTGCTCTTGCAGCCAATATTTTCCTCCCAGCCTATATTCACGGGAATGCTCCTCCGCTGCTTAAATGACAAGTCCGAAATGAAGTGAATGAAATTGAAGCCACTTGAAGTTTTCGGATTGAATATTCAGTGCACACGTATCGAAGCTAAATTATTCCACACCCTCATGTCCATATATAACTGGCACTCTTCACGGAAACTCGGCACAGGACGAGTAGAAAAATTGCGCTTTATTCGCACTAGTTATAAAAGCAGCGGAACATTTTCGTAAATTTTGGCTGAGAGGAAAATATTGGCTGCAAAAGCAAGGAAACGAAAACCTGTCCTTGAGCGTTTCTTTCATAGACCTTTCGATTGGGGCGACAAGTAACCTCCATTCCAGGGTCGATTTATTCGACATGTTACACCATCGACTCCAAGAGGCAAAGAATCGAGATATCGAACGACCTTACCTCCATTCAACCCCGGCACCCGGACATCCCCACATTTTTCTGGACCCCATAAACGTTACCCAAAAAATATCGCTTAGCAGCCATGTGGTACCAACAAAAATAATTAGTTCTCCGCATGGCCACGAATGGCGCGTCCGAGCTTGTCCGTAGACATTTACAAATGCCTGTACATATACTTTCGTGAGACTAGTGCAGTGCGAATCAGGGAATTTCATTTCGAATCGAACGTAATAGATTCTCCCAAAAGATATTTCGAATCGATTCGAAACGAATTTGCAAAAATTTTGTTAGAAAATCAAATCAAAGTTAAAAAATTTCACTTACGAATCGAATTTGAATCGAAACAAAATGCGAAAGCTAATGCAGAGCTAATGCAATAAAGATTTTCACGATATTTCAGGAAATTACTTTTAGCATATTTTCTTAAATGAACCATTACCACAGCTAACTTCACATATAAAGGTAAATTTTATCCTGAGAATAAATTTCAATGTCAGGGCTAAGTGAAAATCGTTCCTCAGAAATTTGATATAAACAATGACAAAACAATAAATGATGATGACAAAACATAAATCAGATATATATTTTTCTTTATTATCCCATTCAGTTTAGGATAAGTATCAGCATAGAAACATGAACAAATCATATGAATGTCTAGGAAAAATGAAGTAAAATATACATGAAGAAAAAAAGACGATGATGACGATGGACGAGTCGTCGAAACGTCGGCCGAGATGGAGAGTTAGACCACCCAAGAGTGGGTGGGAAGTGGCCCGAATAATCTTCAATGTCCTTCCCCGATTCCCTGCCCTTCCTTTCCTTCACATAAGGCATGGGTAGGTGTACTCTTATTTCTACTCCGCTTCCATTACCCTTTAGCCACATCTACATACTACCCTGCGAGCCGCCGCATGAACATGTGGCAGTGGGTGTTAGGCCACCAGCCTAATGCCTAACAAAGATGTAAGGTTTTAGGAGGCGAAATGGTGACGTGTATCATGGGAGTGTATTTCATCGACATCTACGAAATACCATGAAAGTCTCCACTAGGGTGTGTGGCACGGGTTGATTCCACACCAGGCACGTAGCACTCATCCCAATTCATATTAGAACCACGCGCGTTCTCCCGGATGCCAGCCTTGTTGATTATTAGTGGAGTTCAGTTTTTATTATGGTCTTTATTTTGCACGGAAAGAACGAGTTTTTGTACCTATCTGTTCGGTAGCGTATCTCTCTTATTTTCCATACACCTACATCCACCTCTACTTATTACCCTGCTAGCCACCACATGCGTGTTTGGTATCGAAAAGTCGGCCGAGATGGAGAGTTTGACCACCCGGTGGGAAGCCCGAATAACCTTCAAAGACTAAATACGCCGGGAAAGCCTTAGATCTTTCTTCCGGGAAGGACAGTTGGAATAGTAGAAAGTATGGAGACAGCGTATTCTATTTTTAAAGTGTGAGCGCGAGCGATGAGTTCATGTGAACATCTGCGAATTGAAGCCCAAACATCAACGACTGCGGGAAATGTAAGGAGGGTGAACGATACTCCGAAACAAATCAAAGGTTTTATCCAATCATAATGGATATTTTTTACGCAGTCAAGCCGGAAGAAATAAAATTGGTAATTGATCAAGAACCTAAATTTCACTTCTCAACTGACAGCATTCTAGCATTGTATTATGCGAGAATGAGAGACCATTTACAATTTGCATAGCTTAGTGGCACGCAGATGACGTAGGTGGACGCTTTCGTTTCAGCGGTATGGCTTATTTCATTTAAGCAGTAGGAACTTGCCATGGCGTAAAATTCTAAACTAGAAAAGTATGGGCAACATTAACCCCTATCGATGGAGATAACCGAGTCTCCATTGAGGAAGATATGTGGCTTTCAAACAGTGTAAATCTACTTATACGACATTAAAAATGATGGTATATCATAGCTCAAACTCACTCAAATGCTTGGAAATCAATTTATTCTTCCGAAGAAACATGTGTGCTGACTATCTTCCCAAATTAAATAGAAAAATTAAGAACGAAACAGCATGGGGTGAACAGAACTCGAAGAGCTATCCATCCTTCATCAGCAAGAATGATCATATGTTCAAAGTAAAACAGAGATCCCAAAAAACAAAGGTTAAACAATTCTTATTCCTCAACAGGACAATTATTGAATGGAACCAGTTACCTGGAGAGTTGTTTGAACCCTTACCTTCTAACATACAGGCATTCAAAAAGAAATAATTAATTCATGCAAAGACTTTGATGTGCACCATTCATGCAATTTGATCGGTGATATTAATATATCAATGTTTATATTTCACGATGTTTTTGTTTCTATTTCGCCTCACATTTCGTATCTTTTGACGTAAGCTCACAGTGCCACCTGACCTTTTCCCTATTCGCACTGATCTGTGTAAATAAATAAATAATATATAAAAATGCATGAATAAGGTCTGTTTTGGTTTCGTCGTCCATTCGTATCCAACCTAGAGATACATTGGCGAAAGTCTCGGGGTCTTGCCTTGCCGTCCACCTTGTCGCGAATCACTCCAGCGCCTGCGCGTCTTCTACTCGTCGAGTTGCAGTTCATTTTGTTTCGCGGACGAGTGCTGATGAGCCTTGGCCACAATGGTCCTAGGGCCCTCAGGTGTCGCCGAAAGGAGAGAGGTGGGCGAGGCCCACTCCTCGGCCATCCTTCCCTTTTGGGAGTCGATGCAAATGAGACAAGCGGCGGGTGTCAACTGGTGCAGCCACACACACAAAAGACATGCTCTTCGAGCGTCCTCATCTTCCCTCTCTCGGGAGACGACGCATTCGGATGAAACAAAAGAAGAGAGTCGGAGCATGGATGGCTACTCGCACCCTCTGTGGAGACGTTCTCGAGTAATTGAATGCAACCTCGCCACGGTCACACTCACGCGCCGATGTCCGTCTGTCAGTCCGACCGACTCCAGTTTGCGGCCTCTCCTTCTGTGGAGTGTCTCTCGAGACGCGGTCCAGTCTGGAATACAGAGAGTCATGGACGCTAGTGTGAAAGAGCACAGTCTCTCCCGCCGTCGAAAACGAGAGTGGTTGTCCATGACGACGAGGTGGGTAATGTGAGCGCTCTTGTCTCCCGTTTGCCAGACTCGGCCATTCCCAGGCGTCCTCTTGAGGACTTACGTCCTTGAGAGAAGGACATCCTTTTCTGGAGCTATTTTCGCTCGCTTTTCCCAGAGACAAGGAATTAATAGTTCATTGATATAGCCAGGAAAATATATTTTTTCTGAAGAATGTTAATTATTTAGTCTTTACACTGTAGCAGCAAATATTGCATCAAAATGTTTAAATAATAAACCACGTAATATTCAACACTTTTTTCAGTCAACTCCAACCGTGGGTATGGACCATAATGCGTTGCATTATTTAAGTGTTTTATGTTAAAGCTTCGTCAAAGATATTCCTGAAAAATTCCATAAAGTATTGAATTTAGCATTATATTATTACGGTTAACATATGCGGAAAAAATTGGAAATAAATCCAGTCACGCATAGTAAAACGATGTATTTTTCCTCAAAAGGATTTCAGAGTATTTAGTTTGAAGTCATACCTACATCTACATCTACATACCACCCCGCGAGCCGCCGTATGGGCGTATGTCAGGGGGTGGTAGGTCACCAACCGTGTGAAGATGTTACATTTTTGGAGGTGAAATGGTGACATGTACTAATAGAGTGTATTTAGAGGAGCTCAGTTTTTATCGTGGTCGCTTATTGTGCGCGGAAAGAACGAGTACCTGTACTTGTATCTGTTCGGTAGAATAACTCTCTTATTTTATCACATCTGTCAGACCTAGAAATATGGTGAGGCGTCATGATAATATTCTCCGTGTTGCTCTGAAAAACACCAGCTCTCAAGTAGCCTAAGCCTAGCGTGCAGCCTCCGAGTCTCTAGAGGCTCCCACCTCAATCCTACTAACAGTTGTGTAACACTATATGTCTGTTCGTAGCAGTTTTTAACGAATCTTGCTACTTGAAGCTTTGGTTAAATCTTTGTGACCAGGGTCCCCAATACTCGTGGCGTATTCGAGGTGTCGCCTAACCAGAGGGAAGGAGCATCTCTCTTTTACTTTTTCATCCGAGGACCTTCCTATTAAACCCTTAACAAAAACAGGTTTCTTTAATGCTGTGCCGCATAATTTTGTATATGTGTTCCCCACGATATAACTGAAGTTAATGTAATTTCAAGATATTTTACTGTATTTGAAGATTTTATATTTACTCCACCCACAGTATAGGTATGACTTTTGTGTGATGACTTTTGCAGGAAGTAAACTGTGGTGCGTTTAATAATATTAAGTTCTATACCCTACTCCTGGCACCACGAATGAACGTTGTTAAGGTCAGATGACAGGACTTCAAAGTCCGCGTCTACGGTTATTTCACGGTAGATTACTGTATCGTCTGTAAATAAACTTATTTCACTGTTAACTCTAGAACTTAGGTCATTAATATAAATAATGAATAGAAGATGGCCGATCACTTTTCCCTGAGGAATACCGGATGTGACTTCGACCATATCAGCTCTAAAACCGTCAATAACTACTTTTTGTTTTCAATCACTGAGAAAGTCCCTTATCCAGTTCACATTTTTTTAGTAACTCCGCATGAATATAATTTTTAAAGAGTTTTTTGTGAGGAAACTGTTGAATTCCTTCTTTAAATAAAGAAATGTCGCGTCGATTTGCTTATTCGAATCACCTAATCTTAGTATATCACGTAGGAAGAGCGCAAGCTGTGTTTCGTAGGACCTGCCCTTACAGAAGCCATGCTGACTGCTGTGTAAAAGGTTACGATATCCAGGAATGTCATAATATTACTGACGACTATGTGTTCGAGGATCTTGCATAAAAGTGATGTTAACGTTATAGGTCTATAATTTCCTGGATCACCTCCATTTTCTTTTTTAAATATCGGTGTGTCGTTGGCTGTTTTCCAGTCTTGAGGCAACTTGCCTTCGGATAATGATTTGCCAAATATAATTTCTATGAATGGTAAATGTAAAATCTATTGACGTGATCGACAAGATAGGACTGGCAGTGTAGTACTTTTAGCAGTATAATCGTATTTAAATGGCACAACACACGTAATAGACGACAATAAAATAGAGAGCCTATGGTGCATTATTATGCAACATAACAATAAAAATATACATATATGTTGATTTTACTGAACGCCAGGTTCCAAAATAGACATTTAATACAAATTTGACTCTCAATTATCATCATTTATCTCGAAAGATAACAAGAGCGTTATGATTATTGGTGCAAATTTCAACCTCCCAGCTATAAATTGGAAAATCAATAGCGTTGAAACAAGTTCAAAGAATTGTGATGTAAGCGAGGCTTTACCTATTACACTTTCATACAACTCTCTTACTCAAATAGTAAACGAACCCACGAGAGTTAATCAAATATTAGACATTTTAGCTTTTAGTCACCCTACAATGGTTAAACGCGTTGATATCCTCGACGATATAAGTGATCATAAAGTAATTTTACGACTTCGCAAACAACAGGAGAGTCCACAGTAAAACCTAAACGTACAATCTACTTATTTGAAAAAAAGTGATTACATTAAACTTGGTGAGACGCTAGAAAATTCATTTAAAAAATTCGTAGCCACAATGAAGGACGAGAACACCTTAGTATCATGGAGATCTTTTTTGGAAATAATACGTAAATAATCGTTTAATATATTCCATATAAATTCAAGCGGGAGAATAAAGAACCTCGTTGGTATAATCACGAAATAAAGCGGGAGCTAAGAAGAAAAGGCAGCTACACAATTTAGATAAAATTCAATAAAGTTAAGTAACAAAACAATGAAACCTTCGGCGAGAAAAATTTCCTTTGCTCAACACTCAAAAACGAAGAAAATAATTCGCGCTACTCTTCGAAACTTCAAAAAAAATATCCTCGGTGAATTACTAGATGAAAATCCCAAGTCATTCTGATCTTAGGCGAGAGAGATCTAGGGAAAATATTCGATAGTAGAGTCCTTATTGGACACAAACGGCAAATCAGTACCAACAGCATCGAAAAAGTCAAGTTTTTAAACCACTACTTCAAAATTGTATTTACTAAGGATGACACAGTACACTATTTAAACATTTCTGACTTTTAGGAGCCGATGGCTGACACGTAATTCGACTTGATGGAATTACCAAACGGCCGCGTTCAATTAAAAGTAACAAGTCGCCAGTTCCAGAAGGAATACCTACAGGCGTGCTCAAGGCGTTAGCGCCTCTGAAATTTTGTTAAATTTGAAGTTCTTTAAAATTATGTTTGGTAAATCTTTATCCAATGGAAAGGTGCCCCAAAACTGGAAAATAGCACCAATATTTAAAAAAGGAAAGAGAAACGACCCATAAAAATACCGGCCTATATCGTTAACATCACTTTTATGCAAAGATCCTTAAGCACATTTTTGTTAGTAATATTATGACATTCCTGGATAATCGTAACTTCTTACATGGCAGTCAGCATGGCCTCCGTAAGGAGAGGTCCTACGAAACACAGCTTGCGCTCTTCCTTCGTGATATCCTTAAATTAGGCGAATCCAAATGGCAAGTTGACGCGACATTACTTGATTTCAAGAAGGCATTCGACACGATTCCTCGCAGCACACTCATTTATAAATTGCAATCATGTGGAGTTAATAAAAAGAAGTGAAATACATAAGGGACTTTCTCAGTGATTGAGAACAAAAAAGTATTTATTGATGGTTATAGCTCTGATATGGTCTAAGTCACATCCGATGATCCTCAAGGAAGCGTGATTGGCCCTCTTTTATTCATAATTCATATTATTGACCCAAGTTCTCGAGTTAGCAGAAAATTAAGATTATTTGCAGATGATACAGTAATCTACCGAGAAATAAGCGAAGATGCGGACTGTGCAGTTCTGTCATCGGACCTTAACAAACTTAACGAGAGCATAGTAAAGATAAAGATTTATGGCGAAAGCAGAGTGCACTCAAGACTGAAGAAAGTTTCTGAGACACATGTAAACTGTTTGCTCACATTTTAACTCGCGCCGTCTTTTTCAATTGCTATTGCGGTTGCCGAGCCGTGGCTTCATTCACTTCCATGTGCGATGACCTTAAAGTTACTCGCACACCTTTAGTTGTATAATTTGAACACTAAACGAAAACCGTGTCAACATTAACGGAGAGAATAACTAGATTCTACTTTTCCATGATATATTTTTCCGCAAATTGAAATTGCAATTACGTGCAATCAAGTACGAGAATCGGTGAAAAAGGGAAAGTAATACTTTTTTCATCTTCTGACATAAATGCCATGTTTGCCAATGAAATGCATAGAAATCACAATCTCTAAGGGAATGTGAATGATTATGAAGTTTAGTCAGCTTCATATGTTAATTTTTACGGGAATAAATACACTGCTATAATTGTTCTCATGTCATGTAATTTAATGAGTTATTTCCATGATAATAGCACTGTTTTTAACTCAAATGATTAGCCCTACATCAGAAAAGTATGGGAAAAGTTTTTCCTCCAGTAATGCCGACAACCTTTGCCAATGAGGTAGATTTTTTGCATTAAACGTGCTTCAATATTTGGCAATATTTTTTTCCCGGAGAAGACTGTTTACTCTTTTCCTCCCAAATGTACTGGATTGATATGTCAGTGTTTCATTGCTCATAAATTGCCCAATCTAAAGTTTTAATCCGGTGGCTTGAACCAGTCCTCAGGCATTCCTAATTAGTCTGTATAGGCCTATTTATTGGTCCAATTTGGTTTTATTTACCGCTCAATTAATTCGTGTTAGTGGCAGCAGTATTTTTAACGCAATTCAAATAAGAAGGAAAAACAAATCATTTGCTTTCACTCGCGGTGCGGTGGTGAAAGCTCCCCAGTTTTCTAGCTCCCATGGGAACTTCGGCACTTTCGCCCAAGCTTGGTAGCGTGTATCTTGCGTGTCCAGGAGTGAAGGATTTGTGTACGCTGACTTGTGATCGACGACCGAGAGAGAGGGAGAGTGTGTGTTTTACCGTGCCTGCGTGCGTGATATGACCGCTATTGTGCAATTTAATTCCGCACGTGCGATGGATTTAATCAAGAGGAACGAGAGGGGAGGAGAATATTTAACGTGTCTACAACAAAGCTGCAAAAACAGATTGCAGTAGGAATGTGGAAATCATGCCAATCATTTTGGTAGGAGCTGATATGCAACATGGTACCATTGTTTAATTCACCTCTCTACCTACTGGGGGTGGTGAAAGTTTAAGCGCTGTTGCAATTTGCGGGTTGCGGGCCGTCCACGTATTGGAATCTCCTTGAGCGCATTCAAGAAATTCAGTGCATCGAAAAAAGGCCCTTGTGAGTAAAGGGTGATGAAAAATGGTTGAATACTAAAAAGAGCACAATTGCTACCTCAAATAAAATTCACGAAAAGAGCGTGTTCAGCGATTGTTTTCGTCCTTCGAGGCAATGCACAGAAGGAGCGTATGAGTAACGGGTTTGCCCCGCCACCCACAAGTGGCAACAGGGCTCCAACTTTCACCACCCCTCTCGCGAAAACGGCAGCCTTACCGCTGGCTTGAGCCCGCTAAAATACTTGATTGTTTAATAACACGTTAAAATTCGATATCACAAAGTGAGTTTACGATGGAAATTGTTATTAAATACTGCTTTAAAGAGCTTCAAAACAAGACCAAGATCTTGCTTCTACAACTTTTCATAACCAAGGAAATTTTTTTCATAAAATTTTTATAGCAGATTATAAATAACTGAACGTTTAAAGATACATTTAAATATGTTTTTCCTACACAATACTACAGGTTCATTACGATTAAAGTTCATGTTTCTTCACAATTAAATATCAAAGAGACCACTCCTTTCGAAAACGGCAAAAAACCGGCACATTTTGTTCTCACCGGAATAATAAATCGAGAGTATAAAATAAAAATAATCGACAACTACGGTTAAACGTAAAATAAAACAAACTAAAATTTGGCGTAAATTGCTTTCATGTGGGTACCACGACTCATTTTTAATCACTGTCCAAACTCGAGTCTACATAATTTTTGCACCGCCAGTAGTCCCTGTCCCTCCTCCCAAAAAATTCTTCTTTAAGTCGCCTTCAGTCCGCTGCTTCATCCATTTTATTCCACAGCTTAGTCATCCTAATTGCGATTTCCTATAACTTTGCCTCCCATTTTTCCAAATATTGATATCAATTCGAGCTCGCCGTAGGAAACAAAAGCCCTATCCTCTTGATATTGGCAAGAAAAAATTTAAATCGCACGGTGACCGTAACCAGTTAGAAAGCGGAGGATTTACGAAAGTTATTTAATTTCTCTCTCTTGTCAGCAAGGGGTTACGTTCAATGATGAATGCGACAGTGGTGCAGTGCGAGAGTCATGGGATGCAGATAAACCATAAGAAGACGAAAAAGATGACATTCTCTTAAAGCAGGAAGACGGGGACTAACGTATAGGTGGGAGGGCACAAAATCTACATCTATATAATACCCCGCGAGCCGCCGCATGGGCATGTGGCAGGGGGTGTTAGGTCACCAGCCGTGTAAGGTTGTAAGTTTTTTGGAGATGAAATGGTGACATGAATCATTGGAGTGCATCTAGTGATCTTAATTTTTATTGTGATCGCTTATTGTTCGCTGAAAGAACGAGTTCTTGTACCTATCTGTTCGACAATGTATCTCTCTTATTTTATCGCATCTGTCAGACCTAGAGATGTAGTGAGGAACCATGATGATATTCTCTATGTCGCTCTGAAAAATATCAGTTCTGAATTTATCAAGCAATCTAAGCCTAACGTGTAGTCTCCGAGTCTCTAGGGGCTCCCACCTTAATCCATCTAAAAGTTATGACACAGTATATGTACGCTCGTAGCAGTTTTTAACGAAGCGCGCTGCTTTCCTTTGTATTTTATTAATGTTTTTGGTTAAATATATTTGGCCAGTGTCCCAAATCGAGCAAGAGTAGCTTATGTATCTGGGTAGAATACTGGAGGTGAAGGAGTTTAGTGGTCGACACATTACATGAAGCCGTGCCTTGCCTTGGTTAAGAAGCATCTTCAAAGAGAAGGGATTTGATGAGGGAGGTTCGTAAGGTAGGGACGTGAAGAAAAGGCTGGTGAATACTCTAATATGGGGCGTGGCGCTTCATCGATTGGAGCAATAGTTATTGCGAAGGTAGGATGTATGTACGGAATCTTGAAGATTTTGGGATGTGGCTGTGGAGAAGAATGGAGAGGGTGAGTGGATGAATGGCGAGACGGACGAACGAAGATACATTGTATATATGGTTGGAGAGAGGAGAGGATGAGAGAGTCGGAGGTTTGGCATCGCATTCATTGACAGTGTAGGAGGAGTTTATATATTCCGGATTTTAAATCAGGATCGATAAAATCTGTTGCATTATTTAAAATTCGGCCCAGGGTATTGTTATTGTAAAAACAAACTTTGAAATTATTTTTTGGAATAGCATTGGTTACAGTATATGACAGTGGGCCAATAAATGGTATTTTTATCCATTTGGTTTTTTGTGAGGTTGGACGGGCGACAAGGAACAGGACTGTGAGAGAGCGCGACATTTCAGGTACTTAAATTGATACTAATTTAAAATCCGGAATATATAAACTAGTATGTAATGAATGTAATTGTATCTATGTTGGTCAAACTGGACGCAATTTTAAAACTAGGACCGGGGAAAATAAGGCGTGCTGGAGGATGAAAGACAACAAGTCAGCTATCGCCCAACACCTACTAGAGACGGGACACCGGAGTGATTTCATAACAGAAATACTCCATTTCTCCGAGAAGAGACGGAAGATGGATGCATTAGAGCAACGAGCAATCAACCAGGAAGACACCAAACGCCTGCTCAACGAAGTCATATTCCCCCACCCATCCCCCCTGCTACGTATCACTTTGCCTCCCCACTAACTTCATGGACACCTACTCAGAAATATTAAATCCCCTGGCACCACATGATTCATTTTAAAGCTCACCTTCACATTGTCCCAATAAGTGTGCAAACATCCCCTCCTTTCCTTCCCCCCCCCTTTCAAACTCCCATGATCCACTGTATGATATATAAAGAACTGACAACCAAGTTCTGAACCTGATGATGGCATGACAGCCGAAACCGGTCGAAAGTTATCAATAAATTGTGGAAGTCACAAATTTGGTTTTGATTATCATGACGTTCTTCCACCACGTGAAAGCTTCGAGTTTTCATTTTATTCCTTACTTTTATTGTATTTAGCACTTCTTTACTTTTTCCCATTCTAATTAGGACTTATTCATTTGTGGTCCTCAACACCCAACTGATACGAAGGATTTTTCGGTATGCCCACATTTCAAATGCTTCAAGTCTATTTATTTCTCTTTTCTTTAGAGTCCAAGCTTCCATATAAAGAGTTAAAAGGATATAACACCTTAACAACCTAATTTTTACACTTAATCTATGATCTCTTGATGCTTCTGGCCTGTCCTATTCTTGTTTTAATCTCATCTGAATTGGTTAAGACACTAGTTTAGGTTATTTACTGGTAGAACCAGTGATCGATAATTTTGTAATTGAATAAATAATAAGCTTTATTTCAGCTAACCGAAAATTCCTTGATAATTTACTTTAATTAATTAACTTACAACAACCTTAAATGAGATATCATTTTTTAAATTGAAACAATATTCCATTAATTGCGTTTTGAGATCAGTGAGAATGAGATCATAACGGCAGTGAGAGTATTGAAAAAGTCGGAAGTCTGCAAACGTAGATGGGATGTCCAGTGGAATGTTGAATTTTTCGGCTGTGTGAACTATGTAATTTATACTCTCGGGCTTCCGTTCTTCCAGTGGATTGGAAGAATGCAATCAACGTTCCATTGTACAAAGGGAAGGGAGGAAAGACCGAATATAAAATCATCGGGCCATAAGTTTATTAAGCATTCCAGAAAAAGTGTCCAGCAAAATTTTATTCAGATGAGTGAGGAATATTACGTCTAACAGAATATGGGGTGTGCAGTGTGAGTTTATGCCGGAGAAAGGATGTAGAGACCAGCTTTGGCTCTTCAGCAAGTGATAGAAAAATGTATGGGCGTCCAAAAGAAAGTTTACTGTGCGTTTGTTGATTTAGAGATGGCATGTAACAGAGTAAATAGAAAGACGTTGTGGAAGATTTTGAAGGACTATGGAGTGTATGAGCAGTTATTAAATGTTATGATGACGATGTATAATAATAGTAATGCAAGTGTGCGAGTTAAGAAGGTTCTGAGTGATAGGTTTGAAATAAAACAAGGCGTAAAGCAAGGATGCGTGGAGTTGAGGGTAAATGCGTGCAAGACTAAAGTAGTAGTTTTTGATAAGGAGAATGGAGAGAATAACTGTGTGATCTACATCTACATCTACATCTACATCTACATCTACATACTACCCCGCAAGCCGCCTCAAAAGGCGTGTGGCGGGGGGTGTTAGGACACCAGCCGTCAACAAAACAAAAAAAAATCAAAGTTCCGCCTAGCATTTATTAAAGTCCTTAATTGTTCGGGGGAAAAACGAATTCCCATACCTATCCGTTCGGCAAAATATCTCCCTTAATTTATCGATTCGGTCGGACCTGGAAATATAATGTGGTTCTAATATGATGTTCTCCGTGTCGCTCTGAAAGATATTCATTCTCAATTGCTCAAGCAATCTAAGCCTAGCGCGTAGCCTCCGAGTCTCTAGCGGCTCCCACCCTAAATCTTTCAAAATCTGTGTAACGCTTTCTGTACGGCCGTAGCAGTTTTTCACGAATCGCGCAGCTTTCCTTTGTATTTTATCAAGTTCATGGACTAGGTCTTTCTCCGCCGGATCCCATATGCTCGCTGCATATTCAAGGTGTGGCCGGACGAGTGCGAAATAGCACCTCTCTTTCACTTTATCATCCGATAATCTTCCCACAACACGCTTGACAAATCCTAACTTCTTCAGGGCTCTGCCACAAATATTTCTTATATGTGTCCCCCACGATAGGTTCGAAGTTATCGTAACTCCCAGGTATTTCACTTCATCTGTCGCATTTATGCTAACGTGATGAGGGTGAATGGCGAAGTAACTTATCAAGTGGATGCTTTTGTGTACTTAGGTAAAATTTGTACGAAAGATGGACGGATAGATGAGGATATAAAGAGACAAGCGAATACTGGAAGGAAAGTTGTAGGTATCATGTGGAGCATATCAATGTATTGCCGTGTACACAAGTGTACTTCTCCCCACTTTGTTGCATGGAAACATGGGTATGTCAGGATGGACATAAGAGTAGACTAAACGACGTGGGTATGAGTTATCTGAGGAGTGTTTGCGGCAAAAGTATGATGGATAGGGTCAGGAATGAGTGGGTAATAAATAAATGTGGGTTAGATGCTCCAGTAATGGACATATATGAAAGGAGTGTGCTTCGTTGGTTTGGCCATTTTGAGCGAATGGTTGAAAGTCGAATAATGAAACAGATATATATGAGTAAAATGAATGGTGCGAGAGGGAGAGGTAGGCCGAGAAAGTTGAGGTTGAATGTGGTTGAGAAAAT
The DNA here is from genome assembly GCA_963169105.1 of Ceriagrion tenellum. Taxonomy (NCBI): domain Eukaryota; kingdom Metazoa; phylum Arthropoda; class Insecta; order Odonata; family Coenagrionidae; genus Ceriagrion; species Ceriagrion tenellum. The sequence goes on from OY720632.1 coordinate 198,361,385, forward strand.
TCTTAGAGGGAGGAATATTACGAGTCTTAAAAACAGAAAGGCGTGTATGAAGCAGTGTATGGGGGTAAATGAGGCAAAAGAGGTCTGCAAGGACAGTACGGAGGAAATTATTGAAGCAGAGTAAGGAGTTCAAATTTGTATTTATGAGTGAAACTTTATGACTGTGCCTACCCCGAAAGGGAGTGGCGTGATTTATTTGTATGTATGTATTCGCCCCCTCAACGCCAAGTATCGCTCCACGCTTCATCCGGCTACGACTTTCGGAAGGAGATCGCATTTGACTGCGGCATTTGAATGAGGCATTTGAATGCGGCAATGAGTGTTGGGCGGAGGGGGGGGTGAATGTGTGAGGAGTCGAGTAGCCGTCGGAAGCGGTGACACGTCCCGCGGGGGGCCACAGTCCTTCTTCTGGGATATAAAACGCGACGGGGGCGAAGCGAGGCGGGCGGGGGTGCGGAGTGGGACGGGGGTGGGAGGGGGATGGCAGCGGGGAAGGGGAGGATAATAATGGAGTAGATAGGAGCGGAATGAAAAAAATGGGAGTGGGAAGTAATTTACGCTCTCTCTTTGGAAGGAGGAGGCAAAGAGAGGCTCCCGTCCTATTATCAGCGCACTCCTTGACTCCAGGGTCCTCTACATCTACATAATATCCTGCGAGCCGCCCCATGGACATGTGTCAGGGGGTGGTAGGTCACCAGCTGTATGAAGATGTTAAATTTTTGGAGATGAAATGGTGACATGAATTATACGAGTGAATTTAATGGACCTTAATTTTAATTGTGATCGCATATTGTTCGCGGGAAGAACGAGTTTTTGCACCTATCTGTTCGGCAGTGTACCTCTCTTATTTAATCGCATCTGTCAGACCCACAGATGTAGCGAGGAGTCATGATCATATTCTCTATGTCGCTCTGAAAAATATCAGTTGTGAATTTATCAAGCAACCTAAGCCTAGCGTGTAGCCTCCGACACTCTAGGGGCTCCCACCTTCATCCCTGTAGAAGTTGTGAGACACTATATGTACGCTCGTAGCATTTTTTAACGAAGCGCGCTGCTTTCCTTTGTATTTTATTAATTTATTTGGTAAAATCTATTTGACCAGGGTCCCAAATGCTCGCGGCGTATTCAAAGTGTGGCCTAACCAGAGAGAAGTAGCATCTCTCTTTGACGTTTTCATCCGAGAACCTTCCTATTATGCGTTTAACAAAATCTAGTTTCTTTAATGCTTCGCCACATATGTTCTGTATGTGTTATCCCCATGATATAGCAGAAGTTAAGGTAATTACAAGATATTATACTGTATCTGAAGATTTTATATTTACTCCACCCACAGTATAGGTATGGCATTTTTGTGATGACTTTCGTAGGAAGTGGACTGTGGTGCATTTGCTGATATTTAATTCTAACCTCCACTCCTGGCACCACGAATGATCGTTGTTAAGGTCAGATGACAGAGCTTCAAAATCCGCTTCGTCGTTCCGGTGAAGTCGGAATTCGTGGTATTTGAATGGTTCCGCCGGAGTTGCCAGCGAACCACATCTATATTGGTTTGACACAAAGCACAGGGGCATTGCCTGTTGTTCATCGTTGCGCTTTACAGCGTCTCAGAGATACAATCATTATTCCAACGCCTCGAATCTCATTTTCGCCATGTTGACATGTCCATCCCTTTGATAGCATTCCCCATTCCTTGTTCCTATCCCTTGTTTAGTGCTCCCCATTATGCTCAATTAAAGGATGGAGATTTTCGCAATTTGTTCATTCTTGATCAAGAAAATTGACGTAAACATGGTAAGGAGAGCATAACTGCATATCAACATCAACTCGGTGAAATGCAAATAGAATTTAGTGATCCACTTCCCGTCGTTCCACTTCACGTATTAATTTTTAAGAACTCAACCGAGCGAAAAAGTGGCGACTACCTTAACTTTCATAGCAGTAGCTTTAGAAGTTGCCTCGCCGTGTTAAGCACGGAATTTCATGGCAGTGGAGATCGAGAGGGGTACAAATATTAACCTTTACTTGAGGCCACCGTTTTCACTGCAAATAAAAAAGACTTCACCGCACTCGCCTCTCCATTCTGTTAGTTAAATACGTATTTGTATTTGTTTTCATTCATTGGAAGTCCGAGTGGCACGAATGCCTGAGGAATATGAAGCAGAAGCGTGTGGGTTATCGAAATTTGGAAATTTTACAAATTGCTAAAGTAATAATTTAAGTTCCTCATTTTTTGGGAAATCAGGAAATGTCGTGTAAGCAGAACGATGCCCTGACATGAGAGAATCATGACATCGCTGCTTCCGTGGAAGAAGTCAACTTTGAATTCCGCCTTTAAAAACTGCACGGATAACCATACATGTTAAAGTCCTTAGAAGATGGCAGAGGAAGTGATTCGAAGAAATATTAGCCCACGCCTTCAGGACCTGTTTCTGGTCCACTAATATCTCTTTTATATGATTACCAAAGAATTCCACGCTAAGGACTCATTGCGTGCAGTCACAGCTCACTTTCGGCCTACTCTGAGACCAGAACCTTGAGGGAGACCTTGGTTTATCAAATTTTGGGTGAATTAAAGCCCTCTCTTGTGGTGGGAATAGGTAATTAATGAAAATAATTAATGGTATTAAACATGAAATGTTTTGTTACATCGTACATTATTTAGGTCGATGTCGACCACATTTAGGGATTTCATAGTTAGAAGTGCATCTGCACGCTTGTATCTCATCGAACTCGATACCTTCCTCAGCAAATTCAACCTGGAGTCACTACAGAGTTCGGTATTTTACCTGTTCCAATTTCAACGAAAAATCTGGCGAATGGTTTGCCACTTAATGCAGCAATATCATCATCATTCATATATATATGTCCTAAGACAGGATCCAGATGAACTCCTCCAACCTCCTCTATTTGCGCCCACATTTTCACCTCTTGGTAACTCCTCTTCTCCCTCAAATAAGTCAATATATCAAATTTTTTTCTTCCTTTATTTCGTTCTCCTTCCACTTTTCCTTCCATTATCCTACTCAGGAGGCAGTCATGCCTCATGACATGCCCCAACCAGTTTGCCTTCCTTCTTCCTATTGCAATCATTATTGATCTTTTCTCGTCAATCCTTTCCAAAACTTGGTCATTCCTCACCTTGTCCATCCACCTCACTCTCACCATTCTTCTCCATAACCACATTTCAAAGCTTTCAAGATACTTCACAAGAAACAAGCCTTTTTCCTATAGGTCCAGGTTTCAGATCTATAGAGGACCACGCTCCATATAAAGCATTAAGCAAATCTCTTCCTTAGGGTAATAGGTATTTTATTCGAAGTTAATAGAGTTTTTGCTTTTTCAAAGGCTTTCGTTCCCATGAATCTACGGATTAAAAATTTGACTAGTGGAGAAAGAGGAAGAGAATGAGCAGCAAGCATCTGAGTGTGGAAACCTCCGTCGCTTCCGTTGCAGGAAGCTGTTCCGCAATCCACGGCCACTTATCCGCAGATTCTGAGGATTTGCTTTTGGGATGGGTTGAGGCGTGGGGCTGTCGGGTGTTGGATGGGTGTTGAAACCTCGCCGCTCCGCAGATATCAGCTCTCATCCATCAACGCCTCCATGCGGACTCAAGAAGCACCCCTCCTTTCTCAAGCCCTACACCCTCTTCTCCACTCCTCCTTCCCCGACCCCTTCTTCGGGCACTTTCCCTTGGGAAGCCTTTCTTGCAACCCAATCCTCCTGTCGCGGTCCCGTCTTCAATCCTCCACCCCCCAGCACCCATTAGCTTGTGCATGGATATAATGGGGCGAGTGAGGGAAGGAAAGTGCGTTGGGGCCCGCTGCGACGCCCGGCGTCTCTCGTGTGATGGAAAAATCGGTGGGCGCCGATGGTATTTGCTCGCGACGAATTTGAATCAACACATTTAAACACGCGATTTATCCACTAGAATGAAAGTATCGGAGTCGCTACTTCAAAGACTTCCGTGAACATTCACGATCTACTGGCCCCTCTCACTACTCTGGCATTGGTATGCATTTCAGATACTATTGCTTCATACATTCATACCTTTCCATCCTGCCATTTGAATTCGGGGTCAGCAAAGTCCCAACAGTTAGGCCTTTAAATATGGCCCTTTCATTGTTCAATTTCACCATAATGTACTATCCTTGAATTTACTAAGAAAACTCAATGAGAAATGGCGATACATCCATGTTTCTGATAAATATACACTATCCAGGCTTCCTAATTCCCATGGCAATTTTGGTGGATACTAGGCAACTAGATCTTAGGCCCTTGCGGTCCATCAAAAATGACAACGCAAGGAAGATCTAGTTGCATTGTATCCACCAAAATTTCCTTGAGGATTAAGAAGCCTGGATAGCGTAGTGGTCTGCGCATTGGTCCGGCGAACCAAAAGACCGTGGTTCGATTCCCGATCCAGGCCGAATTTTCCTCATGGCAAATCCTTCAAAATAATTCACCTGCCATGTTTGAATTTCAATTATACACAAGATAAATAATCTTAATTCTTTATCAGTCCATAAATAAATCAATTGTGCTAATTATATTTTTGGAATGTGGCCGTTAAAAATATTACTTGATTTACTGACAAACTGTTCATCCAGTATAAAATCTGTCACTTGCCAAAAAACAATGTTTCCGTGAAAAAAAATAGATTGATCACTTCATGTAAATTCTGGTTTAACCACCTTCTCACTTTTGCCACGAAAAATGTATGTTGCATAGCAAAATCATTTACTTCAACTATTAAGCGCCTATATTCCAATTACCTACTAGGTTACCTTACGCTCCTTGTTTATATTATTCCGCTTGAATGCGTTTATGTAAAGAATAAGAAATATATATTCCCACAAATTTAGGGTTCGTGAAATAACACACAACTTGGCAACAAAACAAACCACTCCATTCCCTCTTAATTTAAATTATAATCTGCGCCACAACTCTCCCTAAAAACGCATGTTTAATTACATTTATCTTTATATTAATTGACCTACACTGACACTCTTTACGTATATATTTTTAATGTATCACATTGATGTCATTTACTTCATAATTCGTATCTCTTCTCCCGGAGCTCTTTAAATCTCCGTTGGTGACTCGTTACACTGCTCCTTTTACCTGTTTGTGGTGGGCATAGAACTCTTGGCCGAGCACATTGCATCGTCGAGATACACTATGCAAACCACCTCCCAGGACTGTCCACGGAGTATATTCTCCATCAGCCACTTGTATGTCGCTGGGGCATTTCATATCGAACGGCATCAACGTGAATCACCACATCCCATTGCCGGAAGTGAATGCAATGTTCTCCATGTCTTTGTACTTCAATCCGACTTGCCAACACCCGCTCTTGAGGTCGAGAGCATGATGCAATCTCACGACGTATTCAATATACCGTCGATCCGAGGAAGATGGTAACTGTCCTTTGTCACGTTATTTAGCTGGCCGTAGTCCACACAAAACTAGCTTGACCCACTCTTTTTCTTACTAGGTTGACCCACTCTTTCACCAAGGGGAAGCCCAGGGGCTGCTAGTGGTTCTATAACCCCGTCCCGCTCAATGTCCTTAATTATATGCTCTGCTTCCTCTTATTTGTAAACTCCACTTTCTCCGGCGAGATATTGTAGAACCGCATATTGAACAATGATACTCAAACGGTATCGTACTGTCTACCAAATTTATTTCAAACTCTTACAACACGTGTTTTAACTGTCTAGCAGTCATCATCTGGTGAGACTATGTTTGCTTACCAGATGATGACTGCTAGACATTTGAAACACGTGTTGTAAGAGTTTGAAATAAATTTGGTAGACAGTACGATACCGTTTGAGTATCATTGTCCTCTTTGTGGTTGGTCCCTGCTGTGGAATCCCCTTATCCCGCAAACCAACACAATAAGTTTTGTGTGGTTGCATGTTTGACGAGTGGTGCCATTTTTACGGCCATTGGGGAATCTTTTAATTTTGGCTATTGTCCTCTTATTTGGGCAGGGGTAATCTCCTAGGTGCCTGCTGGATAGGCTCGGGGTTGCCCGTATTATTACAATGGCGGACCACAGTTGTTCTTGTTCCTCCGTTTTCTCCCTCGAAGACGTCTTGGTAGGTCTCAACTAAGTTCCTAACCTCCCCGCGTCGATCAGCTGTTAGATTACGGCATGCTTCGTCCAGGAGGTTGGCCAGTCCTTTTGGGAGCTTTCCGGGTCTGTTTGTGACACCACTGTGCATGGCCACTTCCCAAGGGGATATTTTTTTAGCGTCACGGAATAGGGCCTAACGCTCATTAAACGAAACGTAAATCTCCCTTCAGAGTAGTTGATGGACCTTTCCACCAATACTTCCTGGCTGTGTTCGCCTTTCACAAATAGTTCCAACATCATAGCATGATCTCCAATCGCCTCACCTTCCAAACTCGCCAACGCAATGGTTTTGCAGCGTCCATTCAAGGTGGTATCTTCTACTAGCACCACCTGTGCTGCAAAATCCTTCCAGTTGTAAAGAGCTACCTCTTTCTGGTTCACATTGACCGTTTCCGCTCGGGGGTTTACTTTAAAACCAAGGGCAGTCGATTCGTGGGCATGCTATATTGTTAGCACTATAAGGTTTAGAAGAGAAAGCTTTTTGAAATGATACCCCATTCCTAAGTGGGGAATCTTATCAGCCCTGTGAAGGATCCTAGGTTATAACCCAAGCATCCTTAGCGGGGTCCCATTAGCCCTTGCAAAGAATCCTATTTGGGTTGTATGTGTGCGACGTTTTTGGCCCCTGGCGAGAAAGTATCAATCCCGTAAACCATCACAGGGGGGTATTCTTGGTAGAGAGGCTGTGGTAGGTCGCTTCTGTGGTTTCTCACCATACCAACACAGTAAGTTTGGTGTTTTCTGACGAAGGGTACCAATTGTTTACGGCGTTTGGAGACTTCCTTTGTTTTATTTTAATTGTCTAGCCGTAAGAAGCTCACCTCATCATTGTGATGGCTTTCCACGATACCCCATGGATAACATTATCGAGTAAGTCTTAGAAGCCATTAGGTCCTGGCGAACCAAGCGGCGCTCTTGGAATTGTAGAAAAATGGTACACTTGCGAAGCCGTTCCTCTCGACATCGCCGGTAACCCGATGAGAAGCAACAAGGAAAATAGAACGGGTTGGCGGAAAGGAAAAACCGTTGACTGATGTCGCTCACATCTCTGCGACTGCTACCACCGTTGCACATCTAAAAGCCGAAACTAACAGTCTGTTCACTCACGGACTCGTCAAAACCTGGCAACGAGACATTTTGCTGGATACCAGTGCAGCAATGACGATAAAACGACCCGAAATAGTTGAACAGGAACGGATTACCCCAACGAGATGTAAGCTGTAAACCACAACTGGAGAGTGTGCGGAAACGCTGAGGGAAACCGTGGCCCACTTCCTGATTGGCGGTTTTAACTTTAAACATCGGTCATTTGCTGGCAAGATTCACGAGAGCGTAATACTCGGAAATTTTAGTAAATTAACACACAGTTTGGCGACAAAACGAACCACTCCATCTTATTGTAATTTACGTTCAACACTGCTCCACAACGCTCCCTAACAAACACATGTTTAATTACATTTATCTTCTTATTTATTTACCTACACTGCTACTCTTAACATATATACTTTTAATCTATCGAATTTATGTCAGTTACTTTATAATTCACATCTCTTCTCCCAAGACTCTTCTAGGTAGCATTAAGTTCGACGCGTTTTCTATTTAATTCATGTAGTTGACATGAGAAAAAACCGCTGCATATTTATTCGTGATATAAGCCGGTGCAGAAATTTAATATCGGCGTGAGGATAAAATTTATTAATATTGCACTCACTCACAAGGGTAAAGAATGCACATACAGGGTTGAGTTCGACTTCCTCTTGGCTGAATTTTAATTTCACTTTTGCTCGCTAACACTCGATCGCCCGTCACGTACTTGTTTGAGATATTATTTAACACATAGTTGTCGAAAATATAAACAAGAGCTTCGCTAAAACGAATTTTAATTAATTTCATCATTTTTTGTAAATAATCGTAGTGCAACAAGCAAAAGCTTATCTAGAAGCTGATACGAGTGGAATTGGACATCGTCAACCAGAAATTTGAATTTGCTAGCCACTGAACTGCAAATCCTGTTCTTTTTCTCTGGTTTTCACAAATTTACTTTTATCAGATTTGTTATATTGAAATTCTCACCGAATATTGCACTGGATACGTTTCCATTTCCAGTTTCACGTAACATCGTTGGTGGCATTATCTTAAAAAACAAAACGTTAAACTAAAAATGAATGAACTATGATATTCTTCCAAAATTGATAAATTCAATAAACTTTCTAATATGTATAGTAAACGAAAATTTGTGCACAGGAAACTCCTCCTACCGCCGAGGCTGGCCCACCACTCTCATAACCTTGAATATCGCATTCCCTGTGAGTGTGGAGAAGCTTATGTGGGGGAGACTGGACGGACTGTGGAGACGAGGCTGAAAGAACATGAACGATGCATTCGTCTGAAACAACCCGACAAGTCGGCCATAGCTGAACACAGCCTCATTCACGCCCACAAAGTCGACTTCGACAAGACAACTATACCGTGCCGGGCAAACGGCTATTGGGACCGTTTGGTGAAAGAAGCCGTCGAAATCCGACTAGAGAAGAAAAAACTCTACAGAGACAGCGGTTTCCACCTCAGCAACACTTGGAAACCAGTACTGAAGTCCATAGAGGCAACGAGGACCAATCAGAGGAAAGCGCGGGAAAACAGCTTCGCACCTGCCCTTCCCTAACACTATATATAAAGGGACACCTCCAATATATGTGACGTAACAACGCAGACATCGCATCCGGAACAAGACAACAGAATCAACAGTCAACACCATGATGAAGGCATTACACACCGGGTCCACATCACAGTCTGACGCTGCCGCAACACCACATCAGAATGCAACTCTAGAAAATCTCACCTGCAACACCGTCTTCTGCAAGCAAAACACATCACCATCACTATTACACGCCTCGGGTGAATGCCAGACCAATAAGCCATCCCGGAAGAAAAGAGTTCCTGCTAACTACAACCCAAAACCACCCTTATGAATCTGCTACATGCTCACACAAAGTAGTTAAAATGTATAAAGTTCATATGACTAACCCTGAAGAGGAATTATTTCCTATAGCGGGGGCTATTGTAATGTATATATTAATTTACTAATGTATTTATGAATGTATGTATATAATATGTTTGCAATGGCAATAAACAATTGAAATTGAAAAACCATCGGCATCTCACTTCCCTGAGGACGGCTGCAGAGTAAGCAGCCGAAACGTCGGTCATGGACCTTCCAACCCGGATGGAATCCCGAGAAGCCTTTCTACATTCTATTCACCGGGAAAACCTGAAATCTTTCATCAAGTGAGTAACAAGATAACGTGTACGAGACTTGCTATGACAAATGCAACCTTACTATCAATTGAAGCCATTTCATCTGGTTTTTGAGACACCATGAACACTCGTAGTAATGCTAATTGCTTTCAAATACACTCATCCTGGAGACTTTAGGCGATGATACGTAGGTATGCAACTCAACATTACTCCGTTTTCGGATTTATCATATCCATTTTCGAAAACGTTTTCCCCACCAAACATTTTGGGGGTAATGCTCTTTTGATAGTTCCTACATGTTTAATATGGAGTCAGGTATCATTTAGCTTAAGCCTAACCTCCATTCCCTATCCGAAATTCTTTTTTTACCAAATATTTCTCACATAAAATATGTTTAGCTCTGGTTATGCACAGTTTGCGGGATAGGGGGTACTTCATGCCGATTATTATTCACCGGAGGATGCTTGACTTTTTTGATTTTTTCGTAGCTTTCATGTCTTTCCTGCTCACCTTTACCGTTCACCTTTCGACGGTGCAGTGTAATTCTCCCGGTGATCCATGACGAATTTTATATTGATTAGATGTAGTTCATTCGTCTACCGGAGTTACATAAAGAAATCAATAAAAATATTATTTCTTAAAATTCATATATTACGTTCAGTCTAAAAGTAACAATTGAAAAGTGTTTAACAAAATTAGGAAGGAATTCTTTCTCCGATGGCCGTAACTATTGGCACCACTCGTCAAAAGATAAAAAAGAAAATATTTATTGTGTTCGTTTAGCGGAAGGCTCAGTGACCAACCACACAGCCTCTCAACCAGAAAACCCCCTGTGGTGGTTTACGGGAACGTTGATTCCTCACCAGTGACTACTCACCGACACACACACTCAACCCAAAATGGAAATCCTTCACAGGGCTTAAGAGACCCCGTTTAGGATGCCTGGGTTAAGAACACAAACAGAAAAATCTGCGATTGTTTACGGGAATATAAATTCCACGTCAGGGACAAACTCATAGCAATCACTCTCACAAGCACTCGGAAAAATCACTCACACACACTCACATTCAAATGGGCCCTACTTCGGGGAGAATCAGACTCGACATGAACTTGGTCCAATAAAAACAAAACAGGAAAAGACGAGGGTGTGCGTCGGATACGCGTATTTCGTATACCTTATGCACCAGCGACCTTGGAATTTCTGACCCCTCCAAAAACTATCTTCCTGAATGAACGCAAGACATCCAGAAATCGGAAGTTATCCTCGCGTGCTCGTGAATTAAAGAGAAAATAATTTCAAACACCTTTGGGTTAGGGAGGGCGAAATTTATTCACGCCAAACTAACGGAGGCAAAAAATTGGCTATCCGCTGTCTTAATGATCTACCTTTTACTGCATAGGAATTATGTTCCAGTTCACGAGAGATCATGCTCAACAGCATGATCGGATACGTGTTGCCACTGATTCTTCTACTGTTGCTCTCTGTGTTCTTGTGTATCCCGATTATTTCGTTCGTTTATTTCTTGCCTAATTGTTTGTATCATGTTTCTGTCAAATCTGCCATCGTACTGTTTGCGGTGCTTCAGCATTATAATTAATTTCCCAATTTCTGCTCTACTGGTATGCAATGTATTGGTATGACACAAAAGGACTGTAACTTTACTGACTATATGTATTATGCTAAATAGGGTTAAGTTATTGCATTCAAATTTAATTAATATAAATGTCTGTGGCGACTGTCTGCCAGTTGGAGCGCCACGAGAGAGGGTCGACCGGAGGAAGCTGCTAGACATCATCAAGGAATGAAATAAATAAACAAGACACACAACGCGATTGTTAATGGAACTAAAGACGCGCCATTTCTTACCTCCGGAATAAAAGCGTCTTCATCGAACTACGTTTGCTTATTCATTTTCGTTCACCAAGTGTCTATAGACAGAGCTCATTGTTCAACATCTGTCGTGTAAATGCACAATCGCTATTTGCACGCATGAGTACTATGAGTTCCGCTATCATTTCAATAAATGCAACTTTCATGTAATAGGAGTTTCTGAAACTAGGTTAAGTCCTGATATGTCATCCAGTTGTGTGCATTTGGATGGTTATTCCTTCGTCCGTAATGACAGAAATGGCAGAAAAGGTTGGGGTGCTGGTATTTTCATACACGACAGTCTGAAGTACAAAGTTATCAAAGCTTCCGATGGTTCTTCTTTTTAACCTGTAATTCTCATTGCGGAAATTCTCGGTGTCAATGGAAAACTACTATTTGCAGTTGTATATCGGTCTCCCAAAATTGGATATTTGAGACAGGCCTTCGAGTCTGCGCTCTTAGATCTCCTCCCGGTACATAAAAATGTATAAATCTGTGGCGATTTAAACTCTGATATGATGAAGCAATCCCATGATAGTGAATATATACGACATCTAGTGAACAGTAGCAATCGGTATTTGGTTCCTTTCAAACCCACTCACAATTTACCTAATAGTAGTACATTATTGGACTTAATTATAATTGATGACCCTTCAAAACTGATCGAATATTCACAGTACCCAGTGCCCTTTTCGTCGGAACACGACTTGATCTCCATTAATTATCAGTTTCCATTACCTGAAGAAACTCCTCAGGATTTGTTTTTAAGAGACTAGGCATTTAAACCTAATGTGTTCTCAAAACGACTTTCATGCTCTTGATTGGTTGGAGTATTTTCTCTACATGCAGTAGACAGGAAATTTGAAATATTCATCTCTCACGTTCTTCGTGTTCTCAACATCCATGCACCAATAAAAAAAATAATAAGCCCTTAATATAAACCAGCCCCTAGGATAACTAGGGACATAAAAGATTTAATGGTTAAAAGAGACCGGCTGCGACGAATATGTAGACGCACAAACATCTCCCACTTCCACGAAGAGCACGAACAGTTAAGAAATCGTGTTAAGCAACTCCTAAGAAATGTCAAATCTAAGTATTATACACAGTGTTTTTCTAATAAATGGGATGCCAAGTCTACTTGGAGTGAAATTCGAGGTCTTGCTCTCTGAAAGCCACGTCGGAAAGATAATAAAATCAATTTTTCTCTTGATGCTCTTAATGAATATTTTATAAATTCACCTCCTGCTCTCAATCATACCCCTGAGGCACAATAGTATTCCCATGCCACGGATCAAAATCTCATGGTTCCAATTCTATCGCAAGACTTTAACAGTGAAAGACTATACTTTGCTCATCTCTCTCCTGAGTTATTTCTTCGCTGTGTAAGAATGACACAAACAAATGCAACAGGTGTGGATGAAATCAGAACAAAATATATTAAGGCTACGCTACCTGCTATTCTACCAATGCTTTTGAATATTTACAATTGAAAACTAAATTATTCAACATTTCCTAATCTTTGGAAATCAGCTCTGATTCTTCCTATTAATAAAACCTCCCTTGTAAAAGATATGTCTCATTTCCGACCCATATCTATGCTCTGTGCTCTTTCAAAACCTCTCGAGCGCCATTTGTACAATTAAACAGTGTCACGCTTATCACGAATAAATTTTATTGATGAATATCAATCAGGATTAAGAAAAAGGTATAGCACTCAGACGGCGCTCATTAAAATTACTGATGACATAAGGTCATCAATTGACAAAAAAAAGTCCATATAATGGTATTTTTTGACTGTTCTAAGGCATTTTATTCGGTAAATCACGGCACACTACTCTCTCGATTAAACAGTATGAGACTCTCAGTCTGCTTTGTTATGGTTTAAATCATATCGCTCCCAACGCCAGCAAGCAGTAAAAGGTCCCGATAAAAAGAAATCCTCCTTCGTCTCAGTTGCATGTGGTGTACTACAGGGGTCGATTCTCGGTCCTTTGTTATTTTTAATTTTCATAAGATCTTTGCCTCATATGATTTTTAACTGCCAGTACCACTTTTATGCAGACGATCTGGAAATTTACTACAGTTTTTATCCTCATTAAATACAGTTTGGAATAGAAGTAGTTAACAAAGATATACAAGCAGTAAGCAATTGTGTCCTGAAAACTTTCTTACACTAAATGCAAAACAAACTAAAGCCATCATAATCGGTAGCTCACAGTATATAAACAAAATGGGCTGTTACCAAAACTATGTGTAAACGGTGTTGAAATCGATTATTCGAACTCAGTAACAAGTCTTGGTATCACTCTAAATCGCACTCTAACCTCTCTGAACGCATTAAATACATTTCCAATAAAGTACATAAAATATTATATATTATTGAAAGAAATAAGAGCATCAATAAATGTAAATTTGTTCAATAAACGCCTGTACACACATATAATGTAATAAACCACCATGCAAATCAATGAAACATAAAATGTATTGCATTTATTATGTAACGCAGATAAGTGAATCAGTTAATTTTGTTTATATATATATATATATATATATATATATATATATATATATATATATATATATATATATATATATATATATATATATATATATATATATTGTGACGGAACGCTCTCTGCGTAACCCACGGAATCTCCCGGTCGTTTTTGAAGTTGACCGTGGCCAAGCTCGTCAATCGGCAGACTAATAAAAAATTTGAGACAAATCTTACAAGTCTTTGCACGGGTGAGTGGCAGCTACGATTACCGCGCGGGTCGTTGGGTCTGGAATGACACTTGGATGGAAAGACACGGCTCACATTGACAATAGAGCGTAGATTTATTGGACAAAAAAACATAAAAATGATAACCCTTTATGCAATGACTGAGAGAAACATAAATGAAACATGAACCCTTAAACTTACGTGCTAGAAATACTTAATCCTAATGAACTTGACTAATACTACTGAATTTGACTAATTATAATGAGTTTACAAGAAATATAACAAAAAAATGAAGGGAGAGTCTGAACTTGGTGACAATCTCCTTAAATGTACCGACTTTACAAGTTCCACGTCCTCAAAACGAGCTTTTAAGTCTATGAGCAGAAGTTATAGGACGGGAATGATTGATACAATGAGAGCAAGTGACGTTAGGAAGGTAGAGATTATCTTCTTGGAGGTCTCTCTTCTCGAAAGGGGAAATCACTCATTGACAATGGGGATTCCGCTTCTTTACGACACTTGGGAAGTCACCACCAACGGTAACAGGGGAGCGTATGCGATCAATTCACGATCGCGGCAGACGGGAGTAGGTTAGAGGGCGTATACTTATGAAGAGTTGAAATGGACGCCCGCTGCTTAGACCGAAATTCCTGGTCCTTGCAAACTGCTGCCACGTGGCGCGATGTGTCCTCCGCCAAATAGGTACCACCTCTGTAGGATACCGGCGTGTCACGACCAGTGCAGGCCACGTGTAGGGCGTCTCTCTCTTCCCCCCCCCCCCCCCCCACTTCTCTCCGCTCGTCCGCTGACTCGCTGCTGCTCGCGTTGTGTGTCGAGAGGTCCGTACTCGACGGTAGTTCAGTGAGTTCTCTCTCGATGAGGTTGCTTTACCTCACCAAGAAAACTTTCGATCGCGCTGGCTTCGCGCGACCGTCTTACAACTAAAGACAAGACACTGTACATATATCCGCTGCAGGGCGGTAAATTCAAACACTGCTGTGAGCCGTGTATTCCTCCTGTGATTCACCCGAGGGAACCCGAAATCACATAACCGGGAATCGCCTCGGACAGGCGGACCGTTACAATTATATATATATATATATATATATATATATATATATATATATATATATATATATATATATATATATATATACTAGTTGGGGTACCCGGCTTCACTCAGGGAGTTGATATGAGATTGTGTGGCAGTTGAAATAAAAGGATAAGCTTTAAAATATAAGAGGTAAAAAAAATTTTATTGAAAACATATTCTATTTACAATACTTGTTTTTAAACAACATTTTTCATTTTGTTATCCGGGGTGTATATGTACAAATTTTTCGAATTTCCTACTCGAGAGCAAGCTACGAATAGTTGACCATGAGAGAAGCAGGAGTCTTTGAGGTTGATGCCGCAATGTTTTAAAGTATTTCCTTGCGCTTTGTTAATTGTAAAACTATAGGCCAATTTGATTGGAAATTGCAGTCTTTTAAATTGGAATGGCAGTTCAGTAGAGATCAGTGATATTCTGGGGATAAGTACAGTGTGTCCTTTGACCTTTCCAGACATAAGTTCGGCTTCGATGATGTTATTCAATAGCTGTTTGACGATCATCCTTGTTCCATTACATATTTTTGACGAGTTGAGATTTCTGAGTAGTATGATCGGAGATTCAATTTTCAGTCGAAGGCAGTGTAATGACATTCCTGGTACTTGCAAAGAGTTTAAAAATTCTGTAGGGAAGTTGAAACTTTCTTCAACGTTTACCATCGTGTCGATCGATTTGTATATTCACTCTTCACCGGGAATTTTCTTTTGAATATTGAAGGAAAGAAGTCATTTGGAAGCAGGCGTTACGCTTTTATATTTTGAAGAGAGTGTTTTGATTCTGAAGTTTCCCCGGTCATGTAATGTAGAAATTCCTGCGGAGGTGCTTCCAGTGGTGCTAATCGAATTTTTCCATTCATGCAACAGAATCCTGGAGTATTCCTCTACTGAATCTTTTCGTGTTGAAAAATTGGCAGATGTTATCCATTGTTCCAAGTACCACGTGTTTGTGTTTGTTATATTCTTTCGTCGGGTCATAGTGGAATGCTTCATTTGTTAGGTTGTACTTTTTACTTTTCCTCTTCCGCGCTTCTCGTAGGGTGATGTTTTCATGGGTGGCTTGCGTTTGCAGTCTTTTATTATAAGATTGTGTCGCAATTCTTGATTCTTCAATTTGTTCATTTCGTTGTTCTTCAGTTTCTCTGTTTCTCACGGTGCTCATTCTTGTTCGTTGGGAACGTAATCGTGCTTTGCGATCTTCAACTGTTTCGTTCTTTCGCTGTCCTTTTTTTACGTTTTGCTTCAGAACTGGCAAGATCTCCTCCTCTTTTACGTTTGGGATTTGTATAAAATATAAATCAAATCTACTTTATATTATCAAATACATTAAGTACACTTTTCACACTTTATTTTCGATTTAAATTCTGTCACTGTATCACTTTGACTTCTCACACTTCACTGTTCGTTTTTATTCACTCACTGCACTACTTTGGAATTTTCACTTCTTTTTCGGTTCTTCCCTTCGTCGCTGATAAGAAACTGACGTTCGAATCCACGACGTATCTTGCTTTATACACTCCTACCAATGGGTAGCCCCACTCATACCAAAAAGGCTTCCAATGGTCCACAATGTTCCAGAACATTCTACAACGTTCGAGAGTGTTGTGAAATGTTCCACAATGATCTGGGATGTTCCGTGATGTTCCCGAACGTTCCAGACTATTCCCGAACATTCCAAAACATCCCGGAACATTCTGGAATGTTGTGGAATGTTCTCGAATACTCTCGAATGTTCTGGACTGTTCTAGAAATTTCTATAGGGCGAAACTTCCAGCCCTTGTATCTTCAAAAGCACGCCCTTCAGGTAAAAATGGTAACCTTCTTCATGGATGGGGGATACAGGGCTACCACACATATAATTGATCGTACCGGGACTCGTTTCTGAGTTTTAGCGGCACGTACATTGTACACTTACTTTTTTAATATATATTGATATTGATTACTTATATGTATTCAATATTTGTATATCATAAGACCTTATTTTTGTTTGTTCGTTTATTGTCTTTGCAATTACTAAAATGTGTTAAACTGTTAACAGCTGGTGCTTATGTTTACTACTAATGTTAAAACAATGTCTTGGCAACCCTCTGCTGTTAAATAATCAGTACAAATGAGACTGTTGATTTTTGTTTGTTTTATACTCTGTAAATGTTCCAAAGGGACAGAATGTCCCAGAACTTTAATAAAAATATATGTATGTACGTATGTATATGCTGACAGTGTATGCTCCCAAATCCGTTTTCAGGTCCATTTCATTTCATTTCTGATCCTAGTAATCGCCGGCTGCAGCGTTCAATAGTCGTCCATCAACGGCTCTATCCATGCCTATATGGAATGCAGCCACAACGTGCTCTGAGTGCATCAGCCTAACTAGAGGGGCAGCTCTATTACATTTGAGTATTCTGAGTGAGGAAGGGCCTGAGTGAGACGAAGCATTTTGCAAGTAATGGTTGCATTCACTATCAAGTTAGCATTAATGAGGAGAAATTTCTTCTAAGACATCACGAATGCGACGTTGGTTGAATTTCTAACAGGCAGCGTATCATAGTACGGCTCAGAAACATGGCTGTAATGGAAGAATGGTGAACGAAGGCTGTTGGCTTTTGCAATGCATTTTTGGAGGAGCATTTGAAGAGTAGGATGGATGGATTAGTTTAATGAAGGAGAAAGTTTTTTTATGCATTGCGGAGAACGAAGGGAATGGAAGGAATCTTGGGTGGTGTGAACCGTGGCGCAGAATTATTTCAAAGGAATTCAATGGTGGAGAATAAAGAGCTCCGTGAGTAGATTCCCGCTGTAGGGGATAAACATGTACGGGACTATTCGCGACCTTATCATACATTGGTGTAGATGTCCTATGCTGAAGCGTAGGTCTCCCGTCAGAATTGATGAACTGTTCGATTGAAGTACTTTGAATTTTTAATGAGTACCTGCAATAAGTCTTATTTCAACATTAGTCTTCATACGTGACTTCATTTATTGGGCTGACTTAGTTTACATAACTTATTCAAATTCAAAACTTTTATATGAGTTTTTTTGATTACTACAATATTCTCCCCAGTGAGCCAGTTCTCATCTCCTGTCGTTCTGAAAACGTAATTTGTACGCTCAGTTCCATCCAGTAGGCGTGTCAAATTTGAGCGGCGCGTTGGAGAGAGCTTCGTTTTGCTCTCCTTTCCATCCTCATGGGAAATCACGCATTTGAAACGGTTGACCTCTTCGGCCGAGGACGGAGCGGAGTTTAGCGAAACGGGTGGAAGGGAAAGGGGGCCCCTTGGAGCCCAACGACGGACCCTCGGCGATGGACAAGGGCCCTTGCCATGTTCCCTGCGGCGGACGGCATTTGGGAATTTCACAGGATTGATTGCGAAAAGACGCGTGTCCCACCAAAATATTCATCACGCCAGGGAACGATTTAACGCACCCCGTCGGTTCTCATTGGTTTTAGTGGTTTGTTGGCATAGAAAATAGTGGAAACATTCGTATTTCCACTTCCATCTCTTATTAATTAATCGATTTTGGATCTTTTTCTCTTTGGTCCTCCTTCCTCTCGGGAATTTTCCTTTCATTTCATCTTCTTTTCTTTGTCTTTCAATAAATCTGAAAAGGTCTCCAAGTGTGGTCATTTCATCTGCAACTTCTCTTCCTGCGAGTGTTCTAACTGGTTGTTTCGTCTTCCATTCTCTTTTACTCTGCACCGCACTGCAACACTTCTATATCCGTAGTATTAGATTGTACCCGTCTTTTTTATCTTTAGCGTCCTCCTACAGTACTAACTTTCGAAACCCTTTTTTCTCTTTTTTCGGATTTTCAATGTTTAATGTCTCTGGGCTATCTAATGTAACAATGCACACGAATGTTTTTAGTGTCCTGATTGCTTCATTCAGGTAGTCCTATTGTCTTTAAATCCAAAAGTTGATTTTTCATCACCAATAATTTCTCGGCTTGAGCTGTTACACCAGTCAAAAAGTTGGACATTTTTAAGCATATTCTCATCGACATAATATCCACGCCTCTTCCAGAGTGTGTAAAGGGGCTGATTAATCCCTATTAATTGAGCTAATAAGATGCTAATAGTAATGCAATGAATCTTATGGTAATGATATTTTATTATTACTTGATTCCCTAGCCTAGGAAGCACCATCCCTTGGGATAGTAGAAATACAGTGGGTATCAAGCACAGAATAGCGCAAAATAAAAAAGAGCTCATTTTGAATGGTGTTCTGTGTACAGCTTTAAATAATAAAGACTAAAAAATCGGAAAGCGTTCGTTAAAACATTCGTGTAGAGAGCAGCACTCTATGGATCGGAAGCATGGACCATTTAGACCAGAAAAGACAGAAGAAGTTTTCGAAGCATGGTGTTGGAGGAGGATACTGGAGATCAAATGATAGGACAAAAGAAAGAAAGAAGTTTACAGAGGAGGGCAGAAAAGAGACGAAGGGACGAAGTGGAGTGTTGTGTAGAAAACCTGTTGGATTACACACGACGAAGCACAATGGGTTTGTGAAGAATTCAACTGGATGTTTTCCACGTATTTCAATCTTTTTATATTCCGATTCTGTTACTTAAACTTATTCAATCGGTGAACAGTTTTCTCACCAAATTGCATTACTTTAGTTTATAAGAGCTAAAGAAATTTGGAGGTTACATATGTTTCCGAGCATGCTCCAAAAACAATCGAATGATTTGTGACGTCATTTTCGATGTTTCTATGCAGACCCAAATGTTTACTCATGTTTACGGTGGAAGGAAGTGCAATCAAATTCCTCTTGGGTATTTTCCTGTGGTTTGGTGTGCCTTTGCAATGTAATCTAAGGAATATAGAAGGTGTTTTGTGCCACAATATTCAAATACATTGGTAAAAACACCGAACAAGAAATTTAGTCAGCTTCCAAACGACGGAAGAAGAAAGAAACTAGTTTCGAGCGGTACGCCGGAATTTCGTCCTCAGCAAAATACATCTCTACTGTTGTGAAGTCCATTTTAATGTATGTACCGAGTTATGACGAACATTGTGATTGCATATAATAAAATAAATCTTTTTTATGTACATTTATAAAAATGAATTCAATATAGTTACCGAAAGACTCGTAAAATTTTATGAATGTGCCTCCTCCTCCTCTTGGTGTGCCTTTGCAATGATGACTGGTAGTCTGACTAAATTAAGACCTGAAGCCTCGATACTCATTTGCACTAAGCATATTTTTTTAAATTCCATTTCCATTTATTATAAGTAAACCAACACGGTCCCTCTGAGCCACATCGCTTGTCAGAAGGATCCAACGCATATACATACAATGCGGTAAATAACAAATGGGTGTACACAAAAAACACTTAAAAAACAAGTTACAACAATTTATAATATTACAACTTGAGAATATTAAACATATCCAGATTTAAGAATTCCACATTTTTGAATACACATGTATTCATGCCAAATATATAGAACATAACCAATCAAAAATGTTTAATTTCATCAAGTAACCATGCATGTACCTTTTTCTTTACTTCTGCCATCCCTTTACGATCATCAAGGTGTTTAGGCATGCAATTAAAAGTGTGTGGTACATAGTATTTTGCTAACCTTTTACCGTATGAATTGCAATATCTGTACGTTTCCAATACAGGGGAATTTCTTTTTGACATACAATGTGTGTTTTTACATAGAATTTTGTACTCTTTTTTATAATAATTTTCCATTATAATTACCCATTTTGTTAATTGGTCTGCGGTTAACACTTTATACTTTCTACACAAACATGTTAATTCAGAATTAACAAAATATTTACCTCTATCTTCATCAACCAATTTTCATATTCTCTTCTGGTTCCTGATTATTGAGTTCAGCAGAGTATTAGAAGCCATTCCCCAGACTGTTATTCCATATCTCAAAATACTTTGTACCATTGCGTTGTGCATCAAAAGCTTTATGGATGGATATATCTTTGAGCATGTAAATTTTATATGCAACTATTCTCATTTTTTTATTTATTTTTTCAATATGGTGTGGAAATTTAAAATGTTCATCTATTAAAATACTATGGTACCAATATTTTTCCATCTGTTCCAAAGTTGAACAATTGTAATTTACATCACAAGCGATATTATTACAATGAATACAACTGTGAGGATGCAATTTTATCTTTACCTCTTTACTCTTGCTGCTCATCGAGGATATATATACATAGTTGAAGTTTTATCTTTATTTATTATTAAATTATTATCGTGTGACCATAAATTTAATCTGCTAAAATCAAGTTGGAGTCTCTTATGGCAGGTCTCAAAATATTTATGTGTACTAATTAAAACAATGTCGTCAGCATACATAATAACCTTGCAATGTCTAATAGCTAGAACTATATCATTTACATGTATAAGGAGTTGGAGAGGCCCCAGAATTGAGCCTTGAGGAACTCCATACCTCATTAATTCAGTATCACTATAAGTGTTATTAACTTGAACTCTTACCTTTCTATTATTTAGGTAGCTTTTAAACCAGGTTAATATATGGCCTCTAACCCCAATATTCTCTAATTTATTTAGTAAGATGCCAATATCTAAGGTATCAAATGCCTTTTGGAAATCAGTAAAAAGAGCAATAATAGAGAATTTTTTATCTAAATTTCCATTGACTATGCAGGCAAAATGTTCAACGGCATCCTTAGTTCCTTTAGATTTGAGAAAACCATACTGATGATTCGACAGGAGCTTTTTACGAGTCAGGAAGCCTAAGAGATGGTTATATATATACTTTTCCAAGGTTTTGTTAATTGAACGTAATATATAAATAGGCCTGTAATTGTTAAAACTAGTTTTGTTTCTACCCTTAAACACCGGCTTCATAATAGCAAGTTTTAAGTCTTCTGGCACGACTCCTTCCATGATACTGTTGTTGATGAAGGTAGTCAATATTTCAATGTTAAAGTTAGGGTTTCGGAGATCTTTCATTCTAATTTTGTCATAGCCTTGTCCCTTTAATGGGAGTCTAGATAATATCTCCCTCACATCCTTATCTGTGGCCTCTGGGATATAAACACTATCAAAGGATGGGTTGCTTATAGAAGACACAGCAATTAATTTTACAGGACAATTGTGTTTAATTTTATCCACTTTTGTGGTGAAGTTTCTCAGAAAAATATTTGCTAACTTATACTCAGAGTTACATACGTTACTTAAGTTTTTCATCAAATATTTGGAATAATTTCCAGCTTGTTCACTTCAAGTCAAGCGTTTAATTTCCTCCCACACTCTTTTGGCATTATTTTTTATGATGTCAAATTTGTGATGGTAATACGAAGATTTGGCTTTCCTAATCTCTTTATTTGTGAGGTTCCTGTATTGGAAGTATTTTTTCTTGTACAAGATATTAGAGGGGCAGTGAATTTGACAATGAAACCAGTAACGAATATAGTATGTCCACTAAATAATATATGATCAATGGAAGACTTAGTAAGGTTATATTACCCATAATTACTTCCCTAGTGTAACCCTTAATAGTATTAATAAAACCCATGGAACACATAGTATCCTAATATTCAGAGACTAAGGAACTTTGTCCTTTATAATCAATGTTTATGTCACCTAGAATGAGGACAGTGCCTTGAGTGTTTACAGAAAGGGCTTCATTAACTTCACTTATAAAGTCCACTGGCCTAAGATTTGGTGGTCGATAAATTCCCATAACATAGACATTAATATTGTTCACGTGTAACGTACCTTGCAAACACTTAAAGGAACTATAGTTATGATCAATTAAAGAAAAATATTAAGGTTCTTTAATAAACATATCAATACCATCACTTCTTCTATTTGTTCTGAGGGAGAAATATTTGTTATATCCTGTAATTTTGTCGAGGTCAATTTCGTCACAATTTATATTTACCTCAGTTAACAAAATTACTGCAGTAGTGTGTTTACAATTGATATGATTTACTGTAATTAAAAATTCATCCCAATGCTTTCGTATTGATCTGATGTTAACGTGAACGAAAAGATAACCATTGCCATCAATTTAAAACCTGTTGATAGTTTCAAATTTCCAGTATGTAACGATGGGTTTATCAATACAGTCAATGACGTCAATGTCAGTGAATAATCCACAACAAAAACTTAAATTCTTGCAAATACTGTTTATGTCTTTTTCTGATTTAATTGCTATTACAGAAGCATTCGGATCCTTCTTAACAAGTATTTTCCCATGATTTTCCACACATACTGAAAGTCCTTCTCTTTACACCTGCCTTTAGTTTTCCATAATAAATTACTATAATATCTAGTTAACGATTCATTAATATAAAAAGTTTTCCCCTTTTAAGCATAAGAGTGTTTAAGGTATCTTCTTTTACCTAATCATTTATCTCTCATTATTGCTGACATGAATTTCAAAACTATTTTATCACTCCCACCGTCCCTTTTCTTAGGAACAATAAAGCAGTCATCAATATCATTTACAGTAAAATCTTCAGTACCAATACAATGTGCTATATCAAAAATTATTTCAGAACATTTGCGATTTTCATCCTGTAGTGAAACTCCAACAATATCCAAGGATTTACTCAGTTTTGATTGTTCAAGGTCAACAATTTTATCCTTTAGATCATCAATCACTCTGTCTTTCTGGACCAACTCGTTTTTAAGGCCATCAATAACACTCCTGAGTTCTTTAAACAAATTCAATTGTTCATGCAGGTCATCGTACTTTGAGCACAGAAAATATAAGCTATTTTTTATTTCACTTATATCTTCTTCCATTTTCAGCATCCGGTCGGGGTTCCCAATTTTTGAGCTGGTATCATTTGTTGACAAGTAGACTCCCTGAGACATCTCTTGTGTATTCTTCTTATGGTTGCGGCACGTTGGGCATCTCCACGATTCTTTGCTTTTCATTGACATGGTGCGATAGGAATTATCACGCAGTCCTGCACAACCATAGTGCAAGTTGGTATTACACCCCATGCACAGCACATGATCTCCATCTGATGGCAAGTTCTCATTACATCGGGAACAACTCATTATCAAGGAGAAATTGGCTATCATAAGTAAATATTATGTAGAATCCACAACTAATAATATATCGTCTGTCCAACTGACTGCTACTTCTTACTGCTCACTTTGCGTTCTTAGCATATTTTTGTAATGAATGTGAACAGTGATCCTTCTCCCTTCACTAGGACGTAACCTATAGTATAATCGCCATAACTCTCACTAGGAGCTCTATCGAATAAAAAAACTTCAAAATAACCTCGAATAATCATGAATGGAGGTAAAAATCCATTCGTTGGCAGTTCAATGGCAGCAAATACACTGAGAAACCTCCTCTGCAGGTAATTTCTGATTAAAGTGTTAAGCGAACAACATAACACTAAACTTTAAGATTTATCAAGTAGAAAGTTATTGCTAATGTTTATTTAGATTTAATGCATTTCTTGACAATTCAGATGAACTTCAGATATGCAATTTTTTAACGAGGGATGAATTTGAATATGAACCATGATATTAACTTAAAATACGGAGGTAAAGTATTACAAATCAATATGAGACATCAGTACATTATTTCTTAACAGAGTAAAATGAAAAAACCTTCAAACGTCGGCAAGAATTCGGACAAAATTTGGTTCATTTACATATCTCGGAATTCTCAGCTACAGTTATGAGAAAGTTTCATGTGTTCAGAATTATGAAACAAACCTACCTAAATTAAGGATTACAGTACCTGAAGGGATATACGCCGAAAATAATAAACAACATGAAATGAGGTCTTAACCGACTAATTGTGTACTTAAATTAAATGGACTTTTGCTCCAAGAATTTCGACAGCATTAAATCGGTCGTCATCCTTCATGAAAGCACTACCAAAAACATATCCACTCAGGATTAATTGTCTGATATGGTTTTAGTATAGCCACTTTACACCATATTCGTTGTTTGCCATGAAATGTCTTCTTAAAATACGGTCTCTTCTACCCGTGCTCTCTTTGCTTTTGTCTCACACTTAGTGAAAATGACGTCACACCCATCAGATTTTGTTTCGCTGTCACGTGAAAAAATACGAAATTTCGTCTATTTTAATCTTAAATACCTCAGTAAATATTGAATAAATTTAAAAAATATTTTCACTCCTTGCGTTTGTAGGAGAAAAAGTAACGTAACAAGGTCCGTATTCTTACAAATAAACTTTTATAAAACATCCAATTGAAGATAAAATCGAGGCTCAAGAACCAAGAGGAATGCAAAAGAATTAGACGTAGGTATACATCCTATAAAGAGAAAAAGACACGACAATACCCCTTACCTGGTAGTAAAGGAACTGGCATTATATATTTTAAAAATGAAAGTCTGAATGAAACCAATATTCGGATTAACGACTAATAATATGGTTCTTTGGGATGCCTTCCCCTAAGGATGCGGAAGAATGGGGTTTGTCTTCGCAATTTGTGGTTTTTAGGACACGTGAGAAAATAGGAATGATGTCGGAAGGCTGACAAGTATATTCCATACTTTTTAGCCGAAGGAAATGAGTAATCGAAGAGCAGGAGTGTGAAAACAGCTTGGCCTATACTCTTCTAGACAGTCTATGGAGGAAATCCACATGATTCCTTTCGAAAGAGGTTTTAGAAAGAGTTGGGACACAATAGCTACAAAAATCTGTTCTAAGGTATAATTACCGATGAAAAGAATGCATAATGGCCTTAGTTACATCTTAGCAAATGAAAATATCTATTATTGGCGCTTAAAATATCGAGAAATAGGATAAACGTTCGTTTGTAAATTCTTTTAACTATCAAATCGGAAAGAAGAAATCGCAGGTTTCGTTAAAGTGGCGATCTTCCATTAAAGAGTTCACGGTGAAGGGCAGTGGTACGTAAGGCATCTTTTTTATGTGATTGTGATGACCAAATTTCTAGAAGCCAGCAATTAAATGAGGTCAAAAGGCAGTGCACGTCTCCTGTCTGTCGCAGTGTTTCCAATGATGCAATAACTGGGATGGTAGTCGCTTTTAAACTTAACCTTTTATGTGCATTCCAGGTCGATCTACTTTCTGACGACGTCAATAGTATTAACGAAACCCAGTATGTAACGGTTGACTAATTCATCAGAAAAAATTAGGGAAATATATTGCAGAACAGATCGGGTTTATCTGCGATCGATAAAAGACCATAATTGCTGTGAACGAGACTCTCATGTAGTTTGGTCGACAGGTCGTGTTGGTTTTTCGTTGATTTGCTCCATTAAGTTTGTTTATAAAGCTGCAACGTAGCACTATTCATCTACATCTACAAAATACCACCTCTTTAAATACCACTAGGATGTGTGGCACGGGGTGATTCCACACCAGGCATGCAGCACTCATCCCAGTTCAAATCAGAACCGCGCACGTTCCCCCGGATGCCAGGCGCAGGCCAAAAGCAGTCAGGACAAAGGTACGCAGTCAGGCCAGAAACCATGAGAGTAATAAGTAGAAGAACACGTTACCATGCAGTTCTCTACTCAAGATACAACTACTGGTTAGTAAAACTAATTCCAAAGATAAATATCTCTACAAGATACTAAATCACGCGAGAGTTCCTCCTCCCCCACATGGTGAATCGCGAATTTAGCTCAGCCGTTCGAGGAGTTGGTTCTTAAAAGCTCTAAAAGGGAAAGAAGGGAATCGGGATGATGTCTTTGATAGGGGACTAGCCTTCCATCTCGACGGCTCACGTTGCCATCCCGGCAGCGGGTATATCTTCCATTGGATGCCCGATCATGCCGGAGATTACATGCGAGGTTAGTAGCTAATAATCATGTTAAAATAGTTAGCACTTCTGAAAAACCTATTTAACCTACTCAGTATCCTAGAGCGGATCTATCGCAACTATTATGGTCCCTTATTGTGCGTGGAAAAAATGACATTTGAAACCTATCAGTTCTGCAGTCTATTTCCTTAATCTTATTTCTGTGATCGTTTCTACCATAATTGTTTGGCTCTAGCAAAATATATTGAAGGTCCGGCAAAAAATTGTCTGCATCAAACTTTGGTAAAAGATTTAACCTATATTTTTCCAGTTGGTAGTTTCCGGTGATACTTTATGGAATTTACTAATCATTTTAAAAGAATAGAGTAAACTTTGTTTTTCCACATGATTTTAATAACTTGCGACCATGGTATCGACAATTAACGTCATCATCAGGTGACTATATTTTTCCTTTCGGTTGGATAGAGGTTCCCACCTTAATTCCCGCATCAATTTAGTTACACTGCTATTAAAAAAAACTAGCTGCTTCTGTATTCGATCTATAACTGAAACTAGTCCTACTTCGTAAGGCTCCCATATACTAGCGGCGTACTCAAAGTGAGGTCTCACGAGAGAAAAGTAAAATCGCGCCTTTACTATTATCACGTTTCACGTGCATCCAGCATAATTTTCAAAACTAAATGCACTTATGCATTTGCAAAACATGTTAATGGTAATGGTCCTTTAGTATTCCTAGAAATATTGTGGTGCAGTACTCATAGGTGGTAGTTCACCTCGCGACAAGTTTTCATAGTTTGGCTAATGCAACCATCGTCGAAGTTTCTTTAACTTTACTAGAGTGTCATGCAGCACATGTTGGCGATATGTCACTCCCAGTCTAGAAACCAATGCATCGACTTGCAGAGCAGCATGAAAATGATTGGTAAGGGCCATTGAAACATAAGGACTCGGGCAGAGCGTGCCCTCAGTCGCCCGCGCTTCACTTCGTCATTTCGTTTCCTGTATCGCTCACCGTGGTGCCCGCGCGCCCCTGACGCCTATGGCAGGGGTCGTCCGATTACGTGGCCAAATAGACGGAGACTGGTGTCTTTGTCCTCAGTGTTAATGTACTTTTGGCAATGCCCGTCTCCCCCATACTGCGAATCGCGAATTTAGCTCAGCCGTTCGAGGAGTTGGTTCTTAAGCTCTACAAGGGAAAGAAGGGAATCGGGATGGTGTCTTCGAAAGGGGACTGGCTTTCCATCTCGACGGCCTACGTTGCCATTCCAGCAGCGGGTACGGGCCAGCGGGCAGCAGTACGATACCCGATCTCCAAGTTGGTGCTGTGTGGAAAGGATTTCAAGTACAGCGTTATTCTGATGGGACAAGTCGCGTTTTCTACCGCCTGGGTTCATTTGGTTGGCGACGTGTTTCGCAAACGCTCCAGTTTGCCTCTTAAGGTCTGAGGTACATTAGATGCTGTTTTGATCTCCCTTCATATAATCATTGGAGAGGCCATTAAGAACAATAAGACACCTAACTACTTTGACAAAGAAAATGATTATCCGCTCCCCAGCGCCTTGAAGCGTATTTTCATCCACGGCCGACAAAAAATAGCGCGCCAATCGATTTGGGCACAGAGGACTGAGTGACACATTATAGGTAGTAGAAAATGAAAAAAGGTATCGAATTACTTTGGGCCTGAGGAAGCGAACTGGAATGTTCGCAAAACTTGTCGAACGTGTCGAAACCTTCCTTTTCATCGGAACGATGCGAATGCCGGTCGCCCACAGTCCTTCCTCGATCGATTCTTGTGTCGCCAATTCACACCCATGGGAGTAAATGACCTCGGTCACCTCTCCAACGACCATTGAGGAAGGGGGGGAGAGTGACTCCGAATCAAACTCGGACGGAAGAGAGCCAGCCGATCGGAGCGGCACGGGGTGGTTGCTTCGGGAAGTGGTCGGTCTCACACTCGCTTGAGGCTGGCAGGTGGAAACGATCCCAGCCTTCCCCTCTTTCTCGCTGCCCTCCCTCCCGAAACGGAAGGCGAGTCGCTTTGGATCCCGCAACACAACAACATCCGCTCCTCCCTCTCATCAGTCCACTCCCACTCAATAGTGGCACCTTGTTGCTCTAAAATATCTTTTCCGGCACTTATTTGATGATCAATAAAGCATTTCTTTGGGTTTATCTTTCTCTTATCCCCGCGAAAATGTTGGTATTGAGCAAGTGAGCTTGTTTTCAAGTTTCCATTTCTAATAATTGAAATAAATCATTTCTCATAAATAAAGTTTATTCATATTAACACGTTACTTACATAGGAATTGATCAATACATTCAATGACTTTCTTCGCTGCTATCTTCATCTGATAATTAAGCTCAATTGATCGATTTTATCAATTTTTTTCCTCCTTGTTAATTTGCGCTTGCCAAAGGTGAGAATAGGATGCGCCATATGTCCAATATTAAGGTACTGTCCGCGGTTAACAAATCACTTAGGATGAAAACAATATCAATTTCGCGAACATGATGCGGCAACTATATCATAGTACAGTTACTCAACTACTATCAAAGGTCGAGGCCACTCCTCCCTTCCCCTCCTCCCTTCCCCTCCTCCCATCACTCCACTCCTACTCAATTTGCGCCAATACAGTGGCGCCGCGTCGCTCGTTAGCCGACGATTCCACCGTCAAACGACTCGTATGCCATTCCATTCCCACTCGAGAAAAACATGTCCACCATATAAGAATAATTTGAAGTTTATTCCATGAGAACAAGTTATACATGGGTTATTACATAAATAAAGAACAATAAAAATGCCTGGAATATAGGTACCCCATTGGGAATTCCCGCTTTGTGGTTACCGACTCGATCATCTATTAACAGTAGTCATCTTTTCGATGGCGTGTTGACACATTAAAAAGAAGAAAAGAAAAAAATTTGCATTTTGGCTCCCGAGCTGGTAAAACTACATAATTACATTTATGTTTTACAGTAAAAGAAGACTTACATTTTGACAACAAATATTGGCGATTGTATGCTCAAAAGGTTTAAGTATCATTGTTACATATTCACACTTGTTTCAATAATAACTGAAAAATATCCTCAGTATTAAACAACCACTTTTTCAGCATTTTACAGAATTTAGCTTCAATTGTTGATGTTACAATATCTTTTGGCAGTTCGGATAAAATTTTGGGCCCCAAGAAAAGATAACTCTGTCTAAATTTATCATTTCTTGGTCTCGGTGTTGCGACATTCACGTGAGTTCGGAATATGATGTCATCAGCGAGATGTTACTTTTCCACTCCCTAATTTCCTCGCATAGTGTATTCCAGCCTGGTTTTTATGGGAAAATGGATAAGCTCGCGTTGAGTTAGTATTATTTTCTATAAAATAAATGCCATATTCATGGAAATCTGTTCGTAAGAAGCGGAAATCTCTTGAAAAATTATTGTAGATAAGAAGATACGTTTTGATGACTCATTTTTTTATTATTACCCAAATACCGCGATACTTTTAAAGTCGAAAATTGGTGATTCCATCGGAATGGCGCCAGAGTCGACTTCTTTCGCTCTCAAAACCTGCATTCAATGCACATTCTTGTAATAATCAGCACATGTTCAATCCTAGTTTTGGTTATCAAACGACAACTCAATTCCAAAACCAGGATGTTTTAAACCAAGTAGACAAATAGACTAGAATTCATAATTTGTTTTTACCTTCGCGGCCTCGGTGAAATCTCCTCAAGCAAGAGAGAGAGAGATCTCATCCAACCCTCTCACACTCTCTCTCTCTCTCTCTCCCTCTCTTCAATAACCCTCCCTCCGCAGCCGCCCTCCCTCCTCCCCCACACCCCCTCACCCTAATTCCATCCACACCGCTCTTCCGCCCTCTATTATCACCGCCGACGGTGCCAGCCCCCCTTAAATATTGATGAGTTGGATAAATATGCGCGCGGAGATAGAAAGACAGATGGATAAAGAGAGAAGGGGGACAGAGGGAGGGCGAGAGAGGAGGGGAAAGAGAGAGAGATACAGAGAGAGACAGAGGGAGATAGCGAGCGAGAGGCCTTTCCGAATGTAAGGAGCGAATCCGAGGGGATATTCTGAGCAAGTTTGAGATGAACGGATCCGTGAACGGATCGGTGAACGGCTCTTACACGGGGAGGGGAGTCGGTCGATAGTCGAACGACTATCAAAGAACTCTGCCGTTGTGGTGGATGGCAATGTGACAGGCGTTTCGGCTCTCGCCGCAGGATTACGACTCCCGCCCCCGGTTTGCAAGCTCTCGTTTATACCCGGGGACTTGGGTGACAGCGTAACACCACTGCATTGCCCTCCCATAATGCCAAATGTATGCCATCTGAAGGCGATTCCTTCCTGTGTGTGGCCCATATATTGCCGATTGATAAGGTGCAAAATAAAATGTTGTCCCTGTAAGTAAGCAGAAGTCACCTTCGTCGCCTTCCACCCCTCCCTTCTTCACCTACGGTGGACAAACTGGAACGTGCGGAGACCATACGAGGTCTGTCGGAGACCAAAGAGCTGAACGTGTTGATCCTACGGCTGAACGGCGATGCGGCGGAGTTTTTCCGCAGCGAACAGGAGTGTCGGGAGGCTGAGACTTACGCCGACTTGAAGACTCGACTCCTGAGCTTAGGTACAGAATGATAGGAGGGCGTGATTTTTTCGTGATCTCCTCGCCAACATGCAAAGGAGGGGCGACAAGGAAGGCTGAACCCTGCGTCCTTGGGTGGGGGAGGCGCGCCTGTATATCAGAGACGTCCGATGACTCTTCCTCGCGGTCAGCTGGTGATCTCTGCTCGTTCACTTCTTCCTCGTTCTCTTGGCTCTCCGGTGCTCCTATTGACGGGGACTCAAAATCTTCCACCCCCTCGCCCCTCCCTCACACCCGCCACCCACCCCCCCGGCAGAGACCATATTTCCCGACGACGCAAGCGGTGCTGAATTGCAACGAATTACACTTCCTCTCTCACGCGCCTCCCGACTCTCTCCTCCCGTTCCCGCCTTCCCAAGGAGAGGCCGTGGGAAAGCGAGGCGTTGTTCCTGGATGAGAAGAGCTCAAGCGGACATGCAGGGATGGGGAGGAGCTGGGAAGGACTCAACGGAAGCCGGAGTAATTGGGCTGGAGACGAAATGTGATGCAGTTGTGCGAGGTGGGAAATAAAGAACTTTATAACCCTTTTTGGGAGTTTTCTTGCAAAAATCTCTGACAGATAACTTCAGAGTCCCCAATACCATTCTCGGGAGTCGAGACTAGCATCACTGTCATATTTTATACGCAGAAGCGAGAAACGGAGTTTTCCTGCCGACGTGCTTTCTTCTGCTTTGACACACTGCACTGCTCCGGAACAAGAACTCCGATAGAAAAATCCACATTTCTTATAAACGGTACTGATTATAAATTGATGGCTTCTGGCGTAACCCTATGGAATCTGTTATCATGAAGATAGATAAGTAATGACTTTGTGATCCCACGTAATTTCTTTAAATACGATTCGAGTTTCGACGTTCAGCGTTCCAAACCTGAAGGTGACGTTGTACGTCGAAACCCGGCTCTCGTATTTAAATTAAGTGATGTGGAATCACAAATTCACCACCTATCATAAAAATGTTCCTTAATATCACGAGAAACTTTTTCATCCATTTACAGAAATCCTTTTTCTACCGATAGCAACCTGAATATTAAAGGATTTTACAGGATTTTTTTTCAAGCGACTAATTGATTCAAGTGGAGTGGTTGCCGCTGTATTTTTCAAATAAAGCGCATTATTTCTCATTATATATCTCATAATAGAGTGGCAAAAATATGCAGCTCATAATTTATAACCTTAGTACTACTATTTTAGTTGAAGTAACGATTCGCCGCTCCTCACGATACCCGATTTTATCATTCAAATTAAGATCGTAATAATCAGTTAATTTAACGGTGATAAGTGCTTTAACGTAAAAGAGTCTATAAATATGTTTTTACGACCGAGAAATAATGTAGACTTTTGATGCCCAAAGCAGCTTGTTAAGACTATTATGCGGAATTTCGGGGAATGGCCTCAACTTAATATCAGTCCTGAGCCTTTCTCACGCGTTTTAACGGCTAAACTCATTGATGCAATGGAATTGAAATTTAGACCTGCTCTTGTCGTTATTTTCAATTCTTCAGTAACTAATGTACATTCTATCATAGGTTAATGCTGGTATTTATTAAATGACATTAAAATCCTCCATAGGAGGTATAATGTCATGATATTATGACGATGCCTCATTTCAAGGCTTTCAATGCTTGCTGAACCCCTACCCTCTGACTTTATTCTTTATAGATAGCAAACGAGGAAATTATGAGTAGATTTTATTGATTTCACATTGTTTTTTATTATTTGCATGGCAAATACCGTTTTCCCGCTATGGATGCTCAGCTTCTACTGAAATATTTGGTTTCTGCTTGCTGACAGAATGGAAATGAAATGAAAGAAAAAGTGTACCATATTACAGTCCCCTTAGCACAGACGTCTTTCCATAATACAAGCAATTTTATCATGCTGAGTATTTTATAAAGCCAAACTTATATTTTATAAAGACAATGAACTACGTGAGACCACGTCTGAATTCGTGAAGTGGTCATTGTGTAATCCACCGCCAGTGTGTTAGCTCGGAGTGATTCCACATCGGGGGTACAGCACTTATCCCAGTTCACGCTTGAACATTGTATTGTTCAACACAAGTGCCAATTCTGTTCTACCGACCTTATTTTCTTTTTTCTATTCTATCGACTCTTCTATCGACTCTTCTACCGACTTCTACCGACGAATTCTATCGACAAAAAGTGAGCATTTCGTGGAAGAGATCGGTCGAAATGGTTTCCATTGTCTGCGGAAAAATGAAATGTGAAATATATTCATTATCCAAAATATTTTCTTAAATACTAGTGGTCATTTCTACCTTGATACGTAGGCTAAATCAGAGTATCTAGAACATCTTCCGTAAAATTAGCCAGCGTCAAACTCACATGAAAGATTATACTTGTAAAATTCCTATCAGCAATTATTTCCCAGTTCATTTCATTATATATTATGATCCACAAACTTAAAAAGCATTTGACTACAGTACCGTCTTACTAATACCTGAATTTAACTGAGCCGACACCGTCCTTCGATACAAAGCTAGTGCTTCCGCAATTTTTTATTACCATTAATAACTTATCAGTATCATTCTTCCAAAGAAGCCTAGTTGTTTGAAGACGATATGAGTATATTCGACCATAAGAGTTTGAGAGTGATTCTTGAGTGCTAATTACAATAAACCAAAGTATATTGAAAATATGAAAGTTGAGCCTTCCGTTATCAAATTTGCTGATGATTCATTTCTGCATTAGGTTATTCACAATGGATGGTACGCTAGTGTGTTGCTGTCTACGGCTCTAACGATAAGTCTCCTCTCAATGGGAAATGGGATTTTGCTTTACTGGGATAATCATGAACCCGCCTATATCAGAAAGCCGACGTCAGAGGATACCTATCTTGTGAACAACCCATTCTACCGAACTCAGATCACTGCGAACATTTAATGATCATGAACTAGGCGTTTATGGTGATATTTCCTTCCAGCATGGGCAGGTAAGGATTTACACCAAACGTTAAAATTATATATATAGTTGATTTGATCCTCTCTCGTTTTGCCAAATCAGCCATTTTTAGCTAATAAATATCCCCATTGCATAAAGTAGGAGACTGAGGTCGAATATTGGTGAAAAATACGAGCATTCTAGCGAATTTAGTGCGAGTCATGATGGCGAGAGCCTAATCCGTTCCCGCGAAGAAAGGGAGGACGAAAGTATGGCTGGGGGGAGGAGGGAGTGGTGGCAGAGTGGATTGGCGTGGCGTCGCTTGTGTGTGGAGAGGCCATTCTTCTTATGCACTGCGATGAAAGAGAGTGGAGGAATCGCCGAATGGGGGGGATCTTTGGGACTGGGATTGCGGCCGAGATTGGAAGGGCACCGAGGAATGTGTGTGTGTCTGGGGCGGGTTGTGTGAGGAGGGAGGAGATGGGGTGAGTAGGAGGGAGGGGTTAAGAGGGGAAATGGGGAGGAGGAGGCGTCCTCTGCTCATTGTTTAGGACGGCTCCGCAGGGACAAAGGGAAGTAGAGAGCGGAGAGAATCAATCTGTCTCTTATCGCAGGTCCTTTGGTGATGACGGCGTGGTGCAGAGTCCGTCCAAGATAACAGCGGAGTTCTGCAAATTCTGATTTGTCTGAGAAAGAAAAATGAAAAGAGAACACTTTTTTCTTCACATTCACATTTCTGTCAACTGCTCGCACATCTTGAATCCACTCCAAACCTCGTGCCCTTTAGCAATCGACGAACTTGCTCAAATCAAAAGTTTGTGGATTATTTCGATTAACTTTGAAAGGTAAACAAAACCTTAGATTCAGTTGACATGACGTGACTGATTCCAAATACTTTGGAAGGCAATGATACAAAACTTGACGTAAGATTTTCATAGTTTGTATATTCCGCTCACTTGTGACGTGGATCTTGAAGAGTTATTTAGAGACGAACAGATCGAAAGTTAAAAAATGTCATTACTCCCTCAAAAAACGCACACCCTCTATTCTTTGCACTGAGTTCTCAGCATTCTACGTGCGATGTCCAAAAAACGTTCAAATATTCCTATTAAAAAAACAAGATGATGAGATGGCGAAATGACGCTGAGGTAAATCAGGAGACGCCGAGGAAATAACCTCACCTACTGACCGTTCCCTCGAAAAAACCTTTGTCCTTCATTGCAATTGGATTCATGGGGTCTGCTTGACAATGGGAACAACATCCCGTAATTATCCTTCCTGCGTGGTGAGCGTGAAGATTTTTTATTTATTCGGCACTGACTTTGTCCAGGGAGGAAATAAAGATCTTTTTTGTAACTGATTTGAGTACGCAAACCTTATCACATTATTTTTGTGCAGTAGTCCATTTTTTAAGTGAATCGTTCACGTCTTTCTCCATTAACAATGGCTCTCTGACTCTCTTAGATAGGTCTATTTCAATAAGAGGGCAAAAACGTTAACTTTTAATCTATGGGAAACCATGTTACACTGATTTGACCATATCTAGCGATTCGATTTAAAATTTTTCCCACAAACATGCTACTTTAAATTCCATGGTTCATCGCCTCCTTCACATTCTTTGTCACTCTCACCAACTTCAAAAGCTGAACTGTTGACAATCAAGTCCATAGCCACTAGTAATGGCTACAATCCAAATTTAGTGGACGAAATTCTTCGTAAAACACAATAATCGTCAGCTACAAAATATATTTTCCCCACACAAATAGTAAAACCCTCAGAGATCAAGTGATTCTCTGTTCCTTTTCTCGGCAAAATTTATTATACGGTTTCAAATCGCCTTCCAATATCCCTTTAGGCAGCATTCTACACTCCCCTGACCCTTTCAAAACTTTTAGTAAACGGAAAAGACAAGGGGAATAGATTGTTCAGGTCGGGTATTTACAAAATTAAATGCATTCGTGGTAATGCAGCTTACATAGGTCAAACAGGACGAAATTTCACGACACGCATTAAGGAAAACTCACGAAGTTACTGTAATATGGATACCAACTCTCACTTTCCCAAGCATCTCCTTGATAATAATAGTGCTTCTGTCTACCCGCGTAAGGTGCTAATACAATACTTAAAGGTCATTGGTGAAATATTTTATATTCTTATATCCTAAGGCCGTATAAATCCGCCCTTTCTATTTATTTTTATTTTGTATATTTGTTATCAAACGAATCATATTCTTCGATTAGAATCCCAATCGGTACATAATAGATGACCAGCCCCTTTTAACCCCTTCCACTGAGGAGGGAGGGTGAGGGGATGGGATGACGATGGTAGGGAAAGTTTGCCCTCGTGCAGTCCCGATTGGATCCCAAGGACCAAGCACGCAAATCCTAGCGACATAACAGGTGAAAATACATTGTACAAGCGATCCCGTCGGTCTCCAGCCGGCGGGCAACCGGCCGCTCTATTTGTTTTATGAGGAACTGGAGGACATCGCGAGAGAGCGCTGTTTTACCTCTCCTCCACCTCCCCTCCGACCCCCTCCCTCTTCCGCCCCCACCGCCACATCCCTCCCTCCTACGCGAGACGTCGACGACGAGAGAGAGGGAGGGCGGGAGAGCGGGAGGCGGAAAGGGTTTGGAGAGTGCGGGCCAGGGGCCAGGGCCCTCTTCCCTTACCCGCTCCCCACACCACCACCACCACACCCTCTCGGCGCACACGGCCTCTTCCATCCATCCCTCTCCTTTGTCATCCCCCACCTTATACCATCGAAAAGCGACCCACATCCGCCTCTGAAGAAAGCTTTCCCTCCCCCCCCCATTCTTCCTTTCTACGGGACCTTCTTAGGTCAGCAAACTCTCCTCTCGCCATCTATCCCTCACTTTGCATCAACCCCCCTCCCCATCCACTCTTCGGATCTCCAGTTCCATTGTTTCGCAACTTCCCCTTTCCACCTCCCTCCTCTCTCCCCTCCCCCCCTCCCCCCCCTCCTCCACCCCCTCGAGAGAAAACCTTTCCTCCTTTTCATGACTCCACAACACACATCCTTCCACCTCCCCCGACCGAATAAACCCATCCCATCCCTCCTCCGTCTCTCTCTCCTTTCTCTTCTCTCTCGAAAAGCTTTGCTTCACATTTCCTCTTTAAATGCCGAGAGACGACGGCATCGCTCTCGCATTCATTCGGGTTTCGTCTCGTATCGCTGCGCGACCTCCAAGTGGGTGGGATCTCGCCTCTTTCCTCTCTTTCGCTCGCTCACCGAAGCGCACCATCGAAGGTGAATCAAGATGAGTCGTAAATTGGCAAATCTTTCGGGGAATAGAGAGTCCTTTCATCTGCATTGATTTTCCTGCGATGATCTACGTGGACGGGAAGAGGGGAAAATGACACTCACCGTACGGGGAAGAGGGAAAGTGATTTGCACGCTTACTGGCTCGATCCGTTTTCCTTACGATCGGTATTTTTCTCGGAAATGAGAAATTATTGAGCTTACCAACCTGATGCGCTACCTAACTTATCCCGTCCATCAATTCTTAAGATATAGGGTGGGGGCAAAAATAATACCCTGCTTATCACCTTGACTCTCTCCTCATTGGTAAACTTTTCAAGTAGCCTCAGCCTATCGTGACGTCTCCAAGTATCTCGTGGCTCTCCAAATCTAGTAAAATTACGGTTTTCGGAAACAACTGAATAACTGATGACTATAATCGTTTCTCAGGCCATGGACTAAAGTAAACTGAACCTCGGTAAGAACAGCTTTCCAGCAATGAAAGAATTGAAAAAACGGGGCATGTCAACTAAGTTGCGACATCGTCGTAGATTTTTTTCGACGGACTCTCGATCTCTACTTGGTTACCGCAAAGAAAAAACTTCGAATAATGTACTTACGTTAAGCGTAGGTCAATGCCCAGCCTCAATACACCCTCACCACGCTCAAAATCTACGGACTGGACTTCCGCCATTTATGAGCGCCTATGGCATCAGCCTTCGATCGTTTTCCAAAATAACCCATTAATAGTTAATCCGAGCCCTTGGATGAATTCAACTTTTGGAAGAAAATGTTGAATCTTTCACAGGTAACTATGTGGTGAACACGAGTAGTATTCAAATAAATCTCGATTTAACTAGCTTAAAGTTATGACTTTGAATCGTTTTTTTATAGTATCCAGTTCATTTTACAGCACTATCTTCGAGACCGAATATAGTCCCTGGCCACTTGGTTTTTTGCGAACTCCGAGCTTCTTAAGGTTTCATGTCGTTTTGTTAGTTTATTCCATCGCCCAGGAGCTCTGACGAAAATATTATTTTCTTCTTTGAATGCCTTGGAATATCCGAGAATGAGGAATTTATTCCTCAGCATAAAGCTATATTTGCATAGCTCCATTGAAATGATTAAAACTATTGCACAAATATGAGGGTAGTGTGTCGAGAATTATCGAGTGTTCATGGAATCCTACCTTGTCGGACATTGGGATGAAATTCAAATAAAGTGGTGGTAAAAGAAGAGGTATATAAGTGGCCTCTTCAAATAATGCAAAAGGACTTACTTTGCCTATCGCTAGAATTTCATCCTCCGAACTCCCTTCCTGTCTGGAAGAACTTTTTATAAAACTAAATCCCGTAACGTCAAATGTTGAAGATAACAGGGATCATCATTACTGGTCGGACAGTTCTGAGAATGATTGATTGCAGTTACCCACACTTTCCAATCTAATGCTACTTCCCTTACTTCCGAGTTGCTCATCCTATGTACCTTCTTCTTTAATTTGTCCATGAACTTATTCCTCTTGAGACTTTTCCCAATATTTTACCTTCAATTATGATGATTCACAAAACCATTGTGCCTTAGACCCAATTGATTTTCAAAATTTTCCTCCAAGACTAAGTATCAAAAGCAACTAGTCTTATTTGGCTTGCTGTTCAACTTGTCCATGTTTCCGATTCATAGTGTCACGCTCCATACGAATGTTTTCAAGTACTCATTTCTACTTGGTAGTCCTATCTCCTTTGAGCACATCATTTGTTTTTTTACCATTAATGCTTTCTAAGCTTGGGCCATTTTTCGCTTGATGTCCCATTTTCTTCTTCTGTCCCACGTGTTGGTACATCTGGAAGAGGCGAAGAAATCCACTTGCACTAATTTCTCTACTTTCAGTGTGACTTACTTATTGAGCTTCTCCCCTCCACATACTAGGATTTTAGTCTTCATCTTATTTATGTTCATGTTCTATTCTTGGAAAACTTGAGGCTATTGCGTTACTTTATATTTGAAGATCATTGATATCATCTGCAATGCGGAGAGTGTATATTTCTTTTTCGGCTCTCCATGACTACTGGATTGTGGTCACTGCTTATATCCGCACCGGGATAGCTCCTGCGCTGCTCTACTTTGCTCTTGTGTCTGATTCTGACAAGCATGCAGCCTAATTGGTAGATGGCAATATCACCTGGTATCTTCCATGTGTACTTCCTTCGCCACTGCTTCATAAAGAGTGTTAGCTAATACCATATTTTTATCATTACAGGACACTACCAGTCTTTCACCCTTGGCATTTTACTTATCCAATTCAAAATATCCGACACTATTTCCCTCTCCTACCTCTGCATTTCAATCTCCTATTATGATGAGAATCTCTTATCTCTTCACTGCTCCAAGGAATTCTTAGATTTGCTCCTACACCTCTTCAATTTATCCAAGCCCGGCTAGACGTTGGCATGTAGACCTGCACTATCACAGTATCCGTAGGCTCTCCTTCCAGCTTCACCATTGGAATCCTCTCGATGTAACGCCAGACTGACTGCCCCATTCTGTCTTTAGTTTTCTTTCTAGACCTGCAATCTTCTGGTCGTCCCCCGAATATATTATTCGATATTGATTGCTTCAATAGTCTTCTTCCCCCGTCCACTTGGTCAAGCTAACTTCCAGTATTTCTACCTTCTACATCTACATATCCATCTCTGCATTCTCCAGCTTCCCGCTCACACCTAAAGATCTCAAAATCCATGTCCCTATTCTACATCTGTCCTTTCTGACTGATCTACCCCTACCTGTAGTCCTCACTCGGAGATACTATCGGGAGACAATTTTACCTCCGAAATATTTAACCGGGAGGAATTCCAGCATACCACATATAACTCGAATACAAGATTGCATCTTCTGGGGATTGTAAATGTGGTGGTTTCCCTGCTGCCTTTCAAATCGCAGTACCCCGGCTGATTCCGTGAACTTCATACTCTCCCAAAGCTGTGGGTGTTGATATCGGATTGATGTTCTCGATTTACACCATCTGGTTGATTTACACCACCCCAAACCACTGGGCCACCCCGGCCCTATAACTGGAATCAAAACCTCTGATGATTTCTACGAAACAGTTAAAATACATCTCTATTCCACAGTGACAAGTGCAAGTTCCTACTTATATAGATTTAAAGGATATCTGGCTCCATTGAAATGATTAAAACTATTGCACAAATATGAGGGTAGTGTGTCGAGAATTATCGAGTGTTCATGGAATCCTACCTTGTCGGACATTGGGATGAAATTCAAAAAAAGTGGTGGTAAAAGAAGAGGTATATAAGTGGCAGGAAGGCTGGAAGAACTCAAAAACCACCAGTTCCCAGTAAACGATTGCCTTAAATGGTCTACACAATACTAACTCTTGGTAAACAAGGCATCTGAGTCTCTGCGGTTCTATGACCTTTTCCAGCCACAGAATACAAATATATTCTTGAAAGCCAGCTCTTACCCTTTGATTGCGCTTTTGCTTTGCAGACGATGCAAGAGTCGCGCTCTCGCCACCACTCTCTTGGGAAAGAAAGAATATTCGTGCGTCCGAGAGGAAATGAGGTGGACTAGCCGTTAAAAAAATTTAAATATAATTTCACGACTTCCAAATTTGGTTGTTAACCTTAGAATGGTCACGTGATGGGAGAGGGTCCGTCCTAGATGACTTGGATTTTGCTCGAAATTAACTAGGAGGTGTGTGCAAAAAGAACTTCACCACGTTAAAGTATTTAGCTCTTTCCTTACTTTTCGGGGAAGTAACTCACCTCTCACCTCAATATTACTCGCGAGGGTAAACTTGCTTTTAATCATTTCTGTATAAGCGATTTGCATCCGAATTTCCCTTGACCCGTCAACGCACACGGGTGCCATATGGCACCGCTATGCAGAGCCGAGCTCAAACTGCTACAATGTCACTTATGTGTAATTTTTAGGGTTCTTTATAGATTGCTTACTTAGTAGAAGGTTTCTTGTCTTATAAAGTCAGTTTGAGCAGTGTTCTTCACCACTGCGGATCGTCGTGTCTCTCTCACAACGAAAGGCTTTTTTCCGGACCCACGAGTTGTGGGGACTCGATCGAGGTAAGTGTTTTTATTATCTACAATTATGTGTTTACAAAGTGTACAGCGATGTGTTTGTAGAGTATAAAGTTCAAACTAATATTTTGCAACGATTTAACAATATCCGGTGAATAAATTTTGAAATATGTTAAGTCAAAAATTAGCGGTGCCGTTTGGCGTGCCGCTGGGCGTTCCCCGTATCAATTCATTTTGTGGACGCAATTTTCCTACTATTGCAATTTTTAGCTCTAAAATTCATTATTGAGCAATTTTATTGATATAAATACACAAAGAATATTTAAAAAATATTTATCATTAATGTTGATAGTTTATTTTACCCCTATGCAAATTTCCTCGTTGAAAACCGTAGTATTTATTTCGAACTCCTTCCCCCTCAAACCAATAACGTAATCCCAATGAATAAATGTTTTTATTCAAAAATCTTTTTTGTATACTTATAAAATGCTTCAATTAATGATGTCAGGTAACTTTCTCCAAGATCTTAATTAAATTTTATACATTTAGGGTTTTAACCCTTCAAGAGGTTTTAGACATTCTAGAGGAAGAAGAAGTTGATAACGTCCACCAGATATTTGTCGAGCCCCTAGAGAGCACAGTTTTTACTGACGAAGATTCAGGTGATGAAGATGGTGGCTTGGAGGAAAACTTATCTGGTCGTCAGCTCCAAGCTCAGGCAGAAGTATATTTTTTTAAAGCAGGATAAAATGAAGATGAGGAATTTGATAAGCATGGTGACAATAATATCACAACAATCCAGGTAGATTCTTGTGAACCTGTCGCCGAAACATCGCGCAATTCGAAAATGAAACGGGCTCAAGATCATAAAAAGCATAGAGGGAAAATAGATGGAGATGTATCAAACTGCAGTGCGAAGAAAAAGAATGAAAGTTATTAGTTTAAATGGCAGAATAACAAATATATCAACAATACCGAGTCTATCTTCCCAAGCGCCGACTATTCAGACCTTCGAAATATTTCGAAAAAATTTTTTCTGGGAAGAAGCAGAAGACGTCCGGAACGATTTTGTATGAAATGCTATGCAAAGGAACCGTTTCCTGGAAATAGAACGCTTTCTAAATTGTGCAGATAACAATGCTCCTGATCAAGACGACAAATATTGGAAGTTGAGACATCTAATAAACCTTGTGCAGGAACGACCTAGGATACAAATCAGACTTGAGCGAAATGTGGCTTATGACGAGAGCATGGTGGCGTACTACGGATCCCATGGATGTAAGCAATTCATTAGAGACAGGCCTATTAGGTTCGGCGACAAGGTGTGGTGTTCGAACACCGCAGCTGGATACCTGATTGACTTTGAGGCATACCAGGAAAAAAGACACAATAGAAATGAAGATTACGAAAAGCGGTGTGGAAAAGCAGCGGCACAGATGCTATCAATGCTAGATAATCTTAGAGAGGATGCACAACACCTGCCGTATAATCTCTTTTTGACAACCTTTTCACAGGTAGGTAATATATTTGGAGTTCTTCTAAAATTATGTCACTATCCGATTACAATGACGGAAAGGAAATAACTTTTTTTCTTTTGATCAAGGAATGAACCTCCTGATGGAACTAAAGAGCAGGGACTGCAGCGCCACCGGTACTATCCGCTACAATCGGTTGCCGAAAGAATGCAACCTCACACCGAAATCCATTTTCCAAAAGGAACCGCGGGGAAGTTACGAGAATTGCTGTGATAAGGAAATATCTATAATTCTTGTTCAATGGGTGAATAATGGGGTTGTGATGGGTGCATTAACACAGTACGGAGTGCATCCCACGTCTAACGTAGCTAGGTACTCCAATGGCGCCAAGAAGAAAATTTCCGTTACGTGCCCGAAACTTTTTGATGTGTGCAATGAGAACATGGGAGGTACAGACCTCATAGACCGAGGAGTAAATCGCTACAGGGTGGGTGTGCTCAGTGAAAAATGGTGGCGGCCACTTTTTATGTGGCTATTAGATGTGAGCGTTCAGAACATTTGGATTCTAATGAGGAAATCAGGAGTAGATATATCTCAGCTAGAAGTAAGAGGGTAATAGTTCAAACATGCCTAGTTAAATACGGAACATGCTCTCATCAGGGGCAAGGAGTCGGGAAAAATACCGGACGCCTTGCAGCAAATATACAGCGATACGATGGTATAAACCACCTCGTAATTTCCACCCAAATATGGAAGTAGGAGAAAAAAATGGAAGTAGGAGGAAATGCGCTGGAGATTATTTTATCTCTCAAACAAGAATCGAATGCAGGAAATGTAACGTTGGACTTCGTGTGAAATGTTTCGCTCCTTATCATTCAAAATGAAATGTGTAATAAATAAATCAAACGTAAGTTTTATCGGAGTTGACGAATTTCAATTCCTCCCTAAATACCTCTACAAGCGAGAAAAAAGACCCTATTAACGCCCAGCGGTGCCATATGGCACCGGCCTGTTTCTCCGGTTCTACTGAATATTTCAGGGAAAAAATTTCAGTGTATTCTTCATTGCTCATATACATCCTATTTTACAAAAATGAACGATTTTTGAAACAAAAGAAACTTTGGGCGCTGACGGATTGAAGCCATGACGCTTAGGAGGAATCTTCGTAATACCTCTTTTTAAACCAACCTGCTTTCATATGCACGCCATCAAATTTTTTCATAAAGCCTGCTTCATAAGAATACCAAATACTTGGCGATTATTGAAGACTTGTCAAAAATAACAGCGCTGCTAAACACTCTAATCGCATGAACCTGGTATTCTTTTTATAAAGCAAATCTTTCCGTTAGATTGACAGCATGTTTCTGAAGTATTCCTCCAA
Organism: Ceriagrion tenellum; assembly: GCA_963169105.1. Taxonomy (NCBI): domain Eukaryota; kingdom Metazoa; phylum Arthropoda; class Insecta; order Odonata; family Coenagrionidae; genus Ceriagrion; species Ceriagrion tenellum. The sequence continues at coordinate 198,405,952 of OY720632.1, forward strand.
GGGAGGTCCCAAATAACTGGGACACCTAAGTATTCAACGGGCACGATTTTGGCAATTTCCATTTTCAATAAGATCGTTTTAATATATATATATTTATTTTTTTTTAAATTGTTCAGGTGCACATATACATGTGATTTTGTTTCTCACCTTCATTTTTTAATCTGCTTAAAATCAAGCGGACGGATGGGATCTAAAGCGAGCGAGTGCAGAGAAGAATGAACGGGAGAGAACCAATTGGAGCATCAAGGGGAAGAAACGGTCCTAATTGGGAGGCCACGACTAATTTGTGAGGAAATTGATGGAATGGATAAGCACCACGAACCGAAGATCAAGCTACAGACACGTGGGTGGGATGTGAAACAGAGGAGTCACAGGGCGAAGGGAGTTGGAACTAAGGGTCAACCAATGCTAGGATTGAATGAAAAATGATGGTTGTTTTTAATAGCCTTCGCGCCCGAGTCCACGCTCGCTCCCGCTCCAAGTGGCCGTATCTCTTGCACGTGAGCTCCCTTCAATTGATTCCTCGCAAGGTGGAGTGCTGCCGAGGGATGTGCGTGCTCAACAGCCGGAGAGATGACGAGACGGACGCGCTATCTCTTTCCCCTCTTGCGGCAGCACGCACAAACACCGAGACGACACGCACGCCGACTGACATTCTCCCCCTCTCCGCTTGTCTTCATCAACGAGCGGAGTGAACAACTTGTTCGCCGTTGTTAGGGAAGCCAGAAGAGGGGAGCGGGGCACGGGAGGAGGATGGCGTTTGAAGAAGGTCGTGGGGAAGTCAAGAGGTCTCCCAGTCCGTAAGTTGCACGACAGACGGATATGCATTGCCGTTTTTGTTACGTATGATAAGACCGAGTCTTGCTTTAAGCATCGACTTCAATTGTGCATTTTATAACGTAAATTGTCACGTGAGCGCGCAGTCGATACATTTATTTAGTCACAGAGTGGATCTCACCTTTGCTCAACTTCAAAAAATGGCGTTTAAAGATTTTTGTTCCGTCTCAGGAGCGCCGTGGGTAACTATATCAGAAGGCGACGGTGGCATCCTCACTATCTCCACTTAAATTAGGTTTCAAAAAAGAAGGGCAAACATTTTCGCTGCTCAGATTGTGCCATCGATCACAATCACATGTGAAATAATTACTTCCCAATATTAAAACCTATAACATAAAAAAGCGTAGGTACAATATGTAAACAAGTCGAAAGGGACGGCCCTAAATCCGCGTACAGTTATCGGCAAAGGTAGGCCCCGTAGAAGGCTGATTAATTTCAAGAAACCGCGAATTAAGGTAGCGCTTCATTTTCGCAAGTAATAATTTTCTTGCTTTATTTTGCTTGCTTTATTTTGCTTGTAATTAATTGCTCACAACTCGAAAAAAATAAATACAAGTACAACTTATGTAAAGGAGAGTGATTACATCAAGAGAATATGTTCATATACATGTTTCATTCAGGACTTTCTCATGAATATCAATTTTCACTGAGTTGAAACGAAAACAAACATTTCATACATCTTCTTACCGTCTTGGTGTCCTACTGTAAGGATGAGTCGAATCCAAATGTCGATCCTCGATTCTTCCGATTCTCAGGATAAGAATCGGTATCGAGAATCGATCGCCTGAAGTCGATTCCGATTTCATCGATTCCAGATAGATAAATATTCCAATCAAAAATTTGTACTTTTTATCTACCTCAATAAGCTGAGGATATATTTGCTATTTGTTGATAAATATACCCGTAGAGAGACTTAATTGTCTTTGTTATTTTATTTCAGCCAATACTTGAATTTGAATAATAGTCGTTCGCTAGTGGTATATCAATATCCCACCTGTTATTAGGAATAAGAATTGTTGAAATCGGAATCGAGAATCGGGTATCGATTTGAAAGAATCTAAAAAATCTAAAAAAAAGTGGATTCGACTCATCCCTATCCTATTGTAACATTGAGTATGTACATAATCAAATTCCAAGTATGACAGAATTTTACATTGAAGGAATTTTGATATATGGTGGTCCTGTGACGGTTTTATTTGTCTATTTTTATTTCTGGTATTCCATTATTTTTAAATAAAGTTACTAAATTAAACTAAAAACTAAACTAAAAAAACTACTTAAATTTACTAAAATTAATTTAAGAGATCATTCTAATTCTACGCAAAACGATGTGACATATCCAAGTTTCGCATGGGCTGTTTGATATTTATCTCTCGAAGCACTTTTGGATAATGCTTTTTTTGCAACGATTACATTATCTCATTATGATTTTGTTCTATTGATGCGTGCGTAGAGAACTATACAAACTCGACGGTCACTTCTTTTTTCTTAGCTGTGTGGGATATAGGTATTTGTCGTAGTTTTGGAAAATGGGTTTGAAAAATACTATATTTTGAAGTCGCGTTCGGTGAAACATGAAAGGAGTGTTTAATGTCTTAGAGCAATCCTCATCGCTGGGCCACGTACGTGATTATTGACCGGGGTGAACTCAAAAGCGGTTATTGACGTTATTCATCGGCATTTCCAGTCTTTCTGTGTTGGTCTCTGTATTATGCCAAATTTTTGTTACTCTCTTCCCAGTTGATGAATAGAGGCCACTGTGGCGGAAGAAAAAATAAAGTTCCCAAAAGCTTCGAATCCGTGCCGGAATGCACCCAAAAAATGTATCCGCAGAAGTTTAAACTTTGTAGCGTAGAAATAATTATTCATTTCCCTTTTCTTCTTAGGGTAAGGGAAAAGCTCATGTTTGCTGGATATTCTCAATGATAATCGCGTTAAAATGGGTGATAGGCAAAGTGTTAATTAATACTAAAGCCGCCGGACCCATTCCACTAACAACAACCGCCACTGCGGTAATTTTGACCGCATCGGAGTTTCTGCTCCGGCTTGATGCTTGATTAAATAATTATAGTACATGGCAATGTTAAAGACCATTAGCTGTCTTAATTAAGAATTTATGTTACATTGACCTCATTTATTATAAAAATAATGACTTTGTTTAACCCATTGTACTATTTAGGTTCCACTTTGAAAAAAATTGCAAAGATACTTTGAGCGTACATACCTGGTGCTTATAGTGGTTTACAAGCTCGATATAAAAAAGGAAAATAGTAAATGATATATTTACAATTGATTATCAGTTAACATTATATTATTAATCACAAAAATTCAGTATTTATGTTGGAGAACTCTGCACAAAGTTGGGTTTTACAATTTGGCTGTGTTTCCCGCATACGGGCTTCTCGCACTGTTTACAGAGCTGTTAAGTTTCACTGCTAATTTTTTTAAATGACACTTCCAGCATTTCTAAAATTGCTTTACTTCTGAATTTTCTTCGAAATCACTATTCAGGACCTGAGTACTTGGATGAGCCTATGTAAACTTATCTCATTGATCATCTACAAGCTTAAGTAGGAAGTTTCTTCTTGAAACGCTCTCATTCGTAAGTTCTATTTAGAGTATCCACACATTTATGCCATATAGATCTAGAATATTTTGAAAAACATGTAACGGCCAGCGCCTAGTGGCAATTCTTGTTGAGTATTTTCGTACCAAATAGTCCACTACATCAACACCACACTTTGTTGTGTTGTAGAACTTTACTGACTCGGAAAGTTTATTCTCTCCTGGCAAAATGTAAATGAAAGGGTGAAGAGTAAAAACTTTCAACTTAACCTTCCCACTCCCAACACTCCACCTTCCCTCCCTCCCCCCCGCCCCTCCTTAACATCCCAAAACCTTTCCCTCCCCCACCCCCATCCTCTACCTTCCTCGGTATATATAAAGGCTGTCGTGTTGAAAATTAAATTTGTTTGTACCTGATGATGACGATGTAATCGTTGATACACGTTGCACGAATAAAACACTAAGTGGACATTACAAAATGTCTTTCATTATTCAGAAACTATGATTAATAACATCTCACCAGATACCGTTGAGTATATAGGTGACTTTAGGTTCATTTTGATGAAAAATCGCCAAGCCTTGGGCCCGTTCCTGGGTAACGTAAATATGACACGTTAAAGGTGACATCTTTCAGACTGATGGTCGATTAGAAATAGTTTTAGGAAGTTATCTCGAATCCCCTGAGTTTTTGATCACGGGCTAGGAGAAAAGCAAATGTGCGAGAGACACGAGACCAACGGGGACTACTTAAAATCCTTGGCTTTGCCGAAACGGGAATTCGGGGAATCTGTTCATAGAGTATGTTCTGGGAAATAGGAGTGTTCAAATCCGAAGGTGTGCAAGCAATAGATGGTGGAGACTGCCGACCGACTGAGCGACAGGAATGGTAAATATGAAAAAATGAGTCCATTGCCTCTGGGGAGATAACTTAGAGGTGAAAGAGTCCCGAAGGAAAAGACATAGGCCCATCGTGGAGGGACATGCTATGCTAGAGTGGCGGAGGCTCAAGCAGAGCTGAGAGGCGGTGAGATTGGGTCTCGGATGAGCCGAAGACGCAACCCTCTTCTGTGCAAGAGGGCGTTGCCAAAACCACGGGTCGGCGGGATTCGATGCGGAAAGAGAAGACCCGAGTGCGAGGCAGAAGCCGGCGGAAGGGAGCACACGATTAATATGCAGGAGTGTCGCCGCCAAGGAGGGATGCGACCCAGGTCCTCAATCCGAGCTGTCACCGCACAACGGTCGGAACTCACCCACCCTCTCCAACTCGACCGAGCGAGCTTCGGTTCGGGTGTTGCTTAAAGTAGTCCGAGTGAAATATCATTTTACTTAGAAATCAATGAATTTTGTCTCATTTTAAAGAAAAATATCTCACCTATCCAATTACACCAAAATTTCTACCCCTTACCACATTACTTTCGGAGATATTTGTCAAGAAATGTCAGCCCTTTTTCATGGGAAACGGTAGGTACGTAAATTCACTCCAGACAGACATTATTTACAAAATGAGGTATTTCTAACACTAACATGTCTTAAAAAAAACCAACAGTTGTATTTTGTATGTTTTCTCAACTATATTTGAAAATTGATCATTTTGCCACTACAGTAGGTTCTTGGGTACCACGAAAAAACCTTAGGTTTTGAAGGAGTTTCAAACGCTCCGCGAGAAGAAAATGAGCCAAATTAAAGACTTATTTTGATATTTTCATTTATTTACCTACAATTTCTGCCATAAAAACTATATAATTGCACCATTAATAATGCAGTATTTAATCGATGTGTCCTACAGTTGGTGTAATTAAAACGTATAATTCGAATATGGTCTCTATTACGACTAGGGAACTATCTCGCTCGGACTACCTTAACTCTCAGCTTCTGGTGCGTTAAAGGTGGTGCACACCTCGGTGAGATGGAACGAGCGGGGCCGCAAGAGCGGGACGGGGTGAAGGTGTGTGTTTGGCCATCCAGCACTCCGCCCTCGCGATTGACGGAGCTGATAAATTTTCACTCCGACCGCAGTCGCCCTCAACAGGCCGGCACGCACTGAATTTTTTCATTCTCGTGCCGGCTACGAATTGGCGTCATTTTTCAATCGGATTTTCATTCGTCTTCGTCGTCACTCCAGTGACCCTCCATGAACTTATGTATATAATGAAGTTATGTATACAATCATTTGTTCCTTCATTCAGACCGCTTAGTGGTAAATACATGTAGAAATATTCAGACAGATAGGTAGAATTGAAGTGGATAGGAAAACACAAAATCGGCGATCACATGGACGACGGTGGTGTGAATGTGTAAAGATGGCCGATTCAAAGAGGAAAAAATTCGACTGGACCGGGAATCGAATCGCGGACCTCCCGATTTCGCATCGGTTGCTATTTCAAATGGTTTGCTTGCTCAAATATTCAAATTTACAAAAGGTATCGATATTTTCTTGGATATTTTATACGTAAATGAAGAATATTCTTAGGTATCATAGTTGCCTACATGTATACAAAGGAAGGAGCTTCAAATCAAGTTATTACGCACATACAGTCATTTCTCTCCTTTAAAAAAATGGGAAGATTTCGATTTAGAGAGAGGGTTAGTAGTTTTGAGGATGCTAGATAGGCTAGGGGTGGTCGGAAGTTGGAGAGAAGTACTTGGGGAAGATTTGGGTGGTAATGACGTTGTCGCAGAGGGGAGGAAAATGACTTTTGAGGATATGTTTGATGGAATGGACGCCCGGGAAGTAGGTGGTACAGAGGAAGAGGTGGAAATTATTAGTACTAGGAGGTGAGTTGGGGTGATACGAAGGCTTGAGGATTATTATCTCACGGAGGGATAGCCTCATCGGCTATGGGATAGGTGTGAGTTAGTGAGGAATTTATCCAGGGAGTCGGTATTTTTGCAGATGCGATGGTCCCTGATGGAAAAGGAGTAGGGAAGAGATCTTTTGGTATGGGAAGAATGTCAACTTTTATAGTGGAGATATTGCTGTTTGTTAGTAGGTTTGATGTGGAAAGATGGGGTGAATTGGTGGTCAGAGAGAAATATATTGACATCAAGAAAGGTAACTGAAAATGAAGAGATGTGGGAAGTGAAGGAGTCCGAGGATAAATCATTAAGAGAATAAATGAAAGAGTTAAACACTAGAAGGACCGGGGCTGGATATCTACATAGAAGGGCCATTATTACCTGTCAGTTTGACGGGTATGAAAAATTTAAACTGTTACCTCTTTTTTGGTCAAATTCATTGATAAAATCATTAAATATTGCACTTTTATTTATTTATAAACACAATTGAGTAATACTGCGACAATTAATTAAACAAAAAAGTGTGCCTTTTTCAAATTACGTTCCGTGAAATTAGATGCATTTCGCGGTCGGTATGGCAGATGTGGGGATTCTTTTCATTCAAAATATTTTGAAAAGTATAAAATCCTCTCTTGCACAAACTAAAACACTGAAATGCCCTGAAGTGACGATGAATGGTGATGTCCTGAAGAAATAAGCATGAGGAACCACAAAAATAAAGGAAAACACGCAACTCGTCATTTTGATGGTTAGTGGTCCTTTAGTATTGTAGTATTATAATTTCATTTCAATTGGAGAAAAATAATTTATTTTCCAGCAGGATTCCTATCATAAAATATCATTAAAAGTCAGAAAAAATTGAGGTGATACAAAAAGATATAAAGGAAATATGATCTAGTAAGTAGAGGTCAACCGTCAAAATGACGGGTTCGGTCCTTCTAGTGTTAAGTAGTCAACACCATGGAGATGGAAGATATCACCCAAGATAGTGGAGCCAGAGAATAGGTTGGGAGGACAGGAAAGACTCCTCTAATTAGCCTAAGAATAGAATGGCATACGACGAGCTGAATTTGCTACCCATTGCGAAACCTTTAGTTTGGAGAGAAAATTGGTAGTTGAAAGAAAAAAGCACTGTGGATGAGAATGAAATAGGATAGATCAGTGAGAAAGTCAAAGCTAGGGATATAGGGATAAGGGGATGGGTGTCAAGGGAGAAGAGAAGTGAAAATGAGCCATCACGGTGTGGAATAGAAATGTAGAGGGAAGTGGAGGTAGTGGTCAACAACGTCGAAAAGCCGTTCAGCAGGGAACTGGCCGGAGAAGACTACTGGGTGGCCAGGGATGGCTGCATTCGACCTCTTAGGATTTAACGACCAATAATGACCATTAGTTTTCACGGAATATTTAAAAACACTGGATCAATTCCATAAAACAAATACGCGAGGGAACAAAATATTAGTTATAGCTCTTCATGGAACAGTCATTTACAATAAATCATTCGCTGTGACGGCCTGCCGTGAGTGGAATAACCTCAGTCAGTCCTTACGGGAAGCACCATCAATCGCATCTACTAAAAGGACGTTATATTAGACACTCCTAAAAGCACAACAGTGAGCAACTTCAAGATCTAATTTTCTACCCTATTGGCACTACACTCTCCTTCCACAATCACTCTTTCATTTTATTGACAAAATTTCTTTCTTATTTCTTTCGCAGTGGGACGAATTATTATTGTTTTTAGTAACGTCATAATGGACGAGGACTCGAGAGGGATGGGGCAGTGATCGCAGCCACGTCCGATGCCCATCGAATGTGTGGCTACGCTGCAGTTGGGTCATGCATGCGGAGTAGACGGAGGGACCCAAGTAAGACGGCCTTTTGCATGCGAGCTGCAAGTGACTCCACCTGTGCCACGCAGGACGGAATACACTTGATGCTCTCCAGCAGCGAGCCCTTAACTCCACCGAGCACACCTATGATAAGGACTACCAGTTTAACAGAGTGTCCTGAGTACATTTGCCGAAGCTCAAATAGCAGGTCTTGATATTTCGTCCGTTTCTCCGCCTCCTTTGCATCCATATTCGTTTCAGCCGGGGCCGAAAAGTCAGTCACGAACATGGAGCGTGAGAGGTGGTCTAGTAAAACGATATCAGGCCTCCAACTTGGTGGTGGAAAAGGAGAAATTCCACCAGATGGTGCATTTATCGTTCTCCACAACGATGGACTCAATATCTCCAAGGGCATTTGGCAGCACAGGAGTATCGTCGATGCCAAAATAGTGTCGAAGATGAAAATGTAACACCCGCAGGGCCGCATTGTGCCTAGCAATGTACGCTGACTTGGCGTAATAGCTACCACCGGAGAGAAGGAGACTCAAAGTCTCCGGCTGGGCTCGGCAAGCCCTGCATCTTGTGTCCGCAACCTCCGTCTTGAATATAATGCGGCGGTACACGAGTGTGTTTATGACACCATCCTGGCATGCAAGGATGAAACCCTCGGTCTCTGACTTTATACCATCGCAGCGGAGGAAGGCAAACGTCAGCTTCTTCGATAGCCCATGGTTCTCCATGTTTCGATAGAAACATCCATGCATGGGCTTCTCGGTATGTGCCTTGAGCAAGGCGTTCTGCTCGGCGTTTTTGATTTCGAGCTTAAGGACGTCTGCCTTCAACGACAAGAGGGACTTACCGTCGTCACTACCGTCTGATTTTGGGTCAAAGTCCATACCGGTTTCGTCCTATGCCCTCTTGGCCACCTGGAAGAGAAACGCCCCTACTCCGGCACTTTCATGGTCTCTTACGAAACTGAGCAGGTCTCTGCTTTTGAGCACTCGGCATGTTGTTCCAAGGACAACTCTGTTGTGGAGATACTCCAGGCTCAACAGACCTCTACCACTTACACTGCGAGGGAGATACAGTCTGTCGACGTAAGATTTCGGATAAAGACTTCTGCAGATGGTCATTATCTTCCTAGTTTCCCTGTCGAGGTTCTGCAACCTATTATTATTCGCTTCAACAGAACTTATTTATAGGTTATACCCAAAATAGCTATTCAACTGGAATGACTCCTCTTTTTCAAATAGGTTAATTATATTTAAGTGCCATTAATGCACTTAACAAGATGAATTAAATAGCTTTGAATCACTAAAGTAACTTTATTTCTAATTACAAGAGTCCTTTTCGAACAATAAAAAAATGTCATGATCACTGGATTCGAATACACATCTGGGATGCTTGTCGGATTGTCTCGGTTCCCTTCTATCTCTCGTTCAATGTAGAGGTTGGCTATCCTGGACATTAATTTCCGTATCAGCATGTAGAGCTGCATAGGATAATAATACTTCTCAACTCTTTGGTCAACAGCTATAATACAGAGATAAGTATTTTGCGACCTTCCTGTGCGATACCTTGAGAGGCTGGAGAGGGAGTGACCTCTCCCTTCTGTCTAATACTCATCGTAGTTGTTTACTTCTCGGACGACAAGCAAATTTTTGGTCGCAATTTAAGCTACTATTGTCATCGCCTCCCTCGCTTACATGTCCTTTACTCTACTATTATTGGACGGCGATTGCAGTCATTCCAAAGCTATCTCGTTTCACATTCCTCCTTTTGAATGCTTTACCTTTACTCAGGCTAGCTAAAATAGATTTGATTTGGTATGTGTCAATGCACACATATCAAGGGTAAAACCAGACAGGAATTGTAGCGTAGAATTCAGTAGGAATTCTTATTTTCTGAGGAAGGGCACGAATGAACGATTGGCCATCTCGAATGATTGGCCTCCGCTTTTGTGTGCCAGAAGAAAATGCGCCTCCAACGACTCGGGCAAGCCAATAGGCCGTTAAATAGCGCCTCCTCATTTCAGGTCCGTCAATCAGGGGGGTCAGAAGGCTGGCAGCACGTGGAAAACGGTGTGAGGTCGATGAAGAGTCGTTGGATAAGCCGACGATCGCCACTGTCAAATGCATTAATGGCTCTCCGAGCATTTACGCGGGCCTCGAGCTTAATTTTGAAGAACCATATTTAGAGAATACAATTCCGCACTTATCCACAGAATTTTATTTTGTGTGGTACAACGCGTTTCACCGACTTGCGGCATCATCAGGTTGCGGCATGATGCCGCAAGTCGGTGAAACGCATTGTACCACACAAAATAAAACTTTGTGGAAAAGTATGAAATTGTATTCTCTAAATATGGATACCACTAACTTCCACGAAGTGAAGCCTGAAACTGTAGTGTAACTTTGAAGATTTTTAAAAAGTATTCTACCGGTTAAGGTAGGTTTTGCTGAATGTCGGAGAATCCTGGGCTCTCTCTCCTCCCGGTCCTCAGATACATTCAGGGGGTCATCCTCCTCCAGTATTTCCTTTTTCGCCTCAGAAAACGATCCAACCTTCCTCATCCTGTTCATGAAACCTATTGCCTGTCTTACCCCACCTCACTTGCCCAACATCCTTCCTACAATCACACTCTTGAGCAACCCATCACCATTTATAACACCCTTCAGGCATCTATCCTGCCTAACCCTGATTTCATTCAGAAGTTCCCTTTCCTCGCCCATCTACTCAAGTACTTCCTCGTTAGTCTTTCTATCGTCCACCTAACCTTCTCTATCCTTCTCCACAGCCACATCTCGAATGCCTGCAGCCTATTCTCGTCCCACTTTTTGAGGGTACACGTATCTGCCCCATACAACGCTATGCTCCATGTCAACCTCTTCAACAGCATCTTCTTCACATCCTTACCCAAGGTCCCCGTCATGTCATATCATTTCCTCAGCATAAATGTTGAAAAGCAATGGTAAAAACGGGCACCATTTTCTCACCCCGCGACCTAGAGTTGCCCATCCTGATTCACCGTCAGCCACCCTCACCTACGCCCTTTGAGTCATGTTTAAGTTTCGGATTAGTCTCCTATCTTCCAATCTATTCCCATTTTTCCGAGTATTTCCATTAGTTCATTCCAATTTATCCCATCAAAAGCTTTTTTTTGATCAATAAAGCATCCGAAAATGCACTGTTAATACTATATGTTTCTTTCTATGAGTGTTCTCATCACCACTATTGCATCCAGAGTTGACCTTTGCTTCCGGAACCCAAACTGGTGATCGCCCAAGTAGTCATTGCCCTATCTCTCCAACCTCCTACTGGCAATTTGAAGTAAAACTTTGGCTTCGTGTGGAATTAAACTGATTGATCAATAGTTATCTCATTCTGATTCATTTATCTTTTTCTGGATAGGATTAAAGGCTGTTTTCATGAAGTCCTCTGACCATGCTCTTCCCTCGTACACCCTACGTATAAGTTCGAAAAAAGCTTGCCTATGTTCATTTTCTAAACTCTTCAGCAGCTCCAAATGTACGTTGTCTACTTCTACAGCTTCTCTTGCCTTTATTTCTTTCAATGCTTTCTCTATTTCACTGTCGAGAATCATTGGCCCACGGTAACCTTCATCTAGGGTTCCCTCCTCCTCTATATCTAAATTCTATATATCTACTACTCTACTATCACTGTCATATAGCTCCTCCACATGTTCTCGCCATTTTTCTTGCATATCTTTCTGCTCGACAAATATTCTACCTCTCTTGTCCTTAACATCTTTTCTTCCCAACTAAAACGCATTGTGTCCTCCTCATCTTCCCTGCCACAAAATTGATTTTTATTTCTTTCTGTTGCTTATTGCTCTTATTTTTTTACTATATGTATTTGTTTTATTTCTTAACTTATTTTTTGTTTATTTAAACCCATTTTAAAGGCCCTAGCTGCTGTTTTTGGCGTTTTAATAAATAAATAACCTTTGCTACTGTTTGCCCTCGCTCACCTCCCGATAGCAACTTTATCCTAGCGTATGACACATCCACTTCTCATTATTTTTGCAGTTTCTCCATTTCCTTGCATTTCCTTTCCAACAATTTTCCTTCATCCGATTGGAAATTCACCGCAGTTGATTTTTTATCTCCTTGTATTTTGCCTTCCCCTTTTCGGTTTTGACGTTTTTCCTACTCCTTTCCTCCCACTTCATACCCATCTCTCCCTTCCCCCACTACTGCGTTCCAGTCGCCCATTGCCATTAGATTTTTCTTGCCCGGGACTTCTCTGATTACCTCTTCCATCTATTTATACACCCCAACCACCTCTTCTTCCCTAAGATTGCTTGTAGGCGTCTACACCTGGACCAAAACAAAATTTGTATGGCGTACTTTTATTTCTACCACTTTTATGCTGGCGCTCACCTGCTAAATGTTTACTACCCTCGTCCCAAATTTTTCGTTCAACACTATGACTACCCCACGTTGACTCACAATTTCACCACTATAGATTACCATGCAACTATCACTATAGTAGCTGTCGCTGTTCTTCCATCTCGCCTCGCCCTGACCTAAGGCATCCATTTTCCCTCTATTCATTTCACGTTTAATATTCTCAAGCTTCCCTGCACTCATCTGAGTCCTAACATTCGAAGTCCTATTTTATTGGCACTTACCTCCTCTTCTTTTTCTTTTTATATTCCTTTGCTCTTGTATCCTGTGATTGCTCCATTGTGCAAGGATTTTGTATGATGACGACCTCGAGGACCTTGCCTCCCCCGATGCCGTGCCCGACTCCCGCCCCATTGGGCGGCGTCCCGTAGTTGCCAGTATTCATTTCTCTTTAAGCCACATTCATTTTTTAGGGTAGTAAAATATTTGGGAGGGGACTTCCACCCCCACCTCCCAACGGTCCCAACGTGACACCATCACGACGCGGACTACCCTTCGTCTGGCTCCTACACTTCCACCTATCTGGCATGGGTGGCCCTACCGGGAGCATTAATAATTCCTCCCGCCAGTCCAGCAATCCAGCTGTTAGGGTCATTGGAACGCGCAAGGCCTTCCACCACGTCAAGGTTGTAGTCCGCGGGAAAGGTTTGACGACGTAGCCAAAGTTCCTGTCGGAGACCTCCGCGTCTAGGAGAGGAGGAGAAAATGGAGAGGGGTGAGAGTAGCAGGTGAAGGGAGGCTAGGGAGGCAAAGGGAACCGAACTATTTTGCGAAAAAGACACGAGGCACACGAAGAAGCAAATAAAGTGGTTCACATTATTCATCACTACGACTTAACGGGAGACGAAGCGAAACGGGATGTAGTCGTCAGTCATCTCACTTCTCGAAGAGCTTGCTTGGTTGGCAATCGGAAAGGTTTTCTAACCCCCACACACTACTCAGCCGTACTCCACGGTTTCGCAGGATTTCGAAGGTTCGTAGCCCATGCCCCAAAATCGTCCGCTGTGCAGCTCCAGGATTTTATAGTTTTGATAGGCGATTTCAAATTCAAGAGGAAAAAAATGAAGCATGACTACCGCAAAATTCCCTCGTGCATCGCCTTGGACAATTTATGGACAGCGTGACTTCCAAAATAGGATCAAACGGAGGAGGAAGGTTGTTTAAATTGAAGAGTCAATCAGAATGCCTTCTTAATTGACATCTAGAGAAGAGCATCGAGATTTAGAATGCCTCACATTCCCGTTTTTACCCATCTTACGATGACACCTTAAGTTAGGGTGCCTCGCTAAGTCATAGCAATGGGTAATTTTAACATCTAACCTCGCATATACATGCTTATTCCCTCTTTTGCGAAATAGTTTTATTTTCACGGCGCGGCAATCTCCAACTGTTTACTCTCTCAATGTGTCTAATAACACGAGCCACACATGTGAATGTTTGATCATTCACAAAAGATAGTTTTTGTGTCTATTCTGGTGAATTGTGATATAATGATGATGATATCATTCTGTTAGTAGCGTTTATGTCGTCTCGACTCATATTTACGTATTTGACTTTGTTTAGGGCGACTCGCAAATCTAGCTACACGCTGCAAGAATTGGCATTGAGCAGAAAATGAATGAGTTCATTGGTTTCAAAATGCTACCACAGATGGCAAAAAAGCAATAGGAAAATTAACGTCTTTTTGGCAAACAACAATGCATGGCTCCTCCCATTTAAGCCCGATCCAGCTGTAGCCAATGAAGTAACTACGTCATCAATTACACCAGGAGTCTCAGATAATGGGAAAAATAATTTTCAGCATCCCGTTCCTACAGTCTTTATTAATAGAGAAATAGCTTTTTGTCTTAGGAAAAAACAACTTTTATCACAAAGTTGTTTTTTCCTAAGAGGCGAGGACTTTACCCCACCGGTCCCGGGGCCGGCGTGGTAAAGTCCTCGCCTGCTAAACCGAGGGTCGCGGGTTCGAGTCCCGCCTGGGTGGGTTTTTCACCACCCAGGACATGGATGTATGTCAAGTTCTGTTGGTCCGGTCCCTGGAAAACCTGATGACAGGCTCAGCAGCCTATCGGGATTCCAGGGACATACGGGCCAACAGAATCGTCCGGCAAGTGAAAAAAAAACATGTACTACTGTAGTAATTAACAACTTTTCAATTAATTTTCTTTGTAATAATAACCAATTTTAATTACATCCTTGGAGTTACGGCCCATCCTGTTGATTATGTATCGTTTTTTCCGGTTTATAAGGAGAAATTTTTGAAGTAACAATGTACCTTCTGTGCAAATGACTGTAAATTTGAAGTTATACGACCAGATCGAGATGTCATTTTTGGGAACTAAGCGAGCGGTCAAAAAGGAGGAGAGCCTATGAAAAACAAGTAACTTCAAAAGTGGAGGAGCTACCTTATTTCACTGCTGTAGGACTACGTAATGAAGGAAAACGAGATGCCGCGCAAGCTTTAGGGGAGGCCATTTCTACTCCAACTAGAGCCACAAAGATGTAGAAAGCATGGAAGCCATCCTCAGATTCCAAAAAGAAGGCTTTGCCACTCTGCAGATAAAGCTTTAACATTGATATTAGGCGCGAATCTGTCGAGGGCTCAATACCAGCAGATTCGGAACACAATGAAACAGCAGAGTGCAGATAATTTGTCAAGTTATAATGAAATTCAAAAAGCAAAGGAGGAATGTTACCCTTCTCTAGAAGACATCAAAATTTCTGCCATAAGTGGTGAAATTCGACTTTAAGGGCTAGTTGAACGAACTGTTAAAAAGCTAATGACAACCGTTGATGATTCCCTGATTGGTTTTTTAGAGTTCAATCTTAGCCTTATTTGATAGAGGGGATTGGATGGAGCCTTCAGTCAATCAATGCACAAGCAAGTAGTTCCCTTTCCTGATTTCAGAGACCATTCCTTAGTCATGATTTTGTTTGTGCCACTCCAGCTATTCACCAAAACTCCCGATGGAAAGAAAAAACGTCTTTGGCATAATTGTCACCCATCTTCTACTCATCACTGTCGTCCACTAAAATTTGAGTTTTCAAAGGAATCTCCGGAATTAACTGTACAGCTTAAGATTTATGTTCAAAATCAAATTACAACCTTAGTTTCTAGTAAGTATTCGTTGAATGTATCCTCTAGCCGAACATACCTAATAACGCACCGATTTCACTTTACAATGCTTGATAGTAAGGTCTGCAACGCTCTGACAGACACTAAATCCACGCAGACGTGCAATTTTTGCAGAGCTAAACCTTCAGACCTCGCTGATTTTAATCAATCTAAAAGTAAGCGTGTGATTTCTGAATCTCTTCTGTACGGAATTTCTCCTTTACTCCCTCATTCGAAACTTTAAATGCCTTCTTCAGATTTCCTATAAATTAGCAGTAAATAAATAGAGAATATCTTCAATCTTAGACAAAAATCGAGTTGCCCTGAGGAAATCTCGCATACACTCTGACTTTAGGGAGAGGACTGGGCTGATAATAGACCAGCCAAAACAAGGAGGAGGGTCATCAAACAGTGGAAATACAGCGCGCTTTTTTTTTGGCAATCCAGCACTTACCTCAGAAATCACTGGCATTGAAATTGGTTTGAATGAAATGCTTTCAGTCATTTTGCAAGCTTTGGCCAGCTCTCTTCAAATAAATGTAAGGAAATTCGAAATCTATGCAATGGATGAATCTATTACAACCTCTACGGGTGGTATCCAATGCCACCATCTGTCTATAAGATGGTCATTTATGGGGCAGACTTAATCGGTGCGCTTCCACTCCCAACTGGGCAATTTACAAGAGGCTTGCAATAAAGGTATGAGGAGATTCAGGGAAAGCAACACCAGGAAGTCTTCCAGGTTAGCATGCAATGAAGATTCGGTGAATATTCCTTTAATTACTTCAGATTCCTTCCTGGTTGAATTGCAAAGATCTCCACGGAGAAAGTTGTCGTGAATTCTATTAGATGTGCTAAACCTATTTAACTCTCTTGATTCAGATGTATCGAGGATTTACAGCGAAGAGAACGATGCAAATACAGAAGATTCAGAGGAAAAATATTACGATGAAATTTTATTATATTTTTGAAAGTTATTATTTTTCATCGCTAGTTATTATTAAATAGCATTTTCATTCTATGTTGTTTGTTTTCATTGAGAGCGCAAAATCCTATCATAATAAACAGTGCTTCACGTATCCCTGCAGAGCAAAACAAGAGCTGCCTCATCATCACCGTATTTCAGGGAAGCCAGTAGTTCTAGGCAGAAGGGGGAGTGAGGCCCCCTATTTCGTACAAATATGTTGT
This sequence comes from Ceriagrion tenellum, assembly GCA_963169105.1. Lineage (NCBI taxonomy): Eukaryota > Metazoa > Arthropoda > Insecta > Odonata > Coenagrionidae > Ceriagrion > Ceriagrion tenellum. The sequence continues at coordinate 198,422,712 of OY720632.1, forward strand.
AATGGACAACTATATTTTTCGAGTGCTCTTTCTGTATTTGTTATGGTTATTTTTAAGTAAATTCGAGGCTAGTATTGGGGACGTATACAAAAATTTGAATTTTGTCCTCTCAGATCTTCAATCTGCCCCACTGCGCGCCAGCCCTGGGCGTGTGGCAGGGGGTGTTTATGCACCAGCCGTGTAAATGAGTAACATTTTTGGAGGTAAAGTGGTGACACATGTTATGAGATTGTATTGAGTGGAGCTCAGTGTTTACTGTGGTTCCATTTTGTGTACCTATCCGTTCGGCAGAGTATCTCTCTTATTTTATCGCTTCTATCAGACCAAGAAATGTAGTGAGGCATCATATTCTGTATCGCTCTGAAGCACACCAGTTCTGAATATCTCAAGCAGCCTAAGCCTAGCGTGCAGCCTCTGAGTCTCTAGAGGCTCCCACCTTAATCCCTCTAACAGTTGTGTAACACTATAAGCCCGTTCGTAGCAGTTTTTAACGAAGCGTGCTGCTTTTCTTTGTACTTTGTTATTTCTTTTTGGTTAGATCTTTATGACCAGGGTTCCAAATGCTCGCGGCGTATTCGAGGTGTGGCCTAACCAGAGCGAAGTAGAATCTCTCTTTTACTTTTTCATCCGAGGACCTTCCTATTATACGCTTAACAAAACCTAGTTTCTTTAATGCTGTGCCACATATGTTTTGTGTGTGTTACTCACGAAAAATCATAAGTAAGCTATTTAACAGTTAAATACCTTAAATTACGTTCGTATAAGGTGAAATACCATAAATAAAGATATTTTACTGTATCTGAAGATTTTATGTTTACTCCACCCACAGTGTAGATATGGAATTTTTGTAATGACTTTCGCAAGAAGTGTACTGTGGTGCACTTACAAAGATTTAATTCTAACCCCCCATTCCGCGCGCCACAAATGAAACTTGATAAGGGCCGATGACAGAACTATTCAGCGCCTTCACATCCCTTACTTCTATCGTTACCTTTTTAAATATCGGTGTGACGTTGGCTATTTCCCAGTCTTGGGACACGTTGCCCTCGGATATTGATTTTATTACTCTAATTTAAAATCTAATTTGATTTCCATCGTGTATATTTGAAAGATTCCTCAAAATGTGACAGTCAAAATGCAAATTCCATGTGGAAGTCTTGAACCAACTATGAAGAGCCTCCGGTGAAAAATTCCCCTATAATAAGCTCATTTCAGTTCTTATCATAATCAGTTGTTATCCGCACACAGATCGAAGTGGAGAGTCAGTGTGCGGATCAATCCGAAGGTTGCTTTTTACAGCTTCGCACCTCACTAAACTCAATAAATTCAATTCAATTCACTCTTCTCCCTCAATTCTACCGCTTCATTCTAACGCTATTGGTCCAGATGGCTGAACATAATAGTCAGAGATCTCCTTGGCCCTCTCTTTCCCACATGCAGAACTATTCATGGCGTTCCATCGAGAATAACGCCTATCCTCAAGTAACAATATCAAGTCTAAGGGCTTACGACAAACACATTCCAGTCTTAAGATACATCTACATGGACAAAATACTGTGCAAGCCACCACTAGGGTGTGTGGAACTGAGTGATTCCACACCAGGCATGAAGCCCTCATCCCAGCTGAAATCAAAACCGCGCACGTTCCCCGGAATGCCAGGTGCAGGCGGAAAGCAGTCAGGACAACAGTGCGCGGTCAGACCAGAAACGAGGAGAGTGCTGCGTAAACGAGCATGCTAAGAGATGGTAGATTGCACTTAGAAATGTATATTCTCATGATATAAATACTATTCAGAACAAGTATCGGTCTCGTGTTCAAGGATAAAAATTTACCAGTTATTGTCCTCAGATTCACTGTTCAAATTTAAAATACTTAATGCATTCTAAGTAGCAGTAGCAAATAAATTCTGTGGCGTACAAGATTCAATTTCTAAATATAGTGGACTGTATCTTTTCGATCTCTAACCGGTTACGCCAATAATGACAGTCTGGGAGCCCCACCGATCCAAAATCGCCACTCACCTTGCCGACGTGGCTCGCCTTCTCCCTAGGACTTTGTGGACGCTAAAACCATTCACCAAGACGACACACGACGAACTCCCTCGTTCAACTCCACCACATACAAACCACAGGCACACACCAGCGCGCCACACGGCCGCGCGAACAAAACAAAAATTAAACAAAAAAGTGAGCGGCGATTCCGCTCCCGGCAAGGCTCCCGACCATTCAACGTACTGGTGCGAACAAAATCATCTTTGAATTCAATATAAAGCTGAGGGAAAAAACCATCTTTAGTAACTACAGACAGAATGGTTGTTTAATGAGGAGCGTGTTATTCTTCCGTCAAAGCCTTGGAGACTATTCAAATTAATGAACTTTATCTAAAAGTGTACTATAAGGGCTAACAGAATATTTTAAATGGCCAAAGATTTGTTTTTGTCCCCATTATTGAACTCAGGAGACTGTGATTGCCTCAGAATGAGTATCACGTGAATGGAAGTACACCACTGAAAAGCTTGTCTTTTCCACTTCGAAGTGCTTCTACTTCACGATAGGAAAAAAGAAAAGAGTCTCGCGACTCGCGACGCGAAGGATCGAGGGACAAATCATTTGGTAATACGGGATATAAATGTACAGGATGTAAGTACGAGGATTCAGTGAGGGACCGGGCGGAATGGAAGATTAAGTCGATCAATCTTAGTATTGAATGATGAAATACGACCGCTTCGAAACTTCCCTCTGGAAACGTTATTAATCAGAGAAGAGGCTTAGGATGGATCCATTATCATCTATCCATTCCATTGATTCTGTTTTTCGATGGCTCTCTTCCAATACTCGTGTATTGATAAACCATGGTGGCGGTGGTGAAGTTAACAAAATATCTGAATTTATTCTGAGGGGTTGTGCTCTCCTCGCAGTGTAATGAGATGAGAGGTTTAAAGAAGGTGTCAGGTAGCGTGCATGGGAGTAAAAGCTTGAGAGGTATTGGGGAATGTGGAGGGAAAGGAGAAAAGACTGCAGTGCCCAACTCTCCCTTCACTTCTCCACAGGTGAATGACTAAACTCCGATAACTTGAGAGCACTTCTTCTTGCTCTTAGAGGACGTGCTTCTAATTTTAAAGCTCGACTTTTGCTTGTGGTCGATGGAATGAGGAGTTTTAATGAAAAATGGGTATCAATTGACCCTAAATTATGGCAGTCCGTTGACGCATCGCGTACATGCACTCGATGAGCGCACTTTAAAATGCCCTAAGCATTTCTTACTTCAGAAAAAATTGCAGAACATTTGAAAACTTCACTCTGAATAAAGCATGTTATGCTTGGTTGTATGGCGTCTTATGAGCTCTTTTTTACTTTTTTAGTAAAATATAATTGAACGCTTGGAAAATTATTCTTGAATTTTGTAGATTAACAACGGTGTTTACTATAATTGATGTAACAATCAAGCCAACTTGACTGTGTGGCTGTATCATGTTTTTATCATCGGATATGTGGGTAACTCAACGTTTTAAATCTCAAAACTTATAATCTTCAGTCTATCTTTCTTTACTTGCAATTTTGAGAGAAAAATTAAACAAAATGGATGCAGTCCCATTGATCTTACAACATTATGGACAACGTTTTTTGCGTCGATATATCTGGCCTAAAATTAAAAGGGAGTGTTGATTAAGCTTTGACACACGAGAGTGTAGGGAAAATATTTTGGCAGATAATGCTCCATCCGTTGTTACATATCGCGCATTGCAGTGTTTACTTTTAGGAATAATGCAGAAACATTGAAAACTATATTAATCTTTGCATTTTCATTTGATAAATCTTCTCTGAACCGCGATAATGCCGCTTTAAACCATATATGGTGAATGCAGTTGACAGGTGATAAAGTCGATATGTTTTATTGCACATTGCAATAGCTTCATATTTTCCAGTGCAAACACTCCGTATGGCTCCATCTGCTCTCCTCTTTAACTATACATCTGGCCTAGATCACCTGCTCTACGCTCATTGCTTCTTCCATCTCGATCAGAAGTGAGGGTCGTGAGCGAAGCGATGGGATTGATTGATGCTGAAGGCTGTTCGGGTGCTAATGGAGGGAGCCTCTCCACTGGGCGTATTGCCTTCGAGACCCTGCAGGGGTTGGAACGCGAGAATTTTCCCACGTTAATTCCTCGCGGTTTTGGTTGGACCTTGAAGTGTTGGAGGTTGGAGCCACCCATTGTTCTCAAGGATTTAATTCTATGCCCTATCAATAGACTTCATTTGTTTTGCTGGTTAGTGTCCATCCATCCGCGAGCCTTGTTCAAGTAACACCTTCCAAGAAGAGGAAACAGTTGGTGCATGCGATGGGATAGGGAAATGACCGGCCGAGCATTCTAAGGTAAATGGGAAATTGCGGAGGTACATCTACATAATACCCCGCGAGCCGCCGCATGGGCGTATGACAGGAGGTGTTAGGTCAGCAGCCATGTAAAGGTGTAAGTTTTTTGGAGATGAAATGGTGACATGAATTATAGGAGTGTGTATAGTGAGCTTAATTTTTATGTGGTCGCTTATTGTTCACGGAAAGAACAAGTTCTTGTATCTACCTGTTTGGCAGTATATCTCTATTATTTTATCGCGTCTGTCAGACCTAGAGATGTAGTGAGAAGTCATGATAATATTCTCTATGTCGCTCTAAAAAATTTCAGTTCTGAATTTATCAAGCAATCTAAGCCTAGCGTGTAGCCTCCGAGTCTCTAGGGGCAGTCTCTGAAGTGTTTGAATAAACTATGGGTGAAGATACTAAAATATCCCTTTTATTCCACTACGGTTCGACTCCCGCACTTAAACCAAAGTCAGCCAAATTATTTTAGGTAGTCCGAACCAAATATCATTTTACTTAGAAATCAATGTATGTGGTCTCATTTTAAAGAAAAATATCTCACCCATACAATGACACCAAAAATTCTACCCCTTACCTCATTACTTTCGGAGATATTTGCCAAAAATACCAGCCGTTTTACATGGGAAATGGTACGTGCATGCACTCCAGAGAGACTATTTACAAAATGAGGTATTTTTATCAGTTAGATGTCGGAAAAAACTAACAGCATGTAGTTTATATGTTTTCTCAACTACACTTGAAAATTAATTATTTTTGAAAAATATTGTCACCGCAGTAAATGTTTCGGGATCACAAAAACCTTCCGTTTTGATGGAGTTTCAAACGTACCGCGTGAAAAAATGAGTAAAGTTAAAGACATATTTAGATATTTTCATTTAATTACGGACGATTTTTGTCGCGTGTCTCACAGTTGGTGAAAGAAAAACGTATACAGTCGACACCCGCTTTACGATGGGCTCGACTTACGATGGATTCGACTTACAATATCTGAGCTGATTTTGCGCGCGCTATTTAAAATTTCAATTTTTCTCCGATTTAGTTTTAAATATCGATAGTGTTTTAAATATTGGTTTAATAATGTTTTAAATAATTTTAATCCAGGATATTTCGTATGCATTGGCTCTGACGCGTACGCTGAATGGATTGGCACTGATGCTCTTAAAACCGATTCCTCGTCCGGAAATAATGCCGATTCAACATACGATGGAATTCGCTTCACGATCGGTCCTCCGGAACGGATTAATATCGTAAAGCGAGGGTCTACTGTATATCAAATATGGTATCTATTATAATTAGGAAACTATGTCGCTCGGACTACCTTAAAGCCTCGAATGTTTCTTAATTCGATATTTTCCACGTTACGTTATTAGGATAAATTTTTTATGACAGTTGAAAATATTCAAACATAGAGGGTGAATGTTTTGAAGAGATTACGATGAGAAAAAATTGCCATGGGAATTAGAAAGCCTGGGTAGCTTAGTTGTCTGCGCATTGGTCCGGCAAACCAAAGGTCCGTGGTTTGATTCCCGGTCCAGGTCGGATTTTTTTCTCACGGCAATCTCTTCAATGACAATTGTATATAGATTTCCAGTCAACCTGGATTCTAATGTCCAAAAATTGACTATGTTCATGGGTTCCGCGGTTTCCGAATGGATAATATGATGTTTACGTTGTAATATGAATATGAAAGACGCATATGTACCCCAATTTCTCGATCTAAACGTCTCGCGCCCCTTTAACTGTCGTAGTGAACTTTCCTCGCGGGTGAGCGTCTAGTCCAGAAACGGTCCTCGAATACAACGTACTCCCACGCATTACGCGCGCTGAAGGTATGATAAAAGAATTAGAGCGTGTGAAAAGGATATCCGCTAGATTTGTTAAATGCCATTATGATAATTGTATAAGTGTTAAGAGCTTAATAGAAGAACTAGGATGGGAATTACTATCAGAACGCAGGTTAAAATTTAGTTTAAACCTTTTAAGTAGATTCGAAACCGATTTGTTCACAGATGACGTTAGATTTATATTAATAACCCCTGCGTATTATGCTAGATTTGATCAGATTAACAAGATTAGAGAGATAGATTGTCGTACCGAAGGATTTAAAATGTCATTTTTCCCTCGCACTATAAGAGAGAACAATAGGCGGCGTAGCAAAGGGATAGGTAGGTGAAATATAGTTAGAGTAGTCTGTAGTGAATGATGCATATAATAACAACCAATAATCCCTTTCTTATTATGTCAATACTAACCATCTAGCTGCATGTGACCCTATTATCTAGCATGTCTCCATTAAATATCCTAGTTGCATGTCAATAGTGCATGTTTGGTGATCTTCACCCCCTGCCACACACCCTCGTGGTGGCTCGCAGGGTATTACGTAGATGTAGATGAAACGACTTGTATCGTCAGCGGATATATATGCACGACACGCGTATGGCGTGCATGTGAATTTGACGACGTCTTCGCCGATTTCGCGTCCTTAGCGTGTCTGGACAGAGGCGGACGGGGGGGACGAGGGTCGCGTGGATTGGATTGGTGCGCGGCCGGTGGAGCAGGAACGGAGGCCTACTCGCTGCATGGAGTGTGTCAACCCCGCTGAACATGTCAAGTGCGGTGCGGGACGAGGGGCGCGGCGGGCGTCCCCTCTGCCTCACCCACGGCTTCCCCGCACCTCCGAGGGAATGTTTTTAGGTCGAGTGGATATGTGCTTGGAGAGGCGAGAGAGGAAGAGGGGTGTCGATCGAAACCGGTCCATGGAGGGAGAACCCAGCCACTCTCTCCGTCCGCATCGAGGAAAAATTCAGATCGCGCGAGTTTCTGAGTGACTTCGGGAATATCCATGTTATCCCGTGCTAAATATCGAGGACTGACAGAAGCGACTAAATAAGAGAGATACTCCACCTTAATGATATCTACAGAATTTCTCCCTTTCACGAGTCCCTAGAGACTACAAAAAAACTGAGCGAACCACTATAATAGCATGCTGAGCAAAGGTTCACTTTCGTGCTTCCCTTTCGTGCTTCCCTTTCGTAATATGCGTATGTATATGTGATAAATACATGTGTTTACATGCATATGCATTACAGACGCTAATCCAAACAAAAATATACATAGGCTTTTCTTTTGGAAGGTTTTCGGAGGTTTTTCACGCAAATCTTCTTATGATGAGAAGGTTTTCTTGCTGTGGAATTTTTGGTTTAAAAATATTTTCCTCTAACTTTCAGGTTTTTATTACGCGTGCAAATAATTCTGAAGCAAACATACTCAAATTTTATTGCATGAATTGAATTATTGCATAATATCTTTTGAGAAAACTTACTCGGGATATGTTGTACACGAGTAAAGTAGTTTTAAAAACACGGACGTATGAAACAAAAAGGAAAGGTCAGTCAATAAAAACTCTGTGGATATTTTCATGGTAAAGCCACCATCGTCTGCTGAAAGATGCTTACTAGCTGTTACCTCGAGAGGGCGGGAAGGAGGGTAGAAGTCCATTTAAAGGAGTTTATGAGTTTATTGGGATACTTACCTGCATATCCGTTGATGTTATCAACGCGTCTGAAAGGAGAATCAGCCTCTGGAAAAAATCCTAACATTAAATCAAACATCTTCGGTACAAGTTTTTGTCCAGGGCTGGAGCGGGAGAGCGGTGACCGCTGAAAACCTTATCATAAATGTAACTAAGTGCACTAAATAGGCCTTTCAAAGTGATAGACAGTCGCTTAATATAAAAAAATAAAAATCTTAATGTAAAACGGACTACCTTAATATAAAATAATAAAATCAGGCTTTGAATCCGTGTCAAACGATTTAAGTCCATTAATCGACGAGGTAAGGGTTAGTGATAGTATGGGTATTTATTCCCTCATCGAATGTGGGTGTATCTGCGTTAGTGCCATAGAATTTAGACGTTTCTTAACCAATTATGCGAAAATGGCAAAAAACAAACGCCATCCAGTGAAGACACGAATTTGATGAAATTTTCTGCGTGCCGCCTCCGCCTATTATGTCTCTTGACAA